>JAWDJE010000002.1:333448798-334048798 GCA_035047345.1 Bradypodion ventrale
CTTGTTGCAAAAAATCTGAAGAATCACAGATAAATGATGGGGTGTTCCTTGCAAAGGGACTAATATAATAGTCCACAAACTTGGTCAGGGGCTCCAAAATTGAATTAATTCCAGATACGATGGGTCTGCCTGGTGGGTTGTTGTCAGTGGTCCTGGGTTTGTGAATTTTGGGTAAAATGTGAAAAAGCGGAACTCTAGGGAAATCATTCCTCAAGAACCTATAAGTTTTGTCATTGATGAAATTTAAAGAGAAAGCCTCAAAGAGAACAGTACGGATAACAGAATAATAATGTTTAGTGAGATCATGTGACAGTTTCTGGTAATAACTGGAATTCCCTAACTGTCTTCGTGTCTCCTGCACATATGAAGACCTGTCCATGATAACAAAACCTCCACCTTTGTCCGCTTCTTTAATAACGATGCTGTTGCCATTCCCCAAATCAGTCAAAATCTCTCTTTCTTCCCTGGACAAGTTATTAAAATGGTTAACATACCTGGCTTCCAATTGCTCTACATCCTTCAGTACCATATTCTTGAACACTTCTACAGCAGGGCTGTTAACAGTTGGACTGCAACTCGGAGGAGGAGCAAAATTGTCCTTAGATGTGCTCGGAAAGTCTTTGAAAAAAATCTTTAGTTTCAGTAGTCTTGTAAGTTTGTAAAGATCAATCTTTGTGGTGAAAGAGTGGTAACATGGAGTTGATACAAAGTTAAAACCGTAGTTTAACAGACGTAATTCCTTGTGAGATAAGGATCTCAAAGATAAATTGAAAACTAAGTTTTCTTCCGCCGGGGGAGGGGTTTCTGTCCTAAAAAAGACTGTGTGGAATTATTCTTATTGCTGTGGTTCATAGGTTGTCTCAAATTGTAAGTTTTGGAAGACCCCTCATCTCCGGAGGAGCTTAATAAATCATTATCAGAAGACTCCTGTTCAGATTCAGAAATGGGGACTTTCCAAGTTACTTGTTTCCTGGTTCTGCTTTGGTATAACCATCTGTAAACCCTGTCTCGGGAATAGTCCATTGTGTCCCTTGAGTCCATTGACACGAAAGGGTAAGCGAGCCGCATTATGAACGTTACAAGCAACGGGCACCACTGTTTGTAAACTTTTGAATGATTTATGAATGTTTATCATGCATGTCAGAGTTGGAATATGATGTTAATTTTTTTAATGTTTATTGTAGATTTATTTTATTTTTTATATATTGTTAAATTTCTATACCGCCCACTCCACCAAGGCCAACTCAGGGTGGTTCACAATTACAGATAAAACAGAATTAAAACCATCCCCTAAAAAGGGGTGCAGGTACCAATGGAACCATGAGGGCAGGCATACTCCTCTATATCAACTAACCAACGGAAGCCACCCCTCTACCTGGACCCCAAACTTGGCCCGCCAGCCAGGTTTTTAGTTCTTTCCTAAAGGGCAGCAATTCCGTCTGGAGGCGCAGTTCTACTGGCAGGAGGTTCCAAAGGGCCGGTGCGGACACAGAGAAGAGAGGCGAGCCCCCCTGGCTGATGGCACAATTAGAAAGCCCCTCCAGTCTGCTCTGGTTGGATGGACAGACGGGCAATGTGGTCTCTTAGGTAACCTGGCCCACTACCATATAGGGCTCTAAAGGTCAAAACCAGCACCTTGAATTGCACCCGGAGGCAAACTGGCAACCAGTGCAACTCCCGAAGCAGTGCTGAGGCATGTGCATAACGTCCACACCCCATCACCACCCAGGCTGCAGCATTCTGGACCAGCTGCAGCCTCCAAATGGTCATCAAGGGCAGCCCCATGTAGAGCGCATTACAATAATCTAGTCTGGAGGTCACCAGAGTGTGAGTGACCATGAGCAAGGAGTCCCGGTCCAGGAGCGGGTGCAACTGGCGAATCACCCGAAGTTGGGTGAAGGCCCTCCTGGCCACAGCTGCCACCTGTTCTTCAAGCTGCAGCCATGAATCCAGGAGGACCCCCAAGTTGCGCACCAGGTCAGTCTGGGGCAAAATAGCCCCATCCAAAACCAAAGATGGTAGCTCCTGGGATAATGCAGGACCCCTTATCCATAGCCACTCAGTCTTGCCAGGATTCAGTTGCAGCCCGTTCGCCCCCATCCAGACCCCAACAGCCTCCAGACATCTGGAAAGGACTTTGACTGTATCACTGGGGTCGAGATGTACAACTGTATGTCATCCACGTACTGATGGTACCGCACCCCGTGGGAACGGATTATCTCACCCAGCGGCTTCATGTAGATGTTAAATACGAGAGGAGAGAGTACCGAGCCCTGAGGCACCCCATATTTTAGGGGTCTAGATACCCCATATTTTAGGGGTCTCTTCCTGATGAAGAGTCTCGAAAACCAAATACCAGAATGGGTTCGAAGTTAAGCAAAGTCAAAGCAAAGTGTTTATGCGAAGTTAAGCAAAGTCAAATCAAAGTGTTTATGCAGATTCTACTAGCGAAGTTTGAGCAAAGTGTCATATAGATGAATTGCAGTCTACTGCATCTATAACTATAAATCCGAGCGTTAACCATTAGAATGTGACAAAAGCTCCCGCACCTGGCCACACTAGCCTGTACCGAGCCTCCTGCACTCACCTGAACCCGGTCCGGAGGTCAACAAATGTTTGAGAAATGCGCCAGTGGGGAAGAGCCCCATGAATACGAACAAAGGGTAACAACTTTAATTCCCAATGTTCTTTGTGCCGCGCCATGCCACAGCCAATCAAGCTGAGAGGTGCAAGCAAAAAGAACGTTGGGAAACGTGGCGCGGCCAATTGAAATCGAGCCGCAGGAAAAAAACGCCACTCGAAAGCAAACCACAAACGCAAAACTACAAGTCCAACGCGCAAAAAATAAACTTACAAAAATCAACAGGAGCGCAAGTCCCAGCAGGCATACTTCACAGCCACGCAAAGCCAAAAGCCACAAAATGCCACCGCGAGACACCCGCCGTCCTTCTTTCCCAGAGCAACAGGGAGAAGAGGGACTCCCTCTCCTCCACGCTACTCCGCCGAAGACACGGCAAGACCACCACCAGGCTCAAGTAAAGTTGAGCCGGGGTGGAAAAAAAACCCAAAACCAGGCAGCAGTTCGTCAGGGGAAGCACCCTCCCTGATGGATGACTGGCGGAAGCCTTTCCGAATACAAAAACAACAGCCAGCAATCCGCAAGGAAGAGCACTACTCCTTATGGATTGCTGCCTACCGATCTCCAGTTAGGTAAGCCGGGAGAAAAAGGAGACAGAAAAGAGAGAACCATCTGCCTCCTCCTTCTCCCCCGACCTACCTAACAAAAAAACACCACAAAATACACAAACAAAGACATCCACAATGGCACAAAACCACAAAGAAAACACCTAACTACAACACAAAAAAACACAAAGTACACAAACAAACAACAACTAATTACAAAAATAAACAACAACGAAATAAAACAAATTAAACACAACCAGAAATAATCAAATCAATTAAACCAACCTAAAACTAAACAAAAACAAAAAAGAACAAACAGAAACACCTCCCAGCCCACCACCACAAAAGCAAAACAAAGATAAACCCCAGAAGAAAGAAAACCAGACAACTCACCAGTACGTCCTCCTTCCACAACGACCAGAACAGAAATGAAGAAACAAAGAGACTACTTACCGGAAGAAGCCCCACCCAGAGGCCATGAGAGAAAAAACACGTGAAATGAAAGCAAAACCCCTAGCAGCCCCACCTACAGGGCAGAATAGTAAAAACAACTCAAAAAGACTCAACAGCCCCACCTAGAGGCCACAAGAGTAAAAACAAGTCAAAAACATAACAATAAATCACAATTTTACACAAATCACAAACATATTTCTAAAATCCTGTGCTGAGTTTTAACTCAAATAAAAACCCAAAACATCTAAACACAGTTTAAAAACACTGAATGTAAAAAACATGTACTTTCACATTTTTTAAATTATTACCTATGGAACAACTATTTTTAAAAAAACCAAAAATAAAACATTATTTGGTTAAATAAAACAATTTGAAAAAATTATATCATCCTTTGTTCTTTTTTTAATCCACAAAAAACCCCAAAAATATATGTTAATATATTTATTCTTTTTTTAAAAAAAATTGTGTAACTAAAAATAACATATATGTTAAAACAAATATTCAAAAATACATTAAAAATACATACTACAAGTTATTACTTTAGAAATGACAACATAAAAATTTACATAAATACAATTTTTTTAAAAAAACAATTACAGACTAACCTCTTTTTTTACATACATTACCAAAAAAAACCCCACCTTACAACACAATTTAAAACAGCCCAGCAACGCCGGGCAACCTCTGCTAGTTACTTATATTTTGTACAGAATCCTATGAACTATTTATTTTACCTTTGGATATCGGATACAGTGAATTAACTATTTTTATTTGAAGTTAAAGCGGAAATCAAAACATAGTTAAATCAAAATAAAGTGTTAACGCATATTTTACTAGCGAAGTTTGAGAAAAGTGTTATATAGACGTACTGTATTCTATCAAATCACCTATTTTTGGTACAGAATCCTATGAACTGTTCACATTATTTTTGTAAATCGGATACAGTGAGTTAACTATTTTTATTTGAAGTTAAAGTGAAGTTAAAGCATCAAGTATTACTCTTTCAAGAATAAATATAGACTTCATTATTGGCCTTGACGGTGTTAATTTTTCTTCTGGATCATAACCATTAGCCCCATATTTCTTGCACCTGGACTTAATGAAGCACAGTGGACCAATACCAGCAGGTGACATGGCTCCCCAAATCAACACGGACTGTGGAAACTTCACACTGGACTTCAAACATCTTGCATTGTGGGCCTCTCCATTCTTCCTCCAGACTCTGGGTCCTTGGTTCCCAAATGAGATGCAAAAGTTGCTCTCATCAGAAAAGAGGACTTTGGACCACTGAGCAACAAACCAGTTCTTTTTTTTTTTCCTTTAGCCCCAGTAAGATGCTTCTGACGTTGTTTGTTGTTCAGGAGCAGCTTGACAAGAGGAATACGACATTTGAAGCCCATGTCCAGGATCCATCTCTATGTGGTGGCTCTGGATGCACTAACTCCAGCCTCAGTCCACTCTTTGTGAAAGTTCCCAACACTTTTGAATGGCCTTTTGCTGACAATCCTCTCCAGGCTGCGGTCAGCCCTGCTGCGTGTGCACCTTTTTCTTCCACACTTTCCCCTTCCACATAACTTTCTGTTAATGTGCTTTGATACAACACGTTGGGAACATCCAGCTTCTTTTGCAATTACCTTTTGGGGCTTTCCCTCCTTATGGAGTGTGTCAATGATGGTTTTTTGCACAACTGTCAGGTCAGCAGTCTTTCCCATGATAGTGATTCCTACTGAACCAGCCTGAGAGACCATTTAAAGGCTCAGGATCTCTTTGCAGTTGTTATAGATTCACTAGCTGATTAGAGTGGGACACTTTGAGTCTAGGATATTGAACCTTTTCTCACTATTCTAATTTTCTGAGATTGTGAATTTGGGGTTTTCATAAGCTGTACCCCATAATCATCACAATTATAACGAAGTAAGGCTTGCATGTAATGAGTCTATCTCATATATTTGTTTCACCTTTAACGTTGTATTACTGAAATGAATGAACATTTGCATGATATTTTAATTTTTCAAGTTTCACCTGTATATACTGTATCACACTTCTGTATGCTAAAAGGGACCTTAGTCTGCTAGGTCGAAAACCTTCCATTGTAGATTTGTCAGCCAACCCAAGTACCAAGTTGACACAGAAAAAAAATCTTTATATTTTTTTCCAAACTGCCATATATATTGAAAAGCTGATATTTTAACTAGTTGATTGATTAACTAGAAAAAAATCAAAGTGGCTAGCTAAAACTGTGTTTCAAGAAACATTGAGAAGGAAGGATGAAGCCTTCTGAGCCTTCTGAACAGGCGAGAAGATGCAACAGGCCAAATCATCATCAAATGACAAAACTTAAACATAAATATGGAAAGATAGTTAGTTATTATCATAAACATAAAACATGAAACCTAGGTACCTGAAAGTTGACATGGATGCTAAGGAGACTCTAGGAATATCCGTAATTTACAATCTTTGCAAACATCTAACACAACATTTTGCCTTTGATATTGCCATTAGAAAGAATTTCATACAAGAGGATCCCTGCAATTGAAAGCAGCTGTTTAATACATTCAAGCTAGAGGAGGCGGTAGCCTATAAAGTCAAAGTCTGTTTATCTTCTGATACTGTAGGAATTAAGAGTATAGTGTTGTTTTGCATTTATATCTTAATTTTCTTCTAGTAAGCTCAACATAGTGTACATGGCTTTCCTTATGCTCAGTCTACCCTCAAACAATTTTAAGAGACTGCCAGTGGTCCAAGGTAACCCAGTGAGGTTCCTGGATGTTAGGGATATGAGCCTAGATCAGTGATGATGAACCTTTTAGAGACCAAGTGCCCAAACTCAAAAGGCTGCAGGCTGCACCGCAGAAGGGTGGGGTCAACTATGCTGTGGGGAGGGAGGAAGCACTCCCATTGGACTGCTGGGCAGAGGGGCAGGGTAAACTCTGCTGGGGTGTAAGCACGTGTGCCCACAGAGAGAGCTCTGAGTGCCCCCTCTGGCACGCGTGCCATAGGTTCACCACCACTTGCCTGGATCTTCCAGTTCCTAGTTAATCCAATCATCTAGGTCTCACATTAGTGTATGTGACCTTCCAGATGATGAAGCCTCATATGTCCCTGTGGAAGTCCAGCCAGCATAGCCAATAGTGAAACATGATGAAAGCTGCAGTGAAACTAATCTGAAAGGCTACAATTTTGCATCATTGTGATAAAATTATGTAATTATTTCTAATGATTACCCTTAATGATTCCTACCTACATTTCTTTTAAAAGTATACTTCCTTAATACTTTTTCTGAAATAAAAAGATAAAAGTTTCCCTTGCTCGAAAGCCAGTCATATCCAACTCTAGGGTTCAGTGCTCATCTCTGTTTCAAAGCCGAAGAGCAAACGTTTCCATGGTCATGTGGCAGGCATGACTAGACACCGGAGCACACGGAACGTTGTTTACCTTCTCACCGAAGTGGTACCTATTTATCTTCTTGCTTTCAAACGGCTAGGTTGGCAGGAGCTGGGACAAAGACAGGAGCTCATTCCGTCCTGCAGTACTCGGGAATTGAACTGCTGACCTCCCGCCTTCCAGTCAGCGTCTTAGCCCCTTGAGCCACTGCAGTATTTTCTGAAATAAACATCTTCATATAGGAACAGTTATCATCCTGTGTTTTTATGTTCTCTTTTGCAGATGAATGGACCTTTCCTGACAAGGAATGTTCTCAACTGGAGTCCAGCAATCCATCAATAATGAATTGTGAAATATCTTATAGCTTTTTAACCGCAGCATTGACTGATGACAAACCCAGTGAAAACAGACAAACAGCTGAAGACCAACAGGAGGATATTTTCACCTATTCCTCAAAACCAAGATCTGCTCCTCATGGGAAGCCTCTGAATCTTTCATCAGAAAGCTGTAGCATTTCTGTGGATTTAAAAGAGGAACTCAATGGAGTCTGCCGTGGTGCTCAAATGGTAGAAGACTTCTATGGAAGTGAGAGCAATGAAGAGGTGAGCTACCCAAGTTGCAGTAATGGCTTATTCTCTACCGATCGAGGGATGCATTCGGTGGCAGCGGTAGAGGCGGGCTTTATAGTCCACCAGCTGCACAGCTGTTGCTGCCTTCCCTCCAGGTCGGTGGATCGGTGGTTACATGCAATAACATGTAAGAAGCATGATTGCCTTTTTCGCTGTGGATAAGAACCAGGGACGAATCCTTTAAAAAGCATGGGCGGAAGTTGTATGCCTATGATTACATGTTTTTTATCTTTGGCAGTGCAAAAAATATTGTGCTTGAAGATTGCCGAACAACAACCAACAACTTAACTGAAAATATCAGCTGTCAGCGTATATTATAAAATATGAGCAGATTGTCATGTCAATCAACTATTGTATCAGATTGTGATGAAAACTACCGTATTTTCCGGTGTATAAGATGACTTTTTAACCCCGAAAAATCTGTGCCAAAGTCGGGGGTCGTCTCATACACCGGGTATTCCGGAGCCAGGGGCCGCCCGGCAGGGAAAGCCATCTGCCGCTGCCGCCGCGAGGCCTCCGGAGCAAGGGGCCGCCCGGATATCACCCCGGGGGAGGAGGGGAGGTGGAGGACCAGCTGACCGGCGGGGAAAGCCATCTGCCACCGCTGCTGCGAGGCTGAGGGTGGTGATATCCGGGCAGCCCCTTGCTCTGGAGACCTTGCGATGGTGGCGGGTGGTTTTCCCTGCCGGTCAGCTGCTGCGAGGTCTCCGAAGCAAGGGGCCGCCTGGATATCACCACCCTCAGCCTCGCGGCTGCAGCGGGTGGCTTTCCCCGCTGGTCAGCTGCTGCTCCTCCTCCTCACACACACACCCCGGAGGTGGTGAGGTGGAGGACCTGCAGACCGGCGGGGAAAGCCATCCGCCACTGCTGCTGCGAGGCTGAGGGTGGTGATATCCGGGCTGCCCCTTGCTCCGGAGACCTTTCCGTCACGCCTCCTCCTCCTGACTCCCCCGGCTAGGGTGTAGTGCTCATCTCTGTTTCAAAGCTGAAAGAGCCAGCGCTGTGTCTGCTTCTGCAGACATTTCTGTGACCATGTGCACAGAACACTGTTACCTTCCCAACGAAGTGGCCCCTATTTAGTAAAGGTAAAGGTTTTCCCTTGCTCGAAAGCTAGTCGTAGCCGACTCTAGCGTGCAGGGAGGGAGGGAAGCGGCACCCTCGCCCAAGCTTTGCTGCTGCTTTCTCATGCACTTAAAGCGGCTACTAATCGCTGCTCTGCTCTGAGTCTGCCCTGACGTCTCCGAGGTTCCCCGCTGAGGGGAGAAGAGGAGGAGGAGGATGGGGGAAAAAGGCGGGTCTCGTTGTGCTCAGGGAGCAGGAGGGAGTCCAGACTCTCCCCCACCCCTCCACTGACCCATCTCTTCCACGGGTCCCTATTTAGTAAAGGTTTTCCCTTGCTCGAAAGCCAGTCGTATCCGACTCTAGGGTGCAGGGAGGGAGGGAAGCAGCGCCCTCACCCAAGCTTTGCTCCTGCTTTCTCATCCACTTAAAGCGGCTGCTAATCGCCGCTCTGCTCTGAGTCTGCCCTGACGTCTCTGAGTTTCCCCGCTGAGGGGACAAGAGGAGGAAGAGGACGGGGGGAAAAGGCGGGTCTCGTCATGCTCAGAGGGCGGGAGGGAGTCCAGACTCCCCCCCCCCCTCCACTTACCCGGGTCGAGAGACGTCTGTGGTTTACTTACAGGTCAAACTCGGAAAATTAGAATATCATGCAAATGTTCATTCATTTCACTTAAAAGGTGAAACAAATATATGAGATTGAGTCATTGCACGCATAGTGAGATGGTTCAAGCCTTACTTTAATATTGATGCTCATGGCTTAAAGGTAAAGGGTTTCCCTTGCTTGAAAGCCAGTTGTATCCGCCTCTAGGGCGCAGTGCTCATCTCTGTTTCAAAGCCGAAAGAGCCAGCGCTGTGTCTGCTTCTGCAGACATTTCCGTGGTCATGTGGCAGGCATGACTAAACACCGGAGTGCACGGAACGCTGTTACCTTCCCACCAAAGTGGTCCCTATTTAGTAAAGGTAAAGGTTTCCCTTGCTCGAAAGCCAGTCGTATCTGACTCTAGGGTGCAGTGCTTATCTCTGTTTCAAAGCCAAAGAGCCAGCGCTGTCTGCTTCTGCAGACTTTTCCATGGACATGTGGCAGGCATGAAATTTTGTGAGAGCTGATGTAAAAAGTGGCAGATAGCAGGTAAAGGTAAAGGTAAAGGTTTCTCTTGCTCGAAAGCCAGTCGTATCCAATTCTAGGGTGCAGTGGTCATCTCTGTTTCAAAGCTGAAGAGCCAGCACTGTCTGCTGCTGCAGACCTTTCCGTGGTCATGTGGCAAGCATGACTAGACACCAGAGTGCACGGAACGCTGTTACCTTCCCACCGAAGTGGTCCCTATTTAGTAAAGGTAAAGGTAAAAGTTTCCCTTGCTCGAAAGCCAGTCGTATCTGACTCTAGGGTGCAGTGCTCATCTCTGTTTCAAAGCCAAAGAGCCAGCACTGTCTGCTTCTGCAGACGTTTTCCATGGACATGTGGCAGGCATGAAATTTTGTGAGAGCTGATGTAAAAAGTGGCAGATAGCACCGTAGGACATGAAATGATCTGTTGCCTTCAGAACACAGGAGTGCACGGAATGCTATTACCTTCCCACCAAAGTGGTCCCTGTTTATCTACTTGTAATTTATTGCTTTCATGATAATAATAATAATAGGTAAAGGTTTCTCTTGCTCGAAAGCCAGTCGTATCCAACTCTAGGGTGCAGTGGTCATCTCTGTTTCAAAGCTGAAGAGCCAGCACTGTCTGCTGCTGCAGACCTTTCCGTGGTCATGTGGCAGGCATGACTAGACACCAAAGCGAATGGAACGCTGTTACCTTCCCTATTTATCTACTTGCAATTTCTTGCTTTCGAACTGCTAGGTTGGCAGGAGCTGGGACAAAGACGGGAGCTCATTCCGTCCTGCAGTCCTCGGGAATCAAACTGCTGACCTTCCGCCTCCCAGTCAGCATCTTAGCCACTTGATAATTAGTTATTTCTAAGCTTTAGAATAAAAGCTTGGCCCTGGCGGCCCGCGGCCCTTTATCCCTCCTGGTAGGAGCAGGGAGGGAGAGGCGGGACCCTTGCAGGTGTGGCGGCGCTCCTACTGGGAGGGATAAAGGGCCGTGGGCCGCCTTAAAGGGGCAGTGTAGGCAGGCACTGGCTGTCTGCCGGCGTTGGAAGAGGGGTAGTCTTATAGGGTGAGTATATTCCAAACTATATTTTAACTTGAAAAGTTGGGGATCGTCTTATACTCCCAGTCGTCTTATACGCCGGAAAATACGGTATTAAGCATCTCTGCCTTATTGCTGTCTCTGGCTCCTCCTTTCTAATTATTATGGAAATAATTCCCCACTACTTGAATTGCATTCCATTAAGAAGTACAACAGAGCTACGCTGCAGACTCAAAAATTAAAACTCTTGCAAAAATACCACTCCATTTTCCTGAGGGAACTGTGTTATGGTTGCTAACTAGTAACCCAACTCTGACCTTCATTTCATTTCATTTGTTTTTATTTTTTCACTTTAAAAATAGCCCTCATGGCACAGTGGTTAGGCTACAGTCTGCAGCTAAAACTGCTGATGAACTAAATTCAATCCCAACAGGCTCAAGTTTGACTTCTCCTTCTACCCTTCCGAGGTCGGTAAACTGAGTAACCAGCTTGTTTGGGGCAAAATGCTAATTAACTTCTGAACCTTCGAGAGAGTGCTCTAACAGCTATAGAGCAATATATGTGTGTAATTGCTATTTAGATCTGTCACATTCCCTAACTTTAGTACTGTATGATGCTCGGATTTCAAAGTTAAACCAATTAAAGGTGACAGAATGAATGCTAGAAAGTCTTGGGCATCACTACCATATGGTGACAGTGTTTTGAACTAATCAACATAAGAGTTTTCTATATCAGTTATGCACTGGAAGGTTAAATCGTATAGTGATTAGATGAATAAAAGTATTCAGGATGGCCCCATAAAGATTTTTGTACAGGTAATCTGCCTCTTCATCCTATTTCCCATTTAGTATTTACTTTGGAGTTTATATCCTGTGTAAAAGTAAAGTCTTGGCAGTCCTTGCATTATGGATTTTGCCTTAGATTTTGATAATCTTCTGATCTTAGATCAATTGCAAGAAACACCAATCTGCCCTGTACAAAATAACAGATACTGTACTAAGATAACGGGAGTATGTGATCTTTCTGTTTCCTGTCAAATTCAACACAGCGTAACTCTCTTTCTGGTGACTTCTCAGTAGGAAGATGCTCTTCTGCATGGGAATAATAACAGCTTGATGTTCCCTCTACCTTTTTGCAGGTAAATACTATGAAGGAATGATGCTGTTCCCTGCGGGGATTGCAAAAACCCACACAGATTGGTGTTCTGGCCTTTGCAGGTGAATTCTGCTTAGAAAATATGCCATTCTGTGAAAAAACCTACACAGCTTGGCATTTCTTCTTTTTTAAAAAATAAATAAATGACAACATGCCTGGCAAAACATCATGTTAGATTTCCTGGAGGACAAATCCTAATGCTGAGAAATCTCACTGCAAGGAGAAATTAGTGGTTTAGTTTCCACACTCTCCCTCAGAGCGAAAAGCCGATTAACATGCACAAAAGGCTCTAGGTCAGGGCAAGCAACTGATGAATATACAGAAGTTGCCATCTGCTTTGGATGTTAGAACAAATATAAATGAAGGAGGAAATCCAAGTTTGTATGTTTGTTAATTATTTTCATTCATATGCCTTTTCTTTCTCCAAAGAGAGCCAAAATGGTGCAGAAGACATAAGCAATACATATATACAGCATACGCAACAATAAAGTCCTTCACATAAGTGATAAGATGCAATAAACCATGGAAACAACCAGGACAGTTTTATCTTACATGCATTACTATATAAAAATGCTTGCCACGTGAGGGGTAGAAACAGTTCTTTGCATCTAAAAGCCTGCCAGAACACTTCTGCCTTACATCCCCTCTTGAATCCCTGCAGGGATGTCATAGTTCACACTCACAGAGACTCAGAACAAAGAATTCCAGAGCATGGGGGGGGGGGGGCAGCAACACAAAAAGATCTTTTTCAAGTACATTCGTTCTGAACAACTTTGATGGTTAACATCTATAGCTGGGCAGTTCTAGATGACCTCAATTGACTGGGGGGGTGGGGGGGGGGTGGGGATGCTCATACGGGTAGAGGTGGTCCAGGAGGTGTGTGGCTCCAAAGCAATGCAAGATATTAAAGATAATAACCAGCATCTTGAATTGAACTTGGAAAAATGCTGGCAAGCAATTCAGCTGGTGTGAAACAGATGTTATGTGATCACAATGGGAAGCACCTCTTACCACTCATCCTTTAAGTGACCCTTCTATTTGCCAGGCAGTCACTCTAACTTGGCCACCAAAAGTAGTAGCCATACAACTGAGGTGAAAAGTTCCAGATTAAGCACAGATGGGAGTACAATTCTCTCTGTGTTGTGTAATCTCTGGGAAATCGATTGCACTGGGCCACTCCATAAGCAAGGGTCTGCAGTGGCATAGTGGTTAAGAAGCTCGCCTTGTTATCTAGAAGGCTGGCAGGTTGGAAGTTCAAGACCCGAGTAACTGCATGACAGTTTGAGCGCCTGTTGTCTGTCCCAGCTCCTGCCAACCTAGCAGTTTGAAAGCAAGAAATTGCAGGTAGATAAATAGGGACCACTTCGGTGGGAAAAGATCCTGAGGAGATGAAAGGAGCCTCATTTGGGCGTCCCCTGAGCAGAGTTTCTCCAGCAAAAATCATTTCAAACCAGAATAATTTCTGACACAAAATTATTATTATTATTATTATTATTATTATTATTATTATTATTATTATTATTATTATTATTATTATTATTATTATTATTATACTCCATAAGCAGTCCACAGTGCAATCTATCTTTCCTTGTGATCACATCCTAAATTATTCTGATTTTTCCCCATTTTGTCCAGAAAGCTTTCATATGATGTACTATATATCTAAACCTCTCATCTGGGTTCTTCCAGGTTCTCACCTGTGCTTTACACACAGCTAACTTGCACAATAAAGAAGTGATCCATTTTGTGGATAGTGACAGTTCCTCATTGGAATGGCTTCAGTATGCTCAGTTGTATTGGGACAAGAATTGCAGGGACCCCATTGCTTTCTGATACTGAGCAACTGTGTTTTTTAATCTGTAAAGAGTTGTCCAGTAACATTGGTATGGTGGTTGTGAACTTATCCCTCTCTCAGAAAATAGGTCTGACATGGGTCTTAAATTAAGAGCATGAAAAATATTTAGAAGGAGGATAAAACTGGCAAATCCAATGGAGAGAATTGCAGGAAACCAGCAAGATCCCTTTATAATTGTAGATCTGCATATTTGGACTTCCAATTCCCAGAAGCCTAAATCAATTTCCCAAATTACTGATCAGCCAATGTGATGACTTAGGCTTCTGGAAATTGAAGTCCACTTGTGGGGCGTGGGCCCCACTTTGGGAAACTCTGGTCTAGATGCTGTCTTTCCCCTCCCCCTGACCATATTTTACTTCACCTTTTCCTCCACTTCATAAGTGCCAAATCTGACCAGTTCTTCTGGTGGTGTTCTGCTTATGATTCAGTTTGCAGAATACTGCTGAGACCACTGTTGCTAGCCAGCTAGCTAAATATATAAATAAATACAGTAAATAAATTCTATTAAAGCATCTATGCTCTCATAACACTGTGATGGATGCATTACATCCCTATTCCCCTCAAGTGCTTCCGACTTTTTTTCCTCATTCATGTTCGAATGAATACGGTGTTCCTTTCTTCACAGATCATGGTAGCTCTGGATTCTCATTAAGGATCCCAATTCAAAAGGACTAGGTCCCATCTGCTCCGAAGTGGTTAGCTCTCAAGAATAGTTTTTTTTTTCCTTTCAAAAGTGCACCTCAGAAAGAGCAATTAATTTTCTGTATCCAGTAATTATTGTCCAAATATCCATCTGCATGTTCTTTCAAGGAATGTGATATGGCAATAGAAGAACCATCTCCTTTGGGAAATCAGTCTCTTCACAGCACATATGCCATGCTACAGTTAATCAGACATACTTTACTGAAGTTCTTGGTACTGTTTCACGATTGAATAGTGTTTTTTTAAATGAAAGAATGAGTGGTGTATAGAAATTGAAATTTGTATTGGAGATAGGTAATGATGAATTAGTTAAAATGGAATTTTTAGTACTTTTCCTAATTATGGTAGGCTAATCTTAAAGTATTAGCTCAAATGCAAAGTGAAAATCTGACGTGAGTACATAGATATAGAAAATAGAGATCTATGCCTTAATGAAATCAGGTCTGACAACAATGAAGGAATATTGTAATTCTGTGATAGATATATTTTATGTACAGTATAAAGATTTGAAGCTTGTGAGCAAACTGGGGAGGGTTGGTTTAGGTGCGGGGGGAGTGAGTTTTCAAAACTTGATGTGGATAAATTAGAAATCTGGGGCAAAATCAGGGAGTGATAAAGAAAAGTCTTATTTATTAATACATGTTTAATCCTGCTCTTCCTCCAGGGAGCTCAAGGCAGTGTGCTTCCCCTCCCCTCATTTTATCCTTATATTCATCTGATAAAATAGATTATACTGTACAGGGAGGTATTTTAATTCCATTCTCATTGAGACTAATAACTGGATTTAGCTGTCAGTATTTGGATACCTTGGAGTCGTTATTCAGCGAGGAGCCCATGCACCGGTAGACATCTTCATGATGACATTCCGCACATGCAAATGGACTTGAGAAACCAAGTCAACTTGCATGCGGTGTTTTAGCCATTTGGATAACACGTGTGCCCCCCGCTTTCACCCTGCCCAGGGGATCCGATGGAGGATGCTTTGGTGACTTTTAGTCCTGGCCTAACATCATTGACAAGAGATGGGCAACACTGCAGTTAGACTGCTCAAGCTTCCATGCCCCGGCAAGGCTCTCACCTAGTGGAGGCAGTATTTTGAACCTGACTAAATTAGGTGGGATTTTTCTATCCATTGTAAATTGGGGTTAGTTAAAAGAAACATAGATCAGACAATTTATGTTTCTACTGGGTTTTTAGATATTGCCGTAAATGCTGCCATAAAACACATGCACGGCTCTTGTAAATGTATTTACGACAGCTGCGGGCTCATTTACACTGCCGTAAATTACATAAACTATGCAAACTGCATAAATTATATGAATGTATAAATTACATAAATTTGTCCGGTGATGGTGGTGATGATGCGAGCCACATGAAATGGTGCCGCAGGACGGGTCCAACCCACTTGCCGTAGGTTGCAAACCCCTGGTCTATTCTTTTACCATAGCAGGATAAACTGACCAGACTGGGTTCACTACAGCTGGCATTTATCCCAACAAACAGTGAAATTAGACACCATAAAATACCTTAACAATTGTAATTTGTACTGTATGTATGTATATGTCACGTGTAAGTATTCATCAGTCAAAGCTTTGTAATAAGTAATGTAATTTCTGTTCTCATCACAAGTTTTTGAGTTGCTGAATTAAAAAGAAAGCCTTGTTATCTGAGCATGCCCATTAAAAATTAGAGAATTGTTCAGTTTAGTAAGATGAGATAAGAAAGATATTCTTTCATGCACATGAATATCAGCAAACAAACCAGAAAATCTTTAAGTGTAATTTCTTTGTCCTGACAAACTAGCAAACTATGGCTAACTGTTGTGGAATGAGCAAGGCTCATAGAGATCCTGATTTGTTTCCTAGCTGACATGAAGAAGGGAACAAAGGCCCTGTGTGTACTGCTAAAAACTTGTTTGTACAATAAAACCCTGACTTACATATGCCTCGAGTTACATAAAATTCGACTTACATAATGATATTGAATGAATGAATAGTGCTAAAACCATGTCCCAATTTACACGATTTCCTATGGGTTTGCTTCGAGTTACATAAAGATTCTTTTCCCCATGGATTTGTTTCAAGTTACGTAAAAATTCATTTCCCTATGGATTTGCTTCACTTTACATAAAAAATTCATTTTTCCTATGGGCTTGCTTCAAGTGACATAAAAACCGATTTAAGCAAAAGCCTACAGAACTGACTTTTTTTTTTAGTAAGTAGGGGTTTTACTGTATCTTATTAAACCCAGATATGGTCATCTGAATGCGGACAATAGCCTAGAAAATAAAAATACTTCTTCATCTTGTGTTTGGATTGCTAAAAGCTTTGTCCTCGGGCACCCCTAATTAATAATATTCATATTTCTGAATATTTCTGAAACTGAAATGGATTCTTCTTATCTCATGATAAATGTTCATGTCGCAGTTAGAACTTCTTTACATTTGTTCATTGATATAACTAAGGCTGGATTCCATTAACCTTGCATTTATGAGAAATAGAAATTCTCATAATAGGCATTGTCAGTTTTTCATGTTTCTGTTTTTACTGAAGTGTTTGTTTATGTATACAAATATTGATAGTAAAAATAATTAAACAGTCCCCCACCTTCAAGCAAGACAAGACAGGATCTAGTCTGCTATTCCAGGAAAGTTAGAGACTCCACAGTGCTGGTAGATAATAGTTCATGCTTTGAGGTTATATTTTATTTTCTTGTCTTTCCACATTCTAGGATGATAGCTACCGTGAATTGATTGAAGAGGCTCAGACAAGGTCATTTACGCCAACTTCATCTGACCCTGTAATTGCCAAAGAGATTCCATTCAAAATAACATCCCAGAGTCCTGAAAAGTGGGGAGACAGAGGACAAGAAATACAAACCAATGAGGAAATTTTAATGCCAAGTACAGAAGATTCCATTATGATGGCAGGAAATGCAAACAACATTCACAAAAGTCTTTTGCCTACTTCTTGCTTGTCCCCAACAGGAAGCATACTTGGCCCCTGTAAGGAAACGTCTGGGATAAGTCCATTAAGAACTTCCATAAGTGGAAAATTCCTTAAAGAAATCCCACAGAAGAATTCAGACCTGATAGTCCAGATTTCTGTAAGTGTTTGGGGAAAATATTACAGTTTTCTATGAAGTTTGAGAGTGAAAAAGGGAGAAACTTCACGTTCTTGTGGTCTCTGCGACTCACAGGTATGGACACTTGCAGAAAGCCTCATTTGGAATTCTGCATAGAGCTTTTTATCCTCTTGAGAAGAACCCTGGACCCAGTCTCATAATGGGCGAGCTAAATAGTTTCCTTTCAATTCTATCAAAAAAAGCCTGACCTACATTCAGCTTTGGGGGTAGTTTTATTTTGTTTTTTGGAAAACTAGCAAAATTATTTGGAAACAGTCCAGGTGGCCAATATATATTTGGAACACAAGGGGGTTGGGGTTGGGGAAGAACCATGCTCAGCTTTTATGTGATCTCAAAAGCAGGGTTTAGTTTTCAGCTACTCACAAACGTCATGCGTACATAGAAATGGCTGCTATCTCCTAGTACTGGTTTTGGGCAAAAGATGTACTCTCTTTATTCTGTTTAAAAAGCAGCCTTCCTTAGGTTTTGCCAGAGCATTTGGAATCATACCTGTCAAGTTTTGAATTTGGAAATAAGGGAAATTTACCGGCAAGTATGGGATACTTGACAGCTATGCTTATCCTGTGCTGCCCTCCAATGGTGGCAATAGGGCATTGCAGTCTAATTAATAAGGGATGACGGCAGGAAAGAGGGTAAAATAAGGGATTTTCCCGGCCAATAAGGGATACAGTAATACCTCATACAACGTCCGTTTCATAGAACGTCGGATCCATACAACGTCGCCCAATTCTTGAAAAAAAGATGCCTCATACACCGTCGCCGGACGTTGTATGAGGCATTAGGGTTTTCACATGAGAAAGAAGCCGTGACACCCACCGGACGCTTCCCTTGGTTGTGAGCCGGGTGGGAACGAAACTGGCCCCAGCTGTGAGGTGGCCAGAGAAGCGATCGTGGGGGAATCCCCCAAAATATCCAAGCGGCCCCGAGCACCCTCGCCCGAGGACAGGAGGAATGGGGCGAGGAGGAGGAATGGCGCTTCCGGGGTGGCGGCGGGAGACCCGACGAGTCTCCTCTTTGGGCACCGGTCGCTTCTCTTGCTCCTGCTGGCAAGTCTCGCTCCCACCTACCCGCTCTCAACCAAGGGTCGCTTCCCTGGCGAGAGCGGGGAAGGGAAGCGAGACTGGCTTCAGCTGTGAGGCGGGCAGCATGGCGCATAAGAAGACCAGGCACGCCGGAGTCTCGATCGCTTCCCCGCTCTCTCCAGGGAAGCGTCCCTTGGTTGTGAGCGGGGAAGGGAAGCGAGACTCCAGCGTGGCTGGTCTTCTTATGCGCCCCGCTGCTCTCGCCAGGGAAGCGACCCTTGGTTGAGAGCGGGTAGGTGGGAGCGAGACTCGCCGGCGGGAGCAAGAGAAGCGACCAGTCCCTGAAGAGGAGGAGATTCGTCGGGTCTCCCGCCGCTGCCCCAGAAGCGCCATTCCTCCTCCTCGTCCCATTCCTCCTGTCCTCAGGCGAGGGTGCTCGGGGCCGCTTGGATATTTTGGGGGATTCCCCCATGGTCGCTTCTCTGGCTGCCTCACAGCGGGTCTCCTGCCGCCGCCCCGGAAGCACCATTCCTCCTCGGCCCATTCCTCCTGTCCTCGGGCAAGGGTGCTCGGTGCCGCTTGGATATTTTGGGGGATTCCCCCACGTTCGCTTCTCTGGCCACCTCACAGCTGGGGCCAGCCTTTAGCCCCCGTCTCCCCGCTCTCACCAGGGGAATGACGTTATACAAAGCATCAGTGGCAATAATTTGGACATTGTATGAGGCATCGCGGATAGGACTTTGCATGCCTCATACAAAGTCGGAATTCATACAACGTCCTAACTTGTGGAACCAAGTTTGGACGTTGTATGAGGTATTAGTGTACTTGACAGCTATGTTTGGCATCTGTAGGTCCTAAACCTAGAGTCTTTTAAAGTGCTATAATTTTCTGCTTCTGATTAAGTTTAAATATCTTAAGTAGTAAATGACACAGGTAAGGTAAGAAATGGTGCGGGGTCGAAGACTATTACTTTTGACTTGACCTTCTACTGTATTTCTGCTAGCAGTGGCTCTGACGTCTTATCGTTGTACACAGACTCAAACATAAAAATGGATACTGATCATCTGGCTCTGATGAATCATCTAAAGGTGCAAGGACGCAGTGGGGGAAATGTAAATGGATCCATTGTGAAGTCACGCCAGGGAACACACAGAAATTGGCAAAGAGAGGGGAGGAAATCAGCCTTGTTGCAGCTTGTTAACCAGTTGAATTCTCTCCTCCAGACACCTGGTACCTGGAATTGCTGTCATCTTCCCTTGCCTTTTTCTTTCTTTCTTTCTTTCTTTCTCTCTCTTTCTTTCTAAGGATTGCTGTCTTACTGCTAGGGCATCTGGCCAATCAAGGGGAGTGGAGAACAATGAGTTGGCAGAAAGATAGAAGGAAGCTTTAAAATAGCTGATCTCTCACTGTGCTTCCTTCAAATTTGGACAGCCAAAGCAAAGCTATCTGAAAAATTCATTCTCTTTGTCTAACTCAGATGTTCTCAACCTTTTTAAGCCGAGTGCCGGGTCATGCTCCCTCAGACAGCTCCAGGGGCCAGATGGCCATTTTGCCCTTCCTCCAACACATGGCACTTCCTGGAGTGATGGAGGCGGTGGGGGGGGGGGCACATGAAATGGTGCCATGGGCCACATTCGGCCCATGGGCCGCAAGTTGAGAATCCCTTGGCCAAAGTCTTCACTGTCTCTCTCTCTTTTTTTTTTTTACTTTGGTCAGCCAGCTGTCCTAGTGCTAGGGCAGCAAGCCTTTAAATTGAAAGAAAGAAAGAAAACAAACAGAAAGGGAAGGGAATATGAAAGCAGACCCAACCAGCAGGTGTAAGGAGAAGAGGATTCAAATGACAGCTGTTTCCCCACTGCTCTTTCCCTGCTGCTGCAGTTGGCTGACATGGCTTTGAAAAGAATAGCTGCAACCCCTTCCCCATCAGCTCAAGTGGTCATAACATCTGAACAATGCAAGTACATTTGATTCTCCAAAAAAAGCAGAAGCTCCAACAGTGGATGAAAAAACTACAGGTTAGGCGCAAACTCTAGCCTGATTTGCATTGACTTTATATCATGTAGAGAAGGAGTTATCAACTTTTTTAAGCTGTGGGCCAGGTCACGCTCCCTCAGACAGCTTTGGGGGCCGGATGGCCATTTTGCCCTTCCTCCATCACATGGCACTTCCTGGTGTGGTGGAGGCAGTGGTGGGCTACATGAAATGTTGGCATAGGCCGCATTCAGCCCATGGGCTGCAGGTTGAGAATCCCTGATGTAAAGGTAAAGGTCACCCTTGCTCGAAAGCCAGTCATATCCATCTCTAGGGTTCAGTGCTCATCTCTGTTTGTAGCCCAAGAGCCAGTGTTATCTGCGTCTGCAGACGTTTCCATGGTCATGGGGCAGACATGACTAAACACCAGAGTGCACAAAATGCTGTTTACCTTCCCACCAAAGTGGCACCTGTTTATCTACTTGCAATTTCTTGCTTTCAAACTGCTAGGTTGGCAGGAGCTGGGGCAGAAACGGGAGCTCACTCCATCATGCAACACTCGGGTCTCGAACTGCTGACGTGCTGACCTTCCAGTCATCAAGTTGAGCATCTTAACTACTAAGCCATCACAATTCTGTATATCATGTAGTCAACAGAAAATAATGCAGATCAGATCATCCCAAATACCAGAGCATTTCCAGCATTATTTGTCACATCTCAGCACCATCTCATCCCTCAGTCACTTTTCCCACTCATCAAAATAGACTGCATACTGAATACTTCATCTGTCTGTAAGTCCATTACTCTCTACCCTTACTTTCTGGAGCATGTGCAACAAAAAAATGCTGACTTGTTCTTGGGTCTAATTGCTGCCTCTTTTCTGTTTGTAATGTAGGTATAGATCTTACCATCAAACATTTCAATGTGTTTCATCTCTGGCATTGTGTCGTGGCATAGCAGACATTATGACAGTGCTCCTTTTGTGGCTAGTATGTTCAGGAGGATATTTGCCCATAGTTGAACTCTCAGATCATGGTGGCTTAAGCATCTCTGCCAGAGCTGTAAGGTGTATTCATCTCCACTGCCTTGTGTCATTGTATGCTTGTTCATTTGTGAGCCTTAATTGACAAACACCTTGTTTCTCCTGTGCCACTGCAACCAAAACATTATATCTAGTAACAGTACATTTCCACATTTAAACTGCATATCATAACCTTTGTTGTCCAATGCAGACACACCGAAAAGGTCACAACTCAGTTCGGCAAGAAAATTAATTAGTAACATTTTCATTGGTCAGGGTATGGTTCAAAAAATAGATCTTTTTCCCTTGGAAATTTGCTCTTTCTATTTCTCCTTCAAAATTGCTATTGAAAAAGTTGAAGAAATTATTATTAAGTATAGAATGTGAACCAGCTCCCCTATCTAAATATTTTTCTTTAAATTCTGAATCAATTGTATTAATTGTGAGACTTTTCTGTTAGAAAGAAACTACTGCCTTTGTTGTCATGCTGCTCCTGTTAAATGGTTCCAGTTGGCAAATGGAGGAGCAGCCTTGTAGCTGGAGGAGGGATAGTCCTTAGCAAAATGGTCTTTCCCATCACAGTTAAAGTGTCGTTGTAATTGGTTCTTTTGAATCTCAGTTGGACTGGAATGCTTCTTGAAATGTGTAAGACAGATACCTGGTCATACTCAAAAATGTCTGTGATCTATTACAGACTAGATGTCAGGGCAGAGTTGGATGTGTTTGTTGTATGGCTTTCTTCCCTCCAAGAAACAAGCTGAATAGCCACTTCCATGTGTGAGTCACAGAGACCACAGATAAGAGCAAGCTACTTACATGTAATTGTAGTTCTTCAGATGGTCCTTTGCAAACTCAACCTGCAATCTTCCTCCCAGTCCATCAAGCTTCATTTTCTTCACCAACACTGGAGTGATACTGAGGAGACATCATTAGGACATGCAGTGACACACACATTGGAAGAGTGGAGGCAGAATGCCCACCTAAAGACCCCAAAGCTCTAGAACAGGGGTTTGCAACCTACGGCCCACAGGCCAGTCCCAGCTCCTGATGCTGTTCCATCCAGCCCATGGCGATGACAGAAGCAGACGCACCCGTGCATGCATAAACACACCCACTGCCATTGCATCTGCCCATAGTGTAGTCTTGGAGGGAGTTGTCTGGCCCTGCTCTAGAAGATTCTGAATTAGGCTCTGCATGAGTGAAAGAGCCTATATTTGTGAGTTCATAAAGGACCACTCCAAAAACTTTGGCTACAGGTAAGTAACATATCCTTCTGCATAACTTGTATGACCACATACTATCTATTGTGGGGCAGGAGCATAATGTTTTTGAAGGCATTGGCAAAGGACAGCGCAAAGAGCAATAATACAAGACACCAGGAAAGGACAAGCTAAATCTATATCACAATGATAAATCAATAGTAATTCTAGGTCAGAAAAAGGTAAGCTAAATCCATGCCAAATAGGACAAGCAAGAGCTAATAACTAGGATCAAGAACGGACAACAATGTAGCCCAAAGCTGCATTTGTTTTTTGAGGCCCTATAAATTCAGATAGGTGTGCCATATAAGACACTGGCCCTGAAGAAACATATTTGGGAAAGGTATTGAACAAAACAAATTGTTTGAACTAATATATTGTTGCTAAAACACTAAAACAGCTACCTCTCTGACAACAACATACTTAAGATGCATAATATAGAAACACATTTTTCTGTTTTTAGCTGTCACGTCTTTGACTGTTATAGTAGATCAATTCATATATCAACATTTCTCAAGGGATGACATGAAATTAGAACATTTGGGAGAATCCTTTTTTTAAAGTGCCTATTATATAAGTGCATTCTATCCAGTTGCAATTTGTATTTGGTACAGTGATGAAAGTGAAGGAAAATGAATACCAATCCGTCAATCCTGTATGCAGCTTGTAAACCAAGCAGGAGAAGGGGCCAAACGGTGAATTCAATCAGAAGCAGTAAAACCGTTTGTGGCAAAAAATGAGAAGAGTTTGATGCACTTAAGTATATCCAAAACAGATCCAAATTCCATCTAGTAATAAGAAGTTTCAGTATAAACCTTCAGGGATCTATAAAACATAATAATACAGAAAAAAACACTAATATTTAATAATAACAACAATATATACACATATACATATTTACAACAATCTCGGATACACAATATTATAAACGTCAAACAAGGAATTACCTGTAAATTCTTGTTGTAATGTATAACTCGTAATTTCAGTCAAATGTTGAAAATTTTAAAGTTTTTCTTAAAGTTTTTTATTTGCGTCCCAAGCCTCACACGTTCAGTCTTTCTGTGCCGACGGACATCGAAAATTTCATTTTCTAAGCACTACATTTAAAGTAAATTGAACCCTATCAACAGGTGTGTAAGATTTCCAATTACAAGAAACAGGAGTAGTCAATCTCCATATTGAGACCATGCGGGTGGAGCATCTTAAAGTAGTGGATATAGAAACATTCTCTTGTAACAGCTTCTTTTCAATGTTGCTAAGGGAGTAAGGATCAGATTTGCAGCATTCCAAAACCACAAATTTAAAATCCCGGTCACTGTGACCTGCTTCAATGAAATGGTTTACCAAGGGTGCTGCAGTATTGCCTGCCCGAATTTTGGAGTGATGTTTGCCCACCCTAGTTCTCAATTCACGGGTAGTTACACCCACATAACCCAAGCCACACTTGCATACGAGTAAATATATACAATTACCAGTTTTACAATTACTGAGCTGGCGGAGTTGCAACACAAAATCACTGTTTTTCACGGAGACCTCTTTAGTTTGCCAGGATAGAAAGCAACGTACACAATCATTACATCGGTAATGTCCCACTGCGCTAGAGTGAAACGAACCTCGACGGGACTCATGATCAGAAAAGGTTACTATCTAATAGATCTTGTTTTTCTTAAAGCAATAACTGGTTTATGAGAACAATCAGGTAGATGTTGTACCACATGCCAGTGTTGAGAAATAACAGATCTGATTTTCTCTGCTAAAGGGGAGTATTGAAATGAACAGTATAGTCAATCTTGAATGTTCTTAGTTTTTTTTTTAACAAACAGCTGTTTCCTAGAAACAGCCTGCACTTTCCTATTGTTGTGAATGCCTGGCCATAGCAGGATAATCTGGCCAGACTCCTAATTGCAACAATTGCAAGAGAATATCCTTAATAGCTTTGGGCTTTTTGTATGTTCCTAGGACCAGACTACTATAATTTAGAGATCTTTTCCAGAACAGCTCTTTAAAATTCTTAACTGAGATTTTTGCTTTGTTGCTTAGTTTTCATCTACTGGTAATCTATCAGAATCAATTCCTGTCAACAGGTTTAAGATTTGGAGCTTTTGGAAATATGGTGACTGGAAGAGGCTAAGTGTCTCAGCAAAGATTTCATAAGAGATACATTGGCTGAAATCTCACTACTTAGTGTAGCAAGTCGCAACTTGAGGAAGCCTATTGAATCAGTGGGGATTTGGTTAATTAGACCCTTCATAAATTTGACTGATTCAGTGGGCTTACTGTAGTTGCTATTTGCAATGCTAAGAAGTAGGATTTCAGCCATTGCATGCATGGAGGAAAAAGCCATCCACCATCCAACTGAATGCCACATTCTCACCTAGTTCGGAATCTCTCCAGCACATACTTTGTGATTCAGAGAGGATTTGTTGCCATTTTCTGTACTAGATGACTTCCTTGATCCCCTTGAGGATATCCTCCCCTCAAGCATTCCAATGAATATTTTAGATGAAGCCTGCTAGGGTTGGAGCTGATGACATGTTTACCATTCTGTATGCACAAAAAATACGGAGATTAATTCAGTGACTCACTCATTGTGTATTTTTCTCATGTGACCCATTACTGAAGAGATTCATTTGGCTTGTGGTAGAAAGGATTGGAAACATAATCAACAACATGAATTGTTGCCTTTTTATGTGAAACGGTTGTTAGTTTATTACAAAGTCTGTTTTAAATGTTTCGTCTCTTCAGCACACTGAGAAAAGGAAGATCATTGTGAATGGACCCAACTCTGTTCCGTCTCAAGAAATTTCATAGCCCTTTCTCTAGTGAACTTGTGCTTAGTGAACAGATGCTTAGAATTAGGCATTGCACTTTTATAGATTGTTTCTTGGTCTGAATCAGTGTCGATTTTTGTTTCTAATTTTTCTACCTGTCGTACTGTTCTGTTTAAGTAATCTTCCAGTGGCTACCATACTGAGCTTCCTTGGGTGGGAAATGTATGCATTAATTGTTGCATTAGAAATTGTGATGGCTGAAACAAACAGAAAGACATTCATTCTAGTTAGAAAAACAAACTTTTGAAGTCTGTGAATTACCAATGCAGTTTTCATTTAAAGGGCTGAAATCCTAGAGAGTAAATTGACAGATTTTCAGTAGCAATCTGCAGGCAAACTCTTAAGATTGTCAGTCTCTGCACTTTCATATTGTCTCTGCAGCCATCCAGAAAAATAATAAATAATGATTGAAGGCTAACAGTAAGGTAGTGTCATATCCCAAATCCCCACACTGTTTGAAAGTTGGTACTTACGTCCATCAAATGAATTCTTTCCCCTCATATGGATTTTTTATTCCTCAGCATGTACTTTAGTTATAGTTATTTATGCAAGAACAAATTAGCCTTCCACAAATAAAATGATACCGCTGTGTGTCTTGCTTCACAGTTAACACATCCCTCCTCAAGTTATACGTTAAATGATCTGCTCTGATTCTGAATAAGAAGTTTATAGAGGTTTAAAGTGGGATGTGTGTTGTGAGGGTAGCAGCTCAGAGCTGTCAGATTCTTATGACACTTTTTGGACAGTTAAATGCCATGCTGTACAGAATATATAGTTTTATTGTAGTGTCTCTTTTCCCAGAACAATTTTACTTGCCTGTGTCTTTTAGTGCAGACAGGCCCAGGCATCAAAGTCTAAACTGCATGAGCACTCAAAATGCAGACTCTGTCCTCTGACTTGTCATTATCTGGCATCTGTCTTCATGGATAGATTCACCTGTTGACTCACTTCTCTTCCCCCACCTCCTTCATGCATTTACCATGCATTTAGCACATTTGAAAAAGGTACCTGCATAGCCAAAGAACCATTCCACAAACATCATATATCAAGTGGGTCAAGATTAGATACTGGAGAGAGAGAAATTGGAGGGGAAATTGCCAGAATGAAACAAGCAAAATACAACATATCCATTTAAATATCCATATAAATTCATATAAAATATCCATATACATTCATATAAAATATCCATATAAATTCATATGAAATATCCATATAAAGTATAGATAAATATATGGATATTTTGTGTTTTGCTTATTGCATTCTGGCAATTTTCTCTCCTATTTTTCTTCTCCAATGTCTAATCTTGACCCACTGGATATACGTTTGAAGATTGGTTCTCTGGCTTATGCAGGTACCTCTGAATTTCCTAATGAAGCAAAAAAAATGTCCAGGTTTAAATACATACATCTGTAATATGAGCAGTTTTGTGATGAACCAGGAAAGAGATAGAGGGATTATGATGTATACCTTAATGAAAGCATCATATAGTGATGTGCATATCTTTGGTGTATGCAAACCAAGACACAGGACACAGCCTCGGGCTGGGTTAACTCAGGTTTATTGCATCGTGGACAGAGGGAACATGAGGTAATGGCGGATCGATAGCTCTTTATATACAGTAGTCATACATTTGAACGTGGTGCCATGGTAGCCCATTGGCTACTGCCTGCGTGACGTCATTGCGAGTCACGCCCTTCTTGTCCAGGTGTAGGTAGTGGCGGGAAAACTTCCCGCGCTGTTGCCTTTGATGAGTTCGGACCAAGAGAGCTTGGACGCTCGCTGCTGCCAGCTGGTGGACATTAGCTCGCGTCCTAATGCAGGGTTCATATGATACAGCTGAAGGTTACATTGTTGCTATAGGCAAGGTTACATTGGTTCAGATACATTGTAATCCATGTGGAAGGTAAAACCCTTAGAACACAACATCCCTCCCCCCTAGGACGAGACAACGTCTCGCGCCCATACTTCTAAACACTCCCCCCCCTAGGAGACAAAATCTCTCAGCCAAGATGGCTTGTTTCGAACACGCTGGGGTCTCGATGCGGGCTGCCTCTCCCCGGGTTTGCTACCTTCTCTTTGTCCCCTGGTTTCCTGTCCTGTAATTTGAGAGGGAGACTCGTTAGTGACTTGCCGCGGCTCTGCGGCGTTGTTGGGAGGTGTGCTCTGACTTAGGGAGGAACCGG
This sequence comes from Bradypodion ventrale, assembly GCA_035047345.1. NCBI lineage: Eukaryota > Metazoa > Chordata > Lepidosauria > Squamata > Chamaeleonidae > Bradypodion > Bradypodion ventrale. The sequence goes on from JAWDJE010000002.1 coordinate 333,476,784, forward strand.
GGGCACTGGAGGCTAACGAAAAACCCCTCTTCTCGCTTGGATGGGTGGGGGAACACTCCTGAAAACCCCCCCGGCTCGCTAAATCAAAATCTAAAGTCCATTCGGGGGCAGCGGTCGCGAACTCCTCTCCCCCTACCCCGGCTTCTGATAGAACTGGTTTATCAAAAGGATATGAGTCGGGGCCGCTTCTTCCTTCCCCCCTTGCTTGGGACTGTTGTCCGCTGCTGTCTCCCCCTTGGGTTAAGCGGGTGGGGGAGGACCCTAACGCTGAATCTTGTTGCTGATCCTCACTGACCGGCCCACTTACTCGGTGCCTCAGTTGGTCTGCGTGCCTCCTCCAGAGGAGACCGGTGTGGGTCTCGACCCGGTACGACACTGGCCCCGTCTGTTCCACAACCGTCCCCGGCACCCAGGCTGGCCCCGCGCTGGCATAGTTCCTGCAATGAACAGGGTCGCCGGCGGCGAAACCTTTCGAGACTGCCAACCCTACGTTTTTCCCTTTATCCTCAATCCTTGTGGGGTCTAGCCTGGACAGGAGCGTAGTCAGTTTTCGCCGCATCAATAGCTCCGCCGGCGAGTAACCTGACGCTAAGGGGGTCACCCTATATGCTAATAAGAACTGGCATACTTGGTGATTTAGGTCCCCGGGGCCCATGCGCCGAAGCGCCTCCTTTGTTGTGCGCACCAACCGTTCCACTTGGCCATTCGTGGCCGGGTGAAACGGCGCGGACGTGACATGCCGAATGGCATTTGCCTCCATGAATGCCCCGAACTCTGAGGAGGTGAAGCAGCTCCCGTTATCGCTGACTAAAGTGTCGGGTAAACCGAACGTTGAAAAGACTCTCCGTAGTTGGTTAATTGTAGTGGCGGAGGACGTGCTCTTTACCGGAATGACTTCCAGCCACTTTGAGAATGCATCCACCACCAGGAGAAACATGGTTCCTCGAAAAGGGCCAGCGAAATCTACGTGCACTCTGGACCATGGTCCCCTCGCTGTGTCCCATTCCCTATGCGGGAGACGGGCCGCCTCTGGTCGGGACCCCTGGCAGGCCTCACAAGTGCCGACCATGTGCTCAATGTCCTCGTCCAGCTGTGGCCACCAAAAGTAGCTGCGGGCCAGCGCTTTGGAGCGAACGATGCCCGGGTGACTGACGTGCAGCAGTTTGAGTACCCTCGGCCGCATGGGTGTCGGGACCACCACCCGTTGGCCCCACAATAGGCACCCCCTTTCTATGGACAGCTCTAGCTTCTTCCGAAAGAATGGGTCGAATTCCTTGCTTGGGGACGATGCTGGCCACCCTTTCTGCACCCATGAGCTGACTTTCTCCAGCGTTCTGTCCTTGCCTGTCGCCCTGGCTATATCGGCCGGTACTATTGGGGGTTCGTCTAAAACCTCGATTAGCAACACCTGGCGGTCTCTTCCTATTCTGGCTTTTTGGTCGTCCGACAAGGGCAAAGGGGATCTCGACAGCGCATCAGCATGGCTGATCTCCTTTCCGGGCCGGTACTCCAACTCGTGTTGGTATGCGTTAAGAAAAATGGCCCATCGCAACATTCTCGGGGACAGTATCTGCGGCGTGGGCTTGCCTGCCGTGAAAATTCCTAACAGGGGCTTGTGATCCGTCACGATTTTGAATGGGCGGCCATACAGAAAATCGTGAAACTTTTTGGTCCCCGCTACTATTGCCAATGCCTCCCTGTCGGTTTGTGCGTAATTTCGCTCTGCTTGGGACAGGGACCTTGAGTAAAACGCCACTGGGGCCTCCCGACCGTCATCCAACACGTGGCAAAGCACCGCCCCCACCCCCACCGGTGATGCATCACAGACTAAGACCACCGGCCGTTTGGGGTCGAAGTGCGTAAGGATTGCGTCCGATGTTAACAGTTGCTTTAGTTCGTTGAACGCCTTCTCGTGCTCGTCACCCCACATCCATGTCTCCTCCTTCTTAAGTAACCGATGAAGCGGTTCGGCCACGGAGGCTTTCCGCGGAAGGAATGTATGGTAGAAATTGAGGAGCCCCAGGAATGACTGAAGTTCGGTTTTGGATGTGGGGCGAGGGGCCTTCTTAATGGCTGCTACCTTGGATTTGGACGGCTTGATACCCTCGGGTGTGATCCGAAACCCCAAAAATTCGACCTCGGTTTCGAAAAAAACACATTTGTCCTTCCTCAGTCTCAGCCCCGCTTTCTCGAACACAGTTAGCACTTTATCCAATCTCTTTGCCAGTTCGGCCTCACTCCCCCCTGTTATCAATACGTCATCAAAATAAGGTAACACCCCCTCCAGCCCCTTCAGGAGGCGTTCCACAAGCGACTGAAAAAGGCCGGGTGCCGAGTTCACGCCGAACTGTAAACGCGACACCTGGAACGCTCCTTTATGTGTGACTATCGTTTGTGCCGCGGCCGTGGCGGGAGTTACGGGGAGTTGTTGATAGGCTTGTGCCAGGTCGAGCTTAGCGAAACACTTTCCCCCATTTAGCCTGGCCAAAAGGTGGCTGACCACTGGCACCGGATACGCATTAGGGCGAATCGCCTTGTTAATTGTACACTTATAATCAGCACAAATGCGCACCTCCCCGTTAGCCTTCAGGGCTGTTACGATTGGAGTTTCCCACTCCGCGGAATCAACAGGAATAAGAATCCCCTGGCCCACCAATTTGTCCAGTTCCGCCTCTATTTTGTCCTTTAGTGCGAAAGGCACCCTGCGCGGTTTGAGTCTTATCGGGCGGACCTCCGGGTCTAGGTCGAAGGCTACAGGGGGTCCCTTGAATTTTCCAAGTCCTTTTTCAAACACGGTGGGGTGCGCGTCACACACCGCTTGTATCGGATCCGCGCCCACGGCATGCACCCCCCCTATGAACAAACCCAAGGGCTGAAACCACTGCGTCCCTAGGAGGCTACAATTCCCCCCTTTGAGAACGACTAACGGGAGTTCTGCGGAATGTCTTTTATAACGAACCCGAAATTTCCCGACCCCCAGCACTGGAATGCTGTTCCCTTGTACGTCTCGTAGCGTGGACCTCAGAGTCTTAAGTTTGGGCCGCGCTTGGGGGTCGATCTTCAAGAACTCTTTCTGGGGAATTATGGAATAATAGGACCCCGAGTCAATCTCCATCCTAACAGGGGCCCCTTGTACTATTACCTCAATGAAGTAATGGTTTTGTCCCGCGGACACGCTGAACACGGGGGCGTCGTCCTCACTGCCGTCCGAGACGCGACCCACGCCGTCCTGCTTCCTCGTGGTTCGGGCGCCATCTTGGGGTCTCGCTGGACGGTCCGGTCTGGCCGAACGGTCTTTCGACTGCCTCCGGCCCTCTCTCCGATTTCTGCATGCCCTGGCGATGTGCCCGCGCCGGCCACAGCTGTAACATTCGGCTTTCCTGAAAGGGCACTTCGCACGCTCGTGGGCCGCCCCACAACCATCGCAGCGGCGCCCCCCTTTCCGGACCTTCTGTACCTCTTCGCCGTCGCTGCCATCTGTAGAGGATCTCGAGGTTCGTCGGGTCGCGTGCACCGGCTGTCCTGACTTGCCGCGCACCGAGCTTTCCGCTTTGCTGGCCCTAGGACGCCACTCACGCCACTCGTGTATTTCGTCCACTCCCGCATTCGTGGACTCCGCGGATTCCGCGGTCTCTACGACCTCGGCCAGCGTGGGTGGCGGCTCCCTGTTCATCAGGCGGCGCTGCACTTCCTTGTCCTTCAGGCCACACAGCACGACGTCCCTCATGATCATCTCCAGGTTGTCCCACTTGCAGGGAACGGCGGCTACCCTCAGGGCCTCCACGAAAGCCTCTACCGACTCATCCGGCGCTTGGACTCGCCTCCAAAACGCACTCCTAGCGGGAAACATTGCCTTCGAGGGTTGGAAACGCTCACGCAGCAACTTCAGTATGTCGTCGGTTTTGAAGTCGTCCAACGTCTTCGGTTCGATCATGCCCACCAGCGTCCGCTTGGTCTCTACACCCAGCATTCGGGTGAGGATGGCCCTCTTCCTCTCCTCGTCGTCTTTGACTTTGAGTTCCACCAATGCCGCCTTGAAATCCATGTTAAAGATGGTCCAGTCTTGCGGCTTGGTAATATTGAACCCGCTCTGTGTCCTGGCGCTTTGGGAATCCATGATCCCACCTTCGTCGCCAATTTGGTGTATGCAAACCAAGACACAGGACACAGCCTCGGGCTGGGTTAACTCAGGTTTATTGCATCGTGGACAGAGGGAACATGAGGTAATGGCGGATCGATAGCTCTTTATATACAGTAGTCATACATGTGAACGTGGTGCCATGGTAGCCCATTGGCTACTGCCTGCGTGACGTCATTGCGAGTCACGCCCTTCTTGTCCAGGTGTAGGTAGTGGCGGGAAAACTTCCCGCGCTGTTGCCTTTGATGAGTTCGGACCAAGAGAGCTTGGACGCTCGCTGCTGCCAGCTGGTGGACATTAGCTCGCGTCCTAATGCAGGGTTCATATGATACAGCTGAAGGTTACATTGTTGCTATAGGCAAGGTTACATTGGTTCAGATACATTGTAATCCATGTGGAAGGTAAAACCCTTAGAACACAACAATATCAAAGGGTAGGAATAGAAAATAACACTGACAATACTATGGTGCATCCAGATTTGGAACAGGGTCTGCAGTTCTAGTAACTCAGAAAAGATATAAAGCTGGAAAAAGTGTAGAAGAGGTCGACCCAAATAGCAATACACTGAAACATTGTATAAATAAATGTTACAGTATATATGGCTGTTTTGGCTTTTTGAAAAGTAGGAAGAAGAGACATAAAATTGTGCCATATATAAACAACATGGGCTTTTTGTCCTCTCTCATTATCTTGAAATCTGAGAAAAGACAAAAAACCTTTCCCTATCTGTATTAGCATTGCAGTCATCCACTGGAGCTGAAAATGGGAGAATCAAGATTGACAAAAGAAATGTCTATTTCCCATATCCCATAGTTTCACTGTGAAATTTACTATTGCAAACTGAAGTGATGGTCACTTAATTTGGAGAGCTTTGAAAGGGATGTCTAGAGATTCACGGAGGTTACCCTATCTACTACTACTATTGCCTAATATCAGATGTTTCTCTTGCTAAGAACATAGACATATGGTTGACCTTATATCCTTAGTATTACACATCGATAGCCGAATGGCCACTATATGTACGAATAATGGACTAGGACAGTGATGGCAAACCTTGGCACTTCAGGTGCTCTTGAACTTCAATTCCCAGAAGCCCTGATCAACAGGAGTGCTGACTTCGGCTTCTGGTAATTGAAGTCCAAGAACACCTGGAGTGCCAAGGTTCACCATCATGGGACTAGGACTTTAGTTCCTTCAGGCATGACTCTTATGTTCTTACATCTCTTAAAGGTGGTGGAATAATCCTTGGGATGCTTCCTCCAATAAATAGGGAATGGCTAGCATTTTGAAGTATATCCCAGCATATAATTGTGGAAAAGATGGATCAAAGCAGGCTAGAAATAGGAAATTAAGAAGAAATGATGGGTAAAATCTTGTTGGCGTAACTTTGTAATGGAATTAGCCAGAGCATAAATCAAAAAACATTTGATTTATTTCATGGATAGTTTCCTATTCTCTTTTTCAGGATCCAAGGGTCTCTGGGACAAGGGGAAGGCTTTAAAAGTAAGACCTTGCTACCAGATTGTCAGCAGTGGTCCTAATCTTGCATGTGGCAATACAACGGCAATTTTTGGCATTAAAGTCCACCACCCCACATCCCGAGGCTAACAAAAAGGAAACTTTCAATAAGTTTGGATTTAATGTTTCAAACACCTGGTCCATGTTTACCCTGGTGTAAAGATAGGCAAAATGATTTTGCCCAATATGATTTTTTAAAATAGGAATGGATTTTAAGAGGTTCAGGAGCACCAGTGGTAAGGCATATCGGCATCTGTCTTATAAACATGACAACAAAGTTGCAGTCAGTTCTTAAGTATTGCTAGCTTGTTCATAACTATTAGCATGTTGATGGCCAAAAATCACAATAAAATACACGAATATTCCTTTTTAATATATAATGTCTTACCTGTAAAACAGGGTTTCTCGATGTTTTCATGCTGCGGGACGGACCACACGCCCTCAGACAGCTGAGCGGGCTGGACACATGGTTCCCCCTGCCATAAACACTGCTTTAAAACGTGTGTGTGGCTGTTGTAAACACATTTACGACAGCCACAAGTGCATTTACAGTGCGTTTTCATCACTTCCGTTGCATCTGGTGGTGGTGGGAGCGAGAGTGGGGCATTTTTAGCTGTTTTTGCTGCTTCCTCCAGAGGCAGGAGCAAAGGTGGCGGGGCCACATGAAATGGCTCCATGAGCTGAGTCCAGCCCATGGGCCGTAGGTTGTGAACCCCTGCTGTAAGAGTTTCTAAATACAGTTGTTAGGCTAAACTGGACCTGGATAAAACAAATCACTGAAAGACATGTTAAATTTAAATAATCTGCAAAAGAATTGTTGAATTGAAATAAATGTTGAAGTACTGTATCAAGTTTCCCTTGATCCCAGTAGTCCAGTTTGATTTAGGCACCTGACCCCTCCACTGGTGACCAAAGAAACAACAATTTGCACACTTATTATTGCACATCCCCCCCATTCCATTGTTCCTCAGAGAAAGGGTCGTTGCAAATAGAGCCTGCCCCACAGATTTCATGTCAAAATGCCTTTGCAATGAAAATTGCAGAAGCTCTGCTAATCCCTCATGTACTTGACTAGTAAAAAAGCTCAAACATCTCTTAATGAAATTGATTTGCCAGCTACTTAGTGAACTTTAAGGAACTGCATGCTTGCAATGTTTTATTCATGTTTTAATAGAGTTCTCTATTATTAAGTTCAAATATGTTTTCATTAAGAAAGAAGTGCAGCCCTCTAGGCAATATTACAAACAAGTCAATAGCTAGTAATTAAACTTTTCCCCATGTATAACTAAGTTTAAACAATCCTGAATATATCATTTGAACTTTGGAAAAATGCAGATGCAATTGTGTGCATCTCTAAACTGAAGAAATGTTCTTTTATAACTTGTTTTGTCAATCCGTTGAATGTTTCAAGAGCTTACTAAAATGCTTCTTATTGTAAAGAGGGGATATACCAAAAGACAAGATAAGCTTTTAATTGGGAGCTGTAGTGTTGCATTTAGAAGAATGTTGGGAGCCGTGTTGAATTACATTATGCATGAAAATCTCCTTAAAGTAAACATGAACTTCAGTTTGAGTCCCATTTTTAAAAACATTGTCAACATGAATAGCACCCAATGATGCAGGGGTTAGACAGCGTCAATCAGGAATGTATTTCAGAACAGTAAAAAGAGTTGTTGAGTAAGCAGATCATGTTGCCTAGATGGTGATCTTCTGCAGTTTTTAGGAGGCAGCCTACCCCAGGTATTGAAAGAATTTCCTGAGCCAGTATCAGATTGTAATCTAGAACCTTGGGTCAAGGTAAATAATAGTGCTTCTTCACCCTTAGAATATAACAAGGAGGATAAAAGCTTCAACTGCTCTTTTGATTATCAGTTTCCTTGGCATCAGTAAAAGCAATGGTATTTTTCCAAGATAAAGGAAAAGTATTCTTTAGCCCAGGGGTTCCCAACCTTTTTACACTGTGGGCCTGACCACGTTTCCTGGACAGCTGAGTGGGGCGGACCACACACCCCGGAAGTGGGTGCTTTTACAGCTGTCATAAATGCAGCCACTTCCACATTTACGACAGGCGCATTTACGCATGCACGAGCACGTTTTACGGCTGATGTAAATGCTTCCACTTTCAGGTGCGGTGGCATGGGCCACATGAAATGGGGCCACAGGCTGGGCCACGGGCCATAGCTTGGGACCCCCTGTTTTAGCCAAAGATGCCAATACCTAGAGATTTTTGCAAAATGTATGGTGTATTCCTGTCAGTTTCTGAAATTTCATTGTTTGATTGTCCCTTTTCATTAGTTTCAGTCATATCAAGAAATGTATTCCATTTCTGGGTCCTATAAGGACCTATATACAAATACAGTATACAGTACATCTCTTGTCTTAGGATCTGTTGTAGAAAAAAAGAAACAACTCCAGATTTTCATCATACTCTGGTTTCTTTAAAACATTTCTAATGGGTGTCTACCAGATAGAGCCAGTGATACGCTGCCTTACAGAGATTATATGTCACATCAACCATGTCTTTTTGTAAGTTATTCTTTCCCCTTCATCAGGCAAGGTTTTGCTGGATAGTATGCTGAATTCACATTTAGAAGCTGATAGTCCTTTTTATTCCAACAATCTCATTTTCTAAGCAATATGAATCTGGAAATTAGACTTGGAAATTAAGCTGATGTTGAGCTTCCAGTGAGCAATCCCAAAACAAAATCAATGTTTGCCTCATTCCAAAATAGAGGAGGAAGTCTCGGACTCTGCTTGGGGCAGATATCTGCATCCTATGAAACAGAACTGGGTTCTGAAGAGAAATACATTCAAGTACTGTACAGTGTATCTCTTTGTTTGCACATGTTTTTATTTTACTTATTCTTGTTCACCACCAGCAGCAGACATTTAATTGTAACTGTATTTTCTGGTGTATAAGACTACTTTTTAACCCTGAAAAATCTGTGCCAAAGTCGGGGGTCGTCTTATAGGACAGGTACTTAACTGCAGCTTGTTTCCCCTTGCTTCATATGTCCGGCACATATGGTGGGGAGTGCCGCGGCCGAGTCCCTGCTCTGTGCGGGGAGTATGAAGCAAGGGGAAGCAAGCTGCACACATCTTCCTGTACCTCGAGGAGGAGAACGTGAGCATGGATTGGCTCTCCACCAGAACCTGCCCATTTGACTCGGAGGGCTGCGCATCTTCGGGTTGAGTGTGGGTTAATTTTTTGGAAGAGAGGTAGTCTTATACGGCAAGTATATTCCAAACTCTATATTTTAACTGGAAAAGTTGGGGGTCGTTTTATATGCCCAGTCGTCTTGTATGCCCAGTCGTCTTATACGCCGGAAAATACGGTATATTTTGAGGATAGGAAACATTTAAAATTATTCGGCTGCTTTGTGGATCTGAACTGTATTTCTAATATTCCAGTTTATTCCTGAATGTAAAGAAAAGAATAATGATCCACTTCATTCAAGGCGAGTCTTCTATAACAGACAAATCTGCTAATCTAGGGTACCTCTTATAAAGAGAAAAATTAAAGCCATAAACTGTGTAATTAATTAAAAACCAAATGCTTCCTCTGAGTGATATGCCACTGCCTTGGCGCCTTTCCTTATAAATCAATTTGGCAATTATTCCTTGGCCACCTCAGATGAGAGAAGAATGAACCTTGGCCAAACTGGAACAGGCATATATTTTCCCCTTTCCAAACCATTCTGTTCCCTCCATTGTTTACCTTTCAATATTGTGATTAAAAGACTTAAGTGCACATTGCTATTTATGATCAAAGAGGTTCGCAGTATGAGCTAAACTGCTAGACCCTTACAGAATAGAAAACACACAAGGTCTTTCTAAATTGCCAACACCCCCTCCCATTCTGTCATCTTACTTCTTTTTACAGTATGAAAAAGGAACATTAATTATTGGGTCTAAATAAATATGCATCAAAAGAAGGTTGCGCTCCAATACATTGTGGGGTAGTGAGCTTTCTGGTACTGGAGGAGAAGTGAGGGGGGATTTGAAAGGACTTTCACAAATGATTGGGCAAATGGACTGGGCTTATTTAAAGTGCCAAATGAGTGTCATTGAGAACAGAGACAGGGTTAAGTACATGTCTGTTAAAAATAAATAAATTACGCAGCCAAATTCTTCAAATTGAAAGGCATCTTTTTCAAGGGTGCCCAAGGGAGACTGGGTCTTTCTGAAAATGTTGAAGTACCTAGAATGTTAGGGGTACCATTGAAATCCAAGTAATAAATAGTTTATCACAGCAAAAGACTTGGCACATGTTGAAATCTGTTGATTGAATAGTTGTTCAGACATCTGAGGAGGCAGTGAGTTTATTTTCAAAGCCTTTTTCAAGATTGAACTGCCAGGAAAGAACAACTGGTTATCAGTTGATAAGCTGTGATGTTTAGGGAGTAAGGGATATAATGTGGCCTTCTGTAGTACAACATGTTGGTGTGATTATTTATGTGATCTAATGGGGGGCCTGGAGTTGGAAAGGGAATTAATTTCCCATGGTTATGAGCTATGAGTAAAACCCAGGACTTTAAAAACAAATTGCTAACTGCGGAATAGACTTCTGTTGTGCTTTATTTGAGGAAGTTTTAATGCCAGTTCAAAAACTCTCTTTCCAGGGTCCCCTACTAAAGTATGAGGTGGACATTTTGACACACAGTCAAACTTTGTAGAAGCATGGGCTCCTTCATCCAATTTAGTAACACAATCATCAAAACACACCTACAAAACCTTTTTTAGCATGGAAGCAAATAGGAGAATCCCAAATTATGGGTGCAGATTGGAGCCCTTTCAAGCTTTGGAGTAGGATGAAATGGGATTTGCTTATGCTTGCAGGTCCCTGAGAACTGCAGTAGATTCATGTATACATATATGCCTCATACTGCACATAATATACTGAAAGAATTACACTTCTCAGCATACCAAAGGTGATAATGATTTTGTTGTAGCTAAGTACATTGTTGAGTTTTATATATTTTATGTCATCTACTTTAAGAAAATATTCTTCCTAGTCCTATTAATAAATTTACTGAGCAACATGGAGCAATAATGTTTTTCTTCTCAGAAAAGCACAGAACAGCATTCTTACTCAGGCATCAGTAAATTCATAGACAAGTTCATGGAGGACAAGGGTATCAATGGCTATAATTATGGATACTTAAGGACAACCTCGGGGTTGGAGAGATAGGCAGGATATCTCTCAATGCCATTTCCAGTGAATCCTAAGCAGGTGAAGGCATCTGCTTGGGAATAATACCCTGAAGCAAATGGTGAGCCACTGTGTGAGACAGAATGCTGGACTGGATGGGCTCCTGTGGCCTGTTCCAGCAAGGCTGTTCTTATGTTCTTATCAGTAATAATAATTTTGTGTCAGAAATTATTTTGGGTTGAAAGGATTTTTGCAGAAGAAACTCCGCTCAGGGAATGCCCAAATGAGGCTCCTTTCATATCCCTAAGAGCTGGGACAGAGATGGATTCTCAACCCATCATGCTGTTCCCGGGTCTCAAACTACCAACTTGCCATCCTTCCAGCCAGGGCCACCATCAGGGCAGTACTACTAGTACTGCCATATAGGGCCCGGAACTGACGGGGCCCTGCCGCCGCCACCGGCCATAACTGTGACATTACTGTGAGACATTACTGTGGCGGGGGGGGGGGGGGATAGGATTGCTCAGTATGAGGCCCAGAAATTTCTGATGGTGGCCCTGCTTCCAGCCAAAAAAGTGAGCTTCTTAACCACTGAACCACCACAACTCCAAGGTATCAGTAAGAGCAATACAGAAGTGAAACTTTGGATTGTTGAAGTAATATGGTTATTGACTGCTCTTCAGCATTTGGCCGGGGTAGGGGGGGTGTTGTTACTGTTTTTTGACTCTAATGCCCAGGAACCCAGAGCCAACAAGACCAGCAACTTTTCCAAGCTCTGCTGCTTCTACTTCACGAGATAGGTGCTATCATCTCTTGGCCTTTCTTAATTTTAGACAAAATCATTTCCCATCAATTATGATGGATTTGCAGCCTTAAAACAGGAATGGCTAAGGGTTAAGTTGACAGGTTAAAGAACAAGGCACTTGAACTAACAACAGTTGTGCCTTTTCCACAGATCTGATGTTCTGAAGTATCCAAAACAAGCAATAGAATGCTCATAAGTAGGACATGAAGGCAAGAGCCTTCTGCGGTTTCTCTTACAGCTGAGACTCAGCATTATAGACTCTGAATTTCGAGAATACATACTAAACTAATAGATTGGTAAAGGTAAAGGTTTCCCTTGCTCGAAAGCCAGTCGTATCCGACTCTAGGGTTCAGTGCTCATCTCTGTTTCAGAGCTGAAGAGCCGGCGCTGCCTGCTTCTGCAGACGTTTCCGTGGTCATGTGGCAGGCATGACTAGACACCAGAGTGCACGGAACGCTGATACCTTCCCACCGAAGTGGTCCCTATTTATCTACTTGCAATTTCTTGCAAGTACAGATTAGTACTTGGGAACCAGTGGTTGCGTTTGATCCACTGTTCTTTGTCAGATCACATCTTAAAATTAAGTTTCCCCCCACCCACCCTTATCCCCTGTTGGATACCTTTTGAACGACACTAATTGGAAGAGGAATAGAGTGTACCTCTGTTACTTTTACTTGATAATTTTTTATTGATTGACCATGGAATCCTCCTGCTTTGAATATGGGGAATGAGGCAAGCACAATTTTATGGTTTCCACTTTCGCCTGCAGTATGCAGTTTTAAGTTTTGCTTCAAAACTTTGCTTTCATTCATTTTAACTGAATATTTGCATATTTTATATCATCGTGCAAACATTTACATAATACATCTATTAATGTGGAATTTGTTTAAACAATTATAATACAAAAGTATCCACAGTTTTGTTTATGTGAAAGTAAAATCAATCTATTTGATTGGAGAATATTGTTTTAACCAACTAAAAATACATAAGGGGTACAATATCACTCAAAGATAAAAAGTAATGATTTTGTTGGGATTGGAGTTATTATTATGGGCTTACTTACAAACCTGTGAGCAACCTGAATGGTGTTGCAACCCTCTTATGAATTGTGATCTTTAAATGAGGGGAATGCTCTGTTAAGGTGTAGGAAAAGTTACAGTTCGTAGCTTGAGCAGGCATACATAGTCAATACCAGTCGTGGGCTCCAAATAATTTTACTATAGTACCACACTGTGGACGTGGTTTGGTGGGCGTGGCCAGGGGGAAAGCCCTGCGTTGCACCCAAATTAGGACTACTTTATTTCAAAACTTGGATGGGTGGGGCCAGCCAGAATTTCTGCTACCGGTTCTGGCGAACTGGTGCGAACCTGCTGGTGCCCAACACTGGACCCTACACCAACCCATGTTTCATTTCTATATAATTCATAGGGATATGACTGGAGAAACTACCAAGCAAGCAGTATGAGTGCTTCTGAACTTCAAATGTTGGCCAGCATGAAGAGGCAGCAAAATGAAGAACTGGAAAATAATGGACCTTCACGTGGATTGAGTGCCTCGCAGATTGACAATTGTAACATCAGTATCAGTGCAAGCAGTGATGACACAACAACCTGGAATTCATGTCTCCCAGAGGTGAGCTTCAGTATACTTTTTGCATGACTGTATGATTTCTTGATGGACACTTTCATTATTATAGCTCATTTAAAGGATTGTGTTGAATTGTATGTTCTTTTAAATTGTTCCAAAATATTTAATGCTATGAATATTTAATGCTATGAACACTAGTAAAGGTAAAGGTTTCCCTTGTTCGAAAGCCAGATGTATCCGACTCTAGGGTTCAGCGCTCATCTCTGTTTCAAAGCTGAAGAGCCAGTGCCGTCTGCTTCTGTAGACATTTCCGTGGTCATGTGACAGGCATGATTAGACACCGGATCTCACGGAATGCTGTTTACCTTCCAAACGAAGTGGTCCCTATTTGTCTACTTGCAATTTCTTACTTTCAAACTGCTAGGTTGGCAGAAGCTGGACAGAGACGGGCGCTCAGTCCGTCATGCAGTTTTTGTGTATCGAACTGCTGACCTTCCGCTTCCCAGTCAGTGTCTTAGCCACTTGAGCACTATAACTGCTAAAATACTTTCCTAATAACTTTGTGCTCCATTACAGTTCCCACCTTTTAAACGATAATGAGATTTTAGGAAGGCTGTATATATTGAATTTAAATATTTTTAATATGTTTTTAAAATGTTTTAAAGTGTTTTTGTTACAGTTTTTAAATGGTTACATGTTCAATTGTTTTAATGTCCCGTCTTGTAATGTTTTAATGGTAACTATTGTGTAGTTTTAAACAGTTATGAACTTCCTTAATTTCCCTGTAGAAAGAAAGGTAGCATGTGTGCGCACACACACACACATGGACACATGCACAAGTAAATAAATAAATGACTTGAAAAGGTTTTAAAGGTAGAGTGGGAAGGTGGAGCCTGGTGTTGTTGTTACTATAAGGATAACATAGCCCATTATCCCACTACCACAGGATCTGTTCCATCTGTTAGAGACCTCTACCCACTTATGAAGCCAGCAAAAGCCCTTTTGCTGCTCCAAAGTATTTAAGGCTCTGCTAAGGCTAGGAAAATCTGTGATAGGCTTCAATTCCTGGTTGTTTATGCTTACAAACCAACCAGATCAGGTATGACTATCAATATGTAGATTGGGTAGTGAAATTCCAATAAAATTCCAAAAGGAACTGGAATTCTCCCACCAACTTATGTTCTAAATGAAAAGTCCCAAAAGTGTTCTGTAAAAGGTCAAGCTTTATTATATGAAAGAAAGATTAAAAATCAGGAACACAAAAAGATATACAAACATGCATAACATTCTTATGTTTCCCCCTTTCCCTTTTTTAAACAAGAAAGGAATAACTGTATTTTCTGGCTAGGCCAGCTAACACAATCAGGATTACAGTTCCCTTCCTTCTACTCACAAGCTATCTTTTGAGGACTTCTTTCCTCCTGACTTGTACATATTTAAAACAATGGCATTTCTTCTCTACCATTCTAAGATAACAAAAACCCTCTATTATCCTTTGTCCCACATTTTCCTCTCTCTTACCCAATAAGACTCCACAATCAATGTTCATCAAACATTACTTTCTGTTCCCATGTTCTAAAATGTTTTGACTATGCTCAGGGGAAAGGAATTTGCAGCTGAATCCATGGTCAAATTCCAAGCCTCTGGTTTCTCAGGAATCCACCCTCTTAGGAAGAAGCTCACAAACCAAGACCCCATTTCAATTCATTGCAATTACATGCCGTCAAGAAAGCACCAAATTTATTGCAACCCTATAAAACAATGATCTCCAAAATATCCTGGCCTCAACAGCCTTGCCCAGCTCTTATAAACTCATATCTTTGGCCTCCTTTAAACCAGGGATAAGCAACCTACGGCCCATGGTGCCAAATCAACCAGCCCACGTCCTCGCTCTAGCCACTGTTGGAATCGGCCACAGACTCATTTACAGCTGTTGTAAACACGTTTACAACAGCCGTAAATGAGTCCACAGCTGATTCCGCCACTAGCGCTGGCAGCACAGCTGGACCACCAATCCAACCCGCCAAATGTCTGAGGGAGCGTGACCCGACCCCTGACTTCAAAAGGTTATCAACCCTTGCTTTAAATGATCAATTCTTCTCACATTCGGTCTTCATCTTTTTCTGTCGCATTCAACCTTTCTCAACATTATCATCTTTTCCAGAGAGTCTTGCCTTCTCATGATGTGCCCAGAGTAGGAGAGCCTCAGCTTCATTATTTTTGCCTGCAGAGACAGGTCAGGCTTGATTTGCTCTAAGCCCCACTGGCTTGTCTTTTTGGCAGTCTGATGTATTCACAAACCTCTCCTCTAGCATCATATTCCAAACAAGTTCATGATTGTAGGTATACAAAATCTTTCACTATCTCAATTTTTCCATTTTCAATGTTAAAGTTAAATAGTCATGATTTTTGTCTTATTATTGTTTAACTGCAGCTCCCCCGGCGGCTTACTGGTTAAGCACTGAGCTGGCGACTGGAAGGGCGGGTTTTGATACCTAAGAGCTGTAGTTGGGGACATTAAAGGAGCCTCATTCAGGCGTCCCCTAAAAATCCTTTCAACCCAGAGTAATCTCTGACACAAAATAATAATAATTGTTGTTTTACTGCTTTTGCACTTTCTTCTTTCACTTAAGTCATTTCAACTCATTGCTGCTTTCTGCCAGTATGATGGTGTCATCTTATATCTTAAATTATTGATGTTTATTCCACCAATTTGTATTCCTCTTTCATCTGAATCCAGTATGGCTTTCTGTATGAGATATTTCACATACAGATTAAACAGATAAGGGGACAGAATGCACTCTTTTATGCTACCTTTGCCTATAGGAAACTTCTGTTTCTCCATATTGTGTCCTATAATAAGATTTTTGTCCATAATATAGGTTACACATCAGGGTAATGAAGTGCTGAGACACACTCATTTCTTTTAGAACAACCCTTAATTTCCCATGACCAAAACTGTCAAGGACTTTGCTGTCTAGTCTGTAAAGTACAGGCTGACCTTCTGAAAATCTGTGGTGCACTCAGGTATCCAGTAGATTTTTTGTCTCTTCTTTTTAAAAAAAAATCCAGCTTGAACATCAGGCATTTCTCCCTCCATTTAAAGTAAAAGCCTTTGTTGCAACACCTTGAGCAATACCCTGCTTGCATGGGAAATTAAAGCAATGGTCCTATAGTGACTGCATTCATTGACATCTTCTTTCTTAGGGGTTGGGCTGTATATTGAGTGTTACTGATGTTTTCTACTCCATATTTGTTGCAATATTCTTATTAGGATTTCAACAGATCCAGACTCTGTGGCTTGAAATACAGTAAAACCCCGACTTACATATGCCTCGGGTTACATAAAATTCGACTTACATAATGATTTTTTGCACTAAAACCATGTCCCGATTTACATAAAAGTCCCGATTTACATAACACAATTTCCTATGGGTTTGCCTTAAGTTATGTAAACAATTCATTTTTCCTATGGGGTTGCTTCAATTTACATAAATATCATTTTGCTATGGGTTTGTTAGAGTTAAGTAAAAAAATCATTTTTCCTATGGGTTTGCTTCGAGTTAGGTAAAAATCTGATTTACATAAAAGCCTATGGAACAGACTTTTTACGTAAGTAGAGGTTTTACTGTAGTTCTATTGGGAGCCCATCTACTCCTGGTGGTGTATTTCTTCCTAGTGCTTTCAACATAGCTGTCATTTCACTTTCTAGCACTATCTAGAACTGTCTTTAGGTTGCACTTAAATTTACTTTTTTAAACAGTCTTCTCACACTTTCCCATCTAACATGTTTTATATGTGATGGGTTTTTATGACCTATAGCTCACTTCCTCCCATGCAGCCCACAGAATCATATGCCAGATAAAGTATATTAGTCTTTAAGGCAGGGGTTCCCAATGTTTCCCACCCCAACACTCAGCTGTGGGGGCACGAGGTGTGGTTGCTCCCATTGCATACGTTTTCAGTGATAGCAATCGCACCATTTCTAAAGCTTCTTGCACAGCCTCCACCACTTCCCATGGCAGTGGGAGGGTTTGCGGAGCATTTTTACTCCTTTTTGGGATTTTTTTTGCCGTGTCCCCACTGAGTTTTGGCAGCTAATATGTGCCATTTTGTGACTTCCTGGTTGTGCGCTGGGAATCCAGGCGCTGCCAGAAGCTCCACCCAGCACTGGCTCGTATTAGCTGCCGAAACTCAGCAGGGATGCAGCGGGGGAAAACCCCAAAATGGAGCAAAAATTCTCCGCAAACCCTCACATTTTCATGGGAAGCGGTGGAGGCTGTGCCAAAAGCTGCAGAAATGGTGTGATTGCCACTGCCGCCACTATGGTAAGTAACATTTTCAGACTTCTGGTGGTGGGTGGAGCTTCTGGCGGTGCCTAGGTGGCTACCAATGGCCATATTAATGAGCTCCATGGGCCGGATTAGGCCCACAGGCCATAGGTCGGGAACCCCAGCTTTAAGGTGCCACTAGAATTGCTGTCGGATTTGCTCCAACCATCTACACTGGAAAGCAATTCTTTGATGAAATCCTGTTGTGCAGTTGCACAAACAGTGTAACTTTTAAATGTGAATTTCCCTAAGGTTGGAAAATTCTACAGACATTATCACTTCCGCATTGTATCACAGGACTCAGAATACATTACATAATCCCTATGGATATTGCTTAAATTATACAGTTTGTGTTTAAAAATTATGCCATTTGCAAATTCACATGACAGAATTTCAGCTTTTGTGTTTTATGTCATGCTTCAAGACATTTTTAGAATTGTATTATGGAACAATTTAATTTTATTTTTATGTTCTTCCACTATTTCAGAAAGACATTTAAGAATAGAAAGTCAATGTTGGGGTATAAATGTAAAAATAAAAAATCTCTTTCTGCATCTTCACATATAAAAACCCCCAATATATTTATTCTGAGTTCCTTTGTGTTAATTGGAGCTTAATCCCCATTCATGACTCAAAAAGTTATTTTTAAGAAGTAATTAGTTGCAGAACTTGCAGCTTTTGTGCTCAATCTAGTATTAGTCTCAGCTCCAGTAGACACCTTCAAATGAAGAGAACGTTAATCACTATATATGCAAGTCATGTTAGTTCCAATAGGTCTACTCTGGTTAGGATTATTGTTGAATTTAGCTCTAAAACTGAAACTAATTATTTCTTTAAATTAGCTTTGTGAGCTCTGTTCAAGACATAGCACCAAGGCCCCAAAAGTACTTACTTCTTCTAAAAGTTGCAATGTTTAAAATTATAAAAAATATAAATTGTAATAGTTAAATCTCCTTTTTAAAGGTAAAGGTAAAGGTTTCCCTTGCTCGAAAACCAGTCGTATCCGACTCTAGGGTTCAGTGCTCATCTCTGTTTCAAAGCCAAAGAGCCAGCATTGTCTGCTTCTGCAGACATTTCTGTGGTCATGTGGCATTACTAGACACCGGAGTGCACGGAACGCTGTTACCTTCCCACCAAAGTGGTCCCTATTTATCTACTTGCCATTTCTTGCTTTCGAACTGCTAGGTTGGCAGGAGCTGGGACAAAGACCCAGCTAAAAAAGACCATTGAATCAATCAATCATTAGTGTTGATTTAACAGTTCTATTCACTCAGTGGGTAGCTGAGATTAACAATTGGATTTAATTTATTTACTCTTCCATTTCTTGAAAGTTGCTGAAATGTCACCTTTTTTGTTAACTTTTTGTGATGCAAGGCACACCAAAAGATGTGGATGGAATCTTTGAAGAGCTATGTAGCATTCTTGAATGTGCTGGCTTATAAAAGCAGACGAGGGACACTAGTTGTGCAGAATATGCCTTTATTGAGTCTGTTGTATCTCTTAGTGGCTTTCTGTAGTGTCAACCACGGTGTGTTTTCTGGGTGGCCTTTGGACTCACTGTTTTGCTGTAGATCCAAATGGTCAATGAGCTCTGATGGCGGGTGATTCCTATATACTGTACACTATTGTCCAGGATATTGGCTTGGGAGATCTCTAAAGTTGTCAACTGTCTTCCATGACAACTCCCTGTCTCTTTTGCACACATGTCTATCTCACATATGTATATAATTGTTGAGGCTAGAATTCTGTTTACTTACATAAGGGGTTGCCAACCTTTTTAAGTCAGGGGTTGGGTCACGCTCCCTCAGATAGTTGAGGGGGCTGGACTGGTGGACCCCCGCCATTTATGGATGCCATAAATGCATCCACGGCCGATTCCAGTGTTGGGGCCGGATGCAGCCTACAGGCTGTAGGTTGCCAACCCCTGATTTAGAGGATGAGTATTTCTCATCTTTTGATGGCCTCTACTTCACACAAATGGATATACACTAATGACACAATCGTTTTCATAAAGGAGGCTAGGCTGCCCCCCTTCCGATTGTCATTCT
The DNA here is from genome assembly GCA_035047345.1 of Bradypodion ventrale. NCBI lineage: Eukaryota > Metazoa > Chordata > Lepidosauria > Squamata > Chamaeleonidae > Bradypodion > Bradypodion ventrale. The sequence goes on from JAWDJE010000002.1 coordinate 333,496,363, forward strand.
GCTGGTGGCCAAAGACATTTCTGTACAGCCAGTTGGTTGTCTGTCTCTAAATTAAATTAGGGTTGTAGAGAAAACATCATTCCTCAGAGAAGCTGGTCATCTCTTTTAATAATATAATGGAACCTCAGTTAACATAATTAATGCGTTCTCCGGGACGTTTCTTACCGCAAAAATTACTTTTACTGAATTTCCCATAGGAATGGATTGAATGCAATTTCCCATAGGAATGCATTGAAAACTCAACTACTTTAACCGAAACACGGTTTCCCACAGGAATGCATTGAAAACTAATTAATCCATTCTGGGGGGAAATCCGTAAACCGAGCCACTATTTTCTATGGATTCCTTTTGTTATGCGATTTTTATGTTAACCGAACCATTTGTTAACCGAGGTTGCACTGTATGTTGGGTTCAAAATCTCAATTGCCCTTTTATGTCATTATTTACACATGTTAAGTTTAGTTTTAACCATTTTACAGCAGCATTACTCAGGATAAAATGTATTCTGGTATTTCAGAAAATCAAGTTTCAATGCAGAGTGAGTTTTTTGATCTCTTGGTTTTCATCAACTTCTGAATAGTTTGGAGTAATGTAGCTCTCTTATTTTTAAGATATAATGAATTAGCCATTTAAAAGTGTAGTTAGATGTAGCTGCAGTTAGTCATGAGTGTTTTATAGCCGCTTTTCTCTACCCAAAACTGGAACTATAAGGGAAATCTTTTTTTTCATCAGGATTTTCCTCAGAGTTTATAACTTGAGACTTCCTATGGGACTAAAATACTTTCTTTTTCCAAATTAGCTAGCATACAGGTGCCCTGGCGATGCAGTGGTTAAACTGTTGTACTGCAGCCATAAACATTGTGAGTTTGATCCTGATGGGGATCAAGGTTGACTCAGCCTTCCATCCTTCCAAGGTTACTAAATGAGTACCCAACATGTTGGGGGCAAATTGCTAATCAGTATATACCTGTAAGTGTAATCGCTATTGCTATAAATGTCCTGAAACTACCAATTTTTATACCTCTTTCTCAAGTTGCAATGCTGGTGAGTTAGAATTCACTAAATTACTTAGAAAGGGTTGGTGATAAAGCTTAACTTGTTATCCTTGATACCTTGGAGTCGTTATTCAGCGAGGAGTCTGTGCACTGGTAGATGTCTCCATGACAGCATTCTGCACATGCAAATGGACCTGAGAAATCAAGTCCATTTACTTACATTTTTTTAGCCATTTGGTTATCATGTCACCTGCTGGCTAGGTAGACTATGATGTGTGCCCTCCGCTTTCACCTTGCACAAGCAATCTAATGGAGGACGCTGAGGTGAGTTTTAGTCCCGGCCTAACATCATTGACAAGAGATGGGCAATACTGTCTAATTAGACCGCACAAGCCCCTGTGCCTCGATAAGGTTCTCACTTAGCAGGGATTAACTTGTTAACATGCTGTTTAAAATGATTTTTGACTTATTTATTCATTTTTATTTATTTATTTGATTTATATACCATCTACCTAGTATTAAACTGCTCTGGGCAGTTGGCAACATAGAATATAAAGTATAAATCAAAATTAAGAAATTACATAATAAAACTAACAAAAAAATCAACAAAGGAATCGCTCAAAACAAAAAATACTGTATAACCTTAAATAATCAACCTAGGCAGCAATTATCTCGCTGGTCTTTCGTATTGATTACTGTAATGCTCTCTTTGGAACACCCCATGTTCCTGGTACGGAAACTTCAACGGGTGCGGAATGTGGCTGCCAGGCTGGTTACTGGGCAAGGAAATTCGTACACGTCTCCCCAGTCTTGGCAGAATTGCATTGGCTTCCCATTTTATTCCATGTCAGGTTCAAGGTGCCTGTGCTAACTTTCATAACCCTAAATGGTTTGGGACCTTCTTACTTGACGGAGCGTTGTCTCCTCAGAAACCATGCCACGGCACCCGTTCTTTTCTGACAACCCAACTCCACGTTCCAACTCTCAGAAAGTCTGGCTAGAAAGTCTGTTACCTGCTGGAGGGCTTTTTCGGTGGCGGCTCTAGCTTGTTAGAACGCTCTACCTAGGGTGCTACGTTTGATTGACTTTTTTAGGGACCTTTAAGAAGCAACTGAAATCCTTTCTTTTCGAGGAGGCCTTTGGAAGCTTGTTGAAGACCAAGTAGGAGGCCCTCCCATCATTATACAATACAATACAATACATTTTTAATTTATACCCCGCCTTTCTCGGCCAAGGCTGACTCAAGGTGGCAACAACATATCAATATCAATACAATACAATATAACAACATAATAAGACACATCACATATAAAATATCAAATACAGAAGTGCAAAAAGATAAATACAATAAAACTTTTGACATCTAAGAAACAGTATTTAAAGATACAGTGTATAAGATACAATATAAAAAATACAATAAGGCATGGAATAGAAATACAATATTACAAAACACAATACAAAATGCCATAGTCACAAGTCAATACAAAATAAATATGAATAATACAACCATACATAGCAGAGTTAAGGCCCAACGGACTCACTGTCGGTAGCGGCCTCAGAACAGCAAAGTCCCCATGGCCGCGAAAAGCCAGCGGCACTCAGGCTAGAGGTCCTTGGTTTTTATTTTGGTGGGGGTGGTGTTGGTTGCTTTATTCCCGTATGATGTCTGTTTCGCTCTTTTTAATATTGTGAGCTGCCCAGAGTGGGAGTTTATCTCAGATGGGCAGGGTATACTTATAATAAATAAATAAATAATGAGGAAACTAATAAGGAAAAAAACAGGCAACCACAGGAATGATTGGGAATGTTACATGAACAACCATTCTGGGAGTATAACTAACCAAGGATCTCCCTCAAATGCTTTCCTAAAGAGCAACATTTTCAAAATTGTCTTGAAAGACTGAAGAGAAGAGGCCAGACATATCTCTTTGAACCAGGCATTCTCATAGAAGGGGGCCTTTGCCAAGAAGACTCTTAATCAACATCTTCCAAGTGTCCCTCAGAGCGGGAACCCACACACCTAATCATGGAGGTATAAAAAAACAGGAGATGGCACTACAGGCTTCATGCTGTAAGTTTTTTGAAGCCAGTGGGCGTGGCCTGCCACCATATTAGGTGGACCAAAACATTAGCAGACTACCGTTTACGATTGCTTCTTGTGTTGGAGGGGGGGTGGAATCGATCACTCTCTCGGGTCTCCTGGGTCCAGAAGGGTTGGGAGGACAGACACCTTTTGTTCCCCCCCAACCCTTCCAAACCCAGGGGACCAGGGAGAGGGGAACGAATCCATCCCCACCCCCAACACTATGTTGTTAAAGAGAAGAAACCGCTTGTTTGCTTTCTTCTCTTTAATATGGGGGGTGTCGGGGGATTCCCACTCTCTGCTGGGTCCTCTGGGCTCAGGAGGGTTGGGGAGACAGACCCCTTTTGTCCCCCCCCCAAACCTCCCAACCCCAGGGGAGCCAGCGGAAAGGGGGATCGCAACCCCCCCACCCACTGATATTAAAGGGGAAACTCCGATCGGGTTTTCCCTTTTTATATCAGGGGGTGGGGTGGATTTGATCACCTCTCCCGGGTCCCGTGGGTCCGTGAGGGTTGGGGGGCCAAAAGGGGTCTGTCCCCCCAACCCTTCTGGACCCAGGGGAGCCAGCAGAGAGGGGGATCACAATCCCCACCCACTGATATTAAAGGGGAAACCCCGATCTACTTTCACGACTCCACACAATCAAACTACCATAAGGCAATGTTTTGGGCAAACTAACATGGCGGACTGTCAGATTAGTCAGCTTCAGGTTTGTGACGTCATGTCATCTCCTGCTTTATTATACCTCCATGCACCTAATGCCTGCAAAGACTGAGTAAGATGGGCAGTAGAATTTCTAAAGAGGTGCTCCAATGCTCTAATAAGTAGCAGATCCAAACTGTTCATGCAAAATGGCTGTATGGTGCTTTGATGTTCAACAAAATGATGCCTAGTGAGTTTAAACAATTGCTATCTTTCTTCAGCATCCTCCCATTGGCCAGTTATAAAGGATGGCAAGTGAATTGAAAAGATAATACTGTACATCGTTTGCTGGGTATTATCACAATTTGCCACCACAGTGGGTAGGCATTTTCTGATTATTACTATATGGCCTACTTTGATTGCATTATCTAGAGTGAAATCAGAATGCTCTTTCATGTGAAGGCTTCGTACCTCCCCTCCCCTCCCAATGTTAAGACAGTACAATTCTTCTTTGAATGAGCACATTACAAGTTTTTCCATACTGTTCTCAGATTTGCCGGTAGACAGAGCACCTTTTCACTTGCTTTTCCATTGCCTTCCAGAGTTGTTTTACCACCCACAGCTCCAGGACTGATGAAAATTATGCCCTTCATAAGAATTATATTTTTATGCAAGTGAAGCAAAACTGCTGTGCCCTGACATCATTTCTTTTGTGTGCTGCAGTGGCACAGTTCTTGTACTTTTATTTTTAAATAAAGGGACTTTTTTGTGTAAAGTGTCCCTTTTCTTGATCGTCTTGGAGGAAATTGTATTTTGTGCATTTTTTTCCTTGGGAGAAATGATTAACTCTTGTCTTGTTCCAATTAATCATATTTTCCGCAGTCTTACTTGCTCATCAGATCTCTGTTAATTTCTTTCATATAGATTTTGGACAGCATCTCACCAGCAAGCAAGGCTTTTTTGTTGTAGATATTTTACATAACCTCTTTGTCCCTTGGTCTAATCTATAACAACAGCACCACCAGAAGGCTGCTTTTGCCTGTCTTTTATCTTTTCTGTGAATTTTAGTTTGTATGTGCTATATATTCTTGAATAGTTCTCAGGTATCTATGCACTCTTACTCAGTGATATGAGATCCTTTTGCTTTGGTACTACCTTTCCATGCTTAGCCTGATATGAAATTTGATTTTGCATTGTTAGGTATCTTTTGATACTTATGCACGCCTCAATCCCCATCTAGAGGCTGAGTTTAGATTAATTTTTGGATATTTCTGTTTCTTCTCCTGTCCTTTTTTTCTGTGTATCACATAAATGATTCAGAGTTCTGGGGAACTCAAAAGCTTGCTCATTGTTGTGACATTTTAGGAGGTCATAATAAAATATTACTTAATCTGTAGATTTTCTTTGTTCTGTTTTTCTCACTGATCCACATTTGGGTTATTAAAACCCTTCTATTTATAGATGTAATCAAAGTGGAGCAAGGGGTGGGATAGAATCTCCTTTAATCATATAATCTACAAAGATGCAAAATTCTTGTAGTCAACTTACGAAATAAAATTCATGAATAAGATGCAGTAATAAAAGTGATATATTGAAAACTGTATTTTATAGCCACTGATAGTTTACCAAGAATTGAAATGTAATAACTACGCCATCAAGAGAAATTATTGAAATGTAAATTGTTTAGCAGCTGTTCCAAACTAACAACCCGAAAGGAACGTAATAGCTTTTAGAGCAGCATATTACTCTCTACTTAGCTGTCAGGTGTAATACCAGTAATTTCTTTAAAGTGACTTCTAAATCTTCTTAAAATATAATAAATACGCTTTGTTTCTAAATCAGGCATGGAATATTTTTTCTTAAATTATGAATATTTTAAGTAAGAATTTCGATATTAAAATAGAGATCAATTATTGTTACTATTTTTTGTGCATAAGCCAGTGCTAAAAAATCTTTACTGGAGTATGCACAGACTTGAATGAAGAGGTGGAGGCAGTCATTCTTTCCAAAACTTAATAACATACAGTTGTAAAGGTGGCAAATCTGTTTGTAGCATAACATTATTTGCTGAGCAAGGTATATGTAGGGGAGGGTACATGTGAGTGTAAGCAAGCAAGAGAGTGAATGCATGAATGACTGTGGTTATTACTGATTATTCGTTCTGAAAGTGGATAGCATCATTCCTGAAGCCAGCATGACATATTACAACCTATCATGCATACAGTAAATGTGGTAGCACTTTCTTGAGAATATGAAATTATGTTTGTGTTGCACAGTTGTTTCCTATTATTATTCCTGCCCCTTCCTTCTTGCACCTTATTCCCATCATTGTGGAAGGAGACAATTTTTGTCTTTTTTCAAAATAACTGGTTTGTTGATAACACAAAATAGTTAATCACTATTTATGTCAGGGATTCTCAACCTGTGGCCTATGGGCCAGATGCAGCCTGCGTCACCATTTCATGTGGCCCTCCACCGCCTCCACCACACCAGGAAGTGCTATGTGGTGGAGGAAGGGCAAAATGGCCATCGCCCCCTCCCCCCAAGCTGTCTGAGGGAGCGTGATCTGGCCCCTGGCTTTAAAAGGTTGAGAACTCATGATTTAGTTAATCACAGTTTGCATTTAGCCATATTAAAATGACATTGGCATAAATAATTGTCTCATTCTTCTGTCTTTCACAGCCTGTCAACCAAGGGGGCCACTATCAGAAAGAAATGAACCCTCTTTCCCATTCCAACCCACGGTAAGCTGCTATTTACCAGTCCAGATGACAAAGATGTGCGCTGAATGTTCTTAAGAACCAAACAATGGGACTGTTCTTTGGTAGAGTTGCGCGTCTTTTCCACAGATGTTCTAAAACAAAACATATGGGGGGGATGTCCACCCCCAGTCCTCCCACTCTCCCCCTCGGCAGTTTTGTATATACAGTACATATAAGAATCTGATGGGGAAATGAGGATTGGGGAAGGCTGCAGATTGCAGTCGTGTAGCTCAGCAGCATCTGTTCATTCAAAATAGTGCAGTCATTATGAGAGATGATGTTATTGTCTTCTTCTTCTGCCGTATCCGAATTCAAATATTGGCGAATGAATTCAAATGAATACCAATCAGTCAATCCTATATATAGCTTGCAAACAACAGGAAGTTTTTTAAGATTCTAGGTGTAAATATCTGGAAACAATTCTTCTTGTTGTTCTGCCATATCCGAATCAGAATATTGGTGATCCTCATGAAGACTGTCCTGAGAAAATAATGCAGTGGCCTTTCATCTGCCTTCTGCATTGCAGTGTGACACCCTTACCACTGATCCAGTTCCTCGAGTCCCTTTCTGGTCCTGAGCCCTTTTGGCATGCAAAGTCCTCATCGGCCCCAGGTCAGGATTGATGAAGCTGCTGCCCTCCGTCAAGATGAATTCAAGTGGGATTTAATCCACTTGGTGACCATTACCCTTCCCTGTGGACTTTGGCACCCTAGCCGTTAGTCCTCAGGGTTGTCAGGTTAGTTAACTGCTGCCTGACACTCAGCATTTAGTCGCTGGCCATATGGCCTACTCTATTAGCATAGCAGGATAACCTGGCCAGACTAAGTTGATGTGTTAGAAAAGAATAACTTTGAAAGCACCAAGACTGATTTAAAAGGGGCCATGCAAGTGCTGAAAAGCTTAAAGAAAATAGTGGTGCCTAGGTTAAAGCAGTGCTTTTCCAGTTTTTAAAATTCAAACGCATTTAATTCACAGTCCCCAACTGCGGCTAAAATTTGGTCACTAGACTTGGGTTGCTATATGTCCCGGTTATCCAGGATTTTCCCGGATTCAAGCTGTCCCGGCTGGTTCAAGAAAAAACATGTAAAAGTCCTAGATTTTTAAATTTGAACAAAGGAAGCAAGATCACCCCTCACCAAGGGATTTTTGCAAAGAGTTAATTCACTGCCTCACTGCCTTTCTTTCAATTATCCTGCTTGAAAGTGGTGAAGGCAAAACAGCACCCTGAGAAGCCTGTTGGGGAGGGGAGACACTTGCAAGCGAGATAATTGAAAGAAAGGCACAGAGGCAGTGAAATAATTCTTTGCAAAAATCCCTTGGCTCACCTTGAAGCTTAGGGGACAAGGAGTTGTCCTTAGCCCTTTTCCTCAAAAGCCGGGAGGGAGCAAGGAATACCCATATCTAAGAAGCCAAATCTCCAACATACACTGGGACGGAGGATTTATTCTTCACGTGACCACAAAGGGTTAATTGCATAGGGTCAGTATTCCTAGAGAGGAAGGGAACATGGTGGACAGAAAGTGAAGAGTCCTCCATCGCAAAGGTCCTCCAAAATAAGTCCCTTCCTGTCTCCTGCTTTTCTCCTTCTGGAGGGAAATGGAGGCGCCATGGACTGCATTGCCATTCTGGGCCCCTCTTTAGAACTTTCTTCCAAGGTATCCTCATGTGGGTTTTGGGGTTGAGTCTATTTCAGTGGTGTGTGTGAAGGGGAGGGTGGGATGACCTCACGGGGAGGAAGGGTGGTTTCAAGAGTGGTCCAAGAAATTTTATTCAAAAAAATAAAAATAGAACCATCAAGAATAGTCTTTTGCAAGAAGAATCACATGGGGAAAAACCTCTTGACTACAGTTTATTTTAAACTGATGAAAGCTGTCCGCCCTGGACGGGGATTCCACAAGGTCTTAGAGTACGGTTTCCCTGACAGCCCCGTCCGACGCATGTGCAGTTTGAAGAATGCAATGATGTCATGTGGCTGTCCCGGTTTGGTGGGAGAGAATTGTGGCAACCCTACACTAGACTTATGCTGGAAACAAGTTTGAGCTGTTCAGTAATGCTGAACAGGAAAGGCAAGTTGTAGCAACTTGTGGGTCTTTTTCTGGTTCATCTGAGCCAAAGGTGGCTTCTTTAGTTCAAGTCCTAGTTCCAGGAAAATGGGGATTAAAAAGAAAAGCTCCATGCATGTAGAAGCTCCATGCATGTAGAAGGTGCTCCTTCCTTTGTGTGGAAGGAAGGAGTCTTTTGTCTTGTGTCCAAGTTTACCTGAGGACAACTCTTTAAAAAGATCCCTGGAAAATGACTCTGTGGCTTTTCTGGGATTTGTTTTCAAAGAACTGGCCCTGAGAATCCTTGGAGTGAGAGGTGAATGTATTTGTTACAGGATCCCAGATTCCACCAATTCTGAGGCTTTGCTGGGAGATAGTGGGATTAGATGAAATGTCCAGAATTCTTCACTGTGTCTCTTAGTTTAGGATGAGCCTGTTGCCTTATGCCTTCATGTAAGCGCAAGTGATTTGGCTCCTTCAGCTGTCTGTCTATTGCAAGGGTTCCCAACCTTTTCAAGCTGGGGGGCAGGGTCACGCTCTCTCAGTCAGCTTCGAGGGCTGGATGGCCATTTTGCTCTGCCTGCACGATGGGGATGGGGATTTTGTCCCAACAGCTTCAAAGGAGGTGGCCATTTTGTTTCTCAAATGCCCTTGGAGGGGAGAGGGGGCCACATGAAATGGTGTCATGAGCTGTATCTGGCCCATGGGCCTTAGTTTGGGAACCCCTGGTCTATTGCATTCCTCTGCATTCACTGGTGACATACCTGTATGTAATTGTGCTCCTGGCTGGGCAACCAGCTCTGCGTATCTGATTGGCAAGCCATTTGCACAATTTTGCTTACATGCATGCTTTCCTCTGATAAGAATTTGGCCAGTCTCTTTTGAAACAACCACAGCATGCTGTAGAAGATTCTGATTCTGAATCATACTTAAAGAGCATATTGGGCCTCCTATGAACTGAGAGCCTCTCCTGCTGTTGTACATTGTAGGTAGGATGCATAATAGAGAAGAGGCCGGTTGATTAATTACTTATGTTCTCACTAAAGATGCCTAATAGGTTTCCAAAAAATATCAGAAGTCTTTAGAACACAACCGGGCTTGAAGAAAAGATGATTGATGAGCCAAGTTGAGAGTTTCCAAGCCTGTCAAACAGAAAATGGTGAACAATGTGTCCATTTAAACCAAGATGAGATTCAGTGGGCTTAATTTAGTCAAGGGAAGTTTAATTTGCAGTAGAAAGAATTTGAACTTTCCACTTTCCAACATGAAACATCCTAATCTGTGTCTCTTCTGCACATCTCAGATATTAGAACTAATGTGTAGGTAGGAACTTAACTATCTACCTCAGTTGACTTTTTTGAGAGAAAAGAATTTTTTTACTACTTGGGATGTTACCATGCAAATCTTAGTAGCTTAAGCATGTGAAGAGTTAAAATATAGATTTAAATAGGTGTCTTTAAACAGGTGTTCTTTAAAAAAATAATAATGTGGACATGGAATAGAATGAACTAAGGAAGTGACAAAAACCATAAATAAATTCATTTGTCCCTTGTATATGTGTGTGAAGTAAGATTCCCTAACTCTAAAAGGACATCGGTGCAAATCCAATCAAGATTGGGCATCAATTTGTTGTTGTTCAGTTGCACAGTCAAGTCTGACCCTTTACGACCCCATGGACCATAACACGCCAGGCTCCTCCATAGGATCTACGCCCACTGCGTCAATGATGCCATCTAGCCATCTCATCCTTTGTTGCCCCCTTCTCCCCCCCAAGGCTCTTTATCCATTATCCTTTACCAATATATTGTCTGATTTCTTCTTCTTTTGTGTCCTGCTCAAACTCTTGACTGCCTGATGACTCAATATCAAGAAGCAATTGAGCACTTCTTCGCTTCCTTGGCAGCATTCTGCCTCTAATTTTCCTGACTTCCAGGCCTAACAAAGCCTAACTAATGCTGTTAAGACATTTCTTTTTGTAGGGAATTGCATCCATTCCCACTGATGAAGTATACAGTATAATGGAATTATAATGGAATTAAATTCCAAAATATCCACTGTGGTTGTAATAGCAAACAGAACTTCTAGGAATTGAGTTTACAGTGACTTAATGTGTTGGGGTTATATGCTTTATAGTTATTCCCCAAAATCCATGGTGAGAAGAAGCATAAAAATACAAATTCTGTGTTCCACTATCTTATTGTTTAGTCTTGATTTTTATTTCTGAGATGCACAGCCAAATCTGTAAAATACCTAGCTACCTACCTATTGCCTCAATAAATTTGGTGGCTCTTTTGAAATGCCAGAAAGGTGTTACTGAGCTGTAAATATAAAGGATGGCACTATTATGAGATCATCTCACATCATGATAAAAAAAAAAACTAGAGGAGTTACAGTAAAGTGGTAATATAGAGGCTAAAAGGGCATATCCTCATTGTTAGTCTTGTTAAAATTGAGAAGCCGAACTGTTGTTCTTAGAGCGGTAGCATGTGGGGGAAATGCCTAAAGGAAGTATTGGTTCATCAAGTTTGTGATTTTGTTTACCAACTTAGTAAGAAAGAAATCGAAACCTAATTCATTGTGAATTCCTGTAAATAAAGTAAAAGTCACCCTTACTCAAAAGCCAGCCACATCCGACTTTAGGGTTCGGTGCTCATCTCTGTTTATAACCAAAGAGCTGGTCATCTGGCAGGCATGACTAGACACCGGAGTGCATAGAACACTGTTTACCTTCCCACCAAAGTGGTACCTGTTTATCTACTTGCAATTTCTTGCTTTGGAACTGCTAGGTTGGCAGGAACTAGGACAGACTACAGGAGCTCCCTCCATGACACAGCATTCGGGTCTCAAACTGCAGAGATGGAAGCTCACTCTGTCATGCAGCACTCCGGTGCTGATCTGTTGACCTTCCAGTCGTTAAGTTCTGTGTCTTAACCACTAAGCCACCACAGTCCCTTCATAAATAAAGTAGTATGCCAAAACATAAGCTAATATTTGGAAATATAATATATCAGGTTTAGCAGGAGATATTAAAATAACTGAGTTGCAGTAAAATTGCAGAAACAAAGAAGTATACAAGGTGTGAGGAAGGGATTTGAGATTTTCATAGAAGGAGAGGGACTGCAGCAAGGATTTCTCAGCAAATTGCATTTTAAAATATTTTAAGAGCATTCATTGGGGATTATTTTCTGACTCCCATTTATATTAAAACAATGTTTTCTTAAACAAGCAGAAGATTTATCTCTTAGGATACATAAACATTAAGTAATATTTTTTAATAGTTTGTATGTACCTGTATCAAATAGAAATCAGTATGCAGAACAGGTGAGTCGGCCACAGATACAAGATATATCTTAAAAATTAATGAGATGCCAATGGAAGTATTGGGTAGGGCAGTTCTCTCCCCACCCTTGCTTTTTTTAAAAGAACATCCTTAATTTTATAAAATGTAAATTGCCTCTTTTGTCCTGATGCCTATGATTGGAATTTCAGTGTGAAATAATACACTAAGAGTGTTTCTATACTGTTGAAATAAATCATAATCCAAATCTGGTTTTGTGAACTTGATTTGCCCCATGGGATTTGTGGTGGATTAGTGGTTAAGATGCTGAACTTCCTGACTGAAAGGTCGGCAGTTTGAGACTTGAGTGCTGCAAGATGGAGCGAGCTCCCATCTTTGTCCCAGCTCCTGCCAGTTTGAAAGCAGTTTGAAAGCAAGAAATTGCAAAATAGATAAACAGGTACCACTTTGGTGGGAAGGTAACAGTATTTTGTGCACTCTGGTGTCTAGTCATACCTGCCACATGACCATGGAAATGTCTGCAGACACAGTGGCTGTAAAACGGAGATGTATCTTTTGAGTTTTAAATGTAAATATATATGCACTGTCTTTTCAACTTATCATTCCACTGATTTTAATTCCATTATTGGGTTATTTATTTACAGTTACAAGATATACATTTGAAATAACAATAATATCAATTTGAAATAACAGTCATATTAACTACAAAACGTTGTGGAAGTGAAAAACGTTTGCTAATATGAGGGGTACGGTTTATCGAAGTGGAAGTGAAAAAATGTTGAGAACCATTGCTTTAGATCAGGGGTTCCCCAATGTTTTCCTGCCATGGGGCCAGTTCCTGCCACTGTGCTCAGCTTTGGGGGCTGGAGGTGTGGCTACACCCACTACTTACGTTTTCATCATCAGCTTCCCAGGATGGCAGGAGGCTTTTCAGAGCATGTTCGCTCCGGTTTGGGTTTTTTTCCGTCATGTCTCAGTTGTGCTTCGGCAAGTGGAGTGCGACCATGTGTGACTTCTGGTGCTGGGCGGAGCTTACATCAGCGCCTGGGATCCCAGTGTGGAACCAGGAAGTCGGCCACGGTTGCGTTCCAGCTGCTGAAGCAGTAAATAACGTATCACAACTTCTGGGTGCGGCCAGTCTAGAGGTGCCAGGGTGTCCACCACGGGTCAGATTAATGATATGCATGGTCCGAATTAGGCCCGCAGGCCGGGGGTTGGGACTCCCTGCTTTAGGTGATTCCCAGAGACATGCCAGTGTTTTAGCAGAGCTTCAGTGTTGATCACTGTCGTCCCTTGGTTAGTTAGACTTTTAGAGAGATCTTAGAAAAATCTGAAGGTCATATTTAATAATTTTGAATGATGTTGCCAAAAGAAGCAATAAAGTAATGCTCTGTCACCTTCTGTTTAGAGAATAATTTTATAACCTTTGGCTCTGTTTGCATGGATGTACACAGATGTCCCAGAATTAGATTAGCTTTTTTTCCGGGCTCTTCCCAAGTAACCAACTGAAGTGCATTCATTAAAAGATCAAACAGCTGTTTCTGAAGTAACTATGAAAACAAGTAAAGACAGGACATCAATATTTCAGTACATTCTGGGCTCTCTGTCAAAGAAAACTCATCTTACATCACTAATCTCCTATATAAGGCAGTTTGCTGCATATTTTAAGTCTGACTTGAAAGTGGCCTGTATCCTGTCTACAAAATAGGAAATAGATGCCACCCTCCGTTGTCTGTTGCTTCGAATATGAATAGTTCTTCATTGTGGTCCCTTTGTTTCACACAAATGGGTTATCTTTACCTATAAGGAGGAACTAGGTTGGTGCGTGTCCGGCAAAAGCGGCCAAAACACCGCCCAACCATCCCAAACAGAGCCGGCCACACTTACCTTTAGACCACCCGAGGGTCGCCGCAAGGGTCCGGTCTCCGGGAGTGGGGCAACCTCCCCACAAAGATGAACAAAGAAAAATGCAGTGTCCTCCGCACCACGCAACCGATCAGCTTGGCTAGATTTTCTCCCAACCAATCACGGTCCAACATGCAAATCAGCTCTCTCCAATATTCCATTTTTAAGCCTGGCTGTTAATAAACTGCCATTTTTCTCCCATGGCACAACACACAGTGTGTGTGTGTGCGTGTGCGTGTGTGTGAACCCCCCAAAACCACCCCAACTACCAACACACAAGTTATACCTGCCCCTCAGGACCAGGCAAAAAATGCTAGTTTCTACATATGCGAGAGCAACTCAGAATGTTTCAGAATTTTGCCGGAGCTTCATGCTCTGTCTACCCTCAGCATGCGCAATCCCGCACAATGGTTCCCTCAATTCCTTTTCTGCCACTGCACAAGAAACAACTCATTTTGGAGCTCCTACCTTCCTCGTTCATCTGCATTCTTCTACTATAACTATTATCTTCTCCTTTGTATAGAGTTTAGTCTATCTTCGTCCTTAAAAAAAGAGTTAGTTTGTTGTTTGTCTCATTGCCTTTTATGGCCTCTGCAGCTCTGTTCAAATGTTGCAAGTCCTGTAATAATTGGATTCCCTTGAAGGGTGGACATTCTAAGTGTCCTTATTCTTTGGGCAAAGCTCATTAGATCCAGCTATGTTCCATCTGCAAGAAGTTGACTAAGGTTGCCTGAAGAATAGGGAAACCTGTCTAAAGCTGAATCTGTGGCAAAATTCACTGAAAGCAGTAGACACTCTTTCACTATTGTCTATTCCTCCTCCAACAAATTGCAAATTTAATTCTAAGCTTACAATGCAAACTATGATAGATGGGCTTTGGCCTGACCCTTGCCTTGGGATCTCCCCATTCCTTTCAGAGCTTCCTTGCACCGGCCTGCTCTGTTGGAAACCAAGACTCCAAGTTCAGGTCACCTAAATGCCATCCTGCAGATACCTGGAGCAACCTGGGGCTTACCTGAATTGTACAGAGCCCAGACAATAATGGGGAGAATAATATTAATATTTATATCGTAGTGTGTGGCTTATGGCTTAACTCTTGTCTTACCCCCTCTTCCAATAAACAGACGTCTTGATGAAGTAAAAGTTGTTTATTGTTCTCGAAGCATAATGTAAGAAATAGCAGTTCATTTGTTGGTTCAGGATACAAGAAAATCCAGCAAAACAATACTAATCAAAAAGTACAGGTAGGGAAATCCACACTCCGGCCTTCCTTCATGAAACAAAATGAAAACCTGACTAATCTAAGTAATCATGACTAAACTTGGGTTGGAGTCAGGACTCAGGTGTTAGAGTCCCAATCTCCCTTCTGAGGTGTAACTCTCAGAAACCCCAAACTCGAATTGATTCCCAAACCCATGTGTCTAAAGGAAAGAACATGAGCTTGGCTCTACTAATTAGCATAATTAGAGCCCAGGGATTGTATAAACACACCCTAGTTCTCATAACAAAAGTCTGGTATTCCCAGGCTCAAGATGTTGACACAAGCGAACATTCCAGGCCTGGAGAAGAAGACAAAACATAGGCCTGAAGCTCTGAGGAGCTTCTACTAAGCACACCTACTTGATAAGCAAAGCAGAAAGAATATGAGGCCTTTGCACAGAGCAAAGCTACATTCTAAGACAGTTTAAAAACCAAAGAGACTCCATATTGAATAACTTGTGACCCATTCCTTCACACAAACTCTTTCTGCTCCTTGGCCTGAAGTGCAACCAGCCTCCTAGGCCACAAAATCATTTCATTTCTCCGCAAAGAAGAAATAAATCACACTTGGACTTTAAAAAAAAATCAGATAAAACTAAACAATAAAAAAACCCGACCTCTACACCTAGGGCTGCTGCCCCAGAGCATACACCAGCTGTCCAACAACATCATGAGGGCTTGGTGTGTCTCAATACATCCTTGGAGACTCACCTCAACCTTAACAGGTCCAAAGCAGTGGCCAAAGGCCTCTTTTAAATAATAAAATGCTGTGATCAGCTGGAATAAAGAAGTCAAGGTAGGGGTCAGCCTAGACTTCCTTCTATAGGCTCTCTGTTTTATCTTCACCAAGTGTGCCTGTGAGGATAGTGAGATGAATCAAAAGTTAATTGCCATCTTTTCTGCTTGCAATTAATAGTAGCAATGAAGGTTTACATTGGGACATAGATTACTATCATTCAGGTGTGCCCTTCCTTGTATTACTAGTGCTATTTGCAGAATTGTCTCAGATGTTTACTTATTCCACTTAAATAATTGAATGCGGTCTTAAACTTCCAGTGTGGAATTTGCATTATTTTTATAGGAATTGCTACTTCCTTAATGGACGTATCACCCCTGGGACTGCTTAGTAAGTTAATACACATATACCTGCCTTTCAGACTCCTTCCTTACTGCGAACAGGGCAACTAACAGTAATAGTTTTCAAATAAAAACACATTAAAACATAAAAGCATAGTAGAAATACAATTAAATACATATTATGAGTTACTCGGTTATTTGCCAAGAAAACAGAGATGAGCTTAGTTGGGGGAAGACTATCAGAGCTTCGAAGTGGCTAAACCAACAAAAGTAAGCACAAGTCATCCAAATCGATAGCACAAGAGTTGAATGAAGTTGGCCTCTTTACATCAGTTGTTTGCCGTCTGTGTGGTCGATAAGCACATATCTATTTATCTGTCTATTCATTTGGGGCAAGTTACACACACACCCCTCCTGTTTACTGTAGTGCCCTTGTCTGGAGTCATTTACAATAAAATATTTTCCCTGTATACCCGTGTAGTAGTAGGTCCTTCTCATGCTACATGGCACCTGTCTCCGCCATTACAACATATCAGGAAATGAGGCTCCTCAGTGCTTTTTCAGCAATATTCCAGGATGCAGATTCAGGTGTTGTTTCTTGATTGCTGATTCTGTTGATGCATCAAAACATATGTTAAATTCTTCAGAGTGGACTGCTCAGAAATCTTCTTTGTGCTGTAAGGGAGATTGCTCCTGGCAAAGCAGCCCTTTTCTAGTGTGATTGGACAGGGTCTAATCCCACCCCCCTCTAAATCACATCCCGAGTCTTTATTCAACCCTATGTCTTACATATTACTGTATATGTATTTCCATCTAGATGTTAGGCTGCTGTCCCAACCTCTCACCGCTGACTGTACTTCTTTCATGTCCAGATCAAACTTTGGACTGCCAAAGTGAAGCCACCTTCTTCGCTTTGTCGTTAGCCAAAATGAAATCTTAAATCGGTACATGTTTCCAGTAGCGATCAGCAGACCAGCAAATGAGCTGATTCTGTATCTCTCCACATTCACAGAGCATGTGGTTATCTGGCAGCTGCCCCCACTTGGGCACATTGGTTTGGCTTTTAGGCACTCTGACCCTCAGCCTTTCCAGAGTGCTCCAAATGATACAGGGGAGGTTGAGTTCCTCAGCCATGTCCTCCTTTAATTCTTTATCCAGTGAGCTCCTTCCTCCATCTTCTAATTTGGTTTTGCTCTTGCATACCCTGCAGTGGCTCAAGTGGTTAAGACGCTGAACTCAACAACTGTATTATTGAGTTGTCACTGTTACTCTTCTATTGTATTTTCTGCTTTGCACTTGTTATATTGTATCCTTGTTTTTTGCTGTATTGTATCTTTATTTGATGTGTTGTAAGCCGCCCTGAGTTATCCTGTGCTGAGTAGGGCGGGATATAAATCAAATAAACATAAACAGACTGGAAGGTTGGAATTTGATTCCTGAGTACTGCACGACGGAGTGAGCTCCCATCTCTGACCCAGCTCCTGCCAACCTACCAGTTTGAAAGCAAGAAATTGCAAGTAGATAAATAGGGACCACCTTTGTAAGAAGGTAAACAGCATTCCTTGCACTCAGGTGTTGAGGCATGCCTGCCACGTGTCCACAGAAACATCTGCAAACACAGACAGTGCTGGCTCTTTGGCTATAAACAGATGAGCACTCAACCCTAGAGTCGGATACGACTGTCTTTCGAGCACGGGTGACCTTTACCCTCAAGAATGTTTATTTTTGCCACAAAGTTCTTCCTAGATCTGAGCCAACAGACTTGAGGTACATATCCATTCAAGTAGAGTAACTGTACTAAGGCTGATGGTAGCTGCAGTCCAACATCTGCAGTGTTCAATGTTCCTCAGTTCTGGCTTTAGAGTACTGTGTTAACTTCTGGTACAAAAGACAAAACAGTCTGAACTGCATTTCAAGTCTGTGGCAGCAAATACATATATACACTGAGCTTAGAAGTCCACACTACAAAAATTATTAAGATTTATATCAAAGTGATATGTAATAGCAAAATAGCCCAAAGTTGAATGTGAACTTTTTAGAAATGAGTTCAGCTACACTTAGAAGCATATTCATTTTTATGATTCATTAGATGAGTGAGGTCATACAACTTAATCAATCATACTCAACAGACTGCACAATGTTATGGAGTATCAGGGAACTATCTTACAAGTGCCAAAATAAGCAAGCAGCAATAATATATCATGAAATGCACTTTACTTTTATATTGGCTTGTTCACTAATTCACAGAATTTGATAATATGCAGTGGGCCTGTGCAGTCGTTAATCTGAATTAGTACTGTTGCACATATTTATCAAACCAACTCATGTATCAAGGAAAAGAGGAGAATAAAGAAGATAGTATATCAGAATTGTCTAATAGTTGGGAGATTTCATCATTTTAGTGACTGCTATATGGCAGTGAGGGTGAATTCTCTACCTTTAACACAAATTCACACTCTTGCTTTAACAGTTTATTTTTTCCCCAGGAAAAAGTAAGAATTAAGAATTACAGTTACGTAACAGACAGGTTCTTACAACAGCATCTATTAGGGGTGTCCCACAGAGAAGTACTGGCCAAAATCCTGTTGTATATTTACCACAGCATAAACATAATGTTGCAAATCACAGCAGCAAATCAGTCACTAATGAATGAATTACCACTCATAGAACTAGAGCACCAGAATGTGGAGCCAAGGGTCAGGAGTTTGATTTTCCAGAGTCCCCCCAGAAGAAGGGACTGGTAAAACAGTTCTGAAATTTTTCAATAGTAAAAAAAGCCTGAGAAGGCTTAATATAAATCAGATGCAACTTAGTGGCACACAATTATCATTTCTTGCATCCCTAATCAAAACAATGCAAGCCACTGCCATAGCACAAACCATCAACTAACACAAATTTGCTTATGTGGTTTATGCTATCACAGTTACACTGGTGTAAATTCACAGCCGGGTTTAACACAATTGAACTAAAGTAGAAAACTTCTTAATTTGTTTTGTAGAAGCCATGACAGCTAAGAAGATCTAAAACCAGCACATCTATGCAAGTTACTTATTTACAACCTGCTGCTCTACCTACATCACTCTTGCAGTAGCTTTACAACTTAAATACAAAACAGAAAACACATTTAAAACTCTACTGTAAATAACCTTTTAAAGTAAAGCAGGGCAATCACAGTTATATACCACCCCATAGCGCTTAGTGCACTCTGGGCAGTTCACAAGCTAATTTGCATTCATAAAACATTGTACAAGACCTGCAACCAAATTAGAAACATGTAGAAAGAGGGAGAAAATATTATTTTCAAGCAAGCAAAGAGGAAACTTGACTGCTCTTAGAGATTTTTTAATAGAAAGATTCTGCCTTGGCTAAAATTAGGCGTGTGCTGGTATATATTAGGCGTGTGCTGGTATAGCAATCGGGCTTTGTTCCACCCCACCCTCACCTCTGGTGCCCTGGGGCGCCAATAGCAATGTATGGGATTTCTCCCCAAAAAAAGGTGCCCCCACCACTCCCTGTCCAGCCCCTTCCCATGCTGCCCTGCACACCCCTGGCTAAAACGCTGAATGTACTTATCTATGAGCATGGCCATAGCCAAGGGGTGGCCAGGGTGGGCATTGCCCACCCTGAGTTAGCCGTTTGCCCACCCTCAAACTCCTAGCTGCTTCATATATATATATATATATATATATATATATATATATATATATATATATATATATATATATATATATATATATATATATATATATATATATATATATATATATATATATATATATATAGTATTTTTCGGATCATAAGACACACCTGACCATAACACGCACCCAGTTTTTAAAGCAGGAAAACAAGAAGAAAAATTCTGAACCAAATAGTACTGTATTTGCACCACCAACCAGTGGTGGCGCTGCAGGGGGAAATGGGCAGGCAAGCCAATTGCACTGAGGCAGGAAGTGATGCTGTAGCCTAGCCTCTTGCTCTCCTTGCAACCAGGAAGCATGGCTTCCCCCTCCATTTTGACCACATGGAGCAGGGACAAAGGCAAGAAAGGTAAATGAAACTTTTTCTTTTTATGCACAGGTTTGGTTTTCATTGAAATGCATTGGGAACATACAAACAGAAAAGCTTTAGAATACTGTACAAGAAATTGACTTTCAATGCATTTAAATGGGAAATTGTGATTTGTGCTCTCTTATGGCCACCTGTGGTAATGGCCCGCTGAACATATGTTTTTCTTTCCCCGTTCCTTCATTCCCCGGTCCCGGAATAGCTGTGGCAGCGGCGGTGGAGGTGTTTGGCCAGCTGCGGCTGTTGTAAAATATCCTTTTACAATAGCCTTGCTGGACAGCATTCGGACTATAAGACGCACCCTCATTTCCCCCCACATTTTTTTGGGGAGTGCGTCTTATGGTCTGAAAAATACGGTGTGTGTATGTGTGTGATTGTTGCCCATCCTGAAAAAATATTTGCCCACCCACATCTAGAATCCTCGCTACCGCCCTGTCTGTGAGTGAATCCTTATCATGGTACAGGGCATGGGCATCTAGCAGATACCATGAATGCCAGGAGCTAGGACAACCAAGGTAACAAATCAAACAGTAACTGTATTCAGTCCAGAGTCCAAAATGAAACCAAGATAAGGAAACAGAATTAGTTCAGACAATGAAAGTATAGTCCAAATTAGCCAGGTGTCATATGACCAGGAAAACAGACATGACATAATATCTTCGGGGGCTGGAGCAAGGCAAGGGTGGATTTACAGGAGTCAGACAAGGCACACGACAGTCCACAGGAACCAAGAAATAAGCAGAAGTCTTCAGGAACAGGAATTATGAAAAAGGCAGGAGATCTTCTGGAAACCAGGGACATAGCAAAAGATAATCCAAAAACAGGATCCAATAACCAAACAACTTCAAGTCTACTGACCTTCATTACCAAGGTAGAGTATCTTCAAGGGGTGGAACAAGGCAAGGATGGAATTCAAAGAGTGAAGATCCAGACAAGAACCAAGAATTGGGCAGAGGTCTTTAGGAACAGGAAGTAAGAATAAGACAGATCTGCTAGAAGCAAGCCAAGAAATCCAGAAGCCAACCAATTACAAGTCTGCTAACTTTCATTGTTAAGGCAACTTCGTGGAGAAAAAGCCGGTTCTTATATAGCTAAGCCAGAGTCTGCAGGTGGAGACTATGAAAGGCCAGAACCTTCCCCAGCACTCTCAGGTGGTGGCTTAGCAGCTGCAGCAGAGTGAAGGACCATTCCTGCAGGATTTAGGGCAGCTGCTTCCAGACTGGGGATTTCAGTCCTGCACTTGAGAAGGCCTTGATGCTGGGAAAGGTGGAGGAGCAGCATCAAATCCTGGCAATCTCGCTAAATGCAATGGAACTTACTTCTTTGTAGTCCCTGTGGATCCATACTAATGGGTTAAGCCATACCATTGTGCAGCACAATCCTGAATCTTTCAGTTATGCAGCGGCCTCTAGCCAAGCCTCTGTTATAGTCAGTTAAAAAATAAAAGAAATAGAGTTACCAAGTCAACACCATGCCTCCTGCGTGGTGCAAAGGTCAGGAAGAAATTAAGGACTTTTAGCAAAACAATAGAAGAAAACTAACAAACAAGAAGAGGGGGCAGAAGCTTGTCTCAATTGCCAGAGGTGGTGGTGGGGAGAACTCTCTTTTTTAATAGCAAAGCACAATCATAATAGCTTGCAAAAGGCCCCTCCCATAGGTTCCTAGTGTTAGTGCATGCAAGAGTGCTACTTTCCCAACAGTTTAATCATTGAGTAGAACTGGATTTGTATTGACAGGACTGTAGATTAAGGAAATCCATCTTTTTTGAGATTGAATATTTTTATAAATTCTGTTATACAAATAAACCAAAGTGAGAAAGATTGCAATTGAGAGCAAAACCAGCAGTTTCAGTTTCAGAAACTGTGGCCTGGAGCAGTGACCCCAACCTTTTTTTTGTCCATGCCCCACCTAAGCATCCCTAAAATCCTGATGCCCCATCCCCATCCAGTGACATATAATTCTTATTCTTCAAAAAGTGATCTATTCACGTGGTCTAAACAAGCTTCCACTCATTCTCGAATTGCCCTTCCTAAAAATCAAATTGCCCCCCGTGGGACATATGTCCCACATTTGGAACCACGGCTCTAGAGGCAGTTCAGCAACACTTATATGGAGAGGTAGATTGAAAAGTTTAATTTAATTTTAATTTCCCACTTGTGTGCTACCCAATCAGGAAACCCGACTCAGGGCGGCTCACATAATAATTATACAATATACACAATAATACAATATACACAATAATTATACAATATTCAACCTACAATACAATACTGCAGCGGCCTCTCCGCCCTGGCCACAGCCAAAGTCCCAGGGCGGTGGTGGCGAAGTCCTTCCGCCCGCCACCATAGCAGCCTTTTCAAGCCCCGGCCATATTAAATGCATGAATATAATAATATGCTGAAGTTCATTCATACATAACTGGTATGAGTTCTCTTGAACTCAGAGCATAACTCAGTGGTGGCGAACCTATGGCACCATGCCAGAAGTGGCACTCAGACCCCTCTTTGTCAACACACATGCTGTTGCCCCAGCACAGAGTTCGCCCCGCCCCTCTGCTCAGCAGCCCAATGGGAGCACTTCCTCCCTCTCCAGCACAGAGTTCACCCCACCCTTCTGTTTGAGCACTTGGTCTCTAAAAGGTTCGCCATCACTGGCATAATTTATCACTGCTCAGTAATGGATTTATGGGTGGTGGAACCTACAGCACTGTTGGACACAGAAGACTTAAGAATCCTTTGGAGTCATGGAGATTAGTAATACCTGTCACCAGAATCTTCATCCCTTCTTCACTGTAGAGCCTTTGGATCACACTCTTTAAGGGTAAATTTACATAGATCCCTTATCTTTTATGACAATTATACTGCAATACTAGCTCAGTGACAGTATAAATGGTAACAATGGTGAAAGAGCAACCAATATTTTATTACCTAATTTAACAGCAGCAAAGAAAAAAAACCTGTCGTGTCTTTTTTTCCCTAACTTTGATTCATGTGTTTATCAGTTTATTAGCTATATAAAAATTGCATTAAGGAACCTGCACAAGGGAAGGAAGGTACTCAGTTAAGATCCCTGCATATTCTCATTTCATCTCAGTGGAAGAGGCGGTAACGAAGCATATCAGTTATGAGCTGTCACTACAGGATCCGTTTGCTTCAGGTGCCCACACGTTTAGCAAAGTGTCTATTAGCTGTTTTCTTGTTTTAGAAAGTGAAAAGCAGAGCACAAGGAAACCATTCATTTCAGGAATTATGTTTTAATGCTTCAGCAATTCATAAAGTACCGGAAACTTTCTTCTAATAAGGAACCACCATGTAGTTAATCATGCGTGCTTTTGCTGGTGCCGAACACCTTCTTCTGTCTTGTAGTACAGATTGCCACCTATTTATTCTTAATGGATGCCTAGTGAACTAGAGGCTTTTAGAAAAACAAAATCAATGAACAAGAGAGTCAGTTCTTCAATATCTTATGAACACACAATCAGATCAATGGTAGGCTATATTTCCAAGAACACAAGGTGAACAAGTTGTACCTTCTGTATAGCAGTGATTCCTTTAATTCACCTGTTTATTGCTCTACCTGTCAGAGTTGGCCCTATTTCCAGAAACATGAAATTGGTTGCGCTTGACATTCTCCTCTCAGCTAATTTATGAACCAATAATGTGGACAAGTCTTCTGTGTGATGAGGCCCTACTACGAAATGCCCCAGACACAACTTGCAGCTTCACAAAGATCCAAATGTAGTTCTCCAGCCTCCCCATATCTCTATTTTTAATTTAAAAATATTTTTGAAGGGAGTATGTGTCTGAAAAAGTCCTTTTGTTGCTACTAGAGGGGGGATTTTTAAGGGTTTTTTAATCTTCATTTTTGTAAGAATTTTGCATAGTCCCCCCAAGCAGAATTGTAAACCAGTGTTGTTTATTTCTACCTTAAAAAAACAGGAAAGAGTTACCATAAGTCAGAGTCAACCTGATGGTAAAGGTCGCCTTTGCTCAAAAGCCAGTTGTATCTGACTCTAGGGTTTAGTGATCGTCTCTGTTTATAGCCAAAGAGCCAGCACTGTTTGCATCTGCAGACATTTCTGTGGTCATGTGGTAGGCATACCTAGATACCGGAGTGCACGGAGTGCTGTTTACCTTCCCACTGAAGTGGCATCTACTTGCACTTTCTTGCTTTTGAACTGCTAGGCTGGCAGGAGCTGGGACAGAGACGGGAGCTCACTCTGTCATGCAGTACTCAGGTATTGAACTGCTGACCTTCCAGTCTTCAAGTTCAGCATCTTTACCACTTGAGCCACCACAGTCCCTACACAATTACTGTTTTTATTATTAGAATATTTTGCAATACAAAGTGCTAATCAATATAAAGGCGGCAAGAAGTGGTGAGAACTGAGCTGATCTCATCACATTTCTCTATGCTGCTGCAATTTTTATTTCTACCTTATTCTCTGATAAGAGAAATAACCAAAAGTACCCAAGATAATAAGCTACACTTTAATCAATCTGTGAATGAAATTATCCCAAATTGCGGCAGAGTTTTTGTCAGGTTGTATGAGTATTTATTTTTATGATGCTTGATCTGTGACAGCTTTTTACAGAAATACACAACTGTTAATTGTGTGTTGCAATCATGCTCATAGTATGTCCTCAACCTTTTATGTGGCCTCTTCTATCTTTCAGACTGTACTTATAAAATGTATTTGAAGTATAATGTATACGAAGTATAAAGGACACCCTACTGAATTCAGGAAGATTTTTGAGCTAAATGCTCTGAGGATTGTGGTTTCAAGCTCTTAAAAATCTGTAGTATTTTAGATTTAAGAGATTAAGAGCACTTGATTTTCATTTAGCTGGACTTTCTGAAGTGGAGTGGAAAGAGGAAAGAGCAAGGATTGTGATACTGTGGGTTTGCTTGTGATATTCTAAATCTCAGCGCCAGCAAAAAGAAAAAGTTTCCAGAAAGGCACATACAGTAAATGAAGATATTATGTATTAGGAATGGAATGATTCTGTCACTATGATGGATTGTGAGGCAAAGAACAGATTAACAGATTACTCATAGTCAGAATGCAGTTTACTGTGAAAAATGTGCAGGAAATGATAAGTGTTGGTTTGTGCTGATTTAATGATATTTTAACACTACAATAACACTCCAGAAGAGTAATATAAAGTCTTTCTTGCCTTGCATTTTTTTAATTGTTAACATATTGCTAGGTTGTTGTTGTTGTTGTTTTTTACCTTATACCATTTTAAGCAATGCATGCTGTCCCCACAAAACTGTAAAAAATTTCTGAAATTTCATGACTTGCAAAAAGAATACCTTACCTTCTCCTTTTGTGTCTTTATATGAATTTACTACTCTCTATTCAGACAGCAATGCTTTTAAAAAAAAAAAATTATGCTCTATTCTCCAGTTGTGTTTGTCACCCAGCAGTGAATTCTGTTCCTTTAGCTTTGATGCTAAGGCTGGATGTTGTTACATAGTTAACCTGAATTGAGACCTTTACACTCTTTAATTTCATGTCATTTTTTATATAGGAGTTTGGGTGGCTCATGGACCACTCTTTGTATTATGTGTGGGTTGATGCTTGTAGTAAGTAGCTAAATTTCTTTGTTGTTGTTCATTCGCACAGTTGGCTCCAACTCTTTGCGACCCCATGGACCTTATACCATTGCCCTCCAGGTACCTCTATCCTCCACCATCCTCCTCAGCCCGCCCAGCCCTGTGCCCATTGTGTCCACAATACCATCTAGCCATGTCATCTTTAGCTGTCCCCTTCTTCTTTTGTCCTCCACCTTTTCCAGCATCAAGGCCTTCTCAAGTGAGTCCTCCCTTCTCATTTGATGTCCAAAATACTTCAACTTCATCTTTACTATTTGACCTTCCAATGAGCAGTCAGGGTTGATTTCTTCTAAGATTGACCTATTCGTTCTCCTCGCTGTCCAGGGGACTAAATTTTTCTGTTATCCCCCTATATTTCACTTTCTTCAGAAGGAGCTGTAAGTATTTTTCTCTTATGCCTTCATATAGATGACACTCCAGCTAAATCTCAAGGGCTGGTTCTCCACATACACACAGCCTGTCTTCTATTAGAATATGCTGGAATCTACCCCATTTAATCCTAATATTCAGTGGTGGGCATCAGCAGGTTGCACCAGTTCGCCAGAACCGGTATTAGAAATTCTGGCTGGCTTCACCTATCCAAGTTTTGAAACAAAGTACAGTAGTCCTAATTTGGGTGCAATGCAGGGCTTTCCCCCTGGCCACACCCACCATACCACGACCACAGAGTAGGTAGTAAAAAATTTGGAGCCCACCACTGCTAATATTCATTTGTTTGAATCTTCAATGTGTGTTTGTTTGCTATTCAGTATTGCATTTTCATAGAAACTATCAAGAAACTCTCCAATAGATGCAGTTGTTTTGTGTTAGCAAGTACCCTTTATTTAAATATATGGGTATTGTATTCCAAAGGTGGGGTTAAAGCTTAGACCAGTGATGGTGAACCTTTTAGAGACTGAATGCCCAAACTCAACAGGCTGCCATCTGCGCTGCATAGGGGCGGGGCAAACTGGGGGAGGGAGGAAGTGCTCCCATTGGGCTGCTGAGCAGAGGGGTGGGGTGAACTCTATGCTGGGGGAGGGAGGAAGCGCTCCCATTGGGTTGAGCTGTTGGCCAGAGGGTCAGGGCAAACTCTGCTGGGGGAATGGTGCATGCACCCACAGAGAGGGCTCTGAGTGCCCCCTCTGGTACTCATGCCATAGGTTCACCACCATGGCTTAATCAGAGACTCTAAATTTTAAGGAAAAGCTTGAACATATTTTACAACCAGGAATTTCCATGCTGTTGTGTTTGGAATATTGTGCCTTTAAGTAATGTAACACTCGAATGAGTGGATATAATAACCACCAGCTGTAACACTGTAACCTTCTGTATGAGGACACGAGCTAGTGACCACTAGGGGCAATAGCGAGCGCCCAGCTCACATGGTTCCAATTCCCCAAATACCTACAGCGCGGGAAGATTCCCGCCACCACCTCACCTGGACAAGAAGGGCGTGACAGGGAATGGCGTCACGCAGACAGTAGCCAATGGGCTATCGAGGAGCCACATTCAAATGTATAGCCACAGTATATATTGAGCTGTTCATCCGCCATTACCACATGTTCCCCCGGACCATCATGCAATAAAGATGTGTTAAGCCAACCTTTCGGCTGTTTCCATTGTCTTGGTTCTCATACACTAAATTGGCTACGAGGATGGGATTATGGATCCCCATGGAATCAAGACAACGCAGGCCGGTTTCAACATCAACAAACCGGAAGAATGGGAGCTCTTCGAGATGGACTTCCAAAGCGCACTGATGGTGTCCGACATCTCAGACGAGGGGAAGAAGAGGGCCATTCTCATCAGGATGCTCGGTTTCCCCGCCATGAAGGTATTGGTGGACCTGGTGTCTCCGAAGAAGGTGAACGAAGTGCCGGTCAAGCAGCTCCTGAAAGCGATGCGCGATCATTTCCAGCCCTCGGTTTCAATGTTTTCGGCTCGGGATGCGTTCTGGAAGAGAGTCCAGGCACCTGGTGAGTCCGTGGCTGCCTTTGCAGCGGCCCTCCGGTTGGCCGCCGGCCCATGCAAGTGGGAGAACCTGGAAATCGCCCTCAGGGACCGCATGCTGTGCGGCCTGTGGGACGAGGAGGTTCAGCGAAAGCTGATGAACAAGGAGCCGCCCCCGACGCTGCAAGAGGTCGTGAAGGAGGCGCAGGCGGCGGAAGCCACGATGGCCGGGGTTAAGGGGTTCAGAGCAAGGCCCCCACAACTCCTCCACGGAGAGCAGCGAGGACGAGGACATCCGGAAGGTGCGGAAGGATGGCCGGCGTTGCGATGGCTGCGGGGCGGCCCATGACCGCATCAAGTGCCCGTTCAGGAAGGCCGAGTGCCACAACTGCGGGCGCCGAGGCCACATAGCCAAGTTTGCAGACGGCGGCGCAGAGACCAGAAAGGCTCAACAGACCGCTCACCGAAAAACCAGGAAGGCGTCCGGCCCTCGAGGAAGCAGGACGGCGTGGGCCGCATTTCCGACGACAGCGACGACGGCACGGCAGTCCACAGCGTGTCCTTAGGACACCCACGTTATTTTGTTGAGGTGCAAGGGGTCCCCGTTAAGATGGAGATAGACTCGGGTTCCTCATACTCAATCATTTCCCAGAGGGAGTTTTGGGGAATTTCCCCCAACGTGCGGCCCAAGCTCAAAGCACTGAGGTCTACGCTGCGGGACGTGCAGGGAAATAGCATTCCGGTGTTGGGGGTTGGAAAATTCAAGGTCCAATACAAGCAACACGTCGCGGAACTTCCCCTGGTTGTTCTCAAGGGGGGGCGTTGTTGCCTCCTCGGGACTCAATGGTTTAAGCCCCTGGGTTTGTTCATTGGGGGGGTGCATGCCATTGGGGCTGACCCAATACAGGAGGTGTGTAACACGCATCCCGAAGTGTTCAAGAAGGGACTCGGAAAATTCAAGGGGCCCCCAGTTGCGTTCAACCTGGACCCGGAGGTCTGCCCAATAAGACTCAAACCGCGGAGAGTGCCTTTTGCACTTAAGGACAAGATAGAGGCGGAACTGGACAAATTGGTGGGCCAGGGGATCCTTGTTCCTGTTGATTCTGCGGAGTGGGAAACTCCGATTGTAACAGCGCTTAAGGCCAACGGGGAGGTTCGAATATGCGCTGATTACAAATGTACCATTAATAAGGCGATATGCCCAAATGCGTATCCGGTGCTGGTAGTCAGCCACCTGTTGGCCAGGTTACATGGGGGAAAGTGTTTCGCAAAGCTTGACCTGGCACAGGCATACCAGCAGCTCTCGGTAACCCCAGCTGCAGCTGCTGCGCAGACGATAGTCACTCATAAGGGGGCGTTCCAGGTGACGCGCCTACAGTTTGGCGTGAACTCGGCGCCAGGCATTTTCCAATCGCTCGTGGAACGCCTCTTAAAGGGTCTGGAGGGGGTCTTGCCGTACTTTGATGACGTATTGATAACGGGGGGAGTGAGTCAGAATTGGCTGAGAGGCTAGACAAAGTACTGATGGTATTTGAAAAGGCGGGGTTGAGGTTGCGGAAAGACAAATGCGTCTTCTTCGCAAAAGAGGTTGAGTTCCTGGGTTTCCGGGTAACCCCTGCAGGCATCAAACCATCCGAATCAAAGGTGGCCGCCGTTCAAAATGCTCCTCGCCCCACCTCCAAGCCCGAATTGCAGTCGTTCCTGGGGCTCTTAAACTTCTACCATTCCTTCCTGCCTAGGAAGGCATCGGTAGCAGAGCCGCTTCATAAGTTACTAAAAAAGGACGAGGCGTGGAAATGGGGCGAGAGCCAGGAGAGGGCATTCAATGAGCTGAAACTACTCTTGTCCTCAGACGCCATATTAACCCATTTTGACCCCAAGAAACCAGTGGTTCTGGTATGTGATGCATCTCCAGTGGGGGTGGGGGCGGTCCTGTGCCACGTGTTGGAAAATGGGCAGGAGGCGCCGGTGGCGTTCTACTCCAGGTCCCTGTCTAAGACAGAGCGAAACTACGCGCAGACAGACAGGGAGGCATTAGCGATAATTGCTGGGACAAAGAAGTTCCACGACTTCCTCTATGGCCGCCCCTTTACCATCGTGACTGACCACAAGCCCCTGCTAGGCATTTTTACTGCAGACAAGCCCACGCCACAGATTCTGTCCCCTAGGATGCTCAGGTGGGCCATTTTTTTTAAACGCGTACCAGAACGCGCTGGTGTATCGCCCTGGAAAGGACATAAGCCATGCGGACGCCCTGTCGAGGTCACCCCTCCCCCACACGAGCAGCCACATGTGTGAGGTGGAACAAGACCACCAAGTGCTCATGATAGAGGTCCTAGATTCACCCCCCATAGTGCCCGCAGAGATCGCCAAGGCGACGGGCAGGGACAAGACGTTGGCCCTGGTCAGTTCATGGGTGCAGAAAGCGTGGCCAACGTCCTCCCCAGCGGCGGAGTTTGCCCCATTTTTTAGGAAAAAGTTAGAACTGTCCATGGAGAGAGGTTGCCTCCTGTGGGGCCAGCGGGTGATCGTCCCTGAATCCCTGAGAGCAAGGGTGCTTAAGCTGCTGCACGTCAGCCACCCTGGAATTGTCCGCTCCAAGGCACTGGCCAGGAGCTACTTTTGGTGGCCTCAGTTGGACACCGATATTGAGCACATGGTGGGCACTTGCGAGAGTTGCCAAAGCTCCCAGCCCGAAGAGGCTCGACTTCCGCACAGGGAATGGGATGCGGCAAAGGGGCCGTGGTCCCGCGTGCACATTGACTTCGCAGGCCCTTTCAGAGGATCGCTTTTTCTCCTCATAGTGGATGCTTATTCCAAGTGGTTAAAGGTTATCCCAGTTGCGAACACCTCCTCAGCCGCAACAATTAAACAATTGCGCAGGGTGTTCAGTTCGTTCGGTATACCCGACACACTTGTTAGCGATAACGCTAGTTGCTTCACGTCTGCCGAATTCAGGGCATTCACCGACATCAACGCCATCCAGCACATCACCTCCGCGCCCTTCCACCCGGCGACGAATGGCCAGGTAGAACGCCTTGTGCATACCACCAAAGATGCGCTGAGGCGCATGGGCCCCGGGGATTTAAACCTGCAGTTGTGCCAGTTTTTGCTGGGATATAGGGTGACCCCCCTAGCGTCAGGATACTCGCCCGCAGAGCTCCTAATGTGCAGAAAACTGATTATGGTACTGACCAGGTTAGACCCTACGAGGGTGGAAGACACTGGGAGGAACATCGGGTTAGCGGGCACGAAGAGTTTCGAAATAGGTGCCCCGGTCCATTGCAGAAACTACGCTAGCGCAGGGCCAGCCTGGGTTCCGGGAGTAGTCGTTGGGCAAACGGGTCCCGTGTCGTACTGCGTAGAGACCAGCACAGGTCTACTCTGGAGGCGGCACACGGACCAACTCCGGCGCCGGGTCTCCGGAAACCAGAGCGCGGACAGCGCGGAACAGGATTCAATGTTAGGCTTCTCCCCCACCCGTTCAGCCCAAGGGGGAGGAGAGGGGGGGCAGTGGTCCCCACCAAGTGGGGAAGGGAATAAGTTTGTCCCCATAGATATCCTGAGGGATACCCCCACAGATACCCCAGAAGATGATTTTGAGTTTGAGTTACAAAACCGGGGGGGTTTTCGGAGTGGTCCCCCACCCATCCAGGCGAGAAGCAGGGTTTTTCATTAGCCCCCAGTTTTCCCACAATGGAGTTTACCCCTACCCTGAAAGCCGCGGAACCGCGGCAAGTCGCTAACGAGTCTCCCTCTCCCATTGCAGGACAAGAGACCAGGGAACACAGAAGTGGTAGCGCCCCCGGGACAAGCCAGCCAACCTTGCGCCCAAAACGCGCTTGCAATAAACCATATTGGATGAGAGACTTCGTCTCATCCTAGGGGGGAGGGATGTTGTGTTTGGAATATTGTGCCTTTAAGTAATGTAACACTCGAATGAGTGGATATAATAACCACCAGCTGTAACACTGTAACCTTCTGTATCAGGACGCGAGCTAGTGACCACTAGGGGCAATAGCGAGCGCCCAGCTCACATGGTTCCAATTCCCCAAATACCTACAGCGCGGGAAGATTCCCGCCACCACCTCACCTGGACAAGAAGGGCGTGACGGGGAAAGACGTCACGCAGACAGTAGCCAATGGGCTATCATAAGAACATAAGAACATAAGAACAGCCTTGCTGGAACAGGCCACAGAAGCCCATCCAGTCCAGCATTCTGTCTCACACAGTGGCTCACCATTTCCTTCAGGGTATTCCCAAGCAGATGCCTTCACCTGCTTAGGATTCCCTGGAAATGATATTGAGAGATATCCTGCATTTCTCTCCAACCCGGAGGTTGTCCTTAAGTATCCATAATTATAGCCATTGATACTCTTGTCCTCCATGAACTTGTCTAATCCTTTCTTAAAGCTGTCAAGACTGACAGCTGTCACCACTTCTTCTGGCAGGGAGTTCCATAGACCAGTAATCCTCTGGGTGAAAAAGTACTTTCTCTTATTTGTTTGAGAACTAGTACCCAAAAGTTTCATGGAGTGTCCCCTAGTTCTAGTGTTATGCGATAGGGAAAACAGTTTTTCCTTATCTACTTTATCCACACCATGCATGATCTTATAAACTTCAATCAGGTCACCTCTTAGACGTCGTCGTTCAAGAGTGAAGAGGCCCAACCGTTGCAGCCTCAGATGGTAAGGAAGGTGTTCCAGTCCCCTAATCATTCTGGTTGCCCTCCTCTGCACTTTTTCCAGCTCCATAATATCCTTCTGGAGGTATGGCGACCAGAACTGTACACAGTATTCCAGATGGGGCCTCACCATAGATTTATAAAGAGGCAAAATGACACTTGCTGACTTATTTTCTATACCCTTCCTAATGATCCCTAGCATTGAGTTTGCTTTTTTCACTGCTGAGGCACACTGGGTTGACACCTTCATTGAGTTGTCCACCAGGACACCAAGGTCCCTTTCCTGGTTTGTCGCAGAGAGTTCAGACCCCATCAGTTTATAAATGTAATTGGGGTTCTTTGCCCCAACATGCATCACTCTGCACTTACTAATGTTGAAACTCATTTGCCACTGTTTTGCCCACTCCCCCAGTGTCGAGAGATCCCTCTGGAGCTCCTCACAATCTCTCACAGTTTTCACTACCCTGTATAATTTAGTGTCGTCAGCAAATTTGGCTACCTTGCTTTTTACTCCTACCTCTAGATCATTTATGAAGAGGTTGAAAAGCAGGGGTCCCAGTACTGAACCTTGGGGGACCCCACTCTTTACTTCCCTCCACTTGGAGAAGTGTCCATTTAGTGCTACCTTCTGTTTCCTGTCCCTTAGCCAGTTGCTGATCCAGGACAAGACCTGTCCCTTTATTCCATGACTGGTAAGTTTATTCAAGAGCCTTTGGTGTGGGACCTTGTCAAAAGCCTTCTGAAAGTCCAGATAAACAATGTCAACTGGATCCCCCTTATCCACATGCTTGTTGACACTCTCAAAAAATTCCAACAGATTAGTGAGGCATGATTTGCCCTTGCAAAAGCCATGTTGGCTCTCCTTTAGCAGCGCCTTCTCTTCTATGTGCCTATTAATTCTATCTTTTAGGATGGTTTCCATCACTTTACCTGGGACACATGTCAAACTGACAGGTCGGTAATTTCCTGGATCACCCCTGGATCCTTTTTTGAAAATTGGTGTTATATTCGCTACCTTCCAGTCATCAGGCACAAAGCCTGATTTGAGGGAAAGATTATATATTTTGGCTAGGAGCCACATTCAAATGTATAGCCACAGTATATATTGAGCTGTTCATCCGCCATTACCACATGTTCCCCCGGACCATCATGCAATAAAGATGTGTTAAGCCAACCTTTCGGCTGTTTCCATTGTCTTGGTTCTCATACACTAAACATGCCTAGCTTACTTTTGCTCCTCCAAGCAGATCTGGGCAATCTTTCTTCTGTTAGATTACTTATTCTACACCAAGAACATACTATCTTTGTATAAATCATTCATGAGATCTTTTGTGCACCGAGTTCAGCTCTGATTAAAAATGCTGGCATAACAAGTATACAAGACAAGCTTAACAATTTGGAAACAGAAGGCCCCAAAGTTTCCACTATCACGGTTTTCCAAAGCAGGAAGATAAAACTGGAAACTGGGATGGAAATTACTTCATTGTTCAGATCTGAATCTGATGGAAATCCATGTTGAACAGGCCCCCAAGTGATTGGGTTCAAAACCAGAGGGGTGGGAGAGGGCCCAACATGGAATAGATTTACAAGCTCCTATGTTAAAAAAGAAATCCTAAAGCAACTAGGACTGAGGAGGGGAAAATACTGAACGTTTAGGTTCTAGCAGTCAAAACACTCCAGAAGAAGAAAAAATTCTTATGCCATGTACAGAATGTCTCATAACAGCTGGGGTATGCTTTCGTTAGGGTTACCCTTTCCAGTTGATGATGCTCCATAACAGCCAGATGTTTGTCACATCCATGATCCAGGAACTTCAGGAAATCTGCAAAGCACTAAATAATAGTCTTGCCTAGCCTCACTCTGCCTAGGTTCTTGTTCAGCAAGAAAACTTCCAGTTTGCACTGAGGAAAGAACAGGAAGCTTATGCTGATCTTGCTTTGATTTCTCCATACTTTAGGGACAGCTCTGCTAATGCAGAGAAATGTGAAGCTACCTGCTCTCTTGAATGCACTTGAGAAGATTTTTGAGTAGAAGAATTCCCTATGGACACTAGCAAATCAATACTTAGAATAGTTTGCTGGTTAATGCAATACATGTATACATAAAATTGTGTGTTGCGTAACTGAAACTGAGCCATGTTTCTATCTATTACAGTAGGATATAAACCCTTATACCTGTGTTTGTCAGGCATAAGATAACAAATGCAATTCTGCTAAGATATTGCACATTATGAGAGCTATTAACAAAGAGACAGAACGTTCTTTGCTGAATTAAAAAACCCAACAAACTTCAAATGTTCATTAATCTTATGTTCCAAACCTACGTGTTTTAATAGCTAGGTCACCTTGTATTGATTTATACTTGGTACCTAACTGAATCAATGTTAATACACCATAATTAGAATAAACAGGCAGATGCAGAGCTGTATAATCCTTTATCATGTTTGAAAGCTGCATACAAATGTGGAATCTGACATGGCAGATTTTATTATGTATATTAACTTAATATGATAAGTTACTCTAGAATCAATCAGTGTTCTACTAAATTAGGACTGCAATCACTATCTAGCTAATTCCAAACATTCGTTAACTCTGCAAGACCAGTTTTTTCTCCTGAGTAAGTTTAACAGTACTAGAAGCAGATTTTGGGGAACTGAAACAGGAGAAAGGAACGATAAGATATTGGAGAAAATGTGTCCCCTGAACCATGGGCAAAAACAACGAAATGCCCTTTCTTTTTAGGACATGATAATAACATAAAGACTGACAGTGTCTGTGGGCAAACAGCGGGCAGTAGAACAGTGCACAGCGGGTGATCAAAAGGGGAAGGGTGTCTGTTCCTAACAACAATGGAGCTGACACTGTTCTTGAGTCTGGTGCACAACTCAGAAGGGTTTACTTAAGAGCAGGTAGTGCAACAAACAGAACCAAACAGTACAGTGCTCTGTGTTTCCCAGTTCGTGTCACTGGGTAACAATATCAGTGCCAAGGTGTACCAGTCTCTATTCCGTCCTTACACAGTTTGAGAGTAATCCATAAACAGCTGTGTCCGAGGCAACTGCAAACAGCTTGGTGGCTTAGCCCCGAGTAGTCTTTCTGTGAGGCAGTCAGTCAGAAGAGCCAGAAATATGCTTTCTCTCAGGGCTGGCTGATGACTCAGTCTTTGTAGAATGCTCTCAAGTTGGCAGGGCTCTTATCCCAGGCTGAGGACAGAAAAGTGCAGCAGTGAAGCGGGCACTGAACAGCCTAGAAGGCCGACATTGATGCCAAAGCCAGTATTCCGGTAAGCGCTGGGGCTCTGGTTAAGCATTGAAGCTGGTGTCTATGGATTCTGCACAATCATAAATACACCGGTTGCAGAATTCTCTGGAGGAGTCCTGACACCTGTGTGCCTCTGTGTTTGCCTCTGTGTTCAATCCTTAAAGCAGCAGAGACACTATATGCCTTGCAACCCAGTTGGGGGACGGAGTCAAAACTTACATCCCCTACAAAGATATCATACAGACTTGAAAGTCTCCTGAGTATCAGCATTTCTGTCTATTTACATTCATTCATATAATTGGGAATCTCTCAACATAGGCTATAACTTAGGGAATGGGAACCCAGACCTGTGGAAAGTAAAGGGCAAAGACAAGGAACATAAGGAGAAGAAGAATGGAGAATGGATATGCTTTCAAACTGCTAGGTTGGCAGGACCTGAGAGATGACGGGCGCTCACTCCATTGTGCAGCAATCAGGTCTCGAGCTGCTGACCTGCCAACCTTTCAGTCATAAGCCACTGTGGCCCCAGATAATTTCACATACTAATTTGCTTACTGAAGAACTTTTCTTTTCTTACTTATGTTACATTAGTCACTCTAGTCATGGAAATAAGGGGTAGGTATCAACAGAAGTAGGGACTGCAGTGGCATTATAAGTATACTGTGTATTTCCTGAAAATATCAGTGGGCCTTATAAAAATTTCCACATCAGCAGTTTTGTTTGGTGAAGCAGAAATTTAAAGGGTTTTCCCCCTGCTTCTTACTCCATCTTGACAGAGAGGAATAGATGTTTCTCTGTTAATTTACCTCAAATTGTGTGTATGTACTAACAGTGTTCCGTGCGCTCCGGTGTCTAGCGCTCCAGTGGCCACATGACCACGGAAACGTCTGCAGAAGCAGACAGCGCTGACTCTTCGGCTTTGAAACAGATGAGCACTGAACCCTAGAGTCGGATACGACTGGCTTTCAAGCAAGGGAAACCTTTACTTTACCTTACTAACAACATATGATATGGAAGCAACTTCATGTGTACGAGCAGCAGAAGAGCCAACAGAGGAATGGGAAGCCAGAGACAGGATTTATTCTTTCACAACATTTCTCAATGTCTGCCAAGAATTTCTTTTGAAAATAAGATTTATCTTGATTCAGCATAGCTTCCCAG
The DNA here is from genome assembly GCA_035047345.1 of Bradypodion ventrale. Taxonomy (NCBI): domain Eukaryota; kingdom Metazoa; phylum Chordata; class Lepidosauria; order Squamata; family Chamaeleonidae; genus Bradypodion; species Bradypodion ventrale. The sequence goes on from JAWDJE010000002.1 coordinate 333,533,149, forward strand.
AATGGAGAAAATGCACTATATCTTTCAAATGACACCATCAGGGTAGAAATAGAATTGCAACCAGACAACTTCATAAATTACAAACAGGATCTAACAAACAAAGAGCATTGTATCAACATTCTTTAAAGTAATGCATTACCGATTAGCTCCTAGAAGAAGAGAGCCACATGTTTCCCGGAAATCAGCACCCCTGCTCCTAGGACTGGCAAACAGAAATCAACCAATCTGGGTATTGCAAGGTTAATGGTGGCAATGTAGATTCACTATGTTTCTTCTGCTGCTGCTGTATCCAAATCCAAATATTGGCGATCCTCATGGCAATCAGCCATGAAGACTGTCCTGAGATGATAATACAGTGGCCTTTCATTGCCTTCCACGTCGCAGCATGACACCTATACCACTCATCCAGTTCCTCACTTTCTGCTCCTGAGCCTTTTTGGCACGCAAAGTCCTCCTCAGTCCCAGGCCAGGATTGATGAAGCTGCTGCCCTCCATCAAGATGGATTCAAGTGGGATTTAATCCACTTGGGGACCATCACCCTTCCCTGTGGACTTCACCGCCCAAGGCCATTAGTCCTCAGGGTTGCCAGGTTAGTTACCTGACACCTGACACTTGCTGTTGAGTTACTGGATGTAGAGTCTATGGCAGGGGTGCCCAAACTTTGACCTGTGGGCCAGATCTGGCCCCTGACACCAATTCATCCAGCCCACGAAGCCCTTGTTGCTCCCAGAAGTGAAAGTAAAACACGCCTGTATGGGCATGTTTTTCTTCCGCTTCTGGGAGCAACGAGGGCTTTGTGGGCTGGATGAATTGGCATTGGGGGCTGGATCCGGCCCACAGGCTATAATGACTGACCTCCTGAACTACATGACCAACCCACAGCCTGAAAAGTTTGGGCACTCCTAGTCTACACATTACCATAGCAGGATAACCTGACCAGACACACATTCACTATGCTAATACAACGTATGGCATGTAACTCAACCTATTAAAATAACTACATACTATATAAACATATGAAGCTAGCTTATTCTAAATCCATTAGCCCAGCCAGCCTAGTATTTTCTGCTACAACTGGTAATAGTTCTGGGGAACAGATCTTTTTCCAGATTATCAGATCACAGGTGTTTAAGGACATTTGAAATGCTGAGAATTGTATCACAGATGTTATCTGTGCAAGATTATGCTCTGTCCGGTCACTGACCTCTGCCTGGTCTGACAAATGTATGATTCACATGAGATACTTAGCTTGCAGGATTTGGATTTCCAAAAGAAAATGTGGCCAAATCCAGCACATATAGTTGTATGCTATTCAAAATGCAGGCCATACAAAATTGTGGGTGACAATTTTAGATGAAGAGAGGCAAGAGAGAAATGGGATGCATGCCAAGAGGCAATGGACAGGCTTTGCATGTAAATACCTTCATTGAGCTCAGCGTTGCTCAGAATGCTCTACACAAAACACATTCCAAAAGTAGATCAGTTAAATTAGGTAATACTGTATGTAAATAGTATATGGAATTGTGGATTAGCCAACCCAAGCTCCCTTTTTAATTATAAACCTCTACCACTAATCTTGTGATTTACTACAGCAAAATGCTGCCTGCAACCATCTCCCTAAGGAGCCATTATTCGTGGTATTCTGTGATTTCTCTGTTCAGCCAGAAGAATGATTCTGAGTTACTTAACTGGTGTGGTAATTACAGGAAGTTAAAGAATCAAACTCTTCTGACACTTTCTTTCCCATTTAAAAAACAACAACTCACATCCCGCCTATAATGCAGTGAAAAGGGCGTGAAATGCCTCAAGTGTCTGCTCTATGTGCTGTGTGGTGGGTATATTGAGCTTTTGGTCTTGGCCCGTTTTATCCTCCACATTGGCTATCCAAGTTGTCTTACCTAGATATTTTCATTCATGGGATCAAAATAGCCCGTTTGGGTTGAAGGAAATGAAAGAGAAGAATCAATAAACCCCATATTGATCTGCCATTAGAAACTGTATCCTAGGTGGTTGCTCTGTCTACAGGTGAAACTCGGAAAATTAGAATATCGTGCAAATGTTCATTCAGTTCAGTAATGCCAACTTAAAAGGTGAAACAAATAAATGAGATAGACTCATTACATGCAAAGCGAGATAGTTCAAGCCTTACTTTGTTATAATATTGATGCTTATGGATTAAAGTTTATGAAAACCCCAACACCCCAATCTCATGTACCCCATAATCATCACATAATCTCATGTATGCTGTACGCCATGATCAGCACAATTATAACGAAGTAATGCATGACATCTCTCGCTTTTCATGTAGTGAGTCTATTTCATATATTTGTTTCACCTTTTAAGTGAAATGATTGAACATTTGCACAATATTCTAATTTTCCGAGTTTCATCTGTAGATAACTTTAAAAAACATGGAGGATGTCAGATTTACACATAAATAATATCATGTGGAATTTGATCCCTATGTTAAACCTTAATCTGTGAAGGATCCCCTTCATATTCTTGTGTCATCATCAAGCTACAGAGGAGGCAGTCAGTGTTGTGTTCTAAAGCATGTGCAGGAATACAGAAGGCTGGCAAAAGCAGGAATTGCTGTGAGGAACACTCTTATGGAATTTATGAAAACTGTCAACAAGGGGCAAAGATAAAGCAGATGATCAAAAGTGGTGAGGTGGGAGAGGACTGAATTTCACAAACCAATTTGAAAATAGGCACACAGTTCAAGGCAGTTCTAGCAGGAAGAGATGAACATTTATATCGGCTTCGCCTGCTATTCTTTTTTAATGACTTTGGGATCGTAAGTATGGTACAGTGTCCCTTATTCAGATGTTTTGACAGAGAGAAAGCAGTCCATTGTTAATAAATGACTAGAATATTCATCACACCATTCTATAGAGCAGGGGTTCCCAAACCTTTTGTGCCATGGGCCTGACCACCCTCCGGTCATCACGTAGTTCCTGCCATCGTAAATGCTGCCATAAAATATGTCTGTGGCTGTCGTAAATGCGTTTACAACAGCCGTGAGTGCATTTATGTCAGGCACGGGTGCATTTACATGTGAGCGGACACATTTTACAGCTGTTGTAAATGCACCTGTGTCCGCTTCTGGTAGTGGAGAGGGCGGCAGCGGGCCACATGAAATGGTGCCATGGGCCAGACCCGGCTCATGGGTTGTAGTTTGGACACCCCTGCTATAGAGGTGGGAGGGAGTCATAAACAAATAGTTATTGCACAAACTGATTGGCTATTGAAAATTGGCTATTGACACCAGCATACGTGCAGTAGTATAAACTTCACAAATAAATTGCCACCAGTTAACAGTTTGGCACTTGTATCTCTCCTCATATGCCAAGTCATATAATTAGCACATGATGGGGAATATACATGGTAAGTCATTAACAAATAACAGTGTGTCACTGTGATTTACACCATAGCATTGCACTTACACAACTGTGCATACCTAATAAGATTCTGTCCAATGTGATAAAAGAGTTTGTTGCTATGTTTGATTTTCAGGTATTTTTGTATCTTGAAGGAATGTGTAATGCTTAGGCGTTTTTGAAATTCGCAGTAAAATGTGCTTTTCTGTTGGTTCATCTTCTCTCAATATTTTCACTGCCAGTAAACATGTCAAAATTTTGTAGGCTTTTCTAGTACAATATCCCAAGTTACTGTTTGGAAAATAATATCACTAGAGAATTGTGCATATAAAATATTTATTACAGAAATATGTGTTGTTAAATGTGTAGGAAGCATTTAACCTCCTGCCTGATGTATCTTCATCTAATGAAGAGGATTTTTTTAAATGCACGGCAATATTATCAGTTTAAATTACTCATTGGTTATGTGTTAGATCTAATGATTAGGCCATCCAAGCTTATGTGTTTGAATATTTGTTCGTCTTCTGACACTGGTTTTTGAAAAGCAGATTTGGCAGGATAGAGGCTCATGGTTTGCACATCTTTCTTTTGTCCTACTTTCCATTTTAGTCAAAGGTTGTCAATTTTTGGACCATCACAAAATCCTGTGAAACAGATGAAAGACAATGGTGAGAGGCTTGTCCATGCCACGGGCAATAATGCCTGTTTTATGCCATTTAAATTATTCAGTCAAGGCTTTGTGATCCATTAGGGCAGAGCACAAAATGACACCCCACACATCCATGCATCCTTCAAATATTTCTCCATAGTTCTAATTATTTTTAAAAATTAGTGCACTGAGCTGCCTGAGGCCATAGACTCGCTCTACAAATGGTTGAGGTTTGCATGGCACATGCTTTGAGATCCTGCTGGGAATTTTTCACAGAGCATATGCTATAGTCTCTTGTTGTAAGTAAGGGGTTCTCAACCATTTTAATCTGGGGCCGGATCATACCCCCTCAGACTGTTGGTGGCATCATGTTCTTTCTGAAGCCTTTGGTGTCATCAGAGGGGGAAGTGATCCCACCACTGACGGGACCACTCCGAGCTCCCACCATTCCCCCCCACACACACACTGCTACTGCTGCCGCCAACACTCCCCCACATGCCATCAGTCCGGCCCACAAACACTCCCCCCCATTCCACCAACGCCACTGCTTCCCTGCTTACTAGCCTGCCATGAGTGAAGGAGGGGTCCTGCCTGTCCTTGTCTGCACACATCCAAAGCAGAACTAAGGAAGGACGTGTGTAGCTGCGTGCGTCTGCCACCATCCTTTTCCCCTCCACCTGGCTTGGCGTGTCCCTAACACTGCTCCATAGCAGGGCAGATATTGTAAGCCTTCTTACAACATCCGCCTTGCTATGGAGCGACGTTAGGAACACACCAAGCCAGGCAGAGGGGGAAAGGGCAGTGGGAGCAAGGGTGTGGGCTGGATCTAGCTCACGACACCATTGCATTTGGCCCGTGGACCGTAGGCTGAGAATCCCTGACCTATGTAGTAGAGTCTTAGATATTTTTTTAACACTCATATATGCACTTATATCATTTTCATCTAAAAATGTAATGCTATGCTTTGCTTTGCTTGCATCTTCCACGTCTAGGTCAGGCTTTACACTGCCAAAATGAAGCCACCTTTTAGTGAATTCATTCTGTAGTCTGGCCAGGTTATCCTGCTATGGTAAAAGAGTAGACCAAGGGTTCCCAACTTTTTTGGGCCGCAGACTGGTCATGTGATTGAGTGGGCTGGTCATGTGGTTCCTCCCACCTGGAAGCAAAAAATGCACCTGCGCATGCACAGAACGCTGCCGGCAGCATTTTGCGCATGCACAGGCACATTTTACCTCCACTTCCGGGAGTGACGAGGGTGACGAGGGCCGGATCCAGCATGTGAGCTATAGGGTGGGAAACTCCTGCTGTAAGTTATTAATGTCTTGACAGACCTACTCCCATATAAAGGACAGATTGTGACTTTGTCTATGATCTACAGGTATGCGCTCCTCTGGTCATGATTGTATTGTATTGTATTGTATTGTATATTCACATTTATATGCTGTCTCCTCCATTGCTTGACTCTGGGTGGCTTACAGAACAGATAAACATCACAAAATCATACAGGTCATGAATACAACATTATAAAACATCATAAAAAACATTGCAAGGGGAAAAACCATTCATTTAAAAAGTCTCTTGCACACAATTTCGGGGAGGCAAATGAACATTCTTCAAAATCTTATAAGTTGAATAAATTCTTTCTACTACCTTTTACCACTGGAGATGCTGTGAATGAATTAGTAAAGTTTCAATTACTGAAATTGTTCATGGGGATATCTATAAATACAGAGGCCACAATATGAATCTTCCATGTGTTTGAGAAAGTGTATTTCAATCCATGAGAGCTCACACCTAACAAATCTGATAGTCTTTAATGTATCACAATACTCTGCCCCCCCCCCCCCCACACACACACACACTGATTAGTTTGCAAACATTCTGATATAGACTGCCATGGATACATCTTTAGAAGCTGTTATGAAAAATGTAATGGATCAGAGAGAGAGGAAGCTTGAAAGAGGGATGGACTCATTAAAGGAATCCACAGCCTTTAGTTTGCAAGATTTCAGAAGGGCTGTTAATAACAGGGCCTTTTGCAGCGTCACTGCAAGCCACAGGGTCACCATTAAGTCAGAAGTGTCATGATAACACAAAGAAAAGGCATTCTGTTGTAGAAAAGACCCCCAGATGTTGAAAGCTAACCAACTAGAGATTAGAGATTGAACAGCGTTCTCTCTCTCCAGCGATGTGTATTTTTATTATTAAGAAACTGATTTTCCAGCATTCACTTATAGTAGGTTTTGGCTTCCGTATTTTGGTGGATCAATTCTGTTGTGCGGAATGTTGAAATCACATAAAAATTACATTCTTTCCATATAAAAGCAGTTTTTCAAAAGAGCATTTGGAAGAGATAATATGTATGTTTATCTTATTTTTGAAAGTCTATAATTTCACAGCCCTGTAAATTTTATAGATACAGTACTGTATAAAAGACCACAAGACAGGATGAAATGCATCTGGATGTAGAATAACCACATATTGCACAAAGTGGCAGCTACTTTTTCATGACCCATCCCTTTTTTTCCTATTTAAAGAAATGTGTTGACTTAAATTGTGTTTTCCAGGGACTGGCTAAATGTATTCAGCCCTCCCATAATTCCACCAAGCCAGCAGGAGGGAGAACATGATGAAACAACAGCAAACCTGGGGAATCAAGGTAAGAATTAGGATATGTACAATATATACACTCGCATTTATGACTCCCGTTAATTGAGAGCAGAAGGACTCCTGACTGCACAGGAGAAAATTCAGCAAGAGATTGTTTCTTTCTGTAGCCACAAACTCGAGCTGCACTGATCCATAACATCTGTGTGAAATGAAGACACTCAAGGATACTTTCAAATTGATTATTGCCCATGGAATTCTTCTCTTTCTTTAATGGCTACATGAATGCTTTGCTCTTTAATTTGTAAAATAAAATTTGCTGTGGATCAAGCTGACCTCAAAGCCGTGGCTTCTAATATGTTTGTTATATTCCCTTATGTACAGTAGAAGAAGCCTAGCAACTCACTTGCCAGTAAAAGAATCTACAATACATTGTTCGAAGGCACATCTTATTGCCCATTGTCTTTCAATGGCTATGAGCAATGCTCATGAGAATCCCTCAAGAAAACCGTCCTTAACGTTCTACAATGTTAAACATTGCCGAAATGCAGATGGACAAGAGTAAGCCCAGATGAACCCACTGGGATTTATTTCTGAGTTTAGAAGTGTAGTATACATTTATAGATCATGTAGAATGGAGAATTACAGGGGTACCTCGCTTAAAGAGCATAATGCGTTCCACAGGATTGCTCTTCAAGCGAGTTAGCGCTTTAAGGAAAACACCATTGTAAGTTACCAATTGTGACTTTTGGCAGGGGGGGATTGCAAACCCTGATTTAGTTGTTAAGTGAGTTTTTGGTTGGTTTTAGTTGTTAAGTAAGCCGACCATTCAGAGAAAATTCTGCTCTTTAAGTGAGTTTGTCTCTAAGCGAGGCACTCTTTATATGAGGTTTTACTCTAGTATTGTTGTTGTTGTTGTTGTTGTTGTTGTTGTTGTTGTTGTCGTTGTTATCATCATCATCATCATCATCAACGTTGTATGGGATACCATGAAGTCAGTTTTTAGGGGGGAAAGCATAAAATTGGCAAGCCTCAAATATAAAAAGAATAAAGCAGAGCATATAGAAAAAGAAAGGGAAATAAAACAATTACAGGAAGAACATGCAAAAAGTAAAGATAAAAAATTTTTCTTGAAATTACAAGGACTTAAGGCAGAAGTAATGGGTAAGGATATGGATAAAGTTAAACGAGATTTGACCTATTTAAATAGGGAATATTTTGAATTTAGTAATAAGAACTCAAAACTATTAGCAAGAGCAGCTAAGGTTAAAAGGGAAAAAAGAGAAATTGGGGTGTTAGTGGACAGGCAAGGTTCAAGGTGTAATAAGAATAGCGATAAATGTAAAATAGTTAGGGAATTTTACCAGGTGTTATATGCAAAAAAAGAAATAGATATGGAAAAGCTTAAAAGGATATTGGAGAGGCAGTTAGGGAATGGGATAAAACAAGAGCATAGGGAGAAAATGGAGGAAAAGATAACTGATAAAGAGGTTAAGGGGGTAATAAGTGGATTGAAGATAGGGAAAGCCCCGGGGGATGATGGATTATCAACGGAGTTTTACAAAGAATTCAAAGAGGTGGTGGTCCCGAAACTGGTGAAGTTATATAACTATATATTAGATGGAGGATCAATTCCGACTTCATGGTACAACACTACAATTGTTCTTTTGCCAAAACCTGGTAAGAATTTGGAAAGAGTGGATTCGTACAGACCAATTTCGCTTATAAACCAAGATGCGAAGATCTTCACGGCAATATTGGCTAATCGATTAAATAGTTTTATGGGGGAATATATAAATGTTGATCAAGTTGGGTTTTTAAAAGGACGACATATGGCGGATTTGACTAGAAGGGTATTAGATTTAATAGACAATGTTAATCAAACAAAGGAAAAAGTGGGACTACTATCATTGGATATTTTTAAGGCATTTAATTCATTGCAGTGGTCTTCAATTAAGGAAATAGTTAGAAAATATGGGTTTGGGGATAAATTTAATAGGGTTATAGATCTACTATATCAAAAAGGAAATGCCAAGGTTAGAGTAAATGAGGAGCTTACGGATCTGGTAAAGCTAGAGGCTGGCACTAGGCAGGGCTGCCCATTATCTCCTATTTTGTTTATAATGGCAATGGAGATTTTAGCTAAAAGTATAAGGGAGGATTCAAATATAGAAGGGATTATGGGTAATAAAGTGAGTATGTACGCTGATGATACATTGCTTATGGTGAAGCACCCGGAACAGGTAATGGACAGGATTAAAGATCATCTACAAGTATTTCAAGCTATAACTGGATTAAAGATAAATTGGGACAAATCTGAATTGATGTTGTGTAATTTGAAATTGAGCGAGATGGGTAGGACGGTGTCGACACTTAATATACAAATCAAAGATAAGTTGAAGTATTTAGGGATAATCATTTCAAACAAATTAGAAGAACTCAAACGATTGAATTATGACAGCTTGAGAACTGAATTTAAGAATAAAATACAAGAACTTCAGAAGTTAAAGCTGTCATGGTTCGGAAGGATTGCTATGTGTAAAATGATATTGTTACCAAAGATTAACTTTTTATTTGATACGCTCGCGATCCACTTAAAAGAGAAAGAAATTAATGAGTTTCAAAAAATGTTTAATGGTTTTTGTAATGGAGGAAAAAAAATCTAGGCTTCCAAAGAAATTATGGTATTTGTCTCAGAAAAAAGGGGGTTTGGGTATGCCAAATCTGTTAGTATATTACCGAGCATTTCAAGTCAAGAATGTTGTGAAGATCTTGGCAAGAGAAAAGGTAATTTGGGAACAATTGGAAATGAAAGAATACAGAAATATTGGAAACTTGAATTTTCTGGGAATGAAGGATAAGGTGAAAAGGTCAAATAATACTATGATGAAAGGTCTCATGGAGGTGTGGAAGAAGGTAAAAAAAGATATGGTTCCGAATCTCTCCCCAATCTTGGAATTGACTGATATGATGTGTTTCCCAATAAAATTAGACAAAGAAAAAATAGAAATATTGGATAAAAATGGGACGTTGTTACTGAAGGATTGGTTAAAAGCATGTGATGTTGATGCCGAGCGGAAAAAAATGTTTGAGATATTAAATTTGAATTGGTTTCAGAAGTTAAAGGTGGACAATTGGAATAAAAAATATAAAAGAGAATTAGGGACAGATAGAGTACTTACGGAATTTGAGGAATTGGTAAGGAAGATTAGAAAAGGGGAAAGTAGTATTAAAGGTCTTGTAAGCAAGCTTTATAATATATTGAATAGAGGTGCAGATCCACAGGAGGATTTGAAACGGAAGTGGGAACAAATTTTGAATATAAAAATTGGGGAGATTGAATGGAAAAATAAATGGAAAAAGAGAATTATGAGAACAATGTCTGTAAGAATTAAAGAACATAATTTCAAGATGTTGTGGCAATGGTACCTGACACCATTAAGACTTTACCAGATGGATAATAAAAGAGATAAGTTATGTTGGAGATGTAAAGAATTTGATGGAACATACGAACATATGTGGTGGAGCTGTAAAAAAATAAGGGATTTTTGGGGAAGAATAGAAAATGAGTTTGGTGAAATATTGGGTAAAAGTGTTAAGTTGGTGTCGGGTACTATTCTTTTAACGAATGTGGAAGACTTGGGTTTAAACAAGGAGGAAAAAGAATTACTGGAAATCGTACTGACAACGGGTAGACAATGTACAGCCAGAAATTGGAAAAACGATGTAGATATTCAGATTGGAGAATGGTATAAAGAAATGTGGAGTTTAGCACTGAACGACAAATTGACATGGGAGATTAAAGTCAAAAGAGATAATTTAAAAGAGAATAGATTTTGGAATATATGGAAACCGTTCGTGGATCACTCTATTATGGCAAGTGATAGTTCAGGACCAGTACCATCTCAAAGAAGCTTCTGGAGCTGAGTAGAAAATAAACTCTCCGGGCATTGTATATATTCACAGGGTGATTATTATTGGTTAAAAAGATTTGTGGTAGTACAGAAAGTTTTTTCTATTATTTTGGACTTTGAAATAATGGTTCTTAATATTTGGTGGTTAAATAGTAGTTAATGAGTATAGATATTGTTATGTGCTAGCATATAGTAATGTTTGTTAGTATGATATTATGGATTTGTTAGTGTAATGTATTGTTAATGTACTGTTAATGTTTTCTTTTCTTTTTCTGTATGTCTATTAAAAACTCAATTAAAAAAAATCATCATCATCATCATCATCATCATCATCATCATTATTATTATTATTATTATTATTATTATTATTATTATTATTATTATTATTATTATTATTATTATTATTATTATTATTATTATTATTATTATTATTATTAAATTTGTATGCCAGCCTCTCAACCATGCGACTCTGGGCAGCTCACAGAAACAACAAAGCATACACGTTACAACATAATAAGTATAATCAGAGATCACAATATTGTAAAACATCATTAAAAAATTACAAAAAAGAAGGAAAATCATTAATTTAAAGTCCCATAACAGCAAAATAACAGTCCCAGTAATCCCAGCACGAACAGCACCATTGTCATTAAGCCTCCCGGCCAATGGAGTGGACTGAGGCAGCGTCGGCGTCTTGGCCTCCCTTGCAGCCGCTCTTTAAGCGGCTGGGGGTAGCATCATTATAATGATTATTTTATGTGCCTTTTTGAAATCTTTTCATTTCCGGAGTAATTTACGGTTAATGAGCATTAAGTGTGTATTGTCTTAGCCCACCAGTCTCTAGTCTGGTTTGCAAGGAGAAAGTGGATTGGTTTGGGCACAAGGGCAGTTGAGTGCTAGCCTCAAATAAAATACTAGAGACGCTTGAAAGTAGTTTTGGGATTGGTGAGCAGAAACAAGGTAAAACTTAATCCATGCAAGATAAGATAAAGCTTTCCCTTGCTCGGAAGCCAGTCGTATCCGACTCTAAGGTTTAGTGCTCATCTCTGTTTCAAAGCCGAAGAGCCAGCGCTGTCTGCTTCTGCAGATGTTTCCATGGTCATGTGGCAGGCATGACCAGACACCTGGAGCGCACGGAACGCTGTTTACCTCCCCCCCCCCCCCCGAAGTGGTCCCTACTTGCAATTTCTTGCTTTCGAACTGCTCGGTTGGCAGGAGCTGGGACAAACACAGGAGCTCATTCCGTCCTTCAGTTCTCAGGAATCGAACTGCTGACCTTCCGCCTCCCAGTCAGTGTCTTAACTTTAGTCAATCAATTTTACTTGTATCCGGTGATCATTTGATCTAGCCTACCCACCCATGGGCCAGATCCGGCCCACAATGCCAAATCATCCGGCCTGCATCGCCAGCGCTGCTCCCAGAAGTGGAAGTGAAATGCGTCCAACGCATGCACAAAACGCTGCTGTAAATGCACCTGTGGCTGTCGTAAATGCATTTACAATAGCTGTGGGTGCATTTACGACAGCATTTTGCGCATGAATGGCCGCATTTTACTTCACTAGAAAGTGAGAGGTGCCTGCATCCTTTCCTTTTCTTTGATGCCAGTGACATTGTGAATAAGCGATGCATGAACCTTGTGCTGCATCACTTAGGGAAATATGTCTTTAAAAAGTTAAAGTAGAAAGGGTTTCTTCATCATCCATTTTGCAACCCACTACAGACATAACACTGTTATCACATCAACACCCCCCACAGATCTACTTGAAAGTGTATGATTCAGCCACTTATGCTACATAGTGCTCTGTTCATGAGTGCTTGAAAAAGAAATGCAACTAAATCGGTGTTTCAAAAAAAAGTGTTACATATCAGAGAGTCCACTTGATCCACGATAACTCACATTTCAGTACAGGAGTTAGTCTTTAAGGTGCCACAACTTTTTTGTTGCTTTGTTTACTCTCTGATATGTATCATAACTTTGAACGAGACCTCCAGCTCAGAGTTCAGGCTTGATTTAATGTAGAACCCTCTCATCTTTCTGGTGATCCATGGAATATATAAAGCTACTAGCATTTTTATTTGGGTGTTGGTGGTAGGGGTGGTTTTGGGGTGTGCGCACACACACACACACATGTCGAAGCTGCGTGGAGAGAGGAGTGGCTCTCCCTCCTTCCCCCCCACCCCCGGTAGCCTCGGTGAGGACACACCCGGGGGGGGAGCTCCAGATGGTTTTCCCTCCGGGAGATGGAGGCCGACAATGGTGCTCCATTCTCAGCCTCCGTCTCCTGTAGTGAAGCGGTTCATTTTCCTCAGTGGGCGGGGGCCAAAGCTTTCGGTCGCTTCCCTCCGTGGAAGGCGATGTCTTCCCTCTGGGAGACGGAATCTGAGAACGGAGCGCCATTCTCAGGCTCCGTCTTCCGGAGGGAAGCTTTTTGCTGGGGCCGTGGAGAGAAGAGGGGCTCCCTTTTCTCTCTGCAACCCCACCGAAGCCGCAACGGGGCCAGCACCGGCCTTCGTTGCCAGGGCCTGGGGTAATAGAGAGAGAGAGAAGCAACCCGGGTGAGTAGGGAGGGAAGGGGGGAGGTAGAATTGTTTTCCCCCCTTTCCCTGCCTGGGGTGGGGGGAGCAGGGAAGGTTGTTTTTCCTCATTAACTGTTCTGAAGGCTGCTTCGTTTCAGCCTTCGAAACAGTTAATGGGGAAAAAACAAAGGCAGCAGACAGCGCTTCATCAGGGGAGGCGCTCTCCCTGGCGGCTGGCTGGCTGCCGTCTTTCTATTACCCCCACTTCTGTTTCGTGTTAGTTCTTGAAACAGCGGTGGGGATAATACAAAGGTGGCAGCCAGCTGCCTGCTGCTCCCCCCCCCCCCCCCACTTACCTTGAGGCTGGCGGGGCTGGAGAAGTGGCGGCAGTTTTTTTCTCACGTGCGGCGCTTTCCCGACCTCCGTGCTCGCATTCTTCAGTCTTATTGGCTGAAGGGTGGCGTGGCGCAGAGGACACTGGGCCTTGTAGGTTTTGTTATTGTTGTTTGTCATTGTGGGGCGGTTGCCCCACTCTCGATGACTGGACCCTTGCGGCGATGTTCGCAGGGGCTAAAGGTAAGTGTGGGCAGCTCGGTATAGGATGATTGGGCCGGGTGTGGATGTGCATGCCGGGCACATACCACGTAACCCTCCTCTTACAGGTACAATATAGATAAAGCTCTCCTCCAGCAACTCATTTCAAATGTATTGATTTATTTTCTCATCAGCTGTCTTCACAGCCCAGCTTTCATATTCATACATTCTAATCAGAAATACTCTAGCATGGATGATTTTCTCCTTGGTCTCTAGCAACACATCCTTACCTTTAGGGATCTTCTCTAGTTCCTTCGTAGCTGCCCTTATAAAAACTTCTGATTTCTTCGCTTCCTTCTCTTTTATGACTAAAGTCTGAACCATGGTATTGGAAATCCTTAAAGTACAATACAATAGAAGACGATCGGGCAAAGCGGAGAACACACTGAGGAGAAGAAAGAATGTCCGCTCGTGGCTGGAAATTAGCGAGAAATGCAAACTGTATTTTCATATGTCTGTACAAAATAAATAAATCGAGTCCGCTAGCACAGAGCAGATTCCTCAAAGAGGCTAGGACGCAACGAGTTCATATTTGTCACTTAGTCACTTTAGATCACTAGTTCTGAGATTCCCTGATGAAAGGGTTAATACCCAGAAAAGCTTTATATTATACCGGAAAAGCTTTGGATACTTGTTCTCAGTGTGCACTTATAAATATATTGCAAGAAGAAAACTCAAGCCTTGGACTCAATTGGTTTATTTTGTACAGACATAGGAAATCCTTAACCATTTCAATTTCTTCATTGCTAACATTATCTCTTCTTTAAGAATTCATTTTGTTTTCTTCATTGCTCGGCTATAATCACGTTTTTTACTTCTTTCTTTAACCATCATCAAGTCATTGCTAGTTTTGTCAGTAATGTGGTATCTTAAATTGCCAATGTTTATGCCACCAATTTTCACTCCTCTTTCATTTGAATCTAACCCAGCTTTCCATATTTATGTGTTCTGCATATACATTGAACTCCTAAGGCAGATATACTTCTACATAACACCATTGCCAGTTGGAAACCCTTGTGCATAGTCTGTTTTAACATATTCCGTCTCTTATCCAGATTATAGGTTACACATCAGGACAATGAAATGTTGTTGCACATCCCTTTGGTTTACAGTGATCTCTTGCTTTTTATGCTTCACACAGTCAGAGGATAAAGAGCAAGGTGATTTTCTTCTTAAACTCTTTGTTAGGCTCTAAGAACCAACATTTATTTCCAATTTGATCTGTAATGCCTTTTCCAACTTTGAATCTAGTTTAAAAATTAGCATTTCTTATTCCATATGTGCTACAAGTCTTGTTGTAAAGTCTTAGGCATCACTTTGCTTCCATGGGAAGTTGAAGCAGTAGTCCAATAATTACTGCAGTCTTTTATAGTAGGAAGGAATGGATTGGTTTGTGAGTCATTGTTTTGTTTTCCATATTTCTTGGCATATTTTTGTAAGGATTGTGACAGATTTGGTCTCTTTAATTTGAAAACTATAGCCCCTTTTTCTCATGATTATTGTTGTTGTTCAGTTGCATAGTCATGTCCGACCCTTTGCTACCCTATGGACCATTGCACGCCAGGCACCCCATCCTCCACCATCCTCCTCAACCCACCCAGATCTGTGCCCATTGCATCAACAATACCATCTAGCCATCTCATTTTCTGCCGTCCTTTCTTCTTTTGCCCTCAACCTTTCCCAGCATCAAGGCTTTCTCAAGTGAATCCACTCTTCTCATTTGATGTCCAAGGTACTTTAACTTCATCTTCAATATTTGACCTTCCAAGGAGCAGCCGGGGTTGATTTCTTTTAAGATCGACCTGTTCGTTCTCCTTGGTACTCTCAAAAATCTCCTCCAACACCACATCTCAAAGTCATCTATTCTTCTGCACTCAGCTTTCACTATGGCCCAGCTCTCACAACCATATAGTATTGTACTACTAGGAATTGCTTTGACTATGCGGGCTTTTGTTTGCAAGGTGATGTCTCTACTTTTGACTATGTTACACAGGTTTCTCATATCTTGTCTGCCAAGAATCAGTCGCCTTTTTATTTCATGGCTGCAATCACCACCTGCAGTGATCTTGGATACTAAGAAGGTAAACTCTTTTACTGCTTCTACTACTTCCCCATCTATTTTCCAGGAAGTGATAGGACCTGTTGCCATTATCTTGGTTTTCTTGATGTTGAGTCTCAAGCCAGCTTTTGCACTCTCTTCTTTCAACCTAAGCAAGAGCTTCTTTAGGTCTTCTTCACTTTCTGCCATTGGGGTAGTATCATCTACATATCACAAATTGTTGATATTTCTCCCAGCAATTTTAATTCCAACCTGTGATCCATCCAGCCCTGCTTTCGCATTATGTGCTCTGTATAAAAGTTAAATAAGCAGGGTGACAAAATGCAACCTTGTCTTATTCCTTTTTATTACTCCTGATGATTATTTTCTTCCAGATGCTACAAGAGCAGCCTTCTTTTTACTTTCTAAAATTGTAGGTTCAGTCTCTACTTATAGGGGGTTAAGTCTGTACCTACAGGGGGTTGAAGTGCCTTACTTTGGAGCCAAGAGCAATGGAAGTCAGATTGCCTCTGAGTTTCCCAGGAGAAAGACTAGCTAAAATAACTCAGAGCATGTGCATGTGATTCTATTAAGCACACTGCCATTGTCCAGTCCCAGGGAAGCTGCATGGTACCACCAGGAGGAAATAAACCAATTCTGAATACTTTCTTCTTAGAAAACCATGGCTGGGTCGCAGTAAGTCAGCATTGACTTGATGCTATAACCATGATTATTAGTATAAATCGTAAAAATACCTTCTTTGTTGGAATCTTTCAAACTTTCATCTCCATTCAGTTTTAAAGTACAGTACAGTATGTTGTTTCTATTGTCTCTTTATTGCATCTTGATCAGATGCTATACTCATGTTGATTTTTCAGCATCTTTAATCTCGATTTAAATTTCTCTCAGGTGTTTTATTTTGTTGTGTTGGGTTTTTTATCTTATGAAAGAGAACTGTTGTTTTTCCTTTATGCTTGGGGGTGGGGTAATTTTCTTCTATTTTCTCAAAACAATTGTGATCACTTTCTTTTGCCTATGTGCCAGTTACCAAAAGATTCAATTGAGGATGCTGGCCTTGTTTCCAATATCTTGCCCAGCATTGACAACCTTAAAAGAGTTACATTAATTAGCCAGTGAGGGTTTCATTTCGGCTATAGGGACAGTGTTTTGGCATACTTTCCTCCTAACATCCGTGGGAAGGTTCTCTTAGTTCTTCTGATTTGTAGTCAATTGTGCCTTATTAGCAATAGCAACTACACTTATACACCATCCCATACTGCTGAGAGCACCATACCTGTCAAGTGCGGCTCCGGACAATATGGGACCTGCGCAGAACGGTTCTGCGCAGGTCCATTCTACGTATGCGTAAAAGCCGTTTACGCATGCATAGAACGGAGCTGCGCAAAACCATTCTGTGCTGGTCAGTTCTACGCATGTGTAGAAGGGTTCTACGCATCTTCTGCACAGAACCCTTCTATGCATGCGTAGAAAGGACCTGCGCAGAAGGGATGCGCATTAACTGCTTTCCCCTCGCTGCCAAATTATGGGGTAGCAGCAGCTCCGGGCGGGAAATGAAGGAAATCGGCGCAGAATTACAGGGTAATCCCGACCATTACGGGGTACTTGACAGGTATGGAGAGCACTCTCTGGGAAGTTCACAAAGTAATTAACATTTTGCTCCCAACAAGCTGGGTACTCACTGTACTGACCTTGGAAGGACAACAGAAGATTGAGTCAACCACCATGAGCCCGTCAAGATCGAAATCAAAATCATGAGCAGAGTTTTGTCTGCAGTAGTGAAATTTAACCACTGTGCCACGTGGGCTTTTGTGCTAATGGTGCTAATATGTTCTCCCACAATCTTTAAATTCCTCAAGATTTTTATTTGAATTATATTTTTGCATTATAATTGTTCTGTGTACCTCTTCGGCTTTACTGTGGCTTCTGATAATAACAATTCATGGTCTGCACAATAACAATTCATTGTCTGCACCACATTCTGCTTAAGGTTTTGTTTTTACAGATAAAATAGAGCTTCTCCGTGTTCTTCCATTTATGTTGTCATCTACATCAGGGGTTCCCAACCTAAGGCCTGTGGTGTTCGGTCAAGGGGTGCCGCACTCCTTGACCAAACCCTGTGAAATTCAGCACACACATACCTTGCACATGTGAGCAGGTCACTGTCGGGGTCCCGAAGCCCAGGGAGGTGTTTGCCCCCTGAATTGATCTGCAAAGGGGGGTATATTCGACATGAGGGTTTGTGTCTGCTCCAGTGCTAGACCAATCAGAGTGGGATTGTGATGTCATCACCGAGCTCACATCACAGGCCCACCCCTGGCCAGTGGGTTTCCCGGGCAACACTGGCACTCAGCTAGCCAGGTTGAGACCACCTGGACGAAGCCGGGTACCCCTGCTAGTTATGAATATTCTACAGCAATGGAATATTACCTTAAACATAGAATTGTGGCTAATTTTCACTTGTGCCACATCAGGAGCAATAGTACTCCTTTGCAGAAGGCTTTATGCTGGGTCTGCCAGTTTTCAGAGCAAGATAAACAAGAGTTTATGCAAGCAACCTTTAAGTACATATAGAAAAGAAACAACAATCTCTGCTTTGAAGTAATAACAATGTTGCTGCATCATTTTAACTCAATCTTTTGGGATAACAAGGCATAGGAGCCCCTGTGCCTCAGTGTTTAAATTTCACTACTGCAACCAAAACCTTGTTCACGATCTGATTTCATTCCTGACTGGCTCCAGGTTGACTGAGCCACCATGTTTCTGAGGTCATTAAAAAGGGTACCCAACTTGTTGGGAGTGAAATGTTTATTATCTTGTGGACAACCCCCAAGAGTGTTCTAGGCGCTATGGGGTGATATTGCTATTACTCGAAGGACTTTTTTTTTTCCAAAAGAAAATCCCATAAACATTTGCTCATTACTTTTTATTGTTACATTTTGTAGAAACAAAGTGTTCAGAAAATCCATTTCTATAATTTTTTTAACTTCTTTAGATGATTTTTTAAAACATTAGGGACTGTAGTAAAAAATGGCAAGTAATATAGTGAGTAAATGAAAGCAATGAAAACTTTGGTTACATTGGAAGTAATTAATAATGGATAATGGCATTTTTAATTACTAGTAATGATAACCATTTATTTTTAAAATGTATTTTCATAAACTCTGGCAGCAACATTCGAACAAAAGCCTTTCCTAACCATTCATTTTCTTCACCTACGTTCTGCAAGTGTAGAGAAGGTAGTAGGAGATCCCACCCCATTTCAGTTGTACACTGTGACACCTCTCAAGAAATGAAGCTGTCCCAGCACTTTATTCTTTATAATAGATATGACTGTTCCTCACATTGTGAGTCTTTTTGTGGGTGCGTAAATTTATAATCTCTTGTCTGCTCGGCAGCTGTCAGGGCAGGACCTTGCTTTGAGAAATCTGACAATACTTTATGTTAAATGCCCTAAACATGCCAAGGAGAATGGGGCAGTAATCCTTGAGTTAAGGATACATTGAATATATATTCCTGCTATGGGCCTAAAAAAAATTCTTAATGTAATCCTTATAGAAAAAATCCTGCTTTTTGCAGCCATGTTGCATTTCTCACAAAGCTAACTGCTGAGAAACTTACTAGGTCAGGGGCGGCCAAACTATGGTCCACAGGCCAGACCCGGCCCACAGCATCATTTCATCTGGCCCGCTGCCATCCTCGCCACTACCAGAAGCCATGCCTTTCAACCTGCGGCTCTGGAAAAATGGGACCTGCGCACATCGCTTGTGCGCAGGTAGCTTTCTATGCATGCGTAGAAGGGTTTTACCAAATTACAGTCAAATTACAGGGTTTTCCTGGCCAAATCGGGAAGGTTGACAGGTATGCCAGAAGCAGAAATGGGCGCATTTACGTCAGCCATAAAACACGCCCATGCATTCGTGAACGTGCCTGAACCTGCAGTAAATGCTGGCGTAAATGCACCAGCGGCTGTCATAAACGCGTTTACAACAGCTGCGCACATGTTTTACAGAAGGAGGAACTACATGACCAGCCTGTGACGTGAAAAATTTGGGAACCCCTGTAGTCGGTGCTCAGAACTGCTCAATATGCCTGTACAAACTTCTTCTTAGTTCATCTTCCTTCAACCCTCAGTCTTCTATGTTTCCTTTCACCCTTTTTAGTTTTAAAAAAGGGATGCATATAGAATATACACCTTGCTTCCCAGGATAATAAGCAGTCCATAAACTCTCCCAGAAGTGCTTTTAGCCATGAATGATGCATGTTAAATCTAATGAAAAAGTGGGTTTATATACTAGATCCTTTAAAGATGTTTCCTGCCATCCTAGCAGTTTGAAAGCAAACAAATTCAAGTAGATAAATAGGTACTACTTCTGTGGGAAGGTAAACAGTGTTTCATGCACTCCGGTGTCCAGTCATGTCTGCCACCCTCCACGGAAACATCTGCAAATACAGACAGCATTGGCTCTTTGGCTATAAATAGAGATGAGCACTGAAACCTAGCATCAGATATGACTGGCTTTCAAGGAAGGGCGACCTTTACCTTTACCCTTAAAGTTACTTATGTCTAACCCGACCCACAAATCCTAAAGCAGAATTCAGAGACATACATCCATTGTCTTCAGGCCTATCTACTGAAATTGCTGTCATTTTCATTTATGAAGTGTTCAGTATTGTCTCTGTCATGTCACAAATAACTTTTCTAAGTCTCCATTCAAGTGTTTGCCCTCTATGGCTGATTGTTCAAGCCATTTGGGCATGTAGAATTGGTCATGCAGTGCTGTGGGTCCCACCCTGTGGACTTTTACACCACATTATGGCTATGGTATAAACTCCCCCCATATCAGGTAAAGCAAATATCTTCTCACTACTCAACCTGAGTGGTGCCACTGAGTGCCGGCAGTGGGATTGGCATCACAGTTGTGTCTCTCTTAGCTAGCGTAGAGATACGGAGTAGGGCGGGGGTTCCTAAACTTTCTTTGGCCATGCCCCACCTAAGCATCTCTAAAATCATGATCACCCCCTCCCCCACATTACATATAATTCTTATTATTCAAAAAGTGAACTCTTATTCATGTGGAGGAAGCCCAAAAGACCATTCACTCATTCTCAAATTGCCCCACTTAAAAATAAAATTGACCCCCTGTGGGGTGTGTACCCCACCTTGGGAACCGCAGGAATAGAGTTTGAATATAGAATGATATACAGTACGCATAAAAGAGATCAATTGAAATAAGGGTGCTTATACTAATAAGGGTGCTTATACTATGCATTTACTTATCACATTTACTTATCACAGTCTGAAGTCCCATTGAATTTCAGGGTTATTCCTATAAGTATGCATAAGATCTTTCCTACTGAAATCATATAAACTGTTTCATAGGATCAAGCTGCACGGCATCATAAATCCAAGAACTCTAAGAACATCATCTGGCAGATTATAGCTGCAATACAGGATGTTGATGCCATCTCAATCATAGACAGAGAAAGGCTTAAAGATAACAAAATGTCAGCCCAGAAAACCTGTGATTGTTTATTACTGGCACAGAATTGCCTTCCCAACTTTTATATGCATCTGTAATGATGTTCTAAAATAAAACCCAAAAAGATCAATTTTCTTTTCCATTCTAATAAAAAGGATCCTATGATATTCTTTATTCCAAGCATAACTCATGGCAACCATATAAAACATATAGGTCTCTCTGTTCATTGAGCATTCACCTCTTCACTAACATACAGTGGTACTCCGTATAGCGAACGTTTCATATCATGAAAAATTCGTACAATGAAGCATTTGTGAGCTATTTGTGATGCACCATATAACGGGGGGATGTTTGTTATACGGATTGCTATTGGCAATACCCCATACAGCAAAAAAAATTGTTCATTAAACGGGGTATCACCAATAGCGATCCGTATAACGAACATCCCTCCCCCCCCCCCCCGGTTATATGGTGCATCACAAATAGCTTACGAATGCTTCATCGTACGAAATTTTCATTATACGGTGCATCGCCCATAGGGATCTGTATAATGAAAAAAACGTATAGCGAAGAACCATGGTTTGAGGTTTTTCTTGACTAAGGTATAGCTGCTGTATTTTGGCTTGTCCTCCAGTTATTTTTATGAACTGTCACTCTTCCCACGGCCCCTGTTGAAGAGAATTCTGCAGGGTCTGAAGAATCTGCTTCCCAAGATCCATTCTCATGTGCCTACCTAGTCACCGTTGGTAATCTTGACTCAATTTATGAAGAAGCTGTTTATACCATTGAATGTCTTACAATCTTAAGAGTGCTCACTTGTAATTACCTTCCTAGTGGCAATAACTGCAGCCAGATGGGCTTCTAAATGATGTGTGTTGCATACAGCCCCTCCATTTTTAAAGAAGGACAAAGTGATTTTCATCCTGACACCTTTCTGCCAGATGGTGTCTTCATGCTAGGAGAAGGTACACTATAATGTATAATGTCTGACGAAGAGGATTTGATGCACGAAAGCTAACATTAAAATACAGCAGTCAGTCTTTAAAGTGCCACAAAGTTTTTGTCTTTTTGTTTTGTTTAATCTCAGAGTAGGGTATTTGTGTGGTCTATATCCTCCATGTAGAAGATTAAGTGCAGTGGCTCAAGTGGCTAAGACACTGACTGGGAAGTGGAAGGTCAGCAGTTCAATTCCCGAGTACTGCAGGACGGAATGAGGTCCCGTCTTTGTCCCAGCTTCTGCCAACCTAGCAGTTCTAAAGCAAGAAATTGCAAGTAGATAAATAGGGACCACTTTGGTGGGAAGGTAACAGCATGCCTGCCACATGACCACGGAAACTGCAGAAGCAGACAGCGCTGGCTCTTCGGCTTTGAAACAGAGATGAGCACTGAACCTTAGTGTCAGATATGACTGGCTTTTGAGCAAGGGAAACCTTTACCTTTAGTAGAAGATCTTACAGCTTGCAGGATCCAAGCTGTAAATACGTCCTGAACATTGTGAAGTTGCTGTTACTCTTGACATAACAGGCCATTATTTTGAGCCCGCAAAGCATACAACGTACTTATGTAGTACTGTCGTTCTTAAAAAGAGGTAAACACTTAGGATAAAGTATGGAATGGAGCCAGCATTCAACTGTGAATTATTATTTGCTATTACGTTCTTATCCATCATCTTCCTTATTTATTTAGCTCTTCTAAAAAGACTTATTGTGGAAAAGGCTCATAGCTCTTTGCCAAGGCTTAGAAATATATGATTGACTAAATAAATGCTGGGAGTTTCTTGGTGACTTTTCTCATTCTCATGTCTGTGCATGTTTGGATTATGCTGTTAAATACATAAGGCTGATAGGCACCAGCACTTGAATGTGGATAGCAACATCAGATGAATTACAGAAGAAAATATAATGAGCAATGTTTGTTTTGCTAAGGGAGGAGAGCAGTGTGTGGAATGGGGGCTCCTCACTCAACGGCTGTTTTTACAGCGCCTGCCACTGGATTCTTCTGTCACCCTCACCAAAATTGCTTTCTCTAGCGAAACAAACAAACAAAAGTTGAATTAGCACTCCTGGACACTTTTAGAAGCAGCAATTCATCATTTAAATTGCAGAAACCCCCGCTCTGCAGCAGTGAACACTGAAGAATACCAATTTTCAGCATTAGAAATAGACTTCTGCCTACTTCCAGTTTTGTTATTTCAAGGTCTTTTGCATTTTTGTGATCCTTATATCCCCTGGAGCATTCCCTGTGGAAGAATACTAGTCCGCACACTCACTGAAGTCGCTTAACACAGTTCAGGAGGTTATGTTCTACAGCCTGCTGTAAAATGTGGCTCAGAACAAGCATGGGTTTCTGGACAGAAGAATTATTACCCAACCGGTGGATGATTAACTTGTGGTGTTTGCTGCCCAACAAGGTGCAGGTGGCCATTAGCTCAGCTTATTTTTCAAACACATTTGACTGCTTACTTAGGATTTATCTACCAAAACAAACGGAAGAAAATTTTACTGGATCAAAAAGTCTCAACTCAAGTAGCCTTTTCACATCTGCATTGTACAAAAAAAGACACATCTTGTCTTGAAGATGTTCAGATCTTCTTTCATGTTCCAATCACACCCTGGACTGTCAAAATGAAGCCACTTACTTTGCTTTGTCGGTGGCCAAACCCAAGCCCTCATCAGTGCATGCCTCTGGCAGCAATCAGCAGACCAGTAAATGAGCCAGATTCTTTGTCTCTCCACATTCACACCGTGTGTTGTTGTCCACCAGCAGCCCCCACTTGAACATGTTGGTCTTGCATTTGGGGACTCCAACCCTCAGCCTGTTCAGTGACATGGGGAGGCCGAGATCCTTAGCTATATCCTTCTTTAATGTGGAGCAGTTGAGGGAACTCATTTGCAAGGTTTGACCTGTGGCTTTTCAGAGGATGAGATTACATTCATTCATTCATTCATTCATTTATTTTTATATTCAAATTTATATGCCGCCCAATCAGGTAAACCCGACTCTGGGCGGCTCACAACAAGTTAAAACACACATAAAACAATACAACCAATTAAAACCCAACAAACCCACCCACCTACCCCATTCCTCTTAAAAACCCACATTAAAAAAACTGCCTTCATTGACAATGAAAAGAAATGGGGGCTTAATTTATAAGCCAACAGGCGGGGACCACTCTTCCATCTGGGCCCCACACCTGCCCTGCCAACCAGGTTTTTAGGTCTTTTCTGAAAGGTAGCAGCTCCATCTGCTCCCGCAACTCTACAGGCAGGAGGTTCCACAAGGCCGGTGCAGACACGGAAAAGGCCCTCCTTCGTGTACCAGAGAGACGGGTCCCTCTGGCAGATGGAACAATCAGGGAGCCCCTCCGATCCGCTCTGGTTGGACGGGCGGACACTCTTGGGACGATGCAGTCTCTAAGGTATCCTGGCCCACTACCATGAAGGGCTTTAAAGGTCAAAACCAGGACCATGAACTTCACCCGGAGGCAAACTGGTAGCCAGTGCAGCTTTCGAAGTAATGGTGAGGCACAAGCATAACGCCCGCGCCCCATCACCACCGGGGCTGCTGCATTCTGGACCAACTGCAGCCTCCAAATGGTTGACAAGGGCAGCCCCATGTAGAGCGCATTGCAATAATCTAGCCTGGAGGTTACCAGAGCATGTGTGACCCTGAGCAGGGAGTCCCGGTCCAGGAGCGAATGCAACTGACGGATGACGCGAAGCTGTGAGAAAGCCCTCCTGGCCACAGCTGCCACCTGACTTGCTAGTAGCAGCCCCAAATCCAGGAGGACCCCTAAATTGCAAACCGGGTCTGTCTGGGGCAAAACAGCCCCATCCAAGACCAAAGTTGGCAGCTCCCTGGATAACACGGGACCCCCTATCCAAAGCCACTCAGTCTTGGAGGGATTCAATTGTAGCCCGTTGTCCCTCATCCAGACCCCAACCGCTTCCAGACATCTGGATAGGACATTGACTGCATCACTGGGGTCCCCATGGGCCGAGATATATAACTGGGTATCATCATCAACATGCTCCTGGGGAAGTTCTTTTTCTTTAGGAGAGCCTCTCTGCAGCCAGACTTGAGACTCAACATCAAGAAAACCAAGATAAGGGCAATGGGCCCTGTCACTTCCTAGAAAATAGATGGGGAAGAAGTAGAAGCAATGACAGATTTTACATTTTTAAGATCCAAGATCACTGAAGCTGGAGATTGCAGCCATGAAATAAGAAGGCAACTGATTCTTGGGAGACAAGCTATGAGAAACCTGGGGAACATAGTCAAAAGGAGAGACATCACCTTGCAAACAAAAGTCTGCATAGTCAAACCAATAGTATTTCTGGTAGTAATGTATGGTTGTAAGAGTTGGACCATAAGGAAAGCTGAGCACAGAAGAATAGATGCCTTTGAGATGTGGTGCTGGAGGAGAATTTTGAGAGTACCCTGGACAGCAAGGAGAACGAATAGGTCAATCTTAAAAGAAAGCAACCTGCCTGCTCCTTGGAAGGTCAAATAGTGAAGATGAAGCTAAAGTACTTTGGTCATCAAATAAGAAGAGAGGATTAACTTGAAAAAGCCTTGATGCTGGGAAAGGAGGAGGGCAAAAGAAGAAGGGGACGACAAAGAATGAGATCGCTAGATGGTATTGTTGACACAGTGGGCACAAAACTGGGCGGGTTGAGGAGAATTGTAGAGGTTAGGGGTCCCTGACGTGCAGTAGTCCATGGGGTCGCAAAGGGTTGGACTCAACTATGCAACGGAACAACAACAATAAGAAGAAGCCTTTAAGCCCTTGATCCCTCAGAGGGGGCAATTTGCTTTTTTTTGGGGGGGGGGGCAATTTGAGAATGAGTTTTTAATAGTGAATTCTTTGGAAGCTTGTTTAGACCACGTTAATGGCCTTTTAGGCTTCCTCCATGTGAATAGGAGTTCACTTTTAGAATAATAAGAATTATATGTCAAGGGGAGCGGAGGGGATCAGGATTTTAGAGGTGCTTAAGTGGGGCATGGCCAAAAAGGTTTGGGAACCACTGCTTTAAGCCTTTTCCATTGCAGGGGGACTGGCCAGGGATTCCGTCTCCTTCTTTCAATCTTCCCCTTTAGGGTCCAGGGTTTGCAAGGCTGGGCAATTCTTCCATCCTATTTGGTTCTGGGGTGTGAGATTTATCCTTTCTGGAGAACTCCCTTGACTGGAGGACTCCCATATCACACATGATCAGCATGACTTGGGCATTATAACTATTCTGCTAAGGGGTGTTAATGTTGTTTAGAAAGTACTGCAAGGAAAAGATGATTACATGAAAATAATTACTGTGCCTCTGTAGAAGTCAATTTTCAATTATGTTTATTGAATCTTTGCCTCATGATGCAGTGATTTTCTTAGAATTGCCTCAGCTCTTCTTGTAAACTAATTGTCTGCCCATTTCTGTGATTATTGTTTTATTAAGGTGGAGAGAATAAACATATTAGTTCTTCAGATGAGGTGACCTCACATACTTTTGCCTGGTCAACCTTAATAAAATGTTGGAGTCTGAACAGTGTATTTGGTGTTTATTACCGGTATTATTTTATAGGCTGTAAAGCTTTTCTCATGCAGCTTCAATGTAAAACCAAGTTTTTATACCTTGTTTGGTTGTTTTTTTTAAAAAAAATACAACTTAAATTCAGTATTAAATTGACCTGCCATTTCATCTCTCACAGATGAACAGAGATCCAAACTCACCAATTAATGTGAGGGATTTTGTGGTGGGATCTACACCTTCCCTGGATCTGGGAAAACCCCAAAGTCTCCAAGCCCTTGCTCTCTCTCCCCTTAGCTGGGAGGTTCTCTCGCACACACACCAAACATAAAGCAAAGCAATTATACTTACTGTATATACCACCTCATAGCGCTTAGTGAAATCTCTGGGTCATTCACAAGTTAATTAGCATTTTTCCCCAACATGCTGGGTACTCATTTTACCAACCTCGAAAGGATGGAAGGCTGAGTCAACCTTGGGCCTGATCAAGATCAAACTCACAACCTTTTGTTTGCAATACAGCAGTTGAACCAGTGCACCACCGGGGTAGTTAAGAGATGGGATGGTTACTAAGAGGAATTAAATGTTATTATATCTGAAAAGAAAAGGGAGTGTAACACAATGAACAAGGTAATCCATGATGGAAATATCACAGAGCCTGGTCAAAAATTACAAACTGGTATAAGAAATAAAGAATTAAAGGTGGGCATTCTGGAAGCTCAGCAGAATCATAGCCCATCATCGTCATTGGCGGCGGTGTTGTTGTTGCTGTTGCTGCTGCTGCTGCAGCAGCAGCAGCTGTTGTTGTTGTTGTTATATCTGAATCCGAATATCAGTGATCCTCATGGCGATCAGCCATGAAGACTATCCTGAGAATATAATGCAGTGGCCTTTCATTTGCCTTCCACGTTTCAGTGTGACACCCATACCACTGATCCATTTCCTCAAGTCTCTTTCTGGTCCTGAGCCCTTTTGGCACACAAAGTCCTCCTCAGCCCCAGGCCAGTATTGATGGAGCTGTTGCCTTCCATCAAGATGGATCCAAGTGGGACTTTGGCACCCAAGGCTGTTAGTCCTCAGGTTTGTCAGGTTAGTTAACCGCCACCTGACACTCGGCATTGAGTCGCACAGCCCCTAATGAGACTAACTCACTTGTGCTCAGATTCTAATCAAAAATATGTTGTATCCTACCTCCCATAGTCCTGGGATAAGCTGTTCCTCTTGGTCAGCTGGAGAACAAGCAACTGAGGGGAGAGGACAGTCAATGGCATATCTTGCTTAAGTGATTTCCAGAAGGATCTGTTGGGTCACTGTTTTAGCAAACATGGGCTTCTGGTGTGATCTACTAAAGCCATTCTTACGTTGCTCTTTTTCTGATTCTAAACCATTCCAACATATTCTTCTGATTCTGATTTTAACACCGATTGTTAATATGATGGCCTTTACATTATTACAAACAAAAAGTAAGCCTGGATCAGTCATGAAGAAAGCAAAAAAAAATTGAAGACCTTTATCATTTCAAATTATTATACCTCCTTGCTTGCTGCGTTTTTAATTCAGATAAGCTGAATGCTTTGGTTTTTTATGCTGGTCTTTGACCGCAACAATAAATTGATTGATTGATTCAGATAAACATTAATGGAGTCTTCATTTCCTTATAGGTGGAGGTGATTGTGTGGCTGAAGAAGATGAAGTACTAACACTCTTGTATGACCCATGCCTAAACTGTTATTTTGATCCTGAAACTGGGAAATATTATGAGTTGGCATAAGCCATTTTCAAGACCAAGGAGTACAGCCTCTCTTCAGCACAGTTTCAGCACTTGGATCTCTGCAAAATACTAATTTAAAAACTTGTTTTTTATAATGTGCTACAGAATCTTGTTGCATGTGCGGACCAGGTTAAAAGTTTTGAAAAATACTGTCCAATCAGTTGCCCACCCCCACCCCCTGATAGATTTGTGCTGTACTTTAACAGGTTGCTTAGGAGGACCTTCTGGTTTTCATACCATTTTTTAAAGCAAGCTGGTGTTACATAAGCTATGGAGAGATACCATATATGTATGTAAACAAATTATGTTGAATCAAAGACGTTTGCCAGGTTAAACTGAATTACTGTCTGATGATTATTTTCCACTTACCAGTCTTACCAGTCTTTTCTCTTCCGTCATTTAAGTTGTTGTATTACATCTTTGCACTTCAGGAAGTATAATGTCATGTTCAAAGGAACGTGTTCTGTGATTTATTATTATTATTGGATAAAACAATGTTCCTTTTTCTTCCAAAGTCACAATTGGTTATTTAATTTTAATTTAATTTAATTCTCACACTTGTATGCCAACCCAATCAGGAAACCCGACTCAGGGCGGCTCACACAGTATTATGCGGTAAACACAATATACAATATAGACAATAATTATACCATATTCATCCTACAAAAGCACACATCATAATATAAAACAATACAACAATACAATAGTACAACGACCTCTCCACTCTGGCCACAGGCAAGATCGAGAGCAGCGGTGGCGAAGTCCTGTCGTGTGATGCCATAGCGGCCTTTTGTGCCCCAGGTTGGGGCCTGGACGCCGGCAGTGCTGGAGGATCCTGTCGCCCATCACTGCAGCAGCCTCTTTGCCCCTGCCGCAAGGAAGTCCGGGGGTGGGGGCAGAGTCCTGCCACCATAGCAGCCTTTTGTACCCGGGGTTGGGAGCCCAGGACACCAGCGGTAGTGGAAGGTCCTGTTGCCGCAGCAGCCTCTTCACCCGGGCAGCAAGAAATTCCAGGGCGGCAGTGGAGTCCTGCTGCCGTAGCAGCCTTTTTTACACGGGGCGGGGCACAGGACACTGGCGGTGATGGAGGGGCCCGGCGCCGCAACAACCTCTTCACGCCGGCCGCAAGGAAGTCCTTTTGATAAGTTATTTTGATATGTTTTGCAAACCTTGCAAAGACACATACCTGTACATGTACTTTCATTCTAGACTAATTAGCACCAGATCCCTCCTAGGAACCACAATGCTATACACAAAACAGAAATGGGAGGGAGGGGAAATATTCATTTCCTACTCGACTGAAACAAAAAAGAGGATCTTACACTGTCACACATGTATGCGCTTATCTTGCATAACTGCACTGAGACAAAGTTACAGTACTATATGCTTTGAGCTATTTGTATGGCCAGTGGTGTCAGAGAATGGTTTCAATGTACTTTTCATAGTTGCAGTGCTACAACAAAGCAGATCAGTTTCAGTCAGTACTTGAAGAGAGATCATGTGGTGATATCTGCACCGCACAGTAAAACTGAGTATGTTTCTTGGCTGGAGACCAGATTCCAAGCATAACAAGTAATGGGAGAAGATGGCCAAAGTGAGCCTGATTGTAGACAGTAAAACCTCAAAGGCTAGCCAATCCTTCTTTCTGATATTTAGCACAACAGTAGTTCAACTCTGAGAGACTGCAACAAGATCTAACAACCAGTCTTTACTCCACATAAACATAAAATGAAAGAATGAATGGATCATCTTCCTTTCCTTATGAAATGTGCACCCCTGTGCTTACAGTACTATTTCTGCTCAGACTGCCTGCTTTTCCCAAGTTATGACTTTCCCCAACTTCAGTTTCTTCCTTTCTATAAACTGTTGGGAAATGTTCAGCCCCAGCCAAAAGGGCTACTTCAAAAAGGGTTTTCTCGAAAATACAGATCATAGAATCAGAGTTGGAAGGGGCATTTTAGGCCATTGAGTCTAACCCTCTGCACAAGACAGGAATCCAAATCAAAACAGATCTGACAGATGGTCGTCCAATGCTTCTGGTGTTGCAACGCTCACCACCTCTCCAGGCAATTGGTTCTACTGTCGTACTACTCGTAACAGTTAAGGTTCTAGTTTCAGGAATCATTTGAGGAGATATGTTTCTGTTTTTATTTGGGGAACATCCAGCCCTCCAGACACTCCTATGTTACTGCTCCCATCATGCTTTACCATTGGCCAGGTTGTCAACAGCCAATTGGGACTGGAGTCCCACGATATCTAGAAGGCCACAGGTTTCCCCTATACCCCTTTATCTGCCACTTTAAAGAGGAGTCTAGGATGGCACCAAATTTTGCATACTTCTAAAACTGCAGTGGCTCAAGTGGCTAAGATGCTGACTGGAAGTCAGGAGGTCAGCAGTTCGATTCCCGAGTACTGCAGGACAGAATGAGCTTCCGTCTTTGTCCCAGCTCCTGCCATCCTAGCAGTTTGAAAGCAAGACATTGCAAGTAGATAAATAGGGACCACTTTGTTGAGAAGGTAAATAGCGTTCTGTATGCTCCAGTTTCTAGTCATGCCTGCCACATGACCACAGAAATGTTTGCAGAAGCAGACAGTGCTGGCTCTTCGGCTTTGAAACAGAGATGAGCACTGAACCCTAGAGTCGGACACGACTGGCTTTCGAGCAAGGGGAACCTGAAACATTGGGAATGAAGAGTACATCATAGCCAATGAGAGAAGGCAGGATGAGGTGGCTTAGTGGTTAAGATGTCTGGAAGGTTGATAGGTTAGCAGTTTGAGACTCGAGTGCAGCATGACGGAGTGAGCTCCAGTCTTTGTCCCAGCTCCTGCTATCCTAGTAGTTCGAAAGCAAGAAATTGCAAGTAGATAAATAGGTGCTGCTTTGGTGGGAAGGTAAGCAGCATTCTGTGCACTCCGGTGTCTTGGCATGCTTGCCACATGTCCACGGAAATGTTTGTAGACACAGTCAGCCTTGGTCTATGGCTATAATCAGAGATGAGCACTGAACCCTAGAGTTGGATACAACTGGCTTTTGAGCAAGGGCGACCTTTACCTTTACATCTAAGGACCGACCTGTAGGCAGGTTTACTTTTCCTAGAATTATTCTTACTATATTTCACAAACCAGGCATTGAAGGCTAGTTAATTTCCTTTGGGCTTTAGGATTGGAACAGACTGTGTCAGAACGACACACACAGCCCTACCTGCTGCCAGTTTTCACAACAAAGCAACGGCAGGCACGGCTGTCGAACAGGAGATCTCCTCTGACAAAGCATCAAGCTTGGTGACGTGTCACTTGCAGGATGTCGCACCAGCTGTGCCTGGTTACTACGCTCCATGGCTCACTTGGCATGTGGCATATGAAAAATGACAGAGGAGATTCTGATGTGGCCTTTCTGCGCGTGAACATCCTTGGAGCTGGTGGATTGTGACAATATACTAGAGACTCCACTCTGATGGCTTCTTTCTCTTTGAAGAGCCTTCTAGGAGGAAGAATTGTCAGTGTGTCACCTCACAAACGATACGGTCGTGGACAATAGCAAAGGGAGGAAAGAAGAGGGAATCGAGAGGTGAAATGTTTGGAGAAAACCTTGAAGGAATTAATTGAGTATTCAGGAAAGAGAGTTTGAAGAGACTAAGGGCATAAAGGTGTAATAAAATCCTTATGCATGGATACCTTGAATTGGAAGAATGGGATTGTTTTCTGTGATGTGCACTTGCAAAAATTCTTTTCTGTAATATTCTGAATCTCATTGTGCAATGAGTCTTCCATCGCAACATTCTCCCGTCTCAACCAGATTTCCTGGTTTCTTGTGAAAGTGTGTGTGTGTGTGTGTGTGTGTGTGTGTGTGATTCCCTCCTTTTTGCCTGATGTTCTGTACAGAAAACTGCCAAATTATGCACAGCTGAATGCCCTTTCTAATAAATCCTTTGCAACAAAGATGGGGTTCTATACAGGAATTCTTTCAGCCCCGCACAGCTTTGTTTTAATTCTACCTCCTCTAGGTGAATCCTGCAGAGGAAAGGTGGCTATTTTAAAAAGGAATTGTAGTAATCATGCCCAGATTGGCCACTCTTTGACAAACCTGGACTAGTAGTGAGAAAGCAGCCTGCTTCATTTTGGGGAGCCTCTAAAAAAATAGGCTGGCAGCACAAACTACCTGGAGGTAGTCATAATGATTTTACCAATGTCACTCCGTTGAGAGGTTTTTTAGTATTTTTTATGATGTGAGCATTACAGTGGAAGCTCGGTTAATGTAATTAATGTGTTCTCCAGGACATTTCTTGCAGTAAAAATTACTTCAACTGAACTTCCCATAGGAATGCACTGAATGCAATTTCCCATAGGAATGCATTGAAAACCAATTAATCCGTTCCAGGGGGGAAATCTATAAACAGAGCCACTATTTTCTATGTATTTCCTTTTGCTCTGCAATTTTTATGTTAACCAAGCCATTTGTTAACTGAGGTTCCACTGCATTTATAATGCTATAAGTTGGTCACCATGGAATTGAAGATGTCTGAGGAAGGCTGCTGGAGTGACTAGAAGGGATAAACTCAGGAATGAGCTTAAGGGGTTTTTAATCGTTTATAGAAGGGGGATTATTTAACTGCTTTTATTGTTCTTTTAATCATGTTGTTGAACCGCTTCGGGTCACTTTCGAGTGAGGGAAGCGGGATAGAAATATTTTAAATAAATAAATGAGTTTATAAGGGCAAGAATTAGAACAGAACCAATCTTGCACTACATACCGAGACAACAAATAATGTGGTTTGCCCATGGAGAGAATCTCTTGGAATTCCATACCTTACGAGGCATATGTGGAAAGAGGAGAAGGACAAAGACCACAAGGCAGGCCCAGAGGAAGGTGGGGAGATAACATCAAAGGAACATTACAAGAACACCAATTAATTGCAGTGGAGTCCACTAGAAGTGCCAGAGCAAAAAGCTTGCATTTTTCTCAACACCCAATGAGATAAAAGAGGAAACAATGAAGAAGAGCATTATTTTTCATCGGAAAGGTAGGAATAAAATGAATAATGTAGCCGATGTTTTTTGGACCGGCATGATGTCTCTTTTTTGCCACTACAGATCAGGCTAAAAGGTGTCCAAAATGGCACCACCAATACCATCTACAAAATACATACAGCTGCTGCCACTCCTACTGGCAGCTGTACCACCACACACACAGGTCATCTGGAAAGCACAAAGATGCAGGCAGCCTTCATCAGCCTTCTTTGCTGTCACTCAGTGAGCATTGAAGTGTAAGATGTTGCAGAAGGGAAGAGGTAAGTTCTTGAGTGTTTTCTTCAGCCACTGTATCAACATCTGGTACTGAAAGGGACAAGTCTGGAATCGGGCAAATTTAATTCTGGCCAGTTGGTCATTATGATAATAATAATTTCATGTCAGAAATTATTCTGGGTGAAAGGATTTTTGCTAGAGAAACTCCACTCAGGGGATGCCCAGATGAGGCTCCTTTCATGTCCCCAAAAACTCGGACAGAGATGGGTGCTCAATCCGTCATGCAGTACCCAGGTCTCGAACTGCCGACTTGCCAGCCTTCCAGCTAACAAGGAGAGCTTCTTAACCACTGAGCCACCACAGCCCCAATTGATCATTATCTTTTGGTTAGCAATTGAGGGATGTCGTAGTCGGGCACTTTGGGCATTTTCAGTTAAGGGAAGGAAACGGAGGAATTTTTATTATTGCTATTATTATTTGGAGAATTTGTTATTATTTCAGGGCCACTGTAAAGGAATAGGAGGGTTGGGGGGAATAGGATTTTTAGTTGGGGGGAATGAATGGGATCAGGACCACAACATTGCAAAGCATAAGGCTCCCTCTCTTTCCTATACTGTTTCCCTGCTCAAGCTTTACCCCCAACAAACTGCACAGAGGGGTGCCTGAAATGCAATTTGGTGTACAGTATTTCTCTGAGTTTGAAATGTACGCAGATCTGTCACTTTCTTTACAATGGGATGAAAGAGCAGCTTCCAGATTGTCATTCCTGGATATCTTCTCCAGCCAGTGGTATGTGGTTAGATAGAGAACTGCAGGAGTTCCTCATAACAGTCTCCTAACCTTGCTCCCAAAGAGTCCAATTAGACCCCTGGAAGTAGCAATCCCTATGATGAGACCTCCATTTTTAGGATCACCTGATATTCATAGAAATATGGGCAAACCTATTGCTTTGCCAGAACAAGGTCTGGCAAATGAATAAGGTAAGAAGGATTTTTGATTTTCAGTGAATCTGGCAAGTGATAGCATTGTCCCTCTGAAAAATTTGAAGCTCCTCTTCCCTACATTCCCCCACCCCCAGCCACCCTTGTTAAAGAGAAAGGAGTACTGGGAACTGAAAGAAAAGTTGGCCTTCCTACAAGAAATGTAGCCCTGCTTGCAGTAAAGCCTGCTAGACACAGCGAGAAGTCTTTGGACTCTATCCTTATAACTTAGCAGTTAGATTCGGAACCACAACAGTATTTATTTACAGTGATACCTCATACAACGTCCAAACTTGGTTCCACAAGTTTGGACTTTATACGGATTTGGACGTTGTATGAGGCATGCAAAATCCCAGCCGTGATGCCTCATACAACCTCCAAATCCTTGCTGCGATGCCTCATACAACGTCTTTTCCATAGGGATACATTGTACTGTAACAGCACAGACTTCAGGGCAAAGTCAAGGAAACAGACAAGAAACTGACAGAACTTTAAGAAATCATTGTCTAAAGGCTGAATACATTACAAAAAACATGTCAAACAACCCTGATTGTCTAAGAACCTGAAGAATGCTGCAAAAATCCCTGGAATGCTTCTAAAAATTCTTACGAAAAAAATCAAAAAAATCCAAAGTCGCGCTCAAAACCACTCCTAAACACTCTTCGCCTCGTGCAAAACCCACAAAAGGAATGCATGCCTTTTATACTGCCCAGGCACAATGCAACCTGGGAAAAAACCCAATGGCTCATACAAAGTCGCAGCGACTTTGTATGAGGCAACTTTTTTCAAGGAATTAGGCGATGTTGTATGAATCCGATGTTGTATGAAGCGGACTTTGTATGAGGTATTACTGTATTTAGTTAGTTTCTTTATACCCCGCCCTATTGGTGCAAGCACCACTCAGGGCAGCTATTCTATGACTGAAAGCTGATAAATACCACCCTAACAGTCCTACTACATTTTAATTGTATATTTTACATTGTTTTATATGCCAAGTTTTACCTGTTATGTATCCAATCTTAACATTTACCAATCTTATTTTGTCAATTTAAGTCTTTTTATATGCAAAGTTTTACCTATTATGTATCCAATCTCAATATGTACCAATTTTATTGGGTGAGTTTCAATTGTGTGCATGTTATGTCCTTGTTTTTATTGTTTGACTTCTTGCGCTTTGCCATGGTCAATTAACTGGCGCAATAAACATCTTGAGTACGGTAGTTCCCTACATTCCCCTTCCATTACATGATTACAACCTCATCTGCTCCAGAAGTTCTCGCCCTGGTTCTTTGTATATTGGAAGCGGGCTGCCTCTAAGTTATAATATCACAATAAGTAACAGGAGCTAGAAGGAGCCATGCTACTATCAACTAGACTTAGGTAAAGGTAAAGGTAGCCCTTGCTCAAAAGCCAGTCATGTCCAACTCTAGGGTATGGTGCTCATCTGCATTTATAGTCAAAGAGCCAATGCTGTCTGTGTCTCCAGATGTTTCTGTGGTCATATGGCAGGCATTACTAGATGCCAAAGCTCACAGAACGCTGTTACCTTTCCCACCAATATGGTATCTATTTATCTACTTGTAATTTCTTGCTTTCAAACTCCTATGTTGGCAGGAGCGGGGACAAAGACGGGAGTTCACTCTGTCATGCAGTGCTCAGGTCTCAAACTGCTGACCTGCCAACCTTCCATTCTTCAAGTTCAACGCCTTAACTACTGAGCCACCACAGTCCCTTATCAACCAAACAAGCCATATTTAGCATCAGCTCTTTGCCTGTAAAATAAGCAATTACTATAGTGGCCTCCCTTACAGGAGGGCTATGAAGACCGGTTGACATGATATATTGGAGCACTTAAGACAAGTGTTAGCAACTGGAGAATCCCTGGGTCTAATCTACCTCCCAAGAGATAGCGTCTGTCTCGGTTTCAAACTCAAAACAATGTAGAGCTTTGCTGGGACTTAAGCCTCCAATCCTGACCACTTTCTCAAACGGAGTCACCGGAAGACCCAGCCATACCTGTCAAGCGCAGCTCCGGACAATACAGGAACTGCGCAGAAGACTTCTGCACAGAACCCTTCTATGCATGTGCAGAACCCTTCTACACATGCATGGAAGCCTTCCGCGCATCCCCTTCTGCATCAAATTATGGGATGGTGGCAGCTCCGGGTAGGGAAGTACGAAAAACGGCACTGAATTACGTGAAATCCCAGCCAATACGGGATACTTGACAGGTATGGACCCAGCTGGGAAGCCGCATCAGCCAACTTGGGAAACTGTGCTGTTTAAATATTATAGGCCATTAGGATCCAATCCAGTCTAAAGAAACTCTCTCACAAGGCTTTTCAGGCAGGCAGCCCATAATCACACTTGCATTTTGAAATGCCATCCATTTTCATAAGGCCTCATTAATGTGCCGCGGACGTGCTGTGGAGCAGCAGGGATTAGAACGAGCTTGGGAAAGAGAGCTGCCTGCCATCAGCATAACTTGACAGAAGGTCGTCAATCAAGGCCTTGGGTGCCGTTTTGCATATTCTTTCATGTGTCAGGAGTGATCGACTCCTCAGCACATTTCAAACAGCACAAGTTGGCAAACCGCACGTCCACAAACTGGCTTTCCAGACAGCTTCATTCCACCTCCTGCACATAAACACCTTTAAGTGGGCCTCTGATTCAGTCAAACCGTAAGGAGGGCCTTTGTCTTCTTGCCCCACCCCAGGCTTGCTGTTTACCTAATGGAATTATTCCTCTAAATCAGGAGTTCTCAACCTTTTTATGTCGGGGGCCAGATCACATTCCCTCA
This sequence comes from Bradypodion ventrale, assembly GCA_035047345.1. Lineage (NCBI taxonomy): Eukaryota > Metazoa > Chordata > Lepidosauria > Squamata > Chamaeleonidae > Bradypodion > Bradypodion ventrale. Next base: position 333,570,661 of record JAWDJE010000002.1, read on the forward strand.
GACAGCTTGGGGGGCCAGACAGCCGTTTTGCCCTTCCTCCACCACATGGCACTTCCTGGTGTGGCGGAGGCGGGAGAGCACATGAAATGGTGCCATGGGTCGCAGGTTGAGAATCCCTGCTATAAACCATCCAGAACAGCTAGTTCTGCTGATCTAACATCTATTAGCAATTCTTCGCAATTGTTTTGCTCAAATTCATATACAGTGGTACATCATACAACGATTTTAATCCGTTCCTTGGGGCTTGTTGTTGTACGAAACAATTGCTATACGATACATACAGTGGCTCAATAGGCTAAGACACTGACTGGGAGGCAGAAGGTCAGCAGTTCGATTCCTGAGTACTGCAGGACAAAATGAGTTCCTTTCTTTGTCCCAGCTCCTGCCAACCTAACAGTTCGAAAGCAAGAAATTGCAAGTAGATAAATAGGGACCGCTTCAGTGTGAAGGTAAAAGTGTTCCGTTTCTAGTCATGCCTGCCACATGACCACAGAAACGTCTGCAGAAGCAGACAATGCTGGCTCTTCAGCTTTGAAACAGATAAGCACTGACTGCTACAGTCAGATACGACAGGCTTTCGAGCAAGGGAAACCGTTACCTTTACAAGCATCGTATAGTGATTTTCCCTATGGGATGCATCATACAATGAATTTTTTTAATTTTTTTACTAAGTAGTTTTTCCCATTGAAAAATTCTTGTACGATTTTTTCCATAGGGAAAATTGTTATGCGGGACGCCATTTCCCCCCAAAACCTAATTGTTATGCAATTGTTATGCTATATGGGGTGATTGTTATATGAGGTTTCACTGTATTCAGTTTAGGAGGGAGGGAGAGAGGGAAGAGATCCTTTGTCATTTGTTATGTTTTTCCTCGTTCCCCAGCATCAACTCTGCTGTTCCAAATCTGATTGTGGACTCTGGCTCATAGCTGTCAAGTATCCCGTATTGGCCGGGAAAACCCCTTATTTTACCCTCTTCCCTGCCATCATCCCATATTAATTAGACTGCAATGCCCTATTGCCGCCATTGGAGGGCAGCAAAGGATAAGCATGGCTGTCAATTATCCCGTATTTGCTGGGAAATTTCCCTTATTTCCAAATCCAAAACTTGACAGGTATGCTCTGGCTCTTCCCAAGAAAGAAGATGGTTGGCGAATGACTTTTGATGGTTGCCAGTGTTGTGTGGGGCCCCAGTAGCTTAGGGTGAAGACGCTGAGTTTGACGACTGGAAGACCGGTAGGTCAGCAGTTTGAGACCTGAATGCTGTGTGACAGAGTGAGCGCCAGTCACCTGTCCCAACAAGGTGCTCTGTAGTGTTCAGATGTCACAAAGGATTGAGCACCATGGGTGAAGTGACCACCACTTTTATCAACATAAAATCCAGCTGTTATCTAGAACTCTCACCAAGGCTAAGTGCCAATCTGGGCAACATCTGGATTTTCATTTGCAGAATTCAATCCAACCCTTCCAACTACTCCCTCTAGAGGTGGCTGTTCTTTAGCACCTCCTTTTCCATGCTGTACGGCTTACAGTAGCGCATACCTGTCAACCTTCCCGGATTGGCCGGGATTTCCCTGTTTTCGGCACCAATTTGCGCCATTTCCCACCCCGCGCTGCTGAAACCCCGGATTTTGGCAGCGGGGGGAAGGAGGTACTGCGCAGCCCTTCTGCGCAGGTCGCCTTCAACGCATGCGTAGAAGAGTTTTACGCTTGCGTAGCCCCCTTCTACACTTGTGTAGAACCCTTCTACGCATGTGTAGAAGGCTACACATGCGTAGAAGGGGGCTATGCAAGCGTAAAACCCTTCTACGCATGTGTAGAAGGCGACCTGTGCAGAACCGTTCTGCGCAGGTCCCGGATTGGCCAGAGCCGCAGTTGACAGGTATGCAGTAGCATCTAATGCCATATTGGGTGAGAGGAGGCCCAATACACCTGCAGCTTGGCTCTCCCTGATATGTGTTTCTCTCCAGGCATTCTGACAATTGGTTTTTATGCCCTGTGTAAACCAAAATAATGTGTGGGAAAGGCTAAGTAGTGCCTTTAGTAGCTCTGAATAATTTAGGTGCTTCGTCTTTTCTGCGCAATGGTCCATAACAACATTTTACGAGCTTCATTCAAGGGTGTGTTCTGGAAACCCTCCTGGATGAAAGCAGCTCTTTAAAGCCTTTTCACAGGCTATCACGTAAATCCTTCTTAATTCACGCTTTATTGACCATAATGCTTCTAGATAAATATTTTGTCCCTGCATATCTTCCGCAGGCCCTGAGCCATCTGCTACAAACTCTGCCTTATAAACATTGTGTAGGCCAGGTTTGCAGGAGGAAGGAGAGAGAGAGACTGGGAAAGAATCTCACCAAAGATAGTTTTCATCATTTCACTGATCCGCCAGCTAGCACTCATCCTGCCACCAGGCAGATCAAACCTCAAACTTTAAGGTAAAGGTTACCCTTGCTCAAAAGCCAGTCATATCCAACTCTAGGGTTCAGTGCTCATCTCCATGTATAGCCAAAGAGTCAGCGCTGTCTGCATCTGCAGACGTTTCTGTGGTCATGTGGTAGGCATGACTAGACACAGAACACTTTTACCTTCACACCGAAGTGGTCCCACGGACATGTTTTACGGCAGCGTTTACAGCGGGAGGAACCACTTAACCGGCCTGCTTAGCTGTCCAGGGGGTGTAGTTCGGCCCACAGCGCAAAAAAGTTGGAAACCCCTGCTGTAGGAAGCTGAGTGGGCTTACTCTCAATAGATAAATGAGGTGCTTCTATTGGGTGAGAAGACGTACTATGTGCCACTTTCACTCCAGCAGAAGAATATTTTTGGACCAAGTCTGGGCCGGGCTTCCCAATGTCTTTCCCCTATACTGGAGCCCTGGTGGTGGCACAGTGGTTAAACTGCTGTACTGCAACCAAAAAGGTTGTGAGTTCGATCCGGACCAGGGATCAAGGTTGACTCGGCCTTCCATCCTTCCAAGGTCGGTAAAATGAGTAACCAGCATGTTGGAGGCAAAATGCTAATTAACTCATGAACCATTCAGAGAGTGCACTAAGCACTGTGGGGCGATATAAAAATGTGATTGCTTTGCTTTATACTGAGATGACCTGCAGGATTCGCCTACCATTTCAAAGCAGCTCTATCTATCGACAGATGGTGTTTTTACTCTGCTTTTCCTTCACAAAAGAGGGTGGCATGTTCAACTGTAATAATGCTTTTTCATGAGAGACGTTTTAACAGTAGCACAAAACCTGCAAAATAAACATTAAAAATGCCTGCAGAAATTCAAAAATAAAAGAGACAACTGAAAAACCAGGAAAGATTGGTCATAAGAAGAAACAAATAATAGAGCTAAAAAGAAACAAGTACTAAAAATTCACTAAACGTAAAAATAAGGACATGTGACAGGCATGACTAGACACTGGAGTGCAAGAGTACCACATATACAATGGCTCGAAAGCCAATTGTATCCAACTCTAGGGTTTGGTGCTCATCTTCGTTTATAGCCAAAGAGCCAATGCTGTCCACCGGCTCTGATCCACGAGAAACTTTATGGAAAAAACAAACATTCTTGAGGGTATACAAGGGCATAACCAAATTAGAAGATGGAGGAAGGAGCTCAATGGACAAAGAGCAACATTAAAGGAGGATATTGCTGAGGAAATCAACCTTCCATATGTCACTTGGGGGACCCTGAGTAGGCTGAGGGTTGGAGTGCCGAAATATAAGACCAACATGCTCAAGTGGAAGTTGCTGGCAGAGAACAACATGCTCTGTGAATGTGGAGAGATACAGAACCCAGCTCATTTACTGGTCAGCCAAATACTACCAGAATCATGCAGCAATGAAGACTTAGTTTTGGCCCACGACAAGAAAGTGTCTTTATTTTTGCAATCCAAAATTTTATCTGGACATGAAAGAAGAAGATTGTTTGCCCTCTGGTGACCTGTGAAGATATTCTGGTTTTACTCCACCTTAACATGGACTGGACGGTCAGTCTCAGTGAGGTAAATTATGTTGCTCTGCTTTTAATTTTCTTGTTCAAACTGTTCGTACACTATAACCATTGAGGGAGGTTGACTGAAGGGAGAATAGAAGCATTTCCACCTACCTACTTGTTAAGATGCTGAGCATGACGACCAGAAGGTTGGCAGTCCAAGACCTGAGTGCTGTGCCACTGAGTGAGCTCCTGTTTTCTGTCCCAGCTCCTGCCAACCTAGCAGTTCAAAAGTGAGAATTGCAAGTTGATAAACAGGTACTGCGTTGGCGGGAAAGGTAACAGTGTTCTGTGTGTTTCAGTGTCTATTCATGCCTACCACATGGCCATGGAAACATCTGCAGGTGCAGACAGCATTGACTCTGGCTGAAAACAGAGATGAGCACCACTCCCTAGAGTCGGACACGAAGGACTTTGATAGGATTATGTTGTGCATCAGTATGTATTATGTAAGATGCATGTAACTTTAACAGCTAGCTGAGTACATCTCCCAGCTGTAATCACTGAGTGGGTGACTAAGTATGTTTGCATTATAAATGTAGCACCTCAGTTGCCACATACTTTGCTGATGTTAGCCTACTTGCATTCTACCTATTGGGCTTGCTGTCTGCTATGCTGCCCACGTCTCTGTATGCTGTGATGTTATCTACTTGGCTGCTACCTGCTATGCTGCTATGCTCTATTTTATGTTCCTGTTGGTATGGAGTGACAGTCTGCTAGTCTCAGGAAGACTTGTCTATCTTAGAATGGTATATTTGTGTTGCCAACTTATCTGGAACTAAACTACATGAACTCACTGGATACTGTTTCCAGATAAGCAACAAGCAGCAGCACTGAGCCAGGAGGCTCAGATATTTTTCCTCTTGCAAGGACTATATGCTTTGGACTGTAACTTTGCCAAGTGCCAGCCATGGAGGAGGCTGGAGTATCTGTTTGTCTCCAAGGTCCACTGTGAGTACATTTTTCTCTCTGAGATAGCCAAGATCCAAGCTCTATAATTGTCTGGGACACTGACCTTGAGAACTACTGTTTACAAAGACTTACCACTGCAAATATTGTTTTGCATTACAGAGAAGAACCTATTGTTTATGTCTTTTACCTAATGGCCTTATTAATAGCACGCTGTAGTAAAAGCTTTCTTATCCGCACTCTATTAACTGTGTCTTATTCTCTGGGTATGAGTGGAATATTGTTCGGGCACCTCTGCTGTTGCTAAAAGCCAACTGCTTCACTCTCCTGAATTCACACCCAGACCCCCAATACCTAATAGACTTCTAAGCAAGGGAGACCTTCATCTACAACAGGGGTGGCCAACCTTTTTCTGTCCTGGGCCTGACCACGCCCCTGGACAGCTAAGCAGGCCAGACCATGCCCCTCAGAAGCAGAAGAGGGCACATTTACAGCTGATGTAAATGCGTCCATTTGCACATTTACATCAGCCGCAGGCACTTTTGCGCATGCACGGGCATGTCTTATGGATGATGTACATGCGCCCACTTCCACTTCCGGGTGCAGCGGACACAGCAACAGGCTGTATGGGATGGCTTCGGGGGCTGGGACCGCCCCACAGGCCATAGGTTGGGAACCCCTGTTCTACAATATTAGAGAAAACTAGCATAGGTTGCCCGATGTTGCCGGGCTGTTATAAAGTGTGTTTAGATGTTTTGGGTTTGTTTTTTGTTTTTTGAGTAAAAAATAAACAGAGGATGCTACAAATGTTTATTAATTTTTTATTTAACATATTTTTTTATTCTGTAAACTTTTTATTTATTCTTATTTTTTGAGTTGTTTGTACTCTTGTGGCCTCTAGGTGGGGCTGTTAGCAAGAGGGCTGCTTTGAAACTTTTTGACTTGTTTTTAATCTTCCGGCCTGCAGGTGGGGCTGTTAGTAATAGTGTTGGATCCTTTTTTTGTTCCGCTTGTTTTTTCTCTCCTGGCCTCTAGGTGGGGCTTCTTCCGGTAAGTAGTATTTGTTTCTTCATATCTGTTCCGGTCTCATGGAGGGAGGACATGCTGGTGAGTTCTCTGGTTTTCTTTCTTCTGGGTTTTTCTTTGTTTTGTTTTTGTGGTGGTGGGCTAGGAGGTGTTTCTGTTTGTTCTTTTGTGGTTTGGTTGGGTTTAGATTTGTTTAATTGGTTTGTTTATTTCTGGTTTGTTTCATTTTTGTGATTTTGTTGGTGTTTATTTGTATAATTTGTGGTAGTTGTGTTGTTAGAGTTAGGTATTTTTGTGTTGTAGTTAGGTGTTTTTTCAGTGCTTTTCTGGCATTGTGGATGTTTTTGTTTGTGGATTTTGTTGTTTACTTTTTTGTTTATTAATGCATTTTTTAAATATTTATTTATTTGTGTTTTATTAATTTTGGTGTTTGGCATTTTTGGTAAATGTTTGGTTTTGTTGTTGTGTATTTTTGCGTGAAGAACTGCCTGCTTGTCGATTCCTCTTTTTCCCATTGCTGCTTTGAATTTTGGTTTCGATGCATCAATGGGGAAAAGGAGTTGCTGGCAGTCAGCTTGCTCTTCATCCGGTAAGTTTCGTTAGGTAGGTCGGGGGAGAAGGAGGCAGAAAAGAGCTATCTGCCTGACGATGCTTCTCTCCTCTCTGTCTCCTTTTTCTCCTGGCTTACCTAACCGGAGATCGGCAGGCAGCGATCCATAAGGGGTGGTGCTCTTCCTTGCGGATTGCTGACTGCTGCTTTTGTATTACCTCCACCGCTGTTTTGTGCTAGTTCTCGAAACAGTGGTGTCGGAAGTACAAATGCAGCAACTTCAGCAGGGGAGTGTGCTTCCCCTGATGAACTGCTGTCTGCTGGTGGTATTTTTTCCCACCCCAGCTCAACTGACCTTGAGGCCGGTGGTGGTCTCGCTGTGTCTTCGGCGGGGTAGTGGGGAGTAGAGGGAGTCCCTCCTTTCCCCATTACTCCAGGAAAGAAGGCCGGCTGTGGTCTTGCCATGGGTCTTTGTGGCTTTTTGTTTTGCGAGGCCGTTAGGCACTGCATCCGCCTGCAGCAGAGTTGTGCTCCCGTTGCGGGAGGCTGGCGTGTTTTTATTTTATTTTTTGCACGACGGCTTTTTCAGTGTTCTGCACACCCGCACACTTCAGCCTGATTGGCTGAACTGCTCACGGTGCGTAGAATGCTGGGACTTGGAGTTTTGTTTGTTTTCTTTGCGTTCATGCAGTTTTTTTTCCTGCGGCTCGATTTCAATTGGGTGCACCGCGTTTCCCAATGTTCTTTTTGCTCGTGCCTCTTAGCCTGATTGGCTGAGGTGAGGCGAGGCGCGGCGCGGCGCAGAGGACGTTGGGAATTGAAGCTGTTTCCCTTTGTTCGCGTTTGTGGGGCTCTTGCCCCACTGGTGGCTTCAGCAACCCAGCAGTACTCTACGGGCCGGGTTCGGGCAAGTGCAGGAGGCTTGGTACGGGATAGTGCGGACGGGTGCAGAAGCGTATGCTGAATTCCAACGGTTAACATCTGGATTTATAGGTATAGATACAAAGCAAAGCTCTGTGACATGACCCCTCTCCCTCGACAATATCCTCACAACACCCTACCAAACAGGCTACTAAGAGAGCTGTGAAGTGCAAGGTCACTTAATGACCTTCATAGGTGAATGGAGGATTGATCCTGGATCTCCCAAGCTCTTAGGTACACAGTATTTCCATTACACTACAACAACTTTGTGAGGCTGCCACTGTTTACCCACCTACCAGTAAGACAAAAGGCAGCACCTTTCAGCTATTCTTGCAGTTTCCTAGTGTCTTTGGACACCAGGAGGAGAATCACAGCATTGCTTTGTTGTGTCAGGGGAGGCTAAATGGCATTGGGTGTGTGTGTGATTGAGAGAGAGAGAGAGAACGTACTTTGCCTTCTCAGGTATCAAACTGTTGTTGCTAGGAAAAAGGCAATGCCTCCCGTTGGCCCACTTAGCATTTTCATGATTAGCCTACCTCAGGAGTTCTCAACCTTTTAAAGCTGGGGGGTGGGTCACGCTTCCTCAGAAACCTTTGGGGGCCAGACAGCTATTTTGCCCTCCCTCCACCACATGGTACTTCCTGGTGTGGTGGAGGCGGTGGGGGGGGCACATGAAATGGTGCCGTGGGCCACATTTGGCCCACAGGCCACAGGTTGAGAATCCCTGGCCTACCTGTTATACAGAAGCAGGTCAAATGCTTCCACTGCAAGTTTCCAGCAGCTCTGCCATAGCACCTTCCCATTCCTGGGATGAGAAAAATCTCCTCAGGTTGCATTTTTGATTACTCAGCGATGGAATAAATACATAAAATGCACTGGGCTTCTGTCTCAGCTTGGTTCTGCACATCAAGTGATGACCTGCAGCCATGATTAATGGCTTGTGGGTTTCTTTTGGTTTTTTTGGTTTTTTTTTTAAAAAAACCTCCCTGTCCCCCAATTACTAATTTAAGCAGATGGCCTAAAAATTTGCAGGTTTATAAAAAATATAAGTTTGCCATATCAGAAGTTGTTGCTGCTGCTGCTGCTGCTGCTGCTGCTGCTGCTGCTGCTGCTGCTGCTGCTGCTGCTGCTGCTGCTGCTGTTTTGCCACAGTACTTGAACAAGCTCCACAGCCCCAGAGGACTCTGTATCTAGGAAAATCTAGAAAGGGCAGCCATAATTCTGAACCAACCTGACAATATGTAATTAATGAATAATAGTATGGCATGCCATAGCATAGCATAGTATAGTAATGTAGAATCTAATTCAGGGGTTCCCAACCTAAGGCCCGTGGGCCAGATCTGGCCCATGTGCCATTTTATATGCCCCCACCCCTCCAAGGACATTCGAGAAACAAAATGGCCAGCCCCTTGAAGCTTTTGGGACAAAATGGCCACCCCATCATGCAAGCAGGGCAAAATGTCTAGCCCTCGAAGCTGACTGAGAGAACGTGACCCGGCCCCTGGCTTGAAAAGGTTGGGAACCCCTGGTCTAGTTAAATACAGTACAATACATGATATACAACATTCCTAAGAGAATTACTATGCTGTAATGTGATCATAATCGACACTTCTACTCCTTGTTCTTCTGATGCTCAGCCTTCAAAAAGCATGGTGCTCAGAGGGGGGTTCATGTCATTTTCGGAGGCTTTGTTGTGTTATGTTTAGATGTGTGAGCAAGCCAGAAGGAGGAAAGAGTGAAACATCTCAGCTATTCACACAGCTAACAAGCAGGTTAAACCGGCAACGAGCACGCAACCACAGGCATTTTAGCGCTTTCCCTCACCAGGTGTTTTCATGCAAAAACTTCCACTCCGAGGGGGGTAACGAGTTTGAAATAGATTTTTTATAGTGCTAACAAAAAGGTGGCTATTGAAGACACCATTTCTGTGAAATGTCAGGGAGAGGTGGAAATTACTGATGCTACTGTGTTCGAAGAAGATGGACATTTATCACTTTAGCACAGAGATCCTTGTTTGGACGTTTAAAAAGAACACAGAAAGGGAAAGGTGTTGTGCAATCAGTCAGCAAGTGAAGGAAAGTTTTCATTTTGCCATTGGCATTTTGTTCAAATTGTGAAAAGATCAGGTCAAGAAAATGTTACAAAGTATAAACATTATAGGAATAGCAGTACTGTATACAGAAGAGGCTCAGAAAGCAACCAGCCACAGGAAACAGGAACTTAAATATGCTCTCTCTTGAAATTTTGTTACCTCGAAATCAGTATCACAATTTGCCAAGCTATTATTCTGCTCTTTGGATGTTCATAAGAACATAAGAACAGCCTTGCTGGAACAGGCCACAGCCCATCCAGTCCAGCATTCTGTCTCACACCATTTGCTTCAGGGTATTCCCAAGCAGATGCCTTCACTTGCTTAGGATTCCCTGGAAATGGCATTGAGAGATATCCTGCCTATCTCTCCAACCCGGAGGTTGCCCTGAGGTATCCATAATTATAGCCATTGATACCCTTATCCTCCATGAACTTGTCTAAACCTTTCTTAAACCTGTCAAGACTCACAGCTGTCACCACTTCATCTGGGAGGGAGTTCCATAGACCAATGATCCTCTGGGTGAAAAAGTACTTTCTCTTATTTGTTTGAGAACTAGTACCCACAAGTTTCATGGAGTGCCCCCTAGTTCTAGTGTTATGCGATAGGGAAAACAGTTTTTCCTTATCTACTTTGTCCACACCATGCATGATTTTATAAACTTTAATCAGGTCACCTCTTAGATGCCATCATTGAAGAGTGAAGAGGCCCAACCGTTGCAGCCTCAGATGGTAAAGAAGGTGTTCCAGTCCCCTAATCATTCTGGTTGCCCTCCTCTGCACTTTTTCCAGCTCCATAATATCCTTCTGGAGGTATGGCGACCAGAACTGTACACAGTATTCCAGATGGGGCCTCACCATAGATTTATAAAGAGGCAAAATGACACTTGCTGATTTATTTTCTATACCCTTCCTAACGATCCCTAGCATTGAGTTTGCTTTTTTCACTGCTGAGGCACACTGGGTTGACACCTTCATTGAGCTGTCCACCAGGAGACCAAGGTCCCTTTCCTGGTTTGTCGCAGAGAGTTCAGAACCCATCAGTTTATAAATGTAATTGGGTGTTGTTGTTTTTTGCCCCAACGTGCATCACTCTGCACTTACTAATGTTGAAGCTCATTTGCCACTGTTTTGCCCACTCCCCCAGTGTCAAGAGATCCCTCTGGAGCTCCTCATAATCTCTCACAGTTTTCACTACCCTGTATAATTTAGTGTCGTCAGCAAATTTGGCTACCTTGCTATTTACTCCTACTTCTAGATCATTTATGAAGAGGTTGAAAAGCAGGGGTCCCAGTACTGAACTTTGGGGGACCCCACTCCTTACTTCCCTCCACTTGTAGAAGTGTCCATTCAGTGCTACCCTCTGTTTCCTGTCCCTTAGCCAGTTGCTGATCCAGGACAAGACCTGTCCCTTTATTCCATGACTGGCAAGTTTATACAAGAGCCTTTGGTGTGGGACCTTGTCAAAAGCCTTCTGAAAGTCCAGATAAACAATGTCAACTTGATCTTCCTTATCCAGATGTTTGTTGACACTCTCAAAAAATTCCAACAGATTAGTGAGGCATGATTTGCCCTTGCAAAAAACATGTTGGCTCTCCTTTAGCAGCGCCTTCTCTTCTATGTGCCTATTAATTCTATCTTTTAGGATGGTTTCCATCACTTTACCTGGGACACATGTCAAACTGATAGGTCGGTAATTTCCTGGATCACCCCTGGATCCTTTTTTGAAAATTGGTGTTACATTCGTTACCTTCCAGTCATCAGGCACATAGCCTGATTTGAGGGAAAGATTATATATTTTGGCTAGGAGATCAGCAATTTCATCTTTAAGTTCCCTGAGAACTCGTGGATGGATGCCATCTGGTCCTAGTGATTTGTTAGCATTTAGTTTAACAAAACAGGCAAGGACCTCCTCTCTGGTTATTTCTATCTGGCTTAATTCTTCGGTTTCCCTCCCTACAAAGATAGGCTCTGTTTTGGGCATTTGGTCTCTGTCTTCAGTGAATACTGAAGCAAAGAATTCATTGAGTCTCTCTGCAATCTCTGTTTCCTCTTTAATAACCCCTTGCCTTCCATTGTCGTCTAATGGTCCAATGGCCTTCCTAGTTGTGAAATAGGAGTGAAAGAATTAAGATATTAATTCTAATATTAATTCTGGTTTCTTAGTACTCTATAAAGTTAAACAGATCAGATTGACCTAATCAAATAGAACATAATGACGAGGCTAAGTAAACAGAAGGCCTTGTGTCCACAAGCTCAGCACAGTTTGTACAGCTGACAGGGATTTCTCTTAGACTCAAGAAACCATAATGCTGAATAATATTTGTGTGACATGACATGAACAAATATTCTGAATGTTCTAACCTGAACTGCATGACAATGTCAAAAGATTAATTAATAATTTTGGCTTATCCCATAGTGATGAAATTTCCTAATTTTATGCTATAAAAAGATGGCTCTGAAAATGTATGGTCATTCAGGGATTATTAGCTTGTTAAAGCGTCCCTGAATCTGTTTGGCCAAATAATAATAAATCTCTTATCTGTCTTAGCTTGGAATGTGGGTTTGTCTTGCTTTCATTCCACAACATTTTTGGCAACTCCGCCAGGACTGACTTGACAAACAGCAGGCGCCATTGTCACTCCAGACAGCTGTTCCTGGTGGGATAAAACGACGCTTCTCCAGGGATAACCTAAATGCCGGCATAGTAGACCTTTGATTCTTCTCTAGGAAATCAGTGAAGAGACGGCGAGTAACTATCAAGAAAAACAGACCAGTCAAAGGATCCGGAAGGCTAAGACAGACGGAGAACTCCAAGAGCTGGAGCTGGATTTTCAAAAGCCTGCAGGCAAGTATAAAATTGTATGAAACTGTATGAAGTATACTTATGTGTGCCCACTCATTTGAGGAGTGGAAGTGGAGCCTGATCACCTTCAAGAGGACGGGACGGCGATTCCTAAGTCCTTAATGAACCACGGGCGGTAACCCGGTGTTCCTGGAAAAATCAGGGCAGTGAACCTGATTTTTGTGTGTGTAAAATTTATATTGTGTGGATGGTTAAACCATCACGTTCCCTGATGGTAGCCCTTGATTTTCGGGTACCCCAGGCTGGTGGTAGTGTTTAGTTTAGAATGGGTGGTGGTAGTAGCTTTCCAAGAATGCCGCTACAGTGTTTCCTTGAGAACTTTGAGGTATTTACACCAGAGACACATGAACCCCCTTTAACAAAATGTGAGTTAAGAAAGTTTTGTGAATATGAATGGCCCAGTTTCCAAGTAGGGTGGCCTCCAGAAGGCTCCTTAGATTTGGGTCTTATAAATAGAGTATTTCGAAGAATAGCAGAGGACAAACATTGGGATCAGTATCCTTATATGTCTGTATGGCAGGCAATAGTTGCAGAGAAACCATGGCCATCTTGGCTACGGAAATGCCAGGGTGAATGTGTGAAAGCATATTTAATGAAAGAAAAGAAGTCCAAAGATAAGAAATCTAAATTAGGAAGGAAAGTGGTCAGAACGTCCAATACCCCAAAAGTAGAGTGGCAGACAGAAGAAAGATTGAAAATTTTAAGCAGAAATAAAGAAGATGAAATTCTGTTTCAAAGACCTCCACCTTATGTCATGCCAAAATTGGCACCACAAGATGGCCAAGTTCCATGCATTTATCCAGACCTTGCATTAGCAAGCGTAGGAAGATTTCAAACCCCTGATAGAAACATGTTTTTTCCAACCACAGAAAAACTGAAAAGGGTGACTGAAATCTTGAAAGATGTAATTGAAGAAGGAGAAATAAAATTCAAAAGGTACAGTCAACCTTCTCCCTATAACAATAAAATGGGTAGAGAACCTCCTCCAAACACAGCAGCAACAGCATATTTCTCACCAGTAACCAAAGGAGGAAAGGAGATGATGGCCCCATTGAGGGAGATGATAACCAGCCATATGACGGAAGATGATGAGCCAGTAAATCAGTCAATCTTCCAATATGTACCATTTACCACAACAGACTTGTTAAATTGGAAACAGCATTATGGACCTTTTAGTACCAAGCCGAATGAGGTGATTGAACTAATTGGAACCATAGTCCAAACACATAACCCCACATGGAGTGATATGCAGCAAATAATAAATACGCTCCTTAATATGGAAGATAAGGAAAAATTAAAACTGGCAAAAGACAAAATACTCCGTAGAAATTTCCCAGACGCAGATCAGGCTGTAGTGCATATGGCAGCAGCCGCTGAACAAAATCCAAATTGGAATCCTAATGATCCAACACACAGGACAAGTCTTCAACAGTACAGATATTTGATTTTGGAAAGCTCAAGTCGCTAAGACGCTGACTGGGAAGCGGAAGGTCAGCAGTTCGATTCCCGAGTACTGCAGGATGGAAATGAGCTCCCGTCTTCATCCCAGCTCCTGCCAACCTAGCAGTTCGAAAGCAAGAAATTGCAAGTAGATAAATAGGGACCACTTCGGTGGGAAGGAAACAGCGTTCCGTGCGCTCCGGTGTCTAGTCATGCCTGCCACATGACCACGGAAATGTCTGCAGAAGCAGACAGCGCTGGCTCTTCGGCTTAGAAACAGAGATGAGCACTGAACCCTAGAGTCGGATACGACTGGCTTTCGAGCAAGGGAAACCTTTACCTTTACCTTTAAAGGAAGCAGCAAAAAGTCCTGTCAATTTTAGCAAACCGGCTGCTATAATTCAAGATAAACAAGAATCCCCTGAAAGTTTCTTAGACAGATTAATAGAAGCATATAAAATAAATACAGGAATAAATATGAAAGATCCTGAAAACCACCAGATGTTAAATGAGAGATTCATTACTCAGAGTGCGCCAGATGTAAGAAAGAAATTACAAAAGCTGGAAGGAGCATTGGGAAAGAATACTAGCGAACTAGTAGAAGTGGCCAAGAAGATCTATCTAAATAGAGAAGAGAAGAAGGAGAATATAAGAGAGCTGAGATGATTGCCCTTGCTTTGGGAAGAGGCAAAGGAACACTTGATTACAATCAGTGTGCTTACTGCAAGCAAGAGGGCCACTGGCAGAGGAATTGCCCCGAGAGAGGAATGGGAAAAATACACCCGTTTGGCACAAAAATAAAATAAAAAGCCAGTAAGGAAATACTTACTTAAAAGCAGGGAGGCTTAGTGGAATCATCCTTGTTCATTTAATCCATAGTTAGGGAAGGTTGAGAAAGCAAGTGGGATTGTTGAAAGCATTGCAGAATTGTATGAAAGCCTAAATCAATGTCCAGGTTTTAGCCAATGACAATGCATGATATTAGAACTCCCCTCTGTACAAAGTATCCTATTTCCCCATTTGAATTTCTGTCCTAAACATATAGAGATGGCCAGATCTGGCCCACATAGAAGGGAATGGAAGTTAGGAAATTATTAACTCAGTCACTGCAGTATAAATCAATATGTGAATCAAGATACAGCAAGTTTGGTCTATAGTTAAACATTGATAAGATGAATCATTGAAACCAAAATGAAAAGAACTGTATACTGTTGGTAGTATTTTCTTCTCTTGCAGTTTAAAACCCTGGAAGGATTAAAATGTATAGATTTTGCTTAAATAGACATTGCAAGAAAGAAGATGGCAACTTGGCGTTAGGCACAAACCGGAAGCTGCCAAAACGCCCAGTTGAAGCTTGAGGAATCTGCAATCAACATGATATAAATGTTTATTTATTGCAATAAAGTGTGAAAAGTTATTAAAAAATAATAATTTTCAAGAAATCAGGAGGGAATGAAATAGGAGTGAAAGAATTAAGATATTAATTCTAATATTAATTCTGGTTTCTTAGTACTCTATAAAGTTAAACAGATCAGATTGACCTAATCAAATAGAACATAATGACGAGGCTAAGTAAACAGAAGGCCTTGTGTCCACAAGCTCAGCACAGTTTGTACAGCTGACAGGGATTTCTCTTAGACTCAAGAAACCATAATGCTGAATAATATTTGTGTGACATGACATGAACAAATATTCTGAATGTTCTAACCTGAACTGCATGACAATGTCAAAAGATTAATTAATAATTTTGGCTTATCCCATAGTGATGAAATTTCCTAATTTTATGCTATAAAAAGATGGCTCTGAAAATGTATGGTCATTCAGGGATTATTAGCTTGTTAAAGCGTCCCTGAATCTGTTTGGCCAAATAATAATAAATCTCTTATCTGTCTTAGCTTGGAATGTGGGTTTGTCTTGCTTTCATTCCACAACAGTTGGGTTCTTACTTCTAATGTGCTTAAAGAAGTACAGGACAAACAATACCCAGAAATGGGCAGCTTTCCTTTTCCTCTGAATCAGGCGTTCCCGGTCCATGCACCACTTCATGTGCCCCCACCCCCACCCCACACCTCCTAGGGCATTTGAGAAACAAAATGGCTGCCCCTTTGAAGCTGTTGGGACAAAATGGCCTCCCCCATCATTCAGGCAGGGCAAAATGGCCATCCGGCCCTCAAAGGTGACTGAGAGCATGGCCCGGCCCCCAGCTTAAAAAGGTTTGAAACCCCTGATCTGAATCCTGCAGCCAACTGGCTATGGTAAAGTAAAAGTTTTCCTTGCTCAAAAGCCAGTCGTATCCGACTCTAGGGTTCAGTGCTCATCTCTGTTTCAAAGCCGAAGAGCTAGCGCTGTCTGCTTCTGCAGATGTTTCCATGGGCATGTGGCAGGCATGACTAGACATCGGAATGCACGGGATGCTGTTTACCTTCCCACCGAAGTTGTCCCTATTTATCTACTTGCAATTTCTTGCTTTCGAACTGCTAGGTTGGCAGAAGCTGTGGTATGGCTTTGGTAGCAAGGATTATTATGGTAGCAAGGATTATTTCAGAAGTTGTAGTTTTATAAAATAATTCTTCCCAGTTCTAAGTTTACCTGAACAAACAGTGACCTCATCAGTTACCAAAGGATAGGATCTGTACTGCCTATCCTTAGCTCTATTGTACCTGTGGAATGGGTTTTAGTTCTAAACTGAAAATGTAGGAGGCATTACGAATTAGAATAATAGAATCACTGAGTTGGAAGGGGCCTTTAAGGCCATCTGGTCCAGCCCCCTGCTCAATGCAGGTTAAAAGGGCTCCTGAGATCAGAAGGAGTCGAAGACGCTGCCGTCGTGCAAAGCCGTCCCTCCCCGCCCCCTGCCACCTGGTGGGGAGGTTAAAAGGGCTCCCGAGGCCCGAAGGAGACGAAGACACCACCGCCACGTGAAGCTGTCCCTCCATGCCCTCTGCCACCGGGTGGGGAGATTAAAAGGGCTCCCAAGGCAAGAAGGAGCCGAAGACACTGCCGCCACATTAAGCCATCCCTCCACGCCCCCTGCCACCAGGCGGGGAGATTAAAAGGGCTCCCGAGGCCAGAAGGAGCCGAAGACACCACCGCCACATGAAGTCGTCCCTCACCGCCCCCTGCCACCGGGCGGGGAAGTTAAAAGCACTCCCGAGGCCCGGGATGGGAGACCAACGTCAGCTGTGGCTGCCGGCAGTCCTCTCCCTCCTGGCCCCACCCGCCAGGAGGGCTTCAAAAGACCGCCGAAGCAGCTGCAGCTGTATCAGGGCCAGGCCTTTCCCTGGCCCCGCCGTGGTCGCGGGCGTTGAATCATGGACTTTGGCGCCTGAGGACATTGTGGTAGTTGTTTTGTCTCTTCTTTATTTGTAGAGTTTATTATTGCATATTATTATTGAGCTGGGCTCCAACGTAGTCGTTGAGCTCGGACCTCATTAAGACTTGTTTAAAGTAGTTGAGCCCCCCCCCCTTTGGATTATTGTTTTTTCCTGATTATATCTTATAAATTTATAAACTGTTATTGTAACTGTTTTGTACATTTTTATTGTATTTATTATATTGTACCCTGATATATTTTCCCCATTGTATTTATGTACTGTTATATTGTGTCTATACTTGATATGTTGTTATTGTACTGTATTGCATAATGAACTGTATTGTATAATTGTAATACTATTGTATAATGAACTGTGTTGTATTGTATTATTACTTATGTTGTACACCGTCCCGGCACATTGTGTCGAGTGAGGCAAGATAAAAATCTAATGCATTATTATTATTATTATTATTATTATTATTATTATTATTATTATTATTATTATTATTATTATTATTATTATTATGCTGACTTGATGATTTTTTTCTCCCTCCACCTCCACAGCAAAGATATCATCTGACTTGTTTTCTTTAACATGCCCCCACCCAGTCAAGCTACCTAGAAGCATTTTTAAGGAATTACCACAACTTCTTTGTTATTATTTAGGAAGGAATACCATCTAGTGGAAGGCACTGCATTGGCTCAGGGGTTAAGACCCTGAACTTTGCAACTGGAAGGTCAGCAAGTCAACAATTCAAGACCTGAGTGCTGCACAAGTGAGCACTTGTCTCTGTCCCAGCTCCTGTCAACCTAGCTGTTCAAAAGCAATTTCAAGTAGATAATTAGGTACCACTTTGGCGGGAAAGGCAAGGGGCCATTCAACAATTACGTGATCCATTTTTGAGAGAAATTGACCAGCTTCCCCCCCCCCCATGTAATCAGACTTAATGTTCGCTTCTACCCCGCCCCCCTCTTTAAAATTACGTAATCCAGAGCTTTTGTATCAAAACTATAGTTTTTAGAGCTTTTCACTATTGGTGCCTAATGCAGAATGTATCGATGAGGATTCAATAATCTGAAATCGGATCAAAGTTCCCAGAGATCATTTTTAAACCTAAAAAAAGCGTCATGTTTTGAAACCACAACAGCTCCAAATGGATTACGTAATCTTTGACTGACCCCCTGACCCCGCCCCCACGTAATTTTCCGTAATTCAGATGGCAGACCCCCTCTCCCCCCCTCGAGGATCACGTAATTGTTGAATAGCCTCTAACAGCATTCCATGTGCTTTGACATCTAGTCATTCCTGCCACATGACCACATAAATCTTTGCAGTTCCAGACAGTACTGGCTCTTTGGCTGTAAATGGAGATGACCACCACCTTTTAGAATCAGACATGACGGGTTTTCGAGCAAGGGAGACCTTGACCTTGCCCTTGACCATCTAGTGACTGAAGATGGCATTGCAAGGTGAAATTTATTGTCACAACTTCAATCAACCAAATAACACTGAGATGCTCACAGCTGATGTTACTTTAGTATGCACAACATGTTTCAAGTGTCTAGGTGCTATAGTCTTGGAGCTGTGGAGAAGACAAACATGTACTTGGACATACACACACTCTCCTTTATTGACATACTAGCAGAGGTTGCCCGGCATTGCCGGGCTGTTTTAAATGGTGTTGAAAGGTGTTTTTTTTATAATGTTTGTAAAGTAGAGGTTAGTCCAGCCGTGGGCAAACTATGGCCTGTGGGCAGGATCCACCCCGTTCGGCTGTTCTATCTGGCCCGTGGTGTTGGAAGGGTTTTTTTTATAATGTTTGTAAAGTAGAGGTTAGTTCAGCCATGGGCAAACTATGGCCTGCGGGCCAGATCTGGCCCATTCAGCTGTTCTATCTGGCCCATGGATCCAAAAGAGTGAAGGGTTCTCTTTATATTAGTTCATACAAACACTCCATCCATGCTTTTGTTCCGGCCCTCCGGTCCAGTTTAAGAATCCATTGTGGCCCTCGAGTCAAAAAGTTTGCCCACCCCTGGGTTAGTCTATAATTGAATTTTTAAAAATGTTTATTTATCCAAAAAAAATGGCGGCCTGTTATAAAATGTGTTCATCTTTTTTGGTGGTTTCTTTGTGGATTAAAAAAGAGAAAAGGATGATATAATTTTTTCAAATTGTTTTTTTTAACCGAATAATTTTTTAGTTTGTGGGTTTTTTAAAAATAGTTGTACCTTAGGTAATAATTTTAAAAATGTGAAAGTACATGTTTTTTTACATTTAATGTTTTTAAACTGTTTAGATGTGTTTATTGTGAGATTTATTTGTGATTTGTGTGAATGTGTGATGTAATGTTATGTTATTGACTGTTTTTTCTATTGTGGCCTCTGGGTCGGGCTGTTGAGTATTTCCTTTGGCTGTTTTTTCTCTACTGGCCTCTGGGTGGAGCTTCTTCCGGTAAGTAGTCTCTTTCTTTCCTTAATTCATCTCCGGTCATCGTGGAGGGAGGACGTGGGGGTGAGTTGGCTTGTTTTCTTTATTTTGGAGTGTGTGTGTGTTGGATTTTGTGGTGTTTCGCTGGTTTTTGTTTTTGAATTTGTGGTGTTTGGCTGGGTGTTGTTTGTGTTTCTTAATTTTTGTTTTTGTTTACTTTTTATTGTTTTTGTGGTGTTATTTTTGTTTGGTTTTGTGTATTTTTGGATGGTTTTGATTGTTGTTTTTGTTTTTTTATTTATTTAAGTATTTATTGATTGATTTATTTTTAAAAGTTTGTTTTTATGTTGTGGCTTGGTGGGTTCCTTTCCACGGGCCGAGCTCACTGTCCGGGCCGCAGAAATCCCAGCGCTGCTTCAGGCAGCGTTGGGGGGGGGGTTATGGTGCTTTGATTGTGTGGAGTCGTGAAAGTAGATCGGGGTTTCCCCTTTAATATCAGTGGGTGGGGGGTTGCGATCCCCCTCTCCGCTGGCTCCCCTGGGGTTGGAAGGGTTGGGGGGAGAAAAGGGGTCTGTCTCCCCAACCCTTCCGGACCCAGGAGAGCCATCAGAGAGGGGGACACCCCCCCCCCAACTCCGTTTTTAAAGAGAAGAAACTGCTTGGTTTCTTCTCTTTAAAAACGGTGTGTTTGGGTGTGGTGGAATCGATCCCCTCTCCCTGGTCTTCTGGGTCTAGAAGGTTTGGGATGACAGACCCCTTTTGTCCCCCTAAACCTTCCAGACTCATGGTGCCCAGGAGAGGGGATCAATTCCATCCCCTCCTAAACATTCCGTTTTTAAAGAGAAGAAACCACTTGTTTTCTTCTCTTTATTATGGTGTCTGTGTGTGTGTGTGTGTGTGTGTGTGTGTGTGTGTGTGTGTGTGTGTGTGTGTAGGGAGGGGAATCCCCTCTCTGCTGAAAGTGAAATCCTTTTGCGGTAAGTAAAGTCAGTGGGCGGAGCGCCGTCCGATGGCTTTGCTTACCTGGGAATGGGTTCACTTTCAACGGGGGGGAGTGCCTTTCCCCCCCCCCCCCCCGCTTTTGTGGCTTTTTTCTGTGAGATGCTGTGTCTGGCTGCTGCGGACTTGCGCTCCCGGTGTGTTTTTTATTTTTATTTTTTGCTCGCCAGCTTCCTCAGTGTTCTGTGCGCTTATGGCATGCAGAACGCTGGGGCTTGTAGTTTGGCATTTGCGTTTTCGGCTTGTGCGTCTTTTTTCCCTGCGGTTTTCTTTTGATTGGCCTCGGCGAGTTTCCGAACATTCCTTTTGCTTCCGCCTCTCAGCCTGATTGGCTCTGGCACGGCGCAGCGCAAGGAACATTGGGAAATGAAGTTGTTTCCCTTTTTTCACGTTTGTGGGGCTGTTGCCCCACTGCCGGTTTTCTAAATCCTTCACTGACCTGCAGACCCAGTTCGCCCATGTGCACGAATGGTGGGTGCGGGTTAGTAGGGCCAGGCTTAGAAACCTATGCGAAGTTCCAACGGTTAACCCTTGGTTTTATAGGTTAAAATTTAAATGGAGAGAGAAAAAACTGGTGAAGCTTCAGACAAGAACCATCTTAAGATTTTCTTTTATGCTACATGGCATGTACTCAAAAAAATTCCCACAAAATATGCTCATGTTCTGCTCCCTACCATCAAAACTACTATTGTAACAAATTTTTGCCCGTTCAAAGAACGTACTGGGAACTTCCCCAAAAGAACCTTTGAGTTCAATGACAGTAGTTCTGGAGTAGAAATGAACCAATGAGATTTACTAGAGATGTGCCTTTTCAGTCTTATCAATGGGTCATTAAATGTAATAGGGTGAATATGTTTCTGCTGTTAAATTCTGGTTAATTAGGATGCAGCCTACAATTAGAGCAGAACACAATATCAACAAGGAAAGTTGAGGAAAAGACACATCAAATCTTTGGCTCCACACAGATGGTATCTCACCACAGACTCTTTGAAATCTCAGTAAAATGGTCCCACGGCAATTACAACTAAGACGCCATGAATACTGATCTTGCCTAGCAATGAAAACCCAAATTAATCTGCATGTTGCCTTAAATCTAGCACTTTTGTCATTCATGAGCAAATAATGATCCCGCACTTTTTTTCTCTGCAGACTTTAAGACTGTTGCAATTGAAACACTGATTGGTTACATGTTTGCTGATATTTTTCTTAATGTGTGAAATAGCCAATGAAGAGGGGGAGAGAAAAGAAGGAAGAGAGAGAATGGGGTAAACAATATTTGGGCATTAGAGTAGATATGGAAGTTTGTATTGTTAGGTATAGCCAGCAATGGCACCATAGTAGGTCATCGTCGTCAACTACCACTCGTATATGAATTTACATATGCTACTGGCATAATAATCATAATAATAAATTTTAATTTATATCCCACATTTTTTCAGCCGAGCTGACTTAAGGCGGCCATTACAACAAGTAAAGACAAATAATACAATAATAAGAAGCATAAAAAGTAAATTCAGTACAATAACAATACAGTATAATTCAAAAGCAATTTACAAAATCAAAGCGGAAAGCGTGGCAGCGGCAATGGCTGGTCTGGCTCCCCCTCGCCTTTTGAAGTCCGGGGGGAGGGTGGGGCCGAAGAACGCTGGCTGGTGGAGTGGCCGAAGGGCCTCTCTTCACCCCCACTGGGCTGGAAAGTGTGGTGGCGGCAATGGCTGGTCTGGCTCCCCCTCGCCTTTTGAAGTCCAAGGGCAAGGGGGGAGGGCGGGGCCCAAGAACGCCGGCCGGTGGAGTGGCCGAAGGGCCTCTCTTCACCCCCACCGGGCTGGAAAGTGTGGCGGTGGCAATGGCTGGTCTGGCTCCCCCTCGCCTTTTGAAGTCTGAGGGCGAGGCGGTAGGGCGGGGCCCAAGAACGCCAGCCAGTGGAGTGGCTGGAGGGCCTCTCTTGACCCCCACCAGGCTGGAAAGCCCGGCGGCAGCATGATTTTGTTTAAGGTGGATCCCAGCTTGCCATGAAGCATAGCTGTCAAGTGTCCCATATTGGCCGGGAAACTCCCGTATTTTACCCTCTTTCCCACCGTCCTCCCATATTAGTTAGACTGCAATGCCCTAATGCCACCACTGGAGGCCTGCAAAGGATAAGCATAGCTGTCAAGTTTCCCGTTTTGGCTGGGAAATTTCCCTTATTTTCAAATCCAAAACTTGACAGGTATGCCATGAAGTGACCCACACACTATGATCATGGAGCCATCTCCTGCGGCACATATGAAATGAGACATGCAGGATATAACACCGAGACGGCAATGGACTGCCACAGCCTTGAGGATATTATCAAAGTGCGCCTTCACAGCCTATCCATCTGACATGGCCTTTTCCACCTCCATGACCATTTGGAATCAGAATAGTAAAGTGGTCCCTCCTCCGCTCTTTTTGCTGTTGGGCCCAATCTGATGGTTCCCAGTAGCATTTCCTCTACTGAAGAGACCATCATCCCACCTAAAGGGACTCATCTACCCGTAGCTGGTGGCCCCTTTGGGGAGTCAGGTTATTTATCACTCCCAACACTTGGTGTTGAGTCACTGGCTGTACGCTACACTCGATTACTATAGTGGCATGTCAGGTCAGACATATCCATAGTAGATAAAGTATTTCCTTCACAAGTTAAGCAGCCTATCAGAAGAGGGTAGAGTGTCTTAGTTAAGTAAAGGTAAAGGTCACCCTTGCTCGAAAGCCAGTTGTATCTGACTCTAGGGTTCAGTGCTCATCTCTGTTTCATAGTCACTGTCTGCTTCTACAGACGTTTCCATGGTCATGTGTCAGGCATGACTAGACACCGTACTGTATTGCTTTTCAATCATTGTTTTCATGCATGCATACCTGTGCATGTTGAGTTGTTTGCTGTGAAATTTCGGCTCCATACTATAAAGAGTGTTTTTGCATTTAGTGAGACTCTACATACATTCTGTGTGCCTGTGACTTTCCGCTTTCCAAGGCTAATACAGTTTTATTGTTTTACTACATTTGCAAGCAGTAAAAATAAAATAATTACAGGATTCGAAACAAGGTACCCATGAACTTTGCAGTCTAAGCTAAAAAGTGGTCATCAGAAGGCCATCTTAGATATTGACCTCCTGGCCTCATAATGGAGGCACTAATGACCTCTGATCAACATCATCTACCAAAAGCAACAGGTCATGGCTAATTGACTCATTTTTCCTCCAGGAGTTGAGTAAAGGAATACAGACCTGCACTAAATGTGTTCTCTGTTCATCTCTGGCTGTGACAAAAATTACTGGTATCAATAACTGAAATTGCATGAGTAATTAAGGTAAACCAAAAGGGAGAAAGTGAAAGAAGCTGGGTAAAAATTATTACTAAGAAAATCACAGTAAGAAAATGGGCAGAGGGGAGAATGAGCATTCTTCTCTTTTTTTAAGTGTGTCCTATTGCCACATACATGGCCAAATCCATTGTTTATCTACCCCACCCCACCCCAAAAATAAAGACAAGACCTCCCCCAAACTGGCTGATAGACACCTCCCAATTCTCCTTTATGCGGATGACGCAGACCTCCTCTCCCTGTCTCCTAGAGGAATGAAGCGGGCATTAAGAACCCCAGCCTCCTACTGTAATTTTGTTGTTGTTCAGTCGCACAGTCGATTCCAACTCTTTGCAACCCCATGGCCCGTTGCCCTCTAGGCACCTCTGTCCTCCACCATCCTCCTCAACCCGCCCAGCTCTGTGCCCATTGCATCTACAATACCATCTAGCCATCTCATTTATGCCCTCCACCTTTTCCAGTATCAAGGCTTTCACAAATGAATTCCCCCTTCTCATTTGATGTCCAAAGTACTTTAGCTTCATCTTTACTATTTGACCTTCGAAGGAGCAGTCAGGGTTGATTTCTTCTAAAAGTGACCTATTTGTTCTCTTCACTGTCCAGGGGACTCTCAAAACTCTCCTCCAACACATTTCAAAGGCATCTATTCTTCTGTGCTCAGCTTTTCTAATGATCCAGCTCTCACAACCATACATTATCCCCGGGAATACCATTGCTTTGACTATACGAATTTTTGTTTGCAATGTGATGTCTCTTCTTTTCACTATGTTCTCCAGGTTTCTCATAGCTTGTCTCCCAAGCATCAGTCGCCTTTTTATTTCATGGCTGCAGTCTCCATCTGCAGTGATCTTAGATCCTAAGAAAGTAAAATCTGTTACTGCTTCTACTACTTCCCCATCTATTTTCCAGGGACTGATAGGGTCTGTTGCCATTACTGTATCTTGGTTTTCTTGCTATTGAGTCTCAAACCAGCTGTTGCACTCTCTTCTTTCAACCTAAGCAGGAGCTTCTTTAGGTCTTTTTTTAATTTTTTTATTAATAATCATAAAATACAAACAAACATAAAAAATATAAATACTTAAAACTAACAATAAAGAAAGAAAAACACACTAAGAAAAGAGAAAGGAATAACAACAATATATCAAAATCTTGTTCACTCTTTCATTCTTTCATCTTTTAATCCGTGCAAAAACCTATTCTGCAGCAATTTCAATTGGCACAGTATACTTAAATCTTCCAAAATTGAATCATGTCAGGGCCAGGTTTACTTCCTTCTTCACTTGTTAACGCGTGCTGTATGAAAGGTTTCCAGATTTCCCAAAATTGTATTTTGATTTTAAAACCCTGTTTTAACCTAATTTGGCTAGTTAATTTTTCATTTAGTGCCAGTTGCCAAACCTCTTTATACCACCTATTCTTATTTAGATTTTCGTTACTCTTCCATTCTTGGGCTATCAGCTGTCTAGCAACCAGCAACAATGTCAAAATTAATTCTTTATTACCCTCACTTAATCTCATTTTTCCTATTTCTCCTAATATAGCTAGTTTGGGTTCTAAAATCATTGTTATGCCAAGAATCTCATTTATCTCCTTCTCTACCACTTTCCAAAATTTATTTGTTTTCTTACAAAATCACCACAAATGCAAATATGCCCCCTTTTGTTCATTGCATCTCCAACACAAATCAGATTTATTAATATCTATTTGCTTGAGACTGATTGGGGTAAGGTACCACCTCCAAAGTACCTTACAAACATGCTCCTTTTCCTTGATTGACATAGTTTTTGTTATTCTGTTTCCCCACTTTTTCCTCCACTCTTCTTCTTCAATTTTAATATTAAAATCTTCCTCCCAAATTCGTTTAAGTGTATAGTGTGATCCTTTCCCTGGGATAAGCATTTGGTACAGTTTACCTACTAACCCCTGTAATCTTATCTTCCCTTTCCTTATTTCCAAGACCAATTCTTCAAAGGGCGTCTTTGCCCTAGGTACTCCTATAATCCCCCTTATCGATTTGTCCCATTTCTCCATCCCCAATTCTTGTAGCCAATTTAATTTTAATTTATTATATACCTCCTTCCTTTTCTGATATGTATTGCAATTTTTAATCCACTCTGTTATTAACAACACTTTTTCTTGCAATAGAATAGGTCTTATTTTTGCGAGGATAATAGTGGGCAACTCTGGAAATCTAAAATTTCTAAAATTGGGGAAATGTCTGGTGCCAATTTCCTCTTAACCCCTTTCCATACGTTATAAATATTCTTTATAGAAAAGCAGTTAATCTCTGTTTTATTATTTACTTGTGCAAGAAATATTTCACCTTTTAATTTTTTAAATTCTTCTTGATCCCCTTCACCTATTACCTCATTTTGCTAAATTAATAATTTAATTAATTTCTTTATATGAAAGGCTTGAAAATACGCTTTAATGTTTGGAATATTTAACCCTCCCTGTTTATTCTTCATGTACCATAATCCTTTACTAATTCTTGCTCTTTTATTATTATTGCAAATTCCGTTTATCAATTTTTGCCATTTATTTAGTTCTGACTCTTTGATTTTAATCGGTAAGTTTTCAAACAAAAAATTCAATTTGGGTATAACTTTCATTTTGCAAATATTAATCCTTCCAAACCATGAAGTCTTTGCTCGTTTTATCTGTTCTAGTAATGGTTTCAATTTATTTCTTAATTTATTGAAGTTAATATTATATAGGTCTTTTGGTTCCTTCGTCACGAATATTCCCAAATATTTCAATTCATCTCTTATTGTAATACTAAATCTATCTCCAATTTTTTCCTTTTCCGCCTGGGTTAAATTGCATGTGATAGCCTCAGTTTTCGTCCAATTAATTTTTAATCCTGTTACTTCTTCAAAGGCTCTTAAATGTTCTTGTATTTTGTTTAAATTATTTAAAGGATCTTTTACAACTAATAGAGTATCATCCGCAAATAGACTTATTTTTTTATTTTCTATTCCTACTAATTTCTCATTTTGCCTCATATCATTTGCTAGTAATTCCATTGCCAGTATAAATAGACATGGGGACAATGGACATCCTTGTCTTGTCCCCGCGTTTATATCAATTTCTTTCCCCAGACAATTATTCATTTTAATTTTAGATTTACTTTCTTTATACAATTGTCCTATCACATGATTAAATTTAGGGCCGAATTGTAATTTCTCACATATTCCTTTTATTGTTTTCCATTGAATTGAATCAGATGCTTTATATATGTCTAATGCCACTATACATACTTTTTGTTTATTATTTTTAAATTTATCAATAATATTAATTAACCGATTTATTAATTTATCCATTTGTCTTCCTTTAACAAATCCTACTTGGTCTTCTCCAATATAAGTGTATGAATTTATTAAGCCGATTGTTAATTATTGAAGTAAAAAAATTTGCATCCTGATTTAATAATGATATTGGTCTATATGCTTCTATATTCTCTTTATCCTTTCCAGGTTTAGGAATTAGAGCCATTATCGAATTACTCCAGGACTTGGGGATCTCCCCACTTCCAATATATAATTATATATATATATTAACTTGGGAATTAATACCTCTCGGCATTCCTTATAAAATTCCGAAGGGATACCATCCTCTCCTGGCATTTTATCCTTTTTTAAGTTGTTAATTACCTCTTCAATCTCCTTGTCTTTAATATCTTGTTCCATTATATTTACATGTTCTTCCTTTAATTGGTATGTCAAGTTCCTATCCAAATATGCTTGAAGTACATTATCATCAATTCTGTGTTCTGTATATAATTTTGTATAGAATTCTTCTGCTACTGATAATTTATTTTCCAGTTTATACTACCTTATACCTTCTTTATTAATTAGAGCCTCTATATATCCCTTACTTTTTTTTGTCTTACTTTTTTTGCTAAATTTTTCATATCTTTATTATTGAATTCAAAATCATTTCTTTTTAAATATGCCAAATCTACCCTAGCCTTTTCAACTTCTACTGCAATTGTTTCCTTTTTTAATGCCTGTAATTTATTCCAAATTGAGTTACTTCCTGTAGCTGCGTGCTTCCTTTCTAGTTCTTTTATATCTTTATCTCTTTTAATTACTTGACTTTTCATTTTTTTTCCAAATATTGCCTTCTCTTGTATATAATCACCTTTAATAACCGCTTTCATTGCGTCCCAAAGAATATGTAATTTCACCTCGCCCGTGTCATTATCTTCCCAATTCTTTATCCATTTATTTATTAATCTTTTTTATCTCTTCATTTTTTAATAGTTTAGTATCCATCCTCCATACCTTATTCCGATAGGTGCTACTATTCAGCCGCATCTCTATCGAAATAAATGTATGATCTGAGATATTAAAATTGCCATAATTAAAGTTTTCTAAATTCTTAAACATATTTTCTGACACAAAGAAATAATCCAAACGAGAGTAAGATCTATGTTTTAAGGAGCAAAAGGTAAATAATTTTTTTTACCTGTCAACATTCTCATCGCATCCCGTAATCCTAATTTCCCTATCCATTTGTCAATCAATTTATCTTGAGTCTTTCTAAGATTATTTGTTGTATCTAATCCTGACCTGATTAAGTTAAAATCTCCCCCTATAATTAAATTTACTGATCTTTCTTTTTTATAATGGGTAGAATTTTATCTAGAAAGATTCCTTGATTCTTATTTGGTGAGTATACGTTAACAAATGTATAATCTTCCTCCTCTATTTTACCTTTTATTAGCTGAAACCTTCCCTCCTTATCTTTAATGTTCTTGCTCAATGAAAAATCTAGTTTATTCGATATTAATACAGCAACCCCTCTTGAATTACTTGAACCTAGGCTTTTCTCATATATTTCCATCCCTTTTACATCAATATTATTCTTATTTTCACTTTTCTGATGTGTCTCCTGGAGAAAAATGATATCCGCTTTTTCCCTTCTCAGAACTCCTTCCACACGTTTCCTCTTAATTTGGTTCCCTAGGCCCCTGACATTCCATGAGATAATTTTTAACTTTTTAAGTATACATATTTAGTGCTTTCTCTATTGTTACTGCAGAATTCCCCATAATATGTGAACCAATACCTCAACCCACGACAAGTTATACTCTCCCTCCTCCAGGGCATCTTAAATTAAATAATATACAATTATCTTAAGGAGAAAAAATATACAAAAATAACAAAGCTTAAACAAACCAACAATCAAACAAATGAGAAAGAGGAAAAAAAGAAAAAGAAAAAAAGCTCTGCCCTCCCCACTTTCTACTAAAAGTAACCTTTGAAAACCAAAGAGGGGAGGGGGGGGTTGCGGGTGGCTAGTGGACCTTAATACTTAACATCCGTTTCTTGTTCATTGTTTATTTCTTATTACAAATGGTTATCTTAATTTGTCATAATTTATTCCACACAGTAGATTCTCTCTTTTTATCCTTTAATGACCTAGTCTTTCCCTCCTTCTGCTCCTTCAACTTCCTCCTCTTCCCGTTCTAACATGGGCGCTACTCCCACATTTATTAAGGCATCTTTAAGTTGCTTCCATTCTGTAGACCCCTTTTCTATAATCTTAGCTTCCATCAAAATTTCTAAGCCATCAGATTCTTCCCTAATCCAATAATTCTTCCCCTTCACTGTAAAAATTAATTGTTTATGTGGTCTCCATTTATATTGTATGTTTTTCTCATGCAATTTTTTTGTGATTGGCTTAATTTGTAGTCTCCAAATGCGTTCTTCTAACGAAATATCTTTATATATTTCTAGCTGTGCCCCCTCCATTTTTAAAGCATCATCCCTCGAGGAGTTAATATATTTCATTATCCTTAACTTTTGTCCTAGATTGCCAAATCTTAAAAAAAATTTCTAGGTCTTTCTTGGTTCCTTTTTTGTCCTAGTCTGTACACACTGTCTATATCCTCCAATTCCATTTCCTCCCCCATTCCCATTGCGTTAATCCATTCTACCAATCCGTTCTGGTATATTCCTAATAACCACGTTGCACCTTCTCCCCTGATCTTCCATTCTTTCCAGCCTTTTATCGTATTTTTTCTGTTTCTCCTCTTTTAACTGTACCTGCTCCTTGACCTCTCTTAACTCATGTTTCATTTCCCAAACTTCTTTCCCAATAGCATTCACCCCCTCCTTTAGTTCATCTATTTCCTTCAATAAATTGGTACACTCTTACTTGGTGTTCTTGAATGCTTGTGTGATACTTTCTTTTATTTCTTTTTGAAATTTCTGATTATCTTTTGCTCACTGATCTTCTAATGTTTGTAGTTTAGCTTGAAGTTCTTCCTCTAATTTATCAAACCTAAGCTCCAGGTCTCCTCTTAAATCATTTAAATCTGGACTTGGGCCTCTATCACCAACCTGCTCCTCTTCTACCTCTTTAACCCTCCCCTTGTCAAACCCTTTTTTTTGGTAGCCATCTGTCTTCTTGACTCCTCTCCTATCAGAATCTCTTGACCCCCCACTCCTATTTGTTTTTCTTTCTCTTCCTGTTCTAAGACTTCTTGCTGTTTAATCTTTAACCTCCTTTCAGCTACTTTCTTCCTCAGCTCTTCTAGTTCTTGGATCTCGTTAAGTTCTTCCTGCAACGATTTTCTTCTCCTACCCTCCTATTCTCTTCTCTCCAATCTATCTACTCTCACCCACTTTAAATCCTGTTCAAAATTATCAATTTTTTTGCTCATTAAACTGCTGCCTTTTAACCACAGGATCCTAAACTAACAGTTCAATAGTGTATTAATATACTTATAATATAATAAATGTAGAAAAAATGTAAAATATATCTGATTATATACCAATAGGGAATAATAAATTCAAAATTTAAATGGAGAACAATCAAATACTGCTTTAAGAGAGCCGTTCAATTTTCCCTTTCTTAAATCCCCTCTTTCAAAAAAAGAAAAAAACCCAGGTGTTCCAAAACCAAGATAAGGGGAAATATGCAAATTAAATTCCCAGCTGGTGAGTCTCTGAGTCCTTGGAGCCTTGCAACCATATGCTCCTTTTAGCAATGCTGTATCCCTCTGTAGTCCTCTATCCTTCTGCTTTCTACTTCTGCTTGCAAAGTGCACAATCCTGTAGCAGTCCGAATTTTAACTGGACACACAATGAAAGACCTTTTTATTAGTTATTTAGTGTCCATAAACCGCTGGGAATCCAATAGTCCGATAATCCAATATTCACTGTTTCTTTACTGCCTCCTTATAGCCACAGTCCCATCCTTGTAATCCAACAAAAAGAGAGTCTTTTACTGTAATATTTTAATTCTGTTAATTCTGTTAGCCTCAGTCTCTTTTGGAGCTCCGGGATCCCTTACCTTGCTCCCACTCGGTGTCTGTGCCCCGCTTTTATCTACTGTACTTTCCGTTCCTCTCAGTTTCTTACATTCCTTTCATTCCTCTTTAGACCCCAGGTTTCACTGTATATTTAATTGTTTATATTCCCCGAAGATGGAGGTCTTCCAACCTTTCGGTCTCGAAGTGTTTCGTGGATTACTGGCACATTTCAAACAGCCTGATCAAACAGCCTGGGCGTGGAATCGTTTCAACATCAGTTTCTTAGTTCCGCAATTAAATAACAAAGACTGAGTGATTAGCAAGTCTTCTTAGTTCCGCACTCATACCCCGCTCCCCTGCAGAGACAGCCCCAAGTTACCTCAGGCTGTCCTTGAGCATGAGAATCTGCGAAGTCGAGTGTTTGTTAAAGTCCTCTTGTTAGATCCCACTGTCTGACTTTTAATCTCCAAAGTTTCAGTATTCCAAAACTTAATACTTAAAGAGAAAGTTCTTAATTCTCCTTTCTTCCTTTCTTTTTCAAATAGTTTTGTATCCCAAAACTGCAGAGACCGGTAAACTCAGTCAGTCAGTCTTTTCATTCTCGAAACCTTTCGAGCCTGAGAGGAAACACGCCCCAAACTCTTGCGGAGAAAGTATAACAACTTGTCCACGGCCAAAAGATCTCTGATTTCTCAGCAACCTCTCTATATTTTACCCTCCAAATTAACCTGGCCGAATATATTGATCTCACACTCCGTTTAATATAATTTTGAGCCCGAAACGCAACTCCAAAATACCTCCTTTCCCGCTTTTAAGCGGCTCTCCCTTCAGAACAAACGGAAAACGATACTGGTCAGTCCGCCATGATGCTCCGCCCCCTCTTCTTTAGGTCTTCCTCACTTTCTGCCATCAGGGTGGTATCATCTGCATATCTCAAATTGTTGATGTTTCTCCTAGCGATTTTAATTCCAAATTGTGATTCCTCCATCCCTGCAATGTGCATTATGTGCTCTGTATATAAATTGAATACTATAATGAAGAGCAATTAATAATCAATTATGACAAATCTAAAGTGTTAGTCTTCTGTAATAAAAGACAAAAACATAAATGGACAATTGACTCCCATGAATTAGAACAAATGTTCAAATGTTTCAAATACCTGCGCATAGTATTCCAGGCTTCTAGGAAAGCAACAACCCAGATAAATCATGTCACCTCTAATGCCCAGAAAAGTTCACATGCAATAATAAAATTTTGCAGGCAGCAGGGGGCAAAGTACATCCCAGCTGCAATTAAACAGTTTATGGCAAAAATAGTCACCCACCTTCTCTGTGGGATACAACTAGGCCCATACTCAAACTTAAGGGCTTATGAAATTATTCAATCAAATTTCCTTAGGGTTCTGTTTGGCACCCCCAAATGCACTTCCAATGCAGTTTTGAGGCTGGAAGCAGGTGTGACAAGTATTAAGGTCCAGGCCCAGACCAGAATCTTAATCTCAGGAATTAATACCATTTTTGACCCATCAGGTCTGGTGCCCTTGCTGCTGTCAGACAGCTACCAATCTTGTTGGCACCGTACCTATGTACAAGAACTTCATAGTCTCAGCTTTTCTCCTGAATATTTGGGCCAATTAACTCTTGTGAAACCAAAATCATTAGTAAAAGAAAGAATAAGGGATAATGATCACTAAAATGATATTGCCAATGTTTCAAAGTTCTATTGTCAACATTTAGACAGCCATAAACCCACCATTGCAGGGTATATTTAAAATCTCTCTTCAAGCAAATACAGATGGGCCTTTTCTAGAGCTCGTATTGATGCCTCCCCTCAGCACTCTTGGCAGAAAGATTTAAAGGGACTCCTTATCCACAGAGACATTGTCCCTGTGCATCCAGGGAGTTTGAAACCCTGGCCCACGTCAAATTATGATGCCCTTTTTATGATGTCCCAAGAGACGCTTTAATTGCCCCAGTTATTTCTAAATTTGTGGGCCACAATGATAGACTTTATCTTCATTTTTTCCCTAAAGGGTGCAGATTCTACACTTGCGTACCAGGTAGCCAAATATTTTTATCCAGCCACTCAATTACGTAAAACTTTTAACTAAAGGATATGCTATACTGTTTTACCACTTTTTCTATTGTTAACAAAGTGTGAATTTTTTTCTATTGTAAAGACTGGTCAAAGACCATAATAAAGTGTGTGTGCTACGAAGACAAGACCCACTAAAACGCATTGACCATACCTAAATGGTAGCTAACAAATCTCATTTATTTCAGTAGATCTTTTGTTGTTGTTTAGTCATATAGTTGAGTCCAACCCTTTGCGACCCCATGGACCACTGCATGCCAGGCACCCCTATCCTCCACTTTCATCCGCAGCTTGCTCAGCTCTATGCCCATTGCGTCAACAATGCCATCTAGCCATCTCATCCTTGGCCGCCCCTTCTCCTTTTGCCTTTGATCTTTCCCAGCATCAAGGCCTTCTCGAGTGAATAATCGCTTCTCATCTGGTGGCCAAAGCACTTTAGCTTCATCTTCAATATTTGTCCTTCCAAGAAGCAGTCAGGGCTGATTTTCTTCAGGATTGACATTTGATCTCTTTGTTGTCCAGGGTACTCTCAAAATTCTCCTCCAGCACCACATTTCAAAGGTGTCTATTCTTCTTCACTCAGCTTTCCTTAATGGGCCAGCTCTCACAGCCATACATTACTACTGGGAATACCATTGCTTTGACTATACAGACTTTTGTTGGCAGGGTGATGTCTCTACTTTTTTATTATGCTGCCTAGGTTTCTCATAGCTTGCCTCCCAAGAATTAATCGTCTTTTTATTTCATGGCTGCAGACACCATCTGCAGTGATCTTGGATCCTAGAAGGTCTAGTTTAATAATAACAACAACTTTGTTGTTGCACAGCTTCACAGTCCCAGGGTGTCCCCAGAAAAAAGAAATAGTAAGCCCCTTCTCTGGATTTTCTATTTAGAAAACCACAAATTGCTGCTAGTTAGCAAATCCCCACTGGCACTCCTTAGTGTAGGTTTAGTTGTGTGATTGACATAGAGCACAGGCAGCAGCATATTAACCAGTGGCAATTTCCTAGCACCGTTTACACCATTGCACTTAATGTCATCATAAATAACTGATTGTTTGTGGCTATCATATGTCACAAAGCCTTTCCACGCCAATTTGTAGAACAGCATCATTTCAGAATGCCTGCTCTTTTTACCAGCTCCAAAGCCAAACATGCATGCAATTTGAGGGGGTGGGGCGAAGATGGTGCCTGAGACTAGACAAAGCAATCAATCACACTTATATACTGCCCCGTAATGCTTAGTGCACTCCCTGGACAGTTCACAAGTTAATTAGCACTTTGCCCACCAACATGCTGGGTACTCATTTTACCAATTTTGGAAGGATGGAATGCCAAGTCAACCTTGGGTCAAAGAATGAGATTTCTCTCACTAAACATAGTTCTTCCACTGAACACATTTTCTAATATCTTGGGGGGGGGGGGAGTGGAAGGGGAGCGATTTGCCATGAACACTTTAGAAGCACTTTGGCTTCCTTCAGCTGCTTGCCATTTTATCATGCAAAAAACACACAGCAGATGGAAAAGTGAAAGAATGTAGGCAAATACTTCTCCAGCTTCATCAAAAAAAGATCAAGCTAGTGTCAATAAATCAGTCGAAATAATTGAGAAGGAGATGTTTGGTGGTTCAAAGATTCTGACAAGCTGGGTGAGATATTGGAGGAAACTGAACAAGAAAAATATATTACTAATTATTTTTATTATCCACATTATTATCGACAGTAAGCCACCAATGATCCTCAGTGTCAAGTTAATAATCCACAGTGTTCATTAATTCATATCAAGGAAGCGGATATGGTGTCTGCTTTGGAGAACTACTTTTCCATTACATAGAAAGCAGCTTGGCTCAACTTTATAAAATATAGCGGGTTGGGCACTGGAGAGCATCAACATGGAACAGCATCAGTCATCTTCAGTCATTAACACAATGAATATTGTCAGGAGGTATCTGATGATATATGGGCAAGGAATATTCTTGGCCACTATCCTGTCCTTGGATACAATGATGGCTGTATTTATTACTCCTCATAATTTAAGCCTCTCGCTGCTTAAGTGATACCTGCTGGCAACCAACGAAAGCTCTCATGTGTAAGATATTTTCTTTTACTCCTTTTCCAAGGTACCCAAAAGACCATCAAGAACAGACTTGCACATTTTGCGAATGTAGCTTCTGAACAAGACTAAAATGTGTACTACAAGAGCAATGGTTTCCACTGTGCCCTTTAGCTAAGACCATGGGGCATTCACACAAAAGAGGCATGAGGACTGAAAATGAAGCTACTGCCAGGAAAGATAAAAAGTTCCTTTTTTGAACTTCAGCTCTCAGAACTTCACAGATAGTGTGGCTGTTGTTCATGCAAACTGTGGGGTTCTAAAGATTGTACAGTATTCCAATACTGAAGATGAAGCTCAAGTACTTTGGCCACCAAATGAGAAGATAGGACTCACTTGAGAAGGCCTTTATGCTAGGAAAGATTGAAGGCAAAAGGAGAAGGGGACAGCAGAGGATGAGGTGGCTGGATGGAATCGTTGACACGATGGGCATGAATCTGGGCAGGCTGCGGAGGATGGTAGAGAACAGAGGAACTTGGCGTGCAGCGGTCCATGAGTCACAAAGGGTTGGACTTGACTGTGTGACTGAACAACAACAACAACAATTCCAAAAGGGTTACTTGCTCCATGTCCGGCTACTAAAATTAATGGCAGCTACAATCTAAACAATCCCAGGGTGTCCCCAGAAGAAGAGAATGATTTGATGGCAGGTTGTTGTTGATGTTGTGGTGGTGGTGGTGCGGGTTCTTTTTCTCTTGTTCC
Organism: Bradypodion ventrale; assembly: GCA_035047345.1. NCBI lineage: Eukaryota > Metazoa > Chordata > Lepidosauria > Squamata > Chamaeleonidae > Bradypodion > Bradypodion ventrale. The sequence goes on from JAWDJE010000002.1 coordinate 333,606,702, forward strand.
ATGCAATTCCGTGTTTTGGTGGCTACATTCAAACTCCTTGGTCAATACACGTGAGGCAAAGAGATATTAGTGCTGAAGTTGGAAACCTGCAACCCAATGGCTTGGCATAGTTCTCAGCCTAGGTTTATGCAATTTGATCCTCAGCCCTCTTTCTTTTGGATTCAGCTCCACAAACATTTCATATGTGGCATCAAATATTTCCCTCCAGGGGGAATATAGTCTTCTTCAAACATTTGTTGAAGACGCAGATAATGAATGCAGACAAGCTCTCTGGACAATGAATGCACCAACTCTCTGGTGAAGTCAACATCTCATTGAGTGAGTGAATAAGGCATGTGAGGAAAAAGTAGCTCTCTAAAGTGACATTTATGAGCTGCACTAAGCTGTAAACCAGAGCTTGGAGAGCTTGGACTCATATATCAATTCATTAACATTGATAGTCAGAAATGAAGAAATTAATTTGTTGCTGTAAATGTTGGAAGGTTGGAATTTAATTTGCTCTGTTATTCCTAATTAATTTGGAAATTAAATGCTTAACTTTTAAAGAAATCATGGGAATACAGAGTATGGCATATTTAGTTAAAGGTAGAACATTCTTAATCAAAAATATGAGTGCCTCTGAGCATATGCAAAGTATTCTTCTGTTCTACTGAATAGCTGAATCCTCTGCCTCCCAAATGATTCAGGCCAGAATGTTGTCAGGTTAACAAATGACTCAGGTAACATAAAAAAACACATAACAAAAGGAAATCCATAGAAAATAGTGGCTCAGTTTACAGATTTTTCCCCCCAGAAAGGATTAATTGGATTTCAGTGCATTCCTATGGGAAACCACATTTCAGTTAATGTATTTTGGTTTTCAATGCATTTCTATGGGAAGTTCAGTTAAAGTAATTTTCGATGTAAGAAACTTCCCAGAGAATACATTAATTACGTTAACCGAGATTCCACTGTACCTGGAAAATGCTGAACCTCATTCTCCCTACTTTGTGATCATATTACTTCTTTTTCTTCCATGACTGCAGTGGCTCAAGTAGCTAAGACGCTGACTGGGAAGCGGAAGGTCAGCAGTTCGATTCCCGAGTACTGCAGGACGGAATGAGCTCCCGTCTTTGTCTCAGCTCCTGCCAACCTAGCAGTTAGAAAGCCAGACAGTGCAAGTAGATAAACAGGGGCCACTTCGGTGGGAAGGTAACAGCATTCCTTGCGCTCCGGTGTCTAGTCATGCCTGCCACATGACCACGGAAATGTCTGCAAAAGCAGACAGCGCTGGCTCTTCGGCTTAGAAACAGAGATGAGTACTGCACCCTAGAGTCGGATATGACTGGCTTTCGAGCAAGGGAAACCTAACCTTAACCTAGGTCAGATGTGAAAATACCAAAATGAAAGCACCTTTTGGTGAGTTCATTCTGCAGTTCCTTTCGCCTGGCCTAGTGTGAGAAAGATTAGCTGGCAACACAAGGTTGCTGGCAACCCCAAGTACAGGGTTGTGTACCCCATCATATTACTAATGAAGAGGTACTAAAAAGATGAGATTCAGAACACTTGTTGAGAACTGATAATGAACATCAGATGCAACCTGTTGACCACATCCTATGTATGCTCAAAGATCAGCATCTGAAAATCCACTATGTTGGATACTTCCTGGAGAAGAGAGGAAATGAGGCCAGGCTCGGAATACTTGGTGCCAAATGCTTAAGGAATATCTTGAAACCATTAATGTCTCTGGATGATGTCAAAGCTGTTGCAGGTGACTGAAATCGCTGGAGAACATTTACTTCCCAATGTGTTTCGCACAAGATGAATGATGATAAACCCCACCCACCCCCCTTCCATGCTGAGCTTCCAGGAAGGATGAGATGCTAGAGATGTTTGCATCAACTGCACAAACTGAGGCAAGAAACTAATGGCAATTGAAACAGACTCTATTGTTGTCTCTGGACAGCATAAACAAGATACAATATTGCCGAGCTTTCTTTACACCCTTGCTTACCTAGTATAACTTAAAACAGACTGTATGGTGGCTTTAAGTATAGACCTAAAGGTACCAAAGGAAGTAAATGGAGTTTATAGATGTTGGCAGATTCCCACCCAGAAGGACACACAAAACCTACGTGGTACCTGGCCTTTTAAAGAGGGTAAGCTGTGTCCAAGAATCTACGTACTAAATGATAAAGGTCCCTTCTGACCTTAAGCACGTCTCTGAATCACCAGAGGCCCAAAAGCTGGCCATAACTCCCAACAGCATAGAGACATCTCTGGTCACATAAATAACATTGCTTTCAGGCCCTGAAGTGAAGTTGTAAAAGTTCAGGTGCTTTTGTATGAATTATATGCCACCACAGAATGGCAAAACCTTGCTGCGGATTTTCCATTTATCCTCGTAAGAGGTGGTGTCGTTATGTTTCATCAAAGAATATTGATCCCACCACCACCCCGCTTCTAGATCTCTTCTTATTCTTCATCAATATCAATTTTCATATCACTAATTCATGTTTGACTTCCAACGTGCCCAGATTAAAAGCTTCAGAGTTCAAAATGCTTTTCAACTCCTTTGAGTTCTATTTGTTTTCAGAGCGACATGTTAAAAGCAGAAAACAAAACAAAGCAATGGCTTCTCACACAAAGCATCTTATATGAGGATTATGGGTTGGACACAAGGGCCAAAGCAAGGAGGTTATCTTGTATGGGTCAAAATATAGTTAATAAAATCTGGGTGTCTATTTACTCTCATTGTCTGTCTGTCTGTCTGTCTTTCTTACTTACTTACACACACGCGCGCGCGCGCGCACACACGCACACACTGTCAAGATCAAATCCAGGTTATTTAAACCTTCCAGCCTTCTAAGGTTGGTAAAATGAGTACCCAGTCTGTTGGGGCTCAAATGCTAATTACACTGTGAACTGCCCAGAGAGTGCTCTAAGTGCTGTGGGGCGGTATATAAGTGCAATAGCTATTGCGATTGCTGTCAAATTCTACCTACAGCCTATTTGTCTTTTCCAAAATAGCAACCAGTGCCCGATAAGAGAAAAACAATTTGTTTCTTCCTTTTAAAAAAAACCGGCCTCATCTTTACCTATAAGAAGGGGGGTTAACCATTGGAGTCCAGCATACACGCCTGCACCCGTCCCTACTATCCCGTACCGAGCCGCCTACACTTCCCTTTAGACGACCGACCATCGCCGCAAGGGTCCGGCAGCCACGAGTGGGGCATCCGCCCCACAAACACAGACAGAAAAAAGAACTACAGTTCCCAGCGTCCTCCATGCCGCGCAACCAATCAGCCTGGCTAGATTTTCTCCCAACCAATCACAGTCCAACATGCAAATCAGCTCTCTCCAACATTCCGTTTTTAGGCCTGGCTGTTAATAAACTGCCATTTTTCTCCTATGGCACAACACTCTGTGTGTGCGTGCGTGCGTGCGTGCGTGTATGTGTGTGCGCGTGCGTGCATGTGCATGCGCGTGCGCGTGTGTGTGTGAGAGAGAGAGACTGAGAGAGTGGTTGTATTGTTTGTTTGTGTTTGTGTGTGTGTATTGTGGTTGTATTGTGTGTGTGGTTGTGTCTTGTGTGGTTGTATTGTGTGTGTGTGCGGTTGTGTTGTGTGAGTGGTTGTGTTGTATGTGGCTCCCCCCGAAGCCTCTGCGAGGCCACACACACACACCACCACCAATCATGTGTGTGTGTTGTGTTGTGTGTGTTTGTGTGTATTGTGTGTGTGGTTGTGTTGTGTATATGTGTGTGTATTGTGTGTGTGGTTGTGCTGGGTGTGTGTATTGTGTGTGTGTGTGTTGTGTTGGGTGTGTGGTTGTGTTGGGTGTGTGTTTGTGTCCTCCGCAAAGCTTTGGGAGGAGGGGTAGTCCCTCCTCTTCCCACGTAGCTTCGTCGCGTGTGTGTGGTTTGTGTTTGTGTTTGTGTGTGTGTGTGTGTGTGTGTGTGTGGTGTGTGTGTGTGTGTAATGAGTGTGTGGGGGTGTGTTATGTGTGTGTATGTGTGTGTGTGAGGTTGTGTTGTGTATGTGTGTAATGAGTGTGTGTGTGTTGTGTGTGGTTGTGTTGTGTATGTGTGTGTATTAAGTATATGTGTGGTTGTGCTGTGTGTGCAGAGTGTGTGTGTATTGTTTGTGTGTGTGTGTGGTTGTGTGTGAGGTTGTGTTGTGTGTGTATTGAGTGTGTGTGTGGTTGTGTGGTGTGTTGTGTGTGTGGTTGTGTTGTGTGTGTGGTTGTGTTTTGTGTGTGGTTGTGTTGAGTGTACCCCCCCCCAAAAAAAAAAAACCAACTACCACCAAAACACATACAAAAAAACCTGCCTGGCAGAGCTGGGCAAAAAAACCTAGCGTTTCCATAAAACATGCCTAAGGCAGCCAACAACGCTAAAAACAACAATAGGTGAAGGTAAAGATTTCCCTTGCTTGAAAGCCAGTTGTGTCCAACTCTAGTGGTTGATGCTCTTCTCCATTTGCAACCAAAGAGCCAGTGCTGTCTGTGTCTGCAGACATTTCCATGGTCATGTGGCAGGCATGACAGCACTGGAGCACACAGAACTCTGTTAACTTTCCCACCAAAGTAGTACCTATTTATCTACTTACTAATTCTTTTGAACTGCTAGGTTGACAGAAGCTGGGATAAAGAAGTAAGCTAACTCTGTCCTTCCGCACTCGGGTCTTGAACTTCTGATCTGCCAACCTTCTGCTCATCAAACTGTGTCTAAGTAATTGCAACCTCGCCCCCAGAGGAAGGGACTGGTAAATCACTTCTCAGTACTCTACTCCCCACTTATAAAATCCTGGAAATGGTTACCATAAGTTGGAATTGACTGGACCAGTACAGTTACTTATTGTTAAAGAGAGAGATTAACATCTGGTGTGGGATAGCCTGAAAGTGTGCAGGCATCGGGCAGAGCTATAAGACCTGGAATTTGCTCAGTGTCAAAGAACATAAATTGTCTCTTCATGGAGAAATTGGAAATGATGCCTTTTAGTACCAAAAGGGAATGTCTTGGCATGGCTGACTGGTTGGCTGGTCCATAATCAGGAGACTTTTTGCCACAAAATTTGATTGCAGGTTCACTTGTACTATTATAATTTGGACTAGCTAAATCAGGAGTTCTCAACTTTTTTTAAAGCCTGGGGCTGGGTCATACTCCCTCAGACAGCTTCAGGGGCCGGATGGCCATTTTACCCTTCCTCCACCACATAGCACTTCCTGGAGGTGGTGGAGGCGACATGAAATCGTGCCATGGGCCGCATCCAGCCCACAGGCCACAGGTTAAGGATTCTTGACCAAAATTGTATTATCTTCCTTGACTAGAATAAGGATAATTGGCTCCTCAAGATGGAGAACTGGAAAAAGATTTTTGCTTGTTAAGGATACTTTTTGAACTTGTTACTCAAAGTACTGTTATTTTTTTCCTATTCCTGTTCTTAACTATTTACCACATGTCTCTGTAAGCCTGAGCACAAGCGATAATGAAGTTATCTAAACAACTGGAGGAGATGTCAAAAATTCAACCTCCGATTCAGTGAGGTATAAAAATTCCACCTCCCATTCCATAAACCGCTAGCAAATGTCTCTGTTATGTAACCTCAGCCAGCGCTTTGATATTGCTGGAACAAATCTGATATTACCAGATCCCACAGGGTAATTTACTCTGCACCAACCACAACTGAACTTCAAAATCCTCTCTCTTAATATGGATTACTTGCAACTGTGCTATGTATATTTCCTCTGGCAATAAATCTAAAGGACATTGATAAAATGGTAATGTGGGGTCATGGGTAAATATACAAATACTGTAAAGTGGAATTCACACTTTCAGCCAGAAAGTTCAAAAACAAGACACTGCTTCAATAAGCAAACAGTAACACAATCTACAGCTGCAGTGGCTCAAGTGGATAAAACGCTGACTGGGAAGCGGAAGGTCAGCAGTTCGATTCCCGAGTACTGCAAGAGGGATTTGGCTCCCGTCTTTGTCCCAGCCCAATCTAGCAGTTCGAAAGCAAGAAATTGCAAGTAGATAAATAGGGACCACTTTCGTGGAAAGGTAACAGCGTTCCATGCGCTCCGGTGTCTAGTCATGCCTGCCATATGACCATGGAAACGTCTGCAGAAGCAGACAACGCTGGCTCTTCGGCTTAGAAACAGAGATGAGCACTGCACCCTAGAGTCGGATACGACTGGCTTTCGAGCAAGGGAAACCTTTACCATTACCTTTACTAACACAATCTAGAGGCAGTTAAGTATGTTAAAGCCCCATGTGGTTTTCGACAGCTCACTTAAGTCCCTGTGCAAAGCGTACCCACCATAATCAGGGATTTGAAATGTCCAGTTAATGCCATGTTATGTCCCTACAAATATAGACACACATATAAGCAGCCTTTTCTCCTTTTATTATACTTTGACAAAATAGACAACTGAGTTGTGGGTCTACCATCCAAAAAGTCCAACCCAGAATGGACATCCATGCCAGCTTATTGGCTGGGATATAGCACCAAGTTTTTGTTTTGTTTTTTTAAATGGATACTCTCGTCTTAATTCACCAAACACATCAAAACTGTATCTGTAAAGAAATAAAAGTCTGGGCTGTTTCTTAATGTCTCATGAATTGAACTACACATGAAAAGATTCTCAGTGTTCTTTTCGTACATTGTCTGTTTAAAGCAGGGCATTCCACGGCTACGCAAGGCCTTCTGGGAAATTGAGCATTTGCAAGGAAATGCTTTCAATTTTGAAGCTTGTGTTTATATTTCAGAGGCCACCAGGGCAATCCTGAAGCCTGTTCAGTGAAATTTTATGTTTCTTAAAGTCAGGTGTTACTCTGTGTTTCCAGACTTTAGAACCAATTCATGCTAGCTAATGGCAGTTCTGAGTACAGCTGTTTTCCATAGTCAAACCTTGATGATTTGAGCTGTAACTCTGACTCCCTTTAGTTGCTGAGATTTCAACAGGAATCTGTGCATTTTTTGCCAACTCAGTTCTATACTCTTAATGACTAGAAACTTCATTTTTAAAACTGAAAACAGAGATTTTAGTGTTTCTTGGCACAATTGTGAGTGTGCATTAGCCACAAAAAACTGCGACCAAGCTGAGTCTCCAGCACTATGGAGACAAGGTTGTTTCAGATTTTTAAGAACTGAGCCTTTTTCAGATTCAATAAGTATTTGCTTTCTAGCGGAACATTCTTCTGTCAAGTTAAATTGGCATTTCAACCCACGACATGCCCGTTGGTTTATCTAGCAAATGCACCAGGAGTTTAAGCTGGAGCCATCTTAATGAGAGCATTGTGATTGTAGAGTTGTTATTTTAGAAAAAGAAAAAGAAGAATGTCCTGAAAGGCAAAGTAGTTGTAAAAATAATCTTTTTTTAATGCTAAACCACAGAAGCTTTATGGGAACAAGCTAAAACATAGATTTGTCTTTCTTTCTTTTTAATCTTAATGGAAAATGCACATTTAAACAGGAAGGGCAAGCCACACTCCCAGGGTGCCCCCCCCCCCCCGACGAAGAGAATGGTAAACCACTTCTGTTTATTCTTTGCATAGGAAATACTGGGAAAGGTTGCCTTCAGTCAGATTCAACTTGATGTCATACAGTTCTTATTTATCAAAGAGCAAAAGTTTTATTCTTAATAGTGTGTCTACCAATGTCTGGCCAGGTGATTGATTGATTGATTGATTGATTGACTGATTGACTGATTGATTGATTGATTGATTCGATTTGTATGCCACCCACTCAGCATACGCCTACTCAGGGCGGTTCACAAAAATCACAACATATCAAACATTACAGTACAAAAAATATAACAATACAATAAAATGTAACAATGCAATAAAATATAACAATATAATAAAATGTAACAGTGCAATAAAACGTAAAAGACCAACACATACATTGACAACTAACTGTGGCCAAAGGACCATCATCTCCTGAATCTGTCACCGGCCCTCCCCAGCTGTTTCTCCTTCCTCAAGTAAAGAGCTTTGTAACCTTCAGACATTTTGGTTATCCTCCTATGGTAATAGAGTAGACTGGGGTGACCAAACTACAGCCCGTGCTGCCAATTCATTCGGCCTGCACCTCCCTCACCTTTCCCAGAAGTGGAAGTAAAATGCTACATTATATTGTTCCCAGGACAGTCTTCATGGCTGATCACCATGATGATAGCCAATATTTCAATTGGTATATAGCACTTGAAGAAAAAGAAGTATGTCCACACATCTGTGTACACAGGAAGTGTGTGTGTGTGTGTGTGTGTGTGTGCGGGGGGGGGGGGGATTCCAGCTTTAAACATTCTCACTCCCACTAAAATCCAGATCCCAGATCTCCACCTCACCCCCACCCTAGCACAAACCTAACTACGTTGTATGGCAAGGAAAGTGGGGACAGAGAATAGCATCTTCAATTGGGGTGCCATGGGTTTCCCAAGAAAGGGACTAAGGGTGAGAGCAAAACCTATGAATAATGCCTACCTGCCTACTTGCATTGATGAAATCTAGAAGCAGGCACAAGCACTGGGAGAAATTTTTCACATTGGTTCTTTCTAATTGAAAAGTAGGGCATACAGTATCTGCTTATAAATCCCCTGAGCATTACCTGATAAGATAGGCTCTGGTGCAAACCTGCACTGCAGCAATTTTCTCTGTGTCCTTTTCTGAACCTTCAGCTTTCATTTACATTCTCTACATCTCATTGTATAGTTAGGAATAAGATTTAGGACTAGTAGATCCATTGGTTAATATATTATAAATCAGCAGGGAAATATTAGTTTTAGAACTCTTTAGGGCATACTAGGCAGGAAAATAAGGTTTTATGTGATTTTCATTACAAAGGCTTGTGTTCTGCTGCAGGAGAATCAGATACTGTACTGTTTTTTCTTTGAGTAGAGTCTGCAGGCAGTATGAAACGTGGCTGTGGTAGAAGAAGATGTCAGCACTTGGGAAAGATTGCAAGAAGGCTGTGTGCATCCAGTGCAGCAGAGCAGAGTGGAGGAAAGAGAGGCCTAGAACATCTATTACAAGCCCTACAAACCAAATCTGTCACAAAGCTGCTTTATCCAGCATGGATTATACAGTCCAAGGTGTGATGAGTATCTGCCATTAGTCCAAAGTAGAACAGAAATGAGGGAACCTCAGACATGTTCCAGTGGCATCTTCATGCAATCCAGCTGGGGCAGTGAGGTGGTGAGGAAGACACTTTTCTTCAAAGGAGTCAATGTGCCAGAGAAGGACAAGGATGTCATAAGCCAGGAGTACTCAAACTTTTAAAGCCAGGGGCCAGGTCACACTCCCTCGGACAGTTTTGGGGGCCAGACAGCCATTTTGCCCTTCCTCCAACCGATGGCACTTCCTGGTGTGGTGGAGGCTACATTAAATGGTGCTGTGGGCCGCATCCGGCCGACAGGCCACAGGTTGAGAATCACTGTTCATAAGCACTCACACTGACCCCATCAGCTCAGGTAGCAGCTAGTTTTGTGGTTGGGAACTAGATTGGTGAAGAGCACCAAACATTGCCTTCTGTAGTCATAACATGCAGCCCCATCATATTCAAGAAGTGTTTATCACCCCCTCCCCTCAGCCCCCATTCCCAGCAAATGTCTCCTATGCAAAGCAGCATTGTTTCAGGTGTGAACACCCCTTCAATTATGTACACATCTGATATGGGGAGACTGAAGTGACTTAGGTGGGGACTATTTCAAAAGCATGCAGGACTGAAATCACTCCTTGCCCTGCATCTGCACTGGCCCCACCAGTTGTCACTGTAGATGCTCGTCACTGTAGTTCCCATAGCCACCCACCCTTAAAGAAAGAGCAAAAAAAGCAAGCTGTTTTGGTGCTTATTAAGGGTTTTTTAAAAAGGTTTTTTTAAAAAATGTTTTAAGATTGGATGTTTTATATATTATTGTTTTAATGATGCCCAGAGTTCTTCATTCATTCAAATGGGGTGGCAATATATAAATATGAATAATAAATAAATAAGCCCATGTTATTAAAGGAGAAATGGATAGAGGAACGAGGGAGGGCCTTTGTAATCTGGCTGTGTAGCTTGACCAGACTATGGAAAATCAGGTGTCACTAACAGTCAGGTCCACATTTTCCCATCTATGGCTCATAGTCCAGTTCTGCAAATGTTTAACACCAGGTGTTTGTTTTGTATCCTCCTACTATTTGCATTTCAACAGGGCAAAAACTCACAACTAATCCGCATAACAATCAGAGATCATCATAAGAACATAAGAACATAAGAACAGCCTTGCTGGAACAGGCCACAGCCCATCCAGTCCAGCATTCTGTCTCACACAGTGGCTCACCATTTCCTTCAGGGTATTCCCAAGCAGATGCCTTCACCTGCTTAGGATTCCCTGGAAATGATATTGAGATGTATTCTGCCTATCTCTCCAACCCGGAGGTTGTCCTTAAGTATCCATAATTATAGCCATTGATACATACTCTTGTCCTCCATGAACTTGTCTAATCCTTTCTTAAAGCTGTCAAGACTGACAGCTGTCACCACTTCTTCTGGCAGGGAGTGCCATAGACCAGTAATCCTCTGGGTGAAAAAGTACTTTCTCTTATTTGTTTGAGAACTAGTACCCAAAAGTTTCATGGAGTGTCCCCTAGTTCTAGTGTTATGCGATAGGGAAAACAGTTTTTCCTTATCTACTTTGTCCACACCGTGCATGATTTTATAAACTTCAATCAGGTCACCTCTTAGACGTCGTCGTTCAAGAGTGAAGAGGCCCAACCGTTGCAGCCTCAGATGGTAAGGAAGGTGTTCCAGGCCCCTAATCATTCTGGTTGCCCTCCTCTGCACTTTTTCCAGCTCCATAATATCCTTCTGGAGGTATGGCGACCAGAACTGTACACAGTATTCCAGATGGGGCCTCACCATAGATTTATAAAGAGGCAAAATGACACTTGCTGACTTATTTTCTATACCCTTCCTAATGATCCCTAGCATTGAGTTTGCTTTTTTCACTGCTGAGGCACACTGGGTTGACACCTTCATTGAGTTGTCCACCAGGACACCAAGGTCCCTTTCCTGGTTTGTCGCAGAGAGTTCAGACCCCATCAGTTTATAAATGTAATTGGGGTTCTTTGCCCCAACATGCATCACTCTGCACTTTTGAAAATTGGTGTTACATTCGCTACCTTCCAGTCATCAGGCACAAAGCCTGATTTGAGGGAAAGATTATATATTTTGGCTAGGAGATCAGCAATTTCATCTTTAAGTTCCCTGAGAACTCGTGGATGGATGCCATCTGGTCCTGGCGATTTGTTAGTGTTTAGTTTAACAAGACATGCAAGGACCTCCTCCCTGGTTATTTCTATCTGGCTTAATTCTTCGGTTTCCCTCCCTACGAAGATAGGCTCTGTTTTGGGCATGTGGCCTCTGTCTTCTTCAGTGAATACTGAAGCAAAGAATTCATTGAGTCTCTCTGCAATCTCTGTTTCCTCTTTAATAACCCCTTGCTTTCCATTGTCATCTAATGGCCCAATGGCCTTCCTAGTTGGGTTCTTACTTCTAATGTACTTAAAGAAGTCTTTGTTGTTCTCTGAGTATTTTTAGCTATACGCTCCTCAAAGTCTTGCTTTGCTTTCCTGATTGTTGCCTTGCATTTGTTCTGCCAGAATTTACGTTTCTATAAGAACATAAGAACATAAGAACAGCCTTGCTGGAACAGGCCACAGCCCATCCAGTCCAGCATTCTGTCTCACACAGTGGCTCACCATTTCCTTCAGGGTATTCCTTAAGCAGATGCCTGCTTAGGATTCCCTGGAAATGATATTGAGAGATATCCTGCCTATTTCTCCAACCCAGAGGTTGTCCTTAAGTATCCATAATTATAGCCATTGATACTCTTGTCCTCCATGAACTTGTCTAATCCTTTCTTAAAGCTGTCAAGACTGACAGCTGTCACCACTTCTTCTGGCAGGGAGTTCCATAGACCAGTAATCCTCTGGGTGAAAAAGTACTTTCTCTTATTTGTTTGAGAACTAGTACCCAAAAGTTTCATGGAGTGTCCCCTAGTTCTAGTGTTATGCGATAGGGAAAACAGTTTTTCCTTATCTACTTTGTCCACACCGTGCATGATTTTATAAACTTCAATCAGGTCACCTCTTAGACGTCGTCGTTCAAGAGTGAAGAGGCCCAACCGTTGGAGCCTCAGATGGTAAGGAAGGTGTTCCAGTCCCCTAATCATTCTGGTTGCCCTCCTCTGCACTTTTTCCAGCTCCATAATATCCTTCTGGAGGTATGGCGACCAGAACTGTACACAGTATTCCAGGTGGGGCCTCACCATAGATTTATAAAGAGGCAAAATGACACTTGCTGACTTATTTTCTATACCCTTCCTAATGATCCCTAGCATTGAGTTTGCTTTTTTCACTGCTGAGGCACACTGGGTTGACACCTTCATTGAGTTGTCCACCAGGACACCAAGGTCCCTTTCCTGGTTTGTCGCAGAGAGTTCAGACCCCATCAGTTTATAAATGTAATTGGGGTTCTTTGCCCCAACATGCATCACTCTGCACTTACTAATGTTGAAGCTCATTTGCCACTGTTTTGCCCACTCCCCCAGTGTCGAGAGATCCCTCTGGAGCTCCTCACAATCTGTCACAGTTTTCACTACCCTGTATAATTTAGTGTCATCAGCAAATTTGGCTACCTTGCTTTTTACTCCTACCTCTAGATCATTTATGAAGAGGTTGAAAAGCAGGGGTCCCAGTACTGAACCTTGGGGGACCCCACTCTTTACTTCCCTCCACTTGGAGAAGTGTCCATTTAGTGCTACCCTCTGTTTCCTGTCCCTTAGCCAGTTGCTGATCCAGGACAAGACCTGTCCCTTTATTCCATGACTGGTAAGTTTATTCAAGAGCCTTTGGTGTGGGACCTTGTCAAAAGCCTTCTGAAAGTCCAGATAAACAATGTCAACTGGATCCCCCTTATCCACATGCTTGTTGACACTCTCAAAAAATTCCAACAGATTAGTGAGGCATGATTTGCCCTTGCAAAAGCCATGTTAGCTCTCCTTTAGCAGCGCCTTCTCTTCTATGTGCCTATTAATTCTATCTTTTAGGATGGTTTCCATCACTTTACCTGGGACACATGTCAAACTGACAGGTCGGTAATTCCCTGGATCACCCCTGGATCCTTTTTTGAAAATTGGTGTTACATTCGCTACCTTCCAGTCATCAGGCACAAAGCCTGATTTGAGGGAAAGATTATATATTTTGGCTAGGAGATCAGCAATTTCATCTTTAAGTTCCCTGAGAACTCGTGGATGGATGCCATCTGGTCCTGGTGATTTGTTAGTGTTTAGTTTAACAAGACATGCAAGGACCTCCTCCCTGGTTATTTCTATCTGGCTTAATTCTTCGGTTTCCCTCCCTATGAAGATAGGCTCTGTTTTGGGCATGTGGCCTCTGTCTTCTTCAGTGAATACTGAAGCAAAGAATTCATTGAGTCTCTCTGCAATCTCTGTTTCCTCTTTAATAACCCCTTGCCTTCCATTGTCATCTAATGGTCCAATGGCCTTCCTAGTTGAGTTCTTACTTCTAATGTACTTAAAGAAGTCTTTGTTATTTCTCTGAGTATTTTTAGCTATACGCTCCTCAAAGTCTTGCTTTGCTTTCCTGATTGTTGCCTTGCATTTGTTCTGCCAGAATTTATGTTTTTGCCTGCTGTCCTCATTCGGACAAGCCTTCCATCTTCTAAATGAGCTTCTCTTGCTCTTGATCACTTCCCGAACAGCTCCTGTAAGCCACATTGGAGTCCTCTTGGACCTGGCAGTGCCCTTTTTCCTTTTGGGTATGCATTCCAATTGAGCCTCTGTTATTGTTTTTGTAAACAGCCTCCATGCCTCTTGGAGTGTTTGGACTCTCTCAATTTTCCCTTTCAGCTTCTTTTTTACTAGTTTCCTCAACTCTGGGAAAATTCCTTTTTGAAAATTTAAGTTCTCTGTGTTAGATTTTTTCAGTGACTTGCGGTCTATGATCAAGTTAAACATAATTGAGTTGTGGTCACTGATCCCTATTGGATCAGTCACATTAACATCTTGCACCAGATCCTGAGTATTACTCAGGATCAAATCAAGGATTCTTGTACCTCTAGTTGGGTCTTCAACCATCTGTCCCAGGGAACAATCATTTAGCATATCTAGGAACTTTATCTCTTTATCATGTGCTGAACAACAGTTCACCCAGTCTATGTGAGGGTAATTGAAGTCCCCCATTATAACCAGGCTTCCCTTCTTGGATGCCTCCTTTACAACATTCTCCAACTGCCAGTCTCCCTCAAGAGTTTGGGTCGGAGGCCGATAGTATATGCCTACTGTTAGACCATCCTTGTGGCCTGGTACTCTTACCCACAGAGCTTCTAATGGTGACTCCAAATCACCTAGATATTCCAATTCATACGATTTTATCACTTCTTTGACATACAAGGCCACACCACCTCCCATTTGCCCTTCCTATCCTTCCTGTACAGTTTGTAGCCTGGGATAACTGTATCCCATTGGTTATCATCTGTCCACCAGGTTTCAGTGATACCAATAATATCAATATTCTTATCTATTGCTAAGTATTCCAGCTCCCCTATTTTGTTCCGGAGGCATCTGGCATTTGTATACAAGCATTTATATATGCTTTTCTGACACAGTCTTTTGTGTCCAGTTGCATTGTTAGACTGCCTCTTGCATCCTTCTGCTAGAATGCTAGTGACTAGCTCCTCGCTCTGCTCAGTAATTTTTGCATCCTCCTCACTACTCAAGTACACTGCTATTACCAGTTGTAAAAGGGCATATTGATTTGCATACTCCTCTGTTATGCTAATCAACCCCCCTGTACCTGATATGTATAAACTGATGCCATGAAGTCTCACTTCTATGTCTGATGAAGTGGACTTGATCCATGTAAGTTAACATTAAAAAATAGCAGTTAGTCTTTAAAGTGCTACAACGTTTTTGTTTCTGTTTTGCTTTGCTTTGTTTACTCTCTGGTATGCTTGAAACACAAACTAACACTGCTACTATTCAAAAAGATTGAATTTTATAGTTTTGGCTAAGCTGTTCCTGCTTTATGGATGTCTTCAGTTTCTAATCAGGCTGGCAAGTCAAAAGTGCAGAAGTCTCTACATCTAAGGCATCATAAACATGACTAGAGAGGCCAAAGTAGCCCCACTGATTTTCTCATGATGTATGCTTGTAGACATAAAATGTTTCTCACTGAGGCAAATAAGCGCCATATGAAACATGGCCATATATGCACTTTAAACTTCAGAGTGATTGCAAAAAAGCATCCTTTCTTAATCTAGCTATCTCCTCCATTTGGCAAGATGAAAATTGAGTGCTTTCAGCACAAATGACTGAAAACGAAATATTGCTCAAGGTCCATGAAAACCTGGCACCAAACTCAATTAAGGATTCATAGAGATGCTCACAGATTCAAGATATCTCATTTCTCAAGGAAGACCTTAGTCTGCTGTTATGTGCAGATTTTTGATAACTCTAATAGATTTCTTAAAGGTATCTGAGATTTTCAAGGAGTGGTTTATCAGACACACACACACACACACACACACACACACACACACACACACACACACACACACACACACACACACACACACACATTGAGGTTCCCTAGTAGAAAACATATCTGAACCCAGGTCTCCTGATTCATAGTCCAATACCCAATCCATTACATCACACATATTCTCTATTGATCTGTTATTAGTTTTGAATTCATGACCTGATATAAGCAATGTGCTCCTTTTTAAACCCTGCAGTATTCTATATCTCACATATAGCTCTCACAGGTAAACTAAACAGCTCAGTTGCAGAGATACCTGTTTGTGTTAAGAATGCCAATTCCAGTGGCTGTGGTGGTGCAGTGGTTAAGGGGCAGTGTGGTGGCTCAGTGGTGAAGAAACTTGTTAGCTGGAAGGCTGGCAAGTCGGAAGTTCGAGATCCGGGTACTACTTGTTAGATGGAGCGCCTGTCACTGTCCCAGCTCTTGGGGACATGAAAGGAGCCTCATTTGGGCATTCACTGAGTGGAGTTTCTTCCACAAAAATCCTTTTAACCCAGAATAATTTCTGCCACAAAATTATTATTATTCCACTGGTTCACACTATTCATCTGATTCTTACAAGAATTTACTTGCTTGATGTTGGTGTATAACAGTGATGGTGAACCTTGGCACTCCTGGTGTTCTTGTTCTTCAATTACCAGAAGCCTAAATCAGTACTCCTGCTGATCAGGGCTTCTGAGAACACCTGGGAGTGCCAAGATTCACTATCACTGGTGTATAATCTGCTTTTTAAATCCTCTTTTCACTGTTGCTCCACTGAGCTTTCTCCTCCTACAACTCTACAGACACAACTGGCAATGCCTTGCTGATACTTAATTGCATCAAATAGCATGCAACTGTCATGTCAGAGAGTCTGAGGACTGATCATTGCTCCAAAAAAAAACTTGCAGAATTTTATAAACCTCTAGAAAAAAACAGAAACTTGTGTTTACCGAGCTGGCAGTTGTCCCAATAAAGATTTAACTTGAGAATGAAACCAGACAATCATCCCCAATCGCATCAACATTCATCTAGATATCAAAGTAAAAGTCTTTTCATTGTTGGAATAAGTCCTGGCAACATCAGCTTGTCTGTTTGTGAAAGCTTTATGTATCCTACATTCTATGTTTCATAAGCACAAAAATTCTTGAAAAATGTGAAAACATGCAAAAATCTTACAGCATTAAAATGTCGATGCACAAACTTAAAATAAATATGAAGAGAACACTTCAGTTGCAGAAAATGCTTAAGTTGAATTCAGTATATATATAAAAAAAGTATTATAAAAATATCAAAAAAAGCTTTAAGTTCTTTCTGCAAATGTAGGTGACTATATAGCCCAAGAAGGCATATTGGGGAGGGGGAGACAGAATTATCTCCAAAATATCTAAGTTTTAAAAAGTCACATTCTAGAGTTTCATCAGTCTGGCACACAAAGAATATTTTTAACATAGGAATTTCTATTGCATCTGGACTGTCTGTTAGTACAAGAGCTTGGAATATTAAATCTGATAGGTTGCCACTATGGTGATAATGTCATTTATTTTGGCTATCAATCTACAGAGCTGGGATAATTTGTGTTCTGTGGATAAATCTCTTGTAACATTAGAGATTATAATGGCCATAGTCTGATGATGATGATGACGACGACGATGATGATTGATGCCGACGCTCATTGTCATTACCATTACCATTACCATTATAATGATTATCATTATGATGATGATGATCATCATCATGTGTCATCAAGTTGATTCTGACTTATACCAACCCTTTCCAGGGTATTCTAGGTAGTACTCAGATGTAGTTTACCATTTTCTTCTTCTGGGGGTACCCTCAAACTGTGCAGCTTGCCCAAGGCCACATATGCTGGCTCTTTTCTCAAGAGGCACAGTTAGGAGTGGTATTCCCAACCTCTGACTCCACCATTGAGTTATCAAGCCAGCCTACAAGCCATTATAACACCTGAATATTGTAATAACCAAAAGAGGGTGATTTTGTAATACATTCAGCTGTCAAGATTGTTATGGTTGCAATGACCTGGCTTCCAAGATTAGCTGGCAATTTTTCAAATGGCTATGTTAAAATGTTTTCCAAACCTCAATCATAAAATCATTTTCATTTTCAGGGCTGCTTTTCCATACCTTCCTTAAATAGTTGAACGTTTTACACACATTATATTTTACATTCTGTTTATACAAAATATAGTCCTCTTTTTGAACATGATGGCCAGAAAGTCGGCAGGTCAGCAGTTTGAAATCCAAGTGCTTCATGACGGAGTGACCCCCATCTCTGTCCCAGCTCCTGCCAACCTAGCAGTTTGAAAGCAAGAAAATGCAAATACTGTACAGTAGAACCCCGTATAGTGATCGCCCCATACAGCGATGAAATCGCCTAGCGATGAGGCTTGGAGGGGGGAAGCCATTCCGCATAGCAATCATTCCAATGGGAAAATCCATACAATGATTTTCCAATGGGAAAAACCGCTTAGCACCAAACATTTTTGTACGGTTTTTTCCCATAGGGAAAATCGTTGTACGGTTTTTCCAATAGGGAAGATCGTACAATGATGAAATCCGCATAGCGACCAGCTCTGTGGAACAGATTAAAATCACTATACGGGGTTCTACTGTAGATAAATAGGTACCACTTCAGTGGGAAGGTAAACAGCATTCTGTGTCTAGTAATGACTGCCACATGTCCACAGAAACATCCACAGACACCACTTTTGGCTACAGAGATGAGCACAGGCCTTTTGGCTACAGAGATGAGCACCAAACCCTAGAGTTGCATAGGACTGGCTTTCGAGCAAGGGTGACCTTTACTATTTGTTACTAGTTGGCCATGTGTAAGTTTGTGTGTTACATACTGTCAAGTTAGATTCAACTTACCATTCAACTTATAACAGGGCTTTTTTGAGATAATTGAGATATTTAAGGAGTAGTTTAATTAATACCACACCCTCTAGCACATTTCCATGGCTGAGCAGGGATTCTAACCAAGATCTCCTGAGTTCTAGTCAATTACTCTATCTGCTACACCACCCTAGGCACCAATGTCTAAACGGCTACCCTAAAACATGGGGTTTTGAAATATATCCTTGAAAAAAAATTCCTTTGCAATATTCACTCTCTAATGCATTCTTCTTTCCCTTTCCTTACACACAGACACCGCTATGCATTGGAACAGTTCCCTTGGTGTTAGATGATCTTGGTAGTCACTTTTTATGGTCTTTTTTACACGGCAGTTTTGATCTTGACATAAATTTGCACCTGCCCACCCTCACACATAAAATGTGCACTGTGGGAGGAAATAGATGACTTCAACACAACTTTATATTCTTCTTCTTTGAAATAAATTGACAGGCTTTGAGGAAAAGGTGGGAGATGACTGCTTTCTGGGAATCAGTGTTAATATCCAGCGACCTTACACAGACATAGAGAGAGAGAAAGAGATATCTTGATGGGAGGAGGAGAGTCGACTCGGGGCAGCCATTTGGAGCATCACACAAGTCAAAGTTAAGGCCTGGGGCTGCCTCTTCCAGCAATTTACATAATGCTGCTCCGGGCATCAATTTCCTCCATATGGGCATCCCTTTTACAGTCTAGCAAACGTGACTTCCACTTTGCAATTTTATCAGAATCACAACAAAGCAAAGAGCCCGGGCCTGCGGCAATGTCATTCAACATGTAGCCTTCGGAAATCAGTCGGCAAAATTTACCAGGCCTCTCCCCATGCCTCAATCCTGGTTCTTGACCCTAATTGGCAATATCCATTATCACACTGGTATCTTTGCAACCTTTTAATAAAAACATGGGTACCACTTTAAAAACTCATTTAATAAAGCAATACTAATGGGTTTGGAAATGTCCTGAGTAAGCGTGAATAATAATTCATCTTAGAACTCTGCCACAGGTAATTCAGCTCATCCTCTTATTTATAAATTCCCTGCTCTAGAGCAAATCTGTTACAGGGAACTGCTGGGAATGTTTTCAAGGGTCTAGTGGGAAAGACCCCACCCCACACCCCACCCAGCAGCTGCACAGAAACCTACAGAGTAGAGAAATGGTTATCAAGGCTTATGAAAAACAGGGGCAGAAGTAGTGTTGGTCAACTGTAAGGTTTTGATAACTATTACTTGCTTTAGGCAGAACAGATTCTGTGACTGTCACCTTGCTTGACCCATATAGTTGTTTACACTTTGGAAAGAATGTGCAGATGTTGGTCTCAAGATGTTCCTCAGAGGCTGGCTTGCCAACAATACCCTCCCAAGGCTGTTCTTCTTTCAAACCTCCTGGATATTTTTAGCTCTTATGGAACACTCTTAAAATATGAAAGTGTCTTGCAATATTTATCCAGCCAGAGAGCACGGAACAATCCTCTAACTGATGTCACTAGGACTCCTGGGAGGTTAAGGACAAAGAAAGGTACACACAAGACGGCTGTGTTTGTACAACACTGCAACCTTACCTCTACCCATTTCCTAAGTGGTTTGAGAAATGCATCAACACTTCACAGGAAAGATACGTTTGTTAACGATGCTAAGAAAATACGTTATTTGCCCAGCAGATTTGCCAGAACTTTAAAATACCAACAAGAAGCATCAATAAGCATGTGCATAATAGTTTATTACTCATTTCCTCCACTAAAAAGACCCAAGACAGTTTACATCATTGAAAAGATAACTAAATATAATAAATATTTCAAATATGTTTTAAAAAGAATTAAGCACACATTATTAAAAATTACTATGTGAAAGTGTAATAAAAACAGGTAAAAATGACAAAATACTAATCATCAGAACTTTTTTAAACCTCACTTAGATAGACAGTCACTAAAGGAAATCCTGCCTAAAGAGCAAAAGTCTTCACCTGCTTGCGAAAAGATGGGTCCAACTTGGCCTCCCATGGAAGGGAGTGCCTGAATCTGAGAGGAGTGACAGAGGAGATCCTTTAATTAGTTAACCAGTACCATGCTAGGTCAGGAGCTGTGGTGGCTTAGTGGTTAAGACACTAAACTTGACAAATGGAAAATTGGCAGGTCAGCAGTTCGAGACCCGAGTTCTGTACAACAAAGTGAGCGCCTGTCTCTGTCACAGCTCCTGCCAACCTAGCAGTTTGAAAGCAAGAAATTGCAAGTAGATAAATAGGTGGGAAAGGTGACGGCATTCCATGTGCTCCAGTGTCTATAGTCATGCCTGCCACATGACCATGAAAACGTCTGCAGATGCAACTCTTTGGCTGTAAACCGAGATGAGCACCGTACCCTAGAGTCAGACATGACTGGCTTTTGAGCAAGGCCGACCTTTACCTTTACCTTACCACAGAAGGCTGTTTTGCAAATAACGTAGCAACAACAAGCTTGGACTGCTTACTGGGATGCATTCTTGGCACAGAATCATACCTCACCTCAGTCAAAATGTATGAATTTGTATCTTTCAATATATACAGATACTGTTTTCATACATTATTTTTGCCCGAAGGGCCAAAATTTGGGGGCAAATATTTACGGCACCAATGAGCAGAATTAAATTAACACAGCTGAAATGCCTCATTGTATAATAATCAAGGTCATGTGCACTAGCATTTAAAGAACTGGTGTAGTGTTGGAATCACAACATTAGACTATGACTTGAAAGAGTTGCCCCTGCCATTCAGCCATGGAAATGATTGAGTTATCTTGTGTGTGAGGTGGTCTTTCAGTCTTCTTTACCACACACAGTTGTTGTATGGTCAACATGGAGCAAAAGGAAGCCATGTATGATGTGACAAATAGGCTTTGACCTGGCCCATGCGGCTCTCCCGTTTCTGCCCAGCGACTTTTATGTTTATGTTATATTTATGTTTTTTTGATTTATATGCCGCCCTACTCAGCAAACACTGACTCAAGGCGGTTCACAACCCATCAGAACAAAGATACAATATAGCAAAAACAAGATACAATAGTGAATACAATATAGCAAAGAACAAGATACAAGATACAAAAAAGTCCATAATACAATATACAAAAAAGTTACCTGCCTGCCCTATGGAACCTCCCCAAAGACTCCGTGCTCAGGAGGCCTAAATGCCGTCCTGCATATCCTGCAGCAACCTGGGGCTTACCTGTATTAGAAGAGCCCAGCAAGTATTATGGAGAGTAGTGTATTAAATGTGGTAGCATGTGGCTTAAGGCTTAACTCTTGTCTTATCCTCTCTTCCAAAGAACAGGCATTGTTGATGAATTAAATATGTTTATTGTTCTCAAAGCATTTTGAAGAAATAACAGTTCACTCATTGGTTCAGGATACAGAATTGCAGCATACAAAAATACTAATCTAAAAGAACAGTTAGGGAAATCCACACTCAGGCCTTCCCCCAGAAACAAAAGGAAAACCTGACTATTTCTAAGTAATCATGTTGGGCAGGACTAGGGACTTTGCTGTAGCCCCCAGAAACCTCAAACTCGAACGCCAATAGAACTCGAACTAGCACTAACTCCCAAACCCATGTGCCTATAGGAAAGATGTGAGCTTGGCCCTCCTAATTAGCATACAGCCAATTAAGCCCAGGATTTTTATAAACAACCACTGGTTCTCATAACAAAGGTCTGGTGTTCCCAGGCTCTCGATGTTGACGTAAACAGACATTCCAGACCTGGGGAAGAAGACAAAACATAGGCCTGACGCTTTGAGAAGTTTCTACAAGGCCCATCTGCTAGATAAGTGCAGCAGAAAGAATTATGAGGCCTTTGCAAAGAAGCAAAGCTACATTCTAAGACAGTTTAAAAACCAAAGAAACTCCATTTTGAATAACTTGTGACCCATTTTATCACATGATGAACTAGGGAGGAAGATACAGAGGTACAAGAAGGTACAAAGGACCAACCATCCCCACAATTGCAACATGAACCCATGTGGAAAGGTTTCAGCTGCTTCATGCCTCCATTTCCGATGGATGGATGGAGGGAGGGAGGGATAGATGGATGGTGTTCAGCTCTGGACCCACACTTTACAAAGGCTAAAGACAAATTGGAACAGCTGCAATTCAGAGGAAGGCAACAAGGATGAGCAGGAGACTGGTGATCAAGGTCTCTGAAGAAAGACTAAAAGAACTGGACATGTTTAGCATTGAGAAAAGGAGACAGGGTGGTGGGGTGTGAAATACTGTATGATAGCATTCTTCAACTATTTGGAAGTTTGTCATACAGAGAAGGAGGCAGGACATTTTCTCAATTACCACAGAGTACCTGACACATAATAATTGGCTCATGTTACAGGAAATCAGATTTCACTTGAACATCAGGAAAATCTTTATTACTGCTAAAGCGGGACAACCATGGCAATTATTACCCAGGAAGCTTGTGAATGCTAGAGGCCTTCAAGAAAAAGTTAGGTAGCCATTTGTCAGATCTGCTTTGATTTGGATCCCTGCATTGAGCAGGGGGTTGGAAATAATGGCCTCATGGGCCCCTTTCAATTCCATCATTCTGTGATTCGTTTAGCTTTTCCTCCTCCTCTGGAACATTCCCTGACATAGTGACCTGGTTGCAAGATCGCTCACCTGACTCGGCCTATAGTCATGCCTGCCAGAGCAGGGAGAATACTTCCTGGCATTTCCCTTCCCCTCCATACTGGCCAAGCGAGGGGCTGGCCTCAGTAAAATAATGAATGTAGCCTTTTAGAAACAGCATGGCATCTTAAGTAAAAGGGTGATGAAATGACACTTTGCCCAACTGCAACCCCAAAAAGATTAACTAATTTTCTCTGACAGGCCTAATTATTGCACTGGGAAATGTTACAAATGCATAATCAGCGGATGCTTATTTTCTTTGCCTCTAATCTGTGGATCTGGCTAATACGAAATAATTGCTTTCATCTCAAACACTTTTGCACCGTCCGTTTGGTTCCAGAAACCTTAGTGGAAACAATAGAAGCAGATTGCTGGTGGGCTTGACCGGACAATGTGCTGTTGGAAACTTAAAAGCCATGCATGGACTGGTTTCAATGTTATTTTCTTTTTAATGGTGGAAGAAGAAGCACCTTTATTCTCCTACAAATGTGATAGTTGTATACAAATGCTAGCCAAAAAAAGTGTTTTGGTACATGAGTTGAACAACAGCACCACCTATAGACATGGTTTGGGCACTACTAGAAAGATGTCCCATGTTATTTTGGCTATTAAAGCCATGAAATCTGACAGAAGCTCCTTCTTCTTTAAATTCCAGGTTGTCTGCATCTTTTGAAGCTCATCTCTTACAGACAACATTCTCTAAAAGTCCACCTTTCCCCTCACACCCATTTGGCTCAAAACGAGGTCTCTGGATATGTTTCCGCTCTGGTTCTCATCACATTATTCCAGTGATAAAGCTTAATACAAAAAGCCATTTGTACTGCCTTGTGGCAAAGCCTGATGAATGTATAATCACATAATCATGAAAGATGTTCCTCATCCATTAGTACAATTAATACGCCTGTTTTGCCAGTTACATAAATGGGTACTAAAGAAGCAGCCTGAGGGAGGGAGTGGCTAGTCACACAGAGTGGAGAACATCCTGATTTCCGGTCTAGGGGGTAGCCAACAAAAACATAATTCACCACACTTCTCAGGACACTTTCCTTCTTTAGTGAACAACAGATGGTTATGTCTCTGCATAGACAGGCAAGAGACATACTGTATGTCCCTGGAGCCCACATCGCTCACCTTATTTCACTTTGAGTACAAAATGCTTGCTTAAAAAAATGATTAACTATTTAATTCAGGGGTTCCCATGGGCTGGATCTGGCCTGTTGTGCCATTTCTTGTGATCCCCACCCCTCCAAGGGCATTTGAGAAACAAAATGAACATCCCTTTGAAGCTGTTGGGACAAAATGGCCACCGCCACCCCATCATGTAGGCAGGATAAAATGGCCATCTGGCCCTTGAAGGTGATTGAGAGACCATGACCCAGCCCCCAGCTTGAAAAGGTTGGGAACCCCTGATTTAATTAGACCCATTTAGTTCCCTTCCATTTCCAAAGGCTGTGGCATACTATTCAAAAGAGAGGGACTTCATTCAAGTTACCATATATACTCGAGTATAAGACAATTTTTTAGCCCCAAAAAAGGGGACCCAGTTTATACTCGGGTCAATGACCACGAGGGTCCCAAGACCGTGCCAGATTGAGACATGCCAACAATTTAATTAATTTTACCATATTTCATGTATTTTGATTATTGAAACTCACTAGCAGCCGCTGCATTTCCCACCTTCAGATTATACTTGGGTCAATCTATTTTCCTGTGTTTTCAGGTCAGAATTAGGTGCCTCAGTTTATATTTGGGTCTGCTTATACTCAAGTATATATGGTAAGGAAATCTCAAGAGATTAACAGCACATTTCTGTCTATGTCTACTCACAAGCAGTTCCAGCCCTACCATTAGGCAGTGAGGCAGCAGATCCTGGAAACTAGAGAAGAGTGCTTGGAGCTGAGTAGACCATATCATATCATTGTGAACCAAAGACTGGCCTGGTTTGCAGTAAAGGGTAACCAGTGTTTTCTTTTTACCTTTCCCCCTTCCATTGGTGCTTTTCAGTTTCCTTTCTTCTTCTTTTTTCAGATTTTATCTTTCATTGTTCCCAAATAGGGGAAGGAGAAGCAGTTTGCTTGCTCAAGAAACATTGTACCTTTTCTTCAATTCTAGGGGCTTGATGAAGGAACAGGAGGCTTTAAAACTCCTGAATGTCCCCCAATATGCTCATAGAATATCCATATACTGTACTGATGACAGAAGGGCAATTTTCACAACGAAGGGGACTTTTTCTACTTCCCTGTGAAGCTCTTGAAAATTACATCCAACAATCAGAGAGTTGATGAGCTGTGATGGATATGATATTATTGCATTACTAATCATTTATCACTTACTCAGTCATGGTTGAGTTAGTTCTCTGTTCCAGAGTTTTGATGTGTTCACTTCACCATTAAGTAAATGTCATGTCATTTTAATGGCAACTTGTACTCCAGTGCATTGTGATTGAGAACGGATTAAGTTGTGGCAATCACATCAGGAGAAATGCAAAGATATACTTGGAAGTAGATAGGGAGCAGTATAGGCTCAGGCATGGCCGTGAACAGTAGATCGTGTCTGTCTTTACTAATCTGTGCATTAAAACCACTCATTATCAACTTGAAATCATAGGTAGGGATATCATCTAGTACTTCCTGTAGCTGGTAGCAGAATTCATCCTTCTCTCTTCTGGATCTTCCATTGGCGCATAGATCTCAATAACTGTCAACTTGGTATACTTTAAATAGAATCTAGCTGTGATGATATGATCGTTACCAGATCTCCAGCCAACGACTGCTCTACTTGCTTTTGGGCTGAGAACAAAGCCAACAACTCAGGTTTGTAGATCTATATACCTTGAGTAAATAATGGCCCTTCTTTCAACTATGAATTTGCCACTTCCTGACCATCTCATGATTCCTAAAATGACAATGCCGTAATTATCAAATTCTCATAATAGTTGAAATTGAAGTGGTAGCCGTGTTAGTCTGTGTAAGCATATCAGAGAGTAAAGAAAACAAAACAGCAACAACAACAAAAGACAAATATTGTCATGGCACCTTAAAGACTAACTCCTGTATTTAAATGTGAGCTTTCATGGACCAAGTACACTTCATCAGACATAAGAGTAAGAACTCATGGCATCAATTTATACACATCAGATACACAGTCACACAATGATTGCCCAGCCTAACAGAAAAGTTTACATTGTAGCTTTTTACAACTGACAATAATGGGAAATCGTAATTGTTGCTATACTCTGCCACACTGGTACAGCTTATGTACTATATATTACATGTTCCAATCCAGTTAGTTAATTTTACACTAAAGATTGAATCTCACATTGATGGTTGGGGGGCCAATTCCGTCATAGAGGATGAAGTTTTATCAGCTGAGACCAATCAATTGTGCTGCAGTTTATTTTTTCCACTTGTTTCTGTTGCAAGGAATTTTTCATAAAACTGGCTTGCAAGCCCAATGACCAGGACCACCTGCAATTGCCCTACAAAGAGTGTTATTTCACCCCATATAATTTTAATTTAATTTAATTTTTAAATTTGTATTGCCGCCTCCTTGCCGAAACGACTCTGGGCGGCTCACAATAAAAGCACAAACATCCATAAAATCCATAAAACATCCATAAAATCCCATCCTCATTAAAATCCCACCCACCCCATCTGTAAAAAAGAGGGAGGATCTTATACAAGCCAGCAGACGGAAGTCAAACCTCCATCAATGCCCCACACTTGGCCCGCCAACCAGGTTTTAAGTCCTTTCCCGAAGGGCAGCAATTCTGTCTGCAGCTGTAGCTCTGCTGGTAGGAGGTTCCATAGGGCCGGAGTGTGCTAGAGAGATGAGCCCCTCTAGCCGATGGTACAATTAGAGCCCCTCCGGTCTGCTCTGGTTGGACGGACAGACGTTCTTGGGGAGATGCGGTCTCTTAGGTATCCTGGCCCACTACCATGTAGGGCTTTAAAGGTCATCACCAGCGCCTTGAATTGCACCCAGAGGAAAACTGGTAACCAGTGCAGCTCCAGGAGCAGTGGCAAGGCATGGGCATAACACCCACACTCCATCACCACTTGGGCAGCCGCGTTCTGGACCAGCTGCAGCCTTCGAATGGTTGTCAAGGGCAGCCCCATGTAGAGTGCATTGCAATGATCTAGTCTAGAGGTGACCAGAGCATGTGTGACCATGAGCAAGGAGGTATAGTTTGCCCCTCACCATGTTGAGGAATGTAGTGGGAATTTGAGGGGAGGACATAGACAGAATGCTTTTATATAGTAGCTTCCATTTCTTAGACAAAAGATTTCACAATGAGCAAGGGTGTATTTTTAAAAGGGTGTATTTAAAAAAAAACACCATGAAAATGAACTTATTTTTCAGCATGCCTCTACCTGCTCCCATAGAAACACGCCTAGAGTTAGTGAACATAGCAGATAGAATGTTCTAATAGGACTCCCTGTTTGGCCATAGGAACTCCCTGGGGAAGGTAACAGTGGTAAAACTTAAATCTTTCATATACCTGTATTTTTAAAAATGAGAAGCAACTTGTCAACACATGACAACAGCATTGTCAAAACAGATATTACAGGAAATTCATTTTCCCTGTGTTGAACCTGTTTCCATATCCACATTGTAATTTCCTCAGATATAAAAGTAGTGTTTCAATTATCAAACTTACAAATTAAGCCTGAGCTTACCTTCCAATGATGAATCACAAAATAAAGGACATTAGCCAAAATCCTATTAGTTATGCCCGCCACTAATACAATCTGTACATCTCAGCAGCAAATTGGTGCAAGTTAAGATGTCAGTGTAGGCAAATGCCTACCTAACTTCATAACAAGAAGCATTTCACCAGTAAGTGTTACACTGGTTGCATTATACCAGTGTCAGATCAGAAAGTCTGACATTTTAACACCTCCCTAAGAACCTATAAACTGGGGGTTCTTAACCTTTTCAAGCCAAGAGCCAGGTCATGCTCCCTCAGACAGTTTCAGGGGCTGGATGTCCATTTTGCCCTACCTACCACACATGGCACTTCTGGGTGTGGCAGAGGCGGTGGGGGGCCACATAAAATGGTGTTGTGGGCCACATCCAGCCCAAAGGCCATAGGTTAAGAACCCTCTGCTATAAACCTTTAGACTGTACTCCTGTAGGAAAAATCAGAAGTCTGGGTTCATCATAGCTGGCATTTATCCCTGAAAGGATTCATTCCAGTTTGAAACCAGATGACAATTTCCAATTATATCAAAGTTAACAAACAACCCATTGTTTCATGCATGGTGAATTAAGGCATCTCTAGATATCCATATCATAATTACTGGACACACATCAAAACTGTTAAACAATATTCACACCCAACCAAGCCAGTTATGGAAGAATATCCACATTGCTTTTGTTGCTGCTTCATGCCTACTGCGCTTTAATGTCTGGTGCCCAGTGCTCAGTGTCAGGTGTTATTTCTGTTTGTTGTGAGTGACATGTATGTGTCAATATGTGTCACACCTTTCTTTCAATTGTTTATATTTCTCTTGCACCTGCAGTACTAGCAAACTGGTACCATAGTATTTTACTTGGGTATAGTTTTTGTACGTGAATAAAATGCCAAGAATGCAAAATGTCAGTGAACAAATCTGATTAGGTGCAAATTTCTTCTCTTTGCATTTTGGTGCTCCAATGTTATGTATTTCTTATCAATTGTTTATGTTCTTGCTCATGAGAGAGATTCTTTTTGCTAAGAAAAATGTTATTCCTATATTTTAATTCCAAATGCAGATGTTTCTCATCTTCTGTATTCCTCTTCCAAACTCTATTGGGTATCACATTCCAAAGGATAGAGAAGTAGATTTCCAAATACCAATAAATATTTGCTGTTAATTTGATGAGCTCCTGCTCCCCACCAGGTTATATATAAGGGAAACCAGAACAGAAGGTCAATTCATGCTGTTCAAGACAGCAAAATGTATAACACCATAACAGAATGCTAGAGATGTCAAGCTAATCATGATTTCGCTGAAAAAAATATTTGGTAGTCCCATAACATTATTTAAATGTCAGTGCTGAAAGTCAGTTGGGAATAGCATGAAATGAACTTGTCTCTGTGCTGCAGTCATTTAGATAATTATAAATGGAAATATGTGAAAAGAAATGCAGAGAATTACTGGGAAATGATGTCAGGTGCTAAAATTATTATAACTAATCAAATAGAAAAGAAGAAAGTGCTATCGCTCATACATGAAAGAGCAGGGCAAAAAGATTTGGGAAGTAACATATTGCAAAGAAGTAAATGATAACACATTTTGTTCATTCCATAGTCTAAACCAGGAGTTCTCAACCATTTAAAGCCGGGGGCTGGCTCATGCTCCCTCAGACAGCTTTGTGGGCTGGATGGCCATTTTGCCCTTCCTCCACCACATGGCACTTCCTGGTGTGGTGGAGGTGGTGGTGAGGGGCACATGAAATGGGGCCGTGGACCACAGGTTGAGAATCCCTGGTCTAAACTAATAATCAACAGGCATTATGGCATGCATTATAGCATTGTACAATTAAGGTGAAAATGAAAAAGCAGTTGCTTCTGCCTAAACATTGCAAGGTGTGATGTTACCACTGCTAGTACATTCTTGCAAGGAATAGTTGATTTCTCCATGTGTCTCTTCCCATCCTATTCTGGACTTTTAGACTTGTTGTTTGCATATGCAGAGACTATTTTTCCTCATTCTATCACAATAGTGAGAGGAAAATAAAGGAAGGCCAGGCTCATCAGCTGTGTTTTCTTAGGTTATCATAGCTCTTGCTCAAAAATATCACAGCAATATTGCAGGCTATAAAGTTATTACTTACTTAAAAGTTCTTCCCTCCCCAGCTGCTGCTCTGAAAATAAAAATATTGGAGCAGCATTTGCTTACATTCCCCACCCTTGCAGCATTCATCATAGAGGTTACTTAAATGCCAAATGGAAAGGAAATTCCTGTTCCCCAGCAGGTTTCCCATAGTATATCCTATCAAGCAACCCAAGTGAGAACAGGAGGCTGGGAAAGTAGTAGTAGGAGGAGGCGGTGGCAGCAGTGTTGACTAAAATTTCTAGAATTCCTTAGCCACTGCTTAGGAAACTACAATCATCTCCTAGCCAATAGGAAACTTGTAGAAATGGCAGGACAATATGTTTGTTTGTTTGTTTGTTTGTTTGTTTGTTTGTTTGTTTGTTTGTTTGTTTGTTTGTTTGTTTGTTTGTTTGTTTGTTTGTTTGTTTGTTGGTTGGTTGGTTGGTTGGTTGGTTGGTTGGTTGGTTGGTTGGTTGGTTGGTTGGTTGGTTGATTGGTTGGTTGGTTGGTTGGTTTCATTCCCAGGTCACCTTTCTCGGGTGAGGGGACACAAGATGGTTCGTAAAGATTAAAACAAGTTAGACTAAAAACATAAAGGGCAAAATCTTATTGTGCCTCTTGCATAAAAGAAGAATTAGATGTATTATAATAATAATTTAAATTTTTATCTAAGCATGTAAAAATGTAGATGTACACTTTAAAAGAACATCCAGGGGGGACTTGATCTTACTTAGTAGAAGCCTGCCCAAAGCTTGTGCCTTTAGCTGTCACTACAAGAATAAAAGAGGAAGTAAAGTAACCTTGCAATAGAACTCTACTTTAACCCGATGCCAAGCATTCCTGGTTTTTTTGGGGTGGGTTAAAGTAGAGGTTTCTGTATCATAAGCAACCTTTCTGTCATTCCTGATGTAAACATCGGAAATGGATCATTTCATCCGATCATCCGTGGATGTTCATGAGAAATAAAATTAAATCTATATTATTCTACACAATCATTGTACTGCATCGTTTCACTGAAAGGGGAGGAAATTGGAAAATTTTATCCTTTTACTGCTGATGTTAAAATGACATGTTAAAGTTAAACTTTAAACATGTTAGACTAGGCCATACCCATCACAGCCCAGCTTACATAAACTTTCTGCCTGTATGCCTATGTTTTTGCCATGGTTCCTGCAACATTCAGTGTATGGTTATTGTTAATCTTTTCAGCACTTTTTCTTGTACTCAGAGAAAAATTAATTGCCAGCTCTCAGAAAAGTTATATTTTTGACTATAAGGTCCCAGACTCCTTCAACCACAGACTAGGGGATTATGATAATTTGTAGTCTAATAAAGATAGTATCAACAATAATAATAGTAGAATTTTCCCAAGCTTTCCACCCAAAGATTTTAAGGGAGCGCAAAGGTGGCCAAGCAAGGGAATCGTTTACCTTTACTAAAAAGTTATTCAAAATAATGTTGAAGCAGTGATAGGCAAATTAATATATATGGGAGAAAAGCTATGTTAAATGGAGTACAGCATGTTGAATGAAAATTGGGATCCTGAGGTAGAGATTAGAATACGAATAGAAAAATTAAGATCTACTTTCATAAAGCTGCAACATTTCTTATGCAATAGAGATCTAACGCTTGCTACAAAGATCCAAATAGTGAGATGTTACGTGTTCCCAGTATTGCTATATGGAGTCAAAGCTTGGACATTGACTAAAGCAGGGGTGCTCAAAACTTTCAGGCTGTGGGCCGGTCCTGTGGTTCAGTGGGCCAGTCACGTGATTCCTCCCACTGAAAGCGGAAGTAAAACGTGCCTTTGCAATCTGTTTTAGATTTTAAGCTGCCATTTTCTCTGCTTAAGTCAGGGGTGCTCAAACTACAGCCCATGGGCCAGATCTGACGCCTGACGCCAATCCATCCAGGCTGCACCACCCTTGTTGTTCCTGGAAGTGGAAGTAAAACTTATAGGCATGTTTTACTTCCACTTCCGGGAGCAATGTGGGCGGCATGGGTCAGATGAATTGGTATCACGGGTTGGATCTGGCCCACGGGCAGTAGTTTGGGCACCCCTGGACTAATTGAATCTTTTGTAATGTGGATCTACAAATGGCTGATAAGGATATCATGGGTTGCACCAAATGGATAAAGAACAAGAACTGTTTAAGACCATTAAGCAAAGAAAGCTTCAATATTTTGGGCATACCATAAGGAATGACATTAAATATAGCACACTGCAACTAGCTCTGCAAGGAAAGATCCCTGGGAAGAGAGGCTCTGGACATAGATGGACTTCATGACTGAAGAACCTGAGAGACTGATGAGGCATGTCCTCGGAAGAACTGTTCCAAGGAGTTAGGAACAGGAAGACTACCGCCATGATGACAGCCAATATCCGGAATGAACATGGCACCTGAAAAAGAAGGGAGAAAAGTCTTTAAATCCTGTATAATGGAAGAGTGTGTGGAAGACTCATCCTACATATAAATGTTTGTCTACTGCAGCTACGCTCTGCATCTCTTAAAAAAAAGGGGCGGGGGCTACAAACCATAAAGGCTTATCACAAATAAAACATAATACTCTATAAGGTTTCTGCCACAGACTAACCCAACAACCCCTCTGGAACTTTACAAGCAACAACCCAGCCACCCCTTGCCATTATCATATGCTCACCTTAGACTGCACAAGCAGCAAGAAAAATGAGACATGCAATTTTTGCATTTGAAGAAGGTCCTGATGAAATTGATGGTAGTTTCTCTCCAAATGCTGCCTTCTTATTACTGAGACAGATAAGCGCTTCAGGCTCAGTATAGGAAACTTGGTCTGAGATGAGGCAAGAAACCATTATTATTTTCTCCCCAAAGGAACACGCTTCCCTTTCTCAGTGGACAGGCAGTGGTGAAGCCCCACGGTACAACGTCATGTTTGTTATTGAGGTGAACCAGTTATTACCAGCAGCTAAACAAAACGAATAGCAAGGATATTTCCCCAGAGATCAAAGAACCTTCTGTGATTATTTAAACCTAGATCTTTTTTCACTCCAACTACATTTTTTTTGTCCAGAATACCAACAGGTATCAGCATTCAAGTTCTCTACCGGATTTTGCATACAGTATGTGAGAAAATAGAAATGCAAGGAAGAGAATCCCAGGAAATGTTTCGTCCAAACTGCAATGCCAATGGAGTAATCTGCATTTTATGTTTTTCAGAAACACTGTCATCATTGGGCATGATGATATATAGGCTGATCAGATTGACCAGGCTCCTTACCCCGGCCCAGCCAGCCGTGGGGAAGTGGGAGCAACTGTGCCACAGCTCATGCAGCCATTGAGCCGCCGATGCTACTGGAGCTGAGGCTTTTGATTTTTCCCTTGGCTTGTTGGCCTGGAGGGAGGGGATTTAGTTGGGGGGGGGCTGGGTCTGAATTCTTGTATAACTGGATACATTGTTTTTCATATGTTTTGCTGCTGTATTGTCATGGGGTGATCAAATTTTGTATATTGTATCACTGTGGACCTTACTGTATTGCATTTTTGTGCTTGTGTTAGTTATATGATTGTACTGATTATATCGTATCATTTATATTTTTTGTATTATGATGTATTTACTTTGTACATTGGTGATATATGTCATGATTATTGTGAGCCACCCTGAGTCGGCATATGGTGAGTGGGTGGCATACAAATCAAATTATTCAAATCAGTGGCTCAAGTGGCTAAGACAACTGACTGGAAGGCGGCATGTCAGCAGTTCGATTCCCGACTACTGCAGGACGGAATGGGCTCCCGTCTTTATCCCAGCTCCTGCCAACCTAGTAGTTTGAAAATAAGAAATTGTAAGTAGATAAATAGGGATCACATTGGTGGGAAGGTTAAACAGCGTTCCGTGCACTCCAGTGTCTAGTCATGCCTGCCACATGACCATGGAAACATCAGCAGAAGCAGACAGCACTGGCTCTTCGGCTATGAAACAGAGATGAGCAATGAACCCTAGAGTCGGATATGACTGGCTTTCGAGCAAGGGTGACCTTTACCTTTACCAGTAACAAAGACTGCTTTTCCTGCTAAACTGGCATAATAGTCCACATGAATATCCTGGCAGAAACTCTTAAAGCTTTGATAATGAAAGGACGTATGTGGATTAAGCTCTCATTAGATGGTGGACCTCTTATTCCTCCCACAACCTAAAATGTTGCTCAATGTATAGTTCTAAAGCTCTACCAATATCAATCAATCAAACCAATCAAATTTTAATTTATACCCTGCCTTTCTCTGACCGAGGCCAACTCAAGGCGGGGTATAAATTAAAATTTGATTGGTTTGATGCACCTTACACATTAATATACATGGCTGGTAATAGTTCTATTCCACTTTTCCAAAAAGAAAATGCAACAAAGTCAAAGCAGATATATATTGATTATACTCCTAATCAATGGGATGCCTATTGTGTCCTTCCTCAGGCCAGATACCTTACAATGTATCTGCATACATTACACCTATATCATTTTGATACTACTTGATAACCAGCATCACCCCATCCTACAGATTCCTGGGATTTTCAGGAAGAGAGCTCTAGTCTATCGCCCTGAACTACAGACTAGCGCTTTCTTGCATGAACTGGGAGTTCTGTAGTACGGAGCCATCACAAATCAAAGTGTTGACAAACCGATACAGGTGAACAGTCTGATTTTTGAGCAGAATGCCCTGGCACTCTCTAGCAGAGATTCTAATTGCCTCCCAAGACACCAAATCTTAGGGTTTCGAGAAGAAGCCATGATAGTTACAGTGAACCCTATTCAAAAATTCACAAAAGGGTTAAAACACCATGTCAAGAAATGAGCAAACCAACCCCATCATGAGCAAGGATTCTGAAGTGGAGAGTTTTCTTCTACATATGGAGAGTCTCCATGCAAGTTGCAACTGCGGAAAATCCAAGTTCTAGCTCTCATGCAGGTGCTACATCCACAGAAGGGCCTTTTTATCTTTGCAGCTATTGCTTCCCATGAGGAAGGCTGCTGGAGTGACTAGACGAGATGAAATCAGGAATGAGACTATAAGGGAAAGATTTGTAAGAGAACCAATCTTAAACAAATAAAGTGGTTTGCCCATTTGGAGAGACTGGAATTCCATACCTGTTATGTATTGAATGAATACTGCAAGTCCCCTTTAACAGAATGTATCCGGTCAATGTATCCATTTGTATCTAATCAGAGACACATTGTAGCAAGCTGTATAAGGATGCAAGCTAAGTGGCCACAGGTGGCAGTAGCGAGCATCCGGCTCACATGGCACAGATTCCCTGAATACCTGAAGAGCAGGAAACCTTTCCGCCATACCTCACCTGGAGAAGATGGGCATGACGACCTGTGACGTCACGCAGACAGTAGCCAATGAGCTACCACCCGGGATATTCAAATGTACAGTGTAGTATAAATAGAGCTGCTTTGTCCGCCATTACCTCATGTTCACCCTGACCATCATGCAATAAAGTTGTGTTTTAGCCCTTACTGTGGCTCCTTCTTGTCTTCCGTGCAAGACACTAAATTGGCGAAGAAGGTGGGATGGCGTCCAGAAAAGTGAACATCATGCCCTTCGACACCACGAAGCCAGAAAAATGGGAACTCTACGAACAGCAGTTCCTATATGCAATGGACCTTGAGGACATCGAGGAGGAAACCCAGCGCCGGGGATTCTTACTGGCCCAGTGCGGCCTGGAGACATTAGAACTGGCAACGAACCTCCTGACGCCGAGGCCGCTCAGGGAAGTACCCCTAGACGAGATCCTTGCCGAGCTGAGGAAACACTTTCAGCCGAAAGTGTTGGTGTTCCCGGCAAGGCTGGCCTTTCAGCAGCGGTGCCAGTGGGCCGGTGAGTCCATGGCCAACTTCATGGCAGCCCTGAGGGTGGCTGCCATGCCTTGCCTGTGGGGAGCGTCCCTGAGCAAGGCCCTGAAGGGCAGGCTTCTGCTGGGCCTGCAAGATGAGGGAGCCAGGAAAAAACTGTTGGCCAAGGATGAGAGCATCTCCTTCGAGCATGTCCTGTGCATCGCGCAAGTCGCCGAGTCAGTGCAACAAGGCGAATGGGTGTGCCGGGCCAGGACCGCTGCGGTTGGGGGGCCCCCGCCAGTGGTCCCAGTCCACAGCTGTTCCTCCCACGGAGAGCAGGGGCCCTCCGAGTCCACCACGTCCGCCTCTGACTTCAGCAAGGACAACGACGTGCAGCAGGTGCAGAGAGGGCCCAAGGTTCGAGACCGCGCCAGAGAGGACCACCACTGCGACGGATGCGGGGCATCCCACGACCGGAGCCGATGCCCATTCCAGAAGGTGGAGTGCCACAACTGCGGGCGGCGTGGGCACATCACAAGGGTCTGCAGGCGGCGCCGAGATGACGGCAAGGGCCAGGTGGAACGGCCCCAACGGAGAGCAGATGCGAGCACTGCGTGTCTCGATGGGTTCCCGACAACCGCGACCAGGCGGTTCACAGTGTGCCCTTGTGGCACCCCCGGTTCTTTGTTGAGGTACTGATACAGGGGGTCCCAGTAAGGATGGAGATCGACTCAGGGTCATCGTACTCCATCATCTCCCACCAGGAATTTTTGCACATTCCCCCCAAGTCACGCCCCAAACTGAAGGCCCTAAAGACTAACTTGTGGGACGTTCAGGGCAAGAGCATCCCAGTGTTGGGGGTGGGAGAGTTCAAGGTACAATTCAAGAGGCGCTAAGCACAGTTGCCCCTAGTAGTTTTAAGGGAAGGGTCCTGCTGCTTCCTGGGTACACAGTGGTTTGGTCCCCTGGGGGTTTTCATTGGAGGCATACACGCTGTGCAGGCTGACCCGATCACGGAGGTGTGTAACGCACACCCTGCCATCTTTGAGAAGGGGCTAGGGAAGTTCAAGGGGCCCCTAGTCTCATTCAAAATGGATCCCAACATCCGACCCATCAGACTGAAGCCAGTCTGAATGCCTTTCTCACTAAATGACAAAATTGAGACTCAACTGGACAAACTGGTGGGTCAAGGGATTTTGGTGCCGGTGGACTCCGCCGAGTGGGAAACCCCCATTGTTACGGCGCTTAAGGCTAATGGGGAGGTCAGAATCTGCGCTGACTACAAGTGCACGATTAACAAGGCAATTCGCCCAAATGCGTAGCCGGTGCCAGTAGTTAGTCACCTGTTAGCAACTTTGCATGGGGGGAGGTGTTTCGCCAAGCTAGACTTAGCACAGGCATACCAACAATTAACAGTGACCCCAGCTGCAGCCACCTCTCAAACCATTGTTACCCATAAGGGAGCCTTTAATGTGACGCGCCTCCAATTCGGCGTAAATTCGGCTCCAGGAATCTTTCAGTCCCTCATGGAAAGATTGTTGAAAGGGCTCCCAAGTGTTTTCCCCTACTTTGATGACATTTTGATAACAGCGGGAGGGGAACAGGAATTGGCCAAGAGATTAAACCAGGTACTAACTGTGTTCAAGAAAGTGGGGCTCAGATTGAGAAAGGATAAGTGTGTGTTTTTCGCTGAGGAGGTAGAATTTTTGGGTTTTCAAATAACCCCGGAGGGTATCAAACCAGCAGAGTCAAAGGTGTCGGCTGTGCAGGATGCTCCTCGCCCCACCACCAAGGCTGAGCTAAAGTCCTTCCTAGGGCTCCTAAATTTTTACCACTCTTTCCTGCTGGGAAAGGCGTCGGTTGTAGAGTTACTCAAAAAAGATGCGGCTTGGCGGTGGGGGGACAGCCAGGAATGGGCATTCCGAGGGCTCAAGCACCTTCTATCTTCCGAGGCTGTCTTGACCCACTTCGATCCCAAAAAACCCGTTGTGCTAGTCTGTGATGCCTCACTGGTGGGGGTGGGGGCAGTCCTCTGCCACGTGCTAGAGAGTGGGCGAGAAGCCCCGGTGGCCTTCTATTCGAAATCCCTGTCCAAGGCAGAGCGCAACTATGTGCAAAGAGATAGGGAAGCCCTGGCGATCATCGCAGGAACAAAAAAGTTCCACGACTTCCTTTATGGTAGACCGTTCACAGTCGTGACTGACCATAAGCCCCTGTTAGGGATTTTCACCACAGATAAGCCAACCCCACAGATCCTATCCCCCAGGATGCTGAGATGGGCCATTTTCCTCAACGCGTATCAGTACGCATTGACCTACTGCCCCGGCAAGGAGATCAGCCATGCCGACGCTCTTTCCAGGTCACCCCTCCCACAGGCAGGGGACCCAAAGTGCAAGGTAGAGCAAGACCACCAGGTGCTCCTGATCGAGGCCCTAGAGTTGCCCCCCCCCCATTTTGCTGGCTGAGATCGCCAAGGCTACGGCGCAAGACAAGTCACTGGCCCTAGTCAGTTCATGGGTACAAAAAGGCTGGCTGGCAACCTCCCCTATGGAGGAATTCAAGATTTATGGTAGGCGGAGAGACGAGCTCTCCTTAGAAAGGAGCTGCCTACTCTGGGGACAGTGGGTAATAATCCCCGAAGTTCTGAGGTCTCGGGTGCTCAAGATGCTGCATATCAGCCACCCAGGCATCGTGCGCTCCAAGGCGCTAGCTAGAAGTTACGTCTGGTGGCCAAAACTAGACGCAGACATAGAACACATGATTGGCATTTGCGAGAGCTGCCAGAGCACCCGGCCCGAGGAGTCCCAACTTCTGCACAGAGAATGGGACACAGCCCTGGGGCCGTGGTCCCGTCTGCACGTGGATTTCACGGGTCCCTTCAGGGGCACCCTTTTCCTTATAGTAGTGGACTCTTACTCCAAATAGTTGGAGGTAATTCCGATGGCCAGTACATCGTCAGCTGCAATGATTAAGCAATTACGCAAGGTATTCAGCTGCTTCGGTTTACCTGACGTACTTGTGAGCAACAACGCCACAACTTTCATGTCAGCAGAGTTCCAGGGTTTCATGGAAATTAACAAAATTCGCCACATAATGGCAGCCCCCTTTCACCCCGCTACAAATGGTCAAGCGGAACGCCTGGTGCGAACAACCAAGGACACACTGCATAGGATGGGCCCCGGGGAATTGAACTTGCAACTCTGCCAATTCCTACTGAGGTATAGGGTGACCCCCTTAGCATCAGGTCTGTCACCCGCCGAGCTCCTCATGCGGAGGAAACTCACCATGATCCTCTCGAGGTTAGACCCAACCAGAGTGGAGGACATGGGTAGAAACATAGAAACAGGGGGACACTAAGAGTTTCGAGATCGGCCAGGCAGTGCATTGCCATAATTACGCGGCCGGCGGACCTACCTGGGTGCCTGGAATAGTGGTCAGGCAAACAGGGCCAGTCTCCTACAACGTCGAGACAAGCACAGGACTCCTCTGGAGGAGGCATGCCGACCAGCTCAGAGGTAGGGTAGTGGGAAGGCAAGACTCGAGTGACCAGGCAGAACATTAAGCATTAGGGTTCTCCCCACCCATTTATCCCAAGGGGGAGACACAGACCACAGGGGGGAGGGAAATGAAACAAACCCACATCCTTTTGACCCGCCGGGTAACAGGGACAACTTGGAAGAGAGGGAGTTCGAGGAGTTGTTAGACTTTGATTTAGGAGACCAGGGGGATTTTTCGGAGTGGTCCCCCACCCATCCAAGCGAAAAGCGGGGGTTTTTTTTTAGTCCCTGGAGCCCCCGGCCTCCCATCCCTGGAGTTTACTCCCACACCTAGACCTCCCCAATCCCCGGCTCGGGACTCGCAACCAGTTGCCAACGAGCCACTTTCTCCCACTGCAGGATGGGGACAGAGTAATCAGGAGCATGCAGGAACTCCGGCCCGAAGTGCAGCCACCACTCGCCCAAAGTGAACATGCGGGAATCCTCAATGGCTAAAGGACTTCATCCTCACCTAGGGGAGAGGGATGTTATGTATTGAATGAATACTGCAAGTCCCCTTTAACAGAATGTATCCAGTCAATGTATCCATTTGTATCTAATCAGAGACACGTTGTAGCAAGCTGTATAAGGATGTGAGCTATGTGGCCACAGGTGGCAGTAGCGAGCATCCAGCTCACATGGCACAGATTCCCCGAATACCTGAAGAGCGGGAAACCTTCCCGCCATACCTCACCTGGAGAAGATGGGTGTGACGACCTGTGACGTCACACGGACAGTAGCCAATGAGCTACCACCCGGGATATTCAAATGTACAGTGTAGTATAAATAGAGCTGTTTTATCCGCCATTACCTCATGTTCACCCTGACCATCATGCAATAAAGTTGTGTTTTAGCCCTTACTGCGGCTCCTTCTTGTCTTCCGTGCAAGACACTAAAATACCATATGAGGCTTATGTGAAAAAAGGAGAAGGACAAAGACCACGAGGCGGACCCAGAGAAAGGTGGAGAGACAACAACAAAGACATATTACAAGAACACCAAATAATGCAAGGGGGATCACTAAAAATACCAACAGGAGGAGGTGGGGAGGGGGAGGATGGGGGAAGAGGAGGGAGAATCCCCTGACAGGAATCCAGAAAGATACAGGTCAGAACACTTTGGGGGCAGTCTAATTCACTTTAACAATTATGTTGTCTGATTGCTGGAAAAGGGCCGAACTAGCCTGTCCCCACAATGGAACAGTGGAATAAATGTCTGTATGATTGTACTCAAAGTCATATTTAACAAGAAAGGCAGGTGTACACATTCCTAACTTGTCCTGAAGGAAAGGTTTAGCTGCTTTTCAATTGTTTCCTATCACATAGCTTGACTTAACTGAAAGGACAGAAAATTTTCACATAAATGTCCCAAGTGGAGAACTTTGGTTCTCTTCTGTGGCTGCATCATCAAAAACAGAGCCTTCAAAATTGTGTGTCTGGCGCTGACTTTATAAAAATCTACATCTTCTGAGAAATACACACAAAAATATGTGCATTCATTTGGTTGTTGTTGTTTTTTTAAGCTGTGAAGTGATACAGAAGCAAGAGAGTAGAATGGAACCAGGCAGATTTACTTTTACCTAATAAAGCGATGGTGCCAAGTAAATGAGTCTTTTAAGATATGTATTTATATCATAGGAAATTGGAATGCCAAAGTCGGAAATCAAAAAGTAAATGGAATAACAGGCACGTTTGGTCTTGGAACACAGGATTCTGCCCTGCTACATTCTGTCTTGGAACACAGAATGAAGCAGGGCAAAGATTGATAGAGTTCTGCCAAGATAATGCACTGGTCATAGCAAACACCCTCTTCCAACAACACAAGAGGTGACTTTACACATGAACATCACCAGATGGCCAACATCGAAAACAGATTGATTACATACTCTGCAGCCAAAGATGGAGATCCTCCATACAGTCAGCAAAAACGAGACCTGGAGCAGACTGTGGCTCAGATCATAATGTACTGATTGCAAAATTCAGGCTGAGACTAAAGAAAATAGGGAAAACAATTAGGTCAGACAGGTATGACCGAGACAACATCTCTAAGGAATACACTGTGGAGGTGTGGAACATATTTAATGGCTTAGACAGAGTACCAGAAGAATTATGGACAGAAGTGCGGGACATCATACAGGAGGCAGCAAGGAAAACTATACCAAAAGAAAAGAAGCATAAGAAAGCAAAGTTGTTGTCTGATGAGGCTCTTGAAATAGCAGAGGAAAGAAGGAATGCAAAAGACAAAGGAGAAAGGAAAAAATTCAACCAATTGAATACAGAATTTCAGAGAAAAGCAAGGAGAGATAAGAAACCTAAATGAACAGTGCAAAGAAATAGTGGAAAACAACATAAAGGGTAGGACTAGAGATCATTTTTTTTAAAATGGGGAAATCAAGGGAACATTAAAAGCAAAAATGACCATGATAAGGGACAAAAAATGGCAAGGAGTTAGCTGATACCGAAGAGATAAAGAAAAGATTGCAAGAGTACGCA
Organism: Bradypodion ventrale; assembly: GCA_035047345.1. Lineage (NCBI taxonomy): Eukaryota > Metazoa > Chordata > Lepidosauria > Squamata > Chamaeleonidae > Bradypodion > Bradypodion ventrale. The sequence goes on from JAWDJE010000002.1 coordinate 333,648,460, forward strand.
GAGGAACTATACAAAAAGGACCTCACCACCCCTGATAATCACAATGATGAGAACATTGAACTTGAGCCAGACATCCTAGAGAGTGAAGTCAGAAAGGCCCTAAAAAACCAAAGCTAGTGGAGATGATTGTATCCCAGTTGAATTTTTCAAAGCCCTAAAAGATGATGGAATCAAATTATTGCATTCTATATGTCAGAAGATTTGGAAACCAAAACAATGGTCACAGGACTGGAAAAGATCAGTATACGTTCCAATCCCAAAAAAAGGGTAATGCCAAAGAATGTTCAAATTATTGAACAATTGCGTTCATCCCACATGCTAGCAAGGTTATGCTCAAGATAATACAGAATAGATTTCAGCAGCACATGGAGAGAGAATTACCAGAGGTCAGGCTGGTGTCCAAAGTGGCAGTGGGACTAGAGACCACATTGCCAACATACTATGGATCATGGAGAAAACAAAGGAATATTAGAAACAAATCTACTTCTGTTTCATTGACTACACCAAGGCTTTTGACTGTGTGGACCACAACAAAATGTGACAAGTAATTAAAGAGATGGGAATACCAGAACACCTTATATGCCTCATGAGAAATCTGTACATAATCTGTACATGAGTCAAGAAGCAAGAGTTAGGATGGAATACAGAATGATGGAGTGGTTTGGAATAGGAAGAGTAAGACAAGGCAGCATTTTATCACCCTGCTTATTCAACTTATACACAGAGCACATAATGTACAGTGCAGGGATGGAGGAATCACAATTTGGGATCAAAATTGCTGGGAGAAACATCAACAATTTGAGATACGCAGATGATACCACCCTAATGGCAGAAAATGAGGAAGAGCTTAAGAAGCTCCTGCTTAAGTTGAAAGAAGAAAGTGCAAAAGCTGGCTTTAGACTCAACATCAAGAAAACCAAGATAATGGCAACAGGCCCTATCACTCCCTGGAAAAATAGATAAGAAAGAAGTAGAAGCCGTGAAAGATTTTACTTTCTTAGCATCCAAGATCACTGCAGATGGAGATTGCAGCCATGAAATAAAAAGGTGACTGATTCTTGGGAAGCAAGCTATGAGAAACCTGGGGGAAATGAAAATAATCTGATACCATACATATTTTTTTTAGAAATGATTTATAAAATATATCTTAAAATATTCCATAATATATTTTTTATTTTTTCAATTTTTTCAATTTTTTAAGGAAAAAAAGGCTTCAGAAAAAATGGGGAAAAACTGATTTCCCCCCAAATTTTCCCGTTTTTTCCCCGGGCCTTCACATCTCTAATTAAGACTAACATAAATGTTGGAAAGAGCGCACTGTAATCCGTGAAATCTTAAATTGATACTTCTGGTATTCTTAAAGGAGATTAAAAGAAATAAAATGGTCCCATAAACAAATACTAAAGCAAATAAACCCTAGTCTTAAGTTTTGTCGATATTCACTGTGGTGTATGATCTTTTAAAGGAAACAAGAAATAATAATGGTTGTCAAGACTCAGAGGAGTGGCTTAAATCTAAAAGACTGGTTCTATTTCCTCAAGTATCCAGGAGAGGCACCCAGCTTCAGGGCAAGATGCCCTGGATAGAAGAAATGTTTGAAGTGGTAGCCGTGTTAGTCTGTGCAAGCATATCAGAGAGTAAACGAAACAAAACAGCAAAAAAAGAGAAAAATGTTGTCTGGTGAAGTGGATTTGAGCCACGAAAGCTCACATTTAAATACAGGAGTTAGTCTTTAAGGTGCTACAACTTTTTTTTTCTTTTTTGATGTTTTGTTTCAATTACTCTCTGATATGGAATAGAAGAGAGTTAGATTTGTTGTACGAGTACTTGTGCCCCCTCCACACAGTGCTGGATTAAACCAGTGCAAGGCCTATAGCAAATCATGTCAAGAGGCCCTTGCTCAACACAAATTTGCGCTACTACAGAGTAGCACATAAGATGCACATGAAGACAAAGATGGCTCCACCTGTGTGTGCATCTTTACTCTTTGGCGCGCATTGAACACTCCAACAAGGCGTTGGTGAGTCTCTCCGAGTGAACATTTTTTAAATATCCACGCGAATGCATGGAATATTTACATTTGGATTTTCGTTCTAACCAAGCGTGGGGAGCCCAGAGATGCAGGACCGTAGCATTTGCTACTCCTGCTATATGGCTGATCTGGCACTGTTTCCATATCTGTGCCAATCCACCTCTGTTGACATCACAAGTACCCAACGTATGGTCTGAGGCTTTGGCCCGAAGACTCAGCTGCTAATCTAGCAACTCTCAAATGGCTCCTGTGATGCCAAAGAAGGACATGCTTCTCGCCAAAAAGAACTAAGGGCCAAATTAAGGGGAGGCCATTCACAGAATGGGGAATCGGTGCAAGGTGAGGACATTTGCAATTAGAACGCTGCACTTTCTCTGCTCTTACAAATGTTCTCACTGAGTACCAAACAAGCTGGACTTTCTTGTAAACAATGACACTTCCTCATTCTGATTTCTGCATTATGTGGTTTGCTTAACCTTTACTGGGCCAACCATACAAGGCAGGAGTGGGAAGGTATTTGCTGCCACCTATGATTCAGTAAGAGGCTGGGCTTGTCCAGGTGTGTTTAACGCTCAAGTTTGCTAGATTTATGGCTTAGTCATAGAAACCACCTTGTCCTTTCCTCTTCCTTTTTATGCTCCAATTATTTAGCCCCATTTGGTCCGGACTGGCAAGATATCAAGACACCTGTAGAATATACACTCTGAAGATAGGAGCCTTGGAACAGAGTCTGTGGAACTGCAGCAAGTATACAGGAGACCAGGTAGAAAATTGAAAGGCTGGATAAAATCATACTTGGTTTGTTACTAGATGGCAGCTTAATTGCACTGGTTTCTCTGAGCCACTCCCTGCTTTGATCTAAAGGCAGATTTGTACACATATGTAGTACTTGAATGGTCTTAGCTGGAAATAATTTTGTTTGAACTCCCGTGTAAGCTCTCAATACGACTATTTGATCTGCAGTGGCACGTTTGTTGAATCAAAGGTACAATTTGGTGTTGTGAGTGTTGAGAATTGCTTTGAGTTGCCAGCTTTTCAGCCAGCCTGTGACAGTATAGTTTGACTGACATTGGTGGAAACATTTATCTGCATGCTGTGGAAATGTTCGCTGACTAACTGCAGCATGTCAGGCTATGGTTACAAGCCACAGTTTCTGACATCAGCTGAAAAAGCATTGCTGTGAAGTAGCCCATAGTTTTGAGGCTGATTAGCTGTGTAGTTGCCCTCTCGTTAGGCCAAATAAGGCAATCACCCCAGCTGGTTGTGGGGGGCCCTCCAGTTACTTCTGAACTCTGCAGCTCCACCTGTATCATACAACTTTTCCCGGGGTCTCTAAATAATCCCAGTGTTTCAGTTGTATTGGGAGATGCAACTCCACTTGGAGTGTTGCTGTAAAATGAGCTTCCAATCCAGCCAATTGTTGTATAGAACTATCTTGTCTTTCTCCTCCAACATCTATATGAAGCCACTGGGTGAGATCATTCGTTCCCACGGGGTGCGGTACCATCAGTACGCGGATGACACTCAGTTGTACATCTCGGCCCGTGGGGACCCCAGTGATGCTGTTGAAATCCTATCCGGATGCCTGGAGACCATTGGGATCTGGATGGGGGCCAATGGGCTTCGGCTGAATCCCAGCAAGACAGAGTGGCTGTGGATAAGGGGCCCCGTGTTATCCCGGGAGTTACCATCTTTGGTACTGGATGGGGCTGTTTTGCCCCAGACAGACCCAGTGCGCAACTTGGGGGTCCTTCTGGACTCACGGCTGCTGCTAGAAGAACAGGTAGCGGCTGTGGCCAGGAGGGCTTTTGCCCAACTTCGGGTGATTCGCCAGTTGCGCACGCTCCTGGACCGGGGCTCCTTGCTTATGGTCACCCATGCTCTGGTCACTACACGACTAGATTATTGTAATGCGCGCTACATGGGGCTGCCCTTGACGACCATTCGGAGGCTGCAGCTGGTCCAGAATGCGGCAGCCCGGGTGGTGATGGGATGTGGGCGATATGCCCATGCCTCACCGCTACTTCGGGAGCTGCACTGGTTACCAGTTTGTCTCCGGGTGCAATTCAAGGTGCTGGTTTTGACCTTTAAAGCCTTATATGGCAGTGGGCCAGGATACCTTAGAGACCGCATTGTCCCAAGAGTGTCTGCCCGTCCAACCAGAGCGGACCGGAGGGGCTCTCTAATGGTGCCATCAGTTAGGGGTGCACATCTGTCCAGCACCCGAAGGAGGGCCTTCTCCGTGTCCACACCAACTCTCTGGAACCTCCTGCCAACAGATCTAAGACTTCAAAGAGAATTGCTGCCCTTCAGGAGAGGATTGAAGACCTGGCTGGCAGGGCAGGTGTGGGGCCCGAATGGGAACACGGTCCCCGCCTGCTGGCTTATGTAAAGAATTAAGAACTCTCTCTTCTTCTTTTTATAGTGGGTGGGATGGGTGGGTAGGATATGGGTCTTTTAAAGTGGGTGGGATATGGGTCTTTTAAAGTGTTTTTATGTGTTTTTAAAACTTGTTGTAATGCCGCCCTGAGTCGGGTTCGGCCTGAGTGGGCGGCATATATAAAAGTGACTAATAAATAAATAAATAAATAACAGCAATATATCTTGGGTCAGCTCCGCTGTCTAAGATTGCCAGTCAAAATGAGGTCTACTTCAGTGCCTTTGATTGTAATTGAACAGATATGTTTGTCTGGTAGGTTTTGTAGATAACAAAGCCATATTAATGTTACACAAAAGATTAGAACAGGTTGAACAAATACCAGTTCACACTGATTCAGCCTTTGTCAGTGAAAATAACTGATTGAACTAATTTTGACAGATAAAAAGTCTCATAAATATCAAAAGCAGAGCTTGGAAAAAGTTTTTTTATTGTGTTTTGGGGGAGCTGTTTTTGGAATGTGATGCTTGGACTCTATAGCCAGGAAGAATTTGCAAACTGTAATTTTTTTATTAAAAAAAACCTTTCTCAAACTCTTATTGTTATTCTTCCATGTCTAGGCCAGAGTGAAACTGCCAAAATGAATCCACCTTTTGGTGAATTCATTCTGTAGTTTTGCCTGACCTAATGCGAGAAAGATTAGCTGGTAAAACAAGGTTGCCATTGCCCGGCATATGCCTGGTTGTGGTTCAAAAATACCATAATCTTGGAGTAGGCTCTTCCTGTGTACACCAAGCCCTTATTAAAAGCAGACAACATCCCCCATCAAATGTGTGCAATGAGATTAGTTAGAATGAATTTAATTTAATTTAATTGTTGAATTTCTATACCGCCCACTTGACCAAGGCTGACTCAGGGCGGTTCACAATCATAGATAAAACAGATAAAACAGAATTAAAAACCCACCCCCTAAAAAGGGGTGCAGGTACCGAAGGAACCGTGGGGGAAGGCATAATCCTCTATACCAACCACCCAACCGAAGCCACCCCTCCACCTGTACCCCAAACTTGGCCCGCCAGCCAGGTTTTTAGTTCTTTCCTAAAGGGCAGCAACTCTGTCTGGAGGCGCAGCTCTACTGGCAGGAGGTTTCAAAGGACCGGTGCAGACATGGAGAAGGCCCTCCTCCTTGTGCCAGAGAAGCGAGCCCCCCTGGCTGATGGCACAATTAGAGAGCCCCTCTGGTCCGCTCTAGTTGGACGGGCAGATGTCCTTAGGGCGATGCGATCTCTTAGGTAACCTGGCCCACTACCATATAGGGCTTTAAAGGTCAAAACCAGCACCTTGAATTGCACCCGGAGGTAGACTGGTAACCAGTGCAACTCCCGAAGCAGTGGTGAGGCATGGCCATAACGTCCACACCCCATCACCACCCGTGCCGCAGCATTCTGGACCAGCTGCAGCCTCCGAATGATCATCAAGGGCAGCCCCATGTAGAGCGCATTACAGTAGTCTAGTCTGGAGGTCGCCAGAGCGTGAGTGACCATGAGCAAGGAGTCCCAGTCCAGGAGCGGGCGCAACTGGCAAATCACCCGAAGTTGGGCGAAAGCCCTCCTGGCCGCAGCCTCTACCTGTTCTTCTAACAGCAGCCGCAAATCCAGGAGGACCTCCAAGTTGCGCACCGGGTCAGTCTGGGGCAAAATAGCCCCATCCAGAACCAAAGATGGTAGCTCCCGGGATAGCGCAGGACCCCTTATCCATAGCCGCTCATTTCTTGCTAGGATTCAGTTGTAGCCCGTTAGCCCCCATCCAGACCCCAACATCCTTCCCTTTCCTCTGGTCTAGGGAGTGTTGAGAAGATAATATTAGATTGTTGGTTTTCATTCCTGCCTACAGCCTTTTATTAAAGAACCTCTTTCTTTACAAGCTTAATTTCTCAGTCAGATGCCACTACCAAGCAAATTTTATGACAATAAAGAACCACCTTCAGTAGTCTCATGGGCATTTCAATTTTGCATGGCTTCTTTTCTTAGATGTACCTCAACCCATTGTATAATTTATTTGTATTTATTATTCTTGGCTTGTGCAAAGTGGGAATAAGCTTGTGAAAAGCAGCTCAATGTTTGTGCTCAACAGAGTGTTTAAAGCAGTGGTTCCCAACCTTTTTTGGCCACTCCCCACCTAAACATTTCTAAAATCCTGACACACACACCCCTATGACATATAATTCTTATTCAAAATGTGAAGTCCTATTCACATGGAGGAAGCCTAAAAGGCCATTAACTTGGTCTAAACAAGCTTCCAAAAACATGGAATTGTCCCCCCTTAAAAATCACATTGTCACCTGTGGGGCGTGTGCCCTACATTGGGAACCACAGGTTTAAAGGGTATTTATTTGGCTGGCTGTGTGGAAGAGAAAGTAACTAAGGCGGTTTAATAGTACACTATAGCTACCAAAGTTAGTACAGTATCATCAATTAACATCAAAAGATATGTTAATCCCTATTCAGCTGTTACCTTCCTGACTGTAATCAATATGTTTAGAAAGGAATGCCCACCTTATTCCTCCTCTTTCATCACTTTCTCTTCATGAACAGTGAGGTGTCCGAAGAGAAGAAATGCCTGCTTATGTGTAGGCTCTATGTCAGTGTTTCCAAAACTTTGGTTTTTGAACTTCAATTCCCAGAAACCTAAGTCAATTCCCCCAAAGTACTGATCAGCCAATGTACTGACTTGGGCTTCTGGGAATCAAAGTCCTGCTGTGGGGCGTGGGCCTCACATTAGGAAGCACTGTTCTATGTGAATATGAACTCAGATCTTCCATGGGTCTTGATTGCATGTGGAGCCTACATTTGACCAAGAGTTTGTCTTGTTCTGATTATTGATTGTTGATTGGTATTGATTACAACCATCTTCTGAGGTAATTGATTCCATTGGAATACTGCTTGAACGGTTAAGAAGTTTTTTTCTGATATTCAGCCTATATCTGGTTTCCTATAGTTCGAGCCCGTTATTGCATGCCCTGAACTCTGAGATGATCCTGCCCTTCCTCTTTATGACTATCTTTCAAGTATTTGAAGAGTGCTATCACATCCCCCCCTCAGTTATCTCAAGGCTAAACATGCCCAGTTCTTTCAGCCTTTCCTCACAAACCTTGGTTTCCAGTCTCATGATCATCCGTGTCGTCATCCTCTAAACCAATTCTGGTTTTTCTGCATCCTTCTTAAAGTGTAGTGTCCAGAAGGGAACCTGGTATTCAAGATGAGTCCTAACCACTGTTGACTAGAGAGTTGTAGAATTTAGAGACTACTAGCAGAGGTTGCCCGGCATTGCCGGGCTGTTTTAAATTGTGTTGGAAGGTTAAATTGTGTTAATGTTTTTTTAAAATTGCTTAGTCTGTAATTTTAATTTTTAAAATGTTTATTTATGTAAAAAAATTTGGCTTGGCTGTTATTAACTGTGATCTGCTTTTTTGGGTTTTTTTGAGGATTAATAAAAGAACAAAGTATGATATAATTTTTTCAAATTGTTTTATATAAGCGAATAATGTTTTAGGTTTTTGATTTTTTTTATTAGTTGTACTGTAGGTAATAATTTTAATAATGTAAAAGTAAATGTTTTTTACATTCAATGTTTTTAAAATGCGTTTAGATGTTTTTGGTTTTAATTTGAGTTAAATTACAGGATTCTTAAAAGTTTCTATTGTATTTTATTAACATATGTTTGTGATTTGTGTTAAAGTGTGTTTTAGTGTAATTTTTTTACTTGTTTTTATTGGTGTGACCTTTTGTGTGAATTTGTGTTATGTTTTTGATTTGTTTTTACTCTTGTGGCCTTTTGTTTGGGGCTGTTGTGTGTTTTTGAATTATTTTTACTATTGTGGCCAGCAGGTGGTGCTGGTAGGGGTTATTGTATTTTGACTGTTTTTTCTCTCCTGGCCTCTGGGTGGAGCTTCTTCTGGTAAGTAGTCTCTTTCTTTATTCATTTCTTTTCCGGCCCTCATGGAGGTAGGACATCTTTTGGCAAGTTTGCTTGTTTTCTTTCTTTTGTGTGTGTGTGGGGTTGGAATTTGTATTTTTGTCTGTTTGTTTTTGATTGTGTTTTTGTTTACTTTGAATTGTTTTTTGGTATTATTCTTGTTTGTTTTTGTGTATTTTTGGATGTTTTTGACTGTGTTTTTAGTATTTTTTAAAAAATATTTATTTATTTGGTGGTGGGGAGGGGTGTGTGGTCATTGGGGGTTAGGAAGGGTGGGCTAGGTGGTGGGGAGGGGTGTGTGGTCATTGGGGGTTAGGAAGGTTGGGCTAGGTGGTGGGGAGGGGGGCGTGGTCGTTGGGGGTTAGGAAGGGCGGGCTAGGTGGTTGGGAGGGGGCATGGTCGGTGGGGGTTAAGAAGGGTGGGCTAGGTGGTGGGGAGGGGTGTGGTCGGTGGGGGTAAGGAAGGGTGGGCTAGGTGGTGGGGAGGGGGCATGGTCGGTGTGGGTTAGGAAGGGTGGGCTGGGTGGTGGGGAGGGGACTTTATTGTGTTATGGTGCTTTGATTGTGTGGAGTCATGAAAGTAGATTGGGGTTTCCCCTTTAATATCAGTGGGTGGGGGGTTGCGACCCCCCTCTCCGCTGGCTCACCTGGGGTTGAGAGGTTTGGGGGGACAAAAGGGGTATGTCCACCCAACCCTTTTGGACCCAGGAGACCAGGGAGAGGGGATCGATTCCACCCTCCTCCAAATAAAAAAACTCCATTTTTAAAGAGAAGAAACCGCTTGGTTTCTTCTCTTTAAAGACAGAGGTTTTTTTGGGGGGGTGGATTCGATCCCCTCTCCCTGGTCTACTGGGTCCAGAAGGGTTGGGGGGACATATGCCCTTTTGTCCCCACAAACCTCTCAACCCCAGGTGAGCCAGCGGAGAGGGGGATGGCCACCCCCCACTTACTGATATTAAAGGAGAAACTCCAATCGGATTTTCCCTTTTAATATTAGGAGGTTGGGTTGGAATCGATCTCTCTCGGGTCCTGTGGGTCTGTGAGGGTTGGTGGGACAAAAGGGGTATGTCCCCCCCCCGCCGCCGCTGCCCTTCTAGACCCAGGAGACCAGGGAGAGTGGATCGATTCCCCCCTCCTTAAGAAAACTCCATTTTTAAAGAGAAGAAACCACTTGGTTTCTTCTCTTTAAAGACAGAGGTTTTTTTGGGGGGATCGAACCCCTTTCCCTGGTCTCCTGGGTCTAGAAGGGTTGGGGGGACATACCCCTTTTGTCCCCACAAACCTCCCAACCCTAGGGGAGCCAGCGGAGAGGGGGATCGCAACCCCTCACCTACTGATATTAAAGGGGAAACTCCAGTCGGGACCTTCAGGCGCCGTTGGTGAGGGAAAGAAGGGCGGTTGGTGTTTGTGTGGCTGTAAGGCGGTGAGTTTTTTTAAAAAAAAATCGGGCAACTCTGTGGCTTGTAGTTATGGGTTTGTGATTTGTGGTTGCGGTGCGTTTTTTTTCCTGCAGCTCAATTTTGATTGGCCACGGCGCATTTCTCAATGTTCTTTGTGGTCACGCCTCTCAGCCTGATTGGCTGTGGCACGGCGCAAAGAACATTGGGAAATGAAGTTGTTTCCCTTTGTTCGCGTTTTTGGGGCTCTTGCCCCACTGGTGCATTTCTCAATCTTGCGTTTACCTGCATACCCAGTTCGGGCATGTGCACGAATGGTGAGTGCGGGCTAGTAGGGCCTGGCTAAGGAGCCTATGCAAAGTTCCAATGGTTAACCCTCGATTTTATAGGTTAATATGATGTGTGAGAAGACATGGACCCCTAATTTCATCTCAGTTAATGTTTTTTTTAAATCAAAATCCATTAATTTCTTTCTGTTCCAGATGGAAAGAAAAAATGAATTTTTAGAATCTGGAACCTGACTCTCTGAGGAACTAGATTAACAGATTTCAATTTGGTTTTGATTAATTTTACTAAAATTTGCTATTTTCTTCCTCCTATGTGGGAGAGAAGTAAAATGAGGCTTAATAAATCTGAGAGGTGGGGGGGGGGGGGAGAATTAATTTCAGCCATCCGTATCAAGTCTCATGCTTCTCAGGGGGAAAAGCAATAAGGTTGTTTAGGAAATGTCATGTAGTTTCCATTTTTATTAACTTCTTCCAAGAAAACTCTTTGTGCTCAGTTTTAATCTAAAATAAATCCTAAAGAAGTTTTTTTGTTTATTTTTAATTAAAGCAAACCACAGAACTTGATACTTTTATTTTTGAATCATTTGATGTTTTTCTTTACTAAGTACCATCTGCTTCAAAGAGATTCTGTGGCAGCAAAACCTAACTGTAAGATCCCTATTTGCTTAATTAATTGTTTTCAAGATTGGGTAAAAAGCTCAGCTGATGTGCTAGCCAAAACCATCCCAATAAAACACTGACAGATGTGAGATGTGATTTCTATAGAAAATTAGCTTTCCTATTGTTATGTATGTTAACTGTGTTTTCTGACAGGAGCGGAATGTATCTTTTCTCATGTATCTATTCTTATGCAAATAAGTGGATCGAAAATGTGCACACTCTGTTACCAAATGGGCTTGTTGTATTATTGTTACTGTTACTGTTTATAGTGTATATAAGTCCGAGTTTTGCCCCATCCAAACTGGGTTCAAACCCCACTATTAAAGAGCTGAATTTCACTACTTCACTCATCTGCTTCTTCATTCCCTGAACACGAAACTGGTGACGAGGATGGGATGGCATCCCCACATGGCAGCAACATCGGCCCATTTGACCCAGCATGTCCAGAGAAATGGGCAACATACGAACACCGATTCCGCCACGCAATGGCCTCGCAGAAGATCACCAACGAAGACCAGAAGCGCTCCTGTTTCCTCGCTCAATGCGGTTCTGAGACACTTGAGCTGGCAGCCCACCTCGTTCCCCCAAGGGACGTGGATGTGGTGCCGCTCACAGAAATCATGTCCGCACTGAGGAAACATCTGCAGCCAGAGGTCTCGATCTTCCTGGCCAGGGTGGCCTTCCACAGAAGGGAGCAGCGACCTGGGGAGTCCATTGCAGACTACACCACCACTCTGCGCATTGCTACCACCCCGTGCAAGTGGGACAACATCGAAGATGCACCCCAGGACCGTCTGCTGGCTGGCATGAGCGACGAAGATGCTCAATGTCGCCTCATGATCAGGAAGACGCTAACTTTCAAGGCTGTCCTAGAAGAGGCGGTAGCATCTGAGGCCACACAGTCCGGCATCAAGCTTTGCCGGCATCGCCACTCCACCACCAGTACCACCAACTCAGCTGTGCAAGCTCAGCAAAATTCATCTTCATCCTCCTCAGCTTCGCCTGGTTCCACCTCTTCATCGGAGTCCAGCGACGCAGAGGGAGAAGTCTGAGCGGTCTGACGAAAGCACCGAGAGCACTGTGACGATCGGGAGAAGAAATTTCTTTGCAAGTGTGATCGCTGCAGAGCCCGGCATGACCACAGGAAGTGCCCCTTCCACATTGCAGAATGCCACAACTGTGGGCAATGAGGGCACATTGCTAAAGTATGCCGACAGCAAAAGCAAAGAACTCCAGCACCTGAGTCCAAGAAGAGTCATCACCACAAAACGTCCACCGCCAAAATGTCACCAGAGCCTGAGCCTGCAGGAGGTCCCCTTCAAGATGGAAGTGGATTCAGGTACTACCTTTTCCATAATCCCACAGCGGGAATTTTTGAGAATTCCCCCTGCCTCTCGGCCCAAGCTCAAATCTTTTAAAACTTCCCTCCGGGATGTGCAAGGTTGCCAGATTCCGGTCCTGGGGATGGGAAATTTCTTGGTTAAATTCAAAAACAATTGCACCTCCTTGCCATTGGTTGTAGTTAAGCTGGGCACTAACTGTCTTATTGGTACCCAATGGTTTAGGCCCCTGGGAATCCGGCTTTCTGGCATTCACACAATAGACACTGAACCAATCCGGGACGTTTGTGCTGCACATCCTGAGATGTTCGAAAAAGGTTTAGGGTTATACAAAGGACCCCCTGTGGACTTTGAGCTTGACCCAACCATCCGGCCCATCCAGATGAAGCCACGCTGGGTACCCTTTGCTTTAAAGGAGAAGATAGAAGCCGAGCTGGACAAACTGGTGGGTCAGGGCATCCTAGTGCCAGTGGACTCCGCAGAGTGGGAGACACCAATAGTGACTGCTTTGAAAAGTAACCGGGAGGTCAGGATATGCGCTGACTACAAGTGTACCATCAATAAAGCTATTTGCTCGAACGCATATCCTGTGCCCGTGGTAAGCCACCTTCTTGCCTCTTTGCATGGAGGAAATTGCTTCACAAAACTTGATCTTGCCCAGGCTTACCAACAATTGACTGTGTCTCCTGCTGCTGCCATAGCCCAGACCATAGTAACGCATAGGGGGCATTTAAGGTAACTCAACTACAATTCGGGGTGAATGCAGCCCCCGGAATATTTCAATCTCTTGTAGAATATATTTTAAAAGTTTTGCCTGGTGTCCTGCCATATTTTGACGATGTCCTGATCACCGCTAAGGACACTGTCAAACTAGCGGCCAGGCTCGATCGTGTCCTCTCACGTTTCGAGAGGGCCGGTCTACGTCTCAGAAGAGACAAATGTGTGTTTTTGGCACAGGAAGTGGAGTTCCTGGGGTACCAAATTACACCCCAAGGTATCATGCCCTCTGACTCCAAGGTGGCGGCCGTGCAAAATGCACCCAGGCCAAAATGTAAAGCCAAATTGCAATCATTTCTAGGATAGTTAAACTTCTATCATGCTTTTCTCCATCGCAAAGCCTCAGTTGCCGAACCATTACATCGGCTTCTTAAGAAAGATACTGTTTGGCACTGGGGCCATTGCCAGGAGAAAGCGTTCCTAGAACTCAAAAGGTTGCTATCTTCAGATGCTGTATTAACTCATTTTGATCCTAACAAGGAAGTTGTACTTGTGTGTGATGCATCCCCTGTGGGGGTGGGAGCTGTGTTATGCCATGTACTAAATGACAGGAGGGAAGCCCCCGTAGCATTCTATTCCTGTTCAATCTCAAAGCCTGAGAAAAATTACGCTCAGACAGACAGGGAGGTGTTGGCAATCGTGGCTGGCACTAAGAAATTCCACGATTACCTTTATGGAAGACCTTTTACCATCGTAACAGACCACAAGCCCCTCCTTGGAATCTTTGTGAACGGGAAGCCCATGCCTCAAATTCTGTCCCCAAGGACTCAGATTCTTTTAGGAGGGCATTGGCAGTAATTTAGTGAAATCTAAGATATTTAAATAACCTTTGCTTACAAATCCTGTTGGAAATTTTTGGTAGCCTGTCATGTTCACAGCCAGTCTGAACTTTAGTTAAAAGAAGGGATAATATGGCCCACATTGAGGTGTGCCCATTAGTATTAGTGCTCTTTTGTAGATGTTAGGTTGATGATGTGTAGTAGATGGAAGGGCAGAAATTTGTAAAAAAATAAGTTCACACACACACACACACACACACTCCTTAGACAATTGCAGATTGCTGCGATGTCACCTAGTGAACGTTGTGGAATTTTAGAGCTAGATCAATCCAGTGCTTGCCTACTTTATCTATTTAACTTGCATACTGCCAGATTTAGTGATGGACACTTCTCCTGGCAGTTTATAGGAAACGTATATGAACAACGGTTGGTAACAGTAAGCACAAAAAGAATACAATACAAAATTACATATAATTTAGAAGACAGATAGCAAAATCCCCAGTATATTGGTTCCAAACAATGAAGGACCTCTTTCTCTCCTTCCTTCTCTGTTTTAGATGTCTCTCACAATCCACAGCTCTTGGCTGTTGTTTGCTTAGCTTATCTGCAACTTTGGCACTGGCAATAACTTTCCCTCATAGAATATGTAGTACAAACATGCATATGTCTTTAGACTTCCCTTTCTGATCCTCTTGTGTATTTCTTCTGCTTCTTCCTCTTATACCTTACTACACAAACCAATATTTGTTCAGGAAGAAAAAGAATAGCTGGTATGGTAGCCATTCATTTGAAGTAACTAGAGAGCCATTCTCTTATCACAGGAGTACCCAACCTTTTCAAGCTGGGGGCCGGGTCATACTCTCTCAGTCAGCTTCGAGGGCCAGATGGCCATTTTGCCCTGCCTACACAATGGGGGTAGCCATTTTGTCCCAACAGCTTCAAATGGGCATCCATTTTGTTTCCCGAATGGCCATGGAGGGGTGGGGGCCACATGAAATGGAACCATGGGCCAGTTCTGTGTGAGACCTACTGCTTCCCATGCTGGCCTCTGGAGTGATGGATGTGTTTCAGCTTCTGCATAAGAGACCATAGTCCAGGTTTAGCAGTACATCCATGGCTCCACACAACCTCGTATTGCACAGATTAGTGGGACCTGTCTTATTAACAGGTAAGGCTTAGTGGTTAAAATGTTGAACTTGATGACTGGAAGTTTGGCAAGTCGGCAGTTCGAGACCCAGGTACTATACAACAGCGTGAGCTCCAATCTCTGTTCCATCTCCTGCTAACCCAGCAGTTGTAAAGCAAGAAATTGCAAGAATATAAAGAGGTGTCGCTTTGGCAGGAAAGGTAACAGCATTCCAAGCACTCCAGTGTCTAGTCATGTCTGCCACATGACCATAGTAATGTCTGCAGAGGCAGACAGTGCTGGCTCTTTGGCTGTAAACAGAGATGAGCACTGAACCCTAGAGTCGGATATGACTGGCTTTTGAGCAAGGGAGACCTTGACTTTTACTAAAGTACATACAGTAGAACCTCGGATAACGTCCAAACTCCATTCCACAAGTTTGGACTTTATCCAATTTTGGACTTTATCCGAATCAAATGGGCAATGCATCAGATAACATCCAAAAATGGACTTTATCCGAGGTTCCTATACCAAATACTTTGGATAACGTCCATTTTTAGTGGTTTTGGATTTTATGTGATGCATCACGTGTACATGAAAACCGCGACTTTATCCGAATCGGACTTTATCCGAATCAGACTTTATCCGAATCAGACTTTATCCGAGGTACCACTGTATATTACACTGCATAATGGTAGAGTTGCTTCTGAAATTATAACAAAAAACAATTGTGAATCAGTGAATTGTTGCCAGTAAGAGTAGATCATATTCTGTTACTGAGGAAAAGCCATCAGGCTTGCTGTAAGTTGGCTTCTTCAGTACAGTACTTATATTTATTATTATTTATTTGATTTATATCCCGCCCTACTCAGCACAGGCCGACTCAGGGTGGCTGACAACACGTCAATAAAGATACAATACAGTATAGCAAAAACAAATATGCAGTACAGCAATAGCAAAGCACAAAACACAATAGGAAAGTAACAAGATACAATGTAATAGAGTAACATGACGGAGCCCAGCTCAACATCTCCGGCGGAGCCCAGGGCTCAACGTCCTCAGCAGCATCAACCGGAGGAAATGATGTCGCATTCTGCGTCTTTCCAACAGAGCCAGCTGTTCCCCACTTCCCACCAACCGCCAACTTATAGCAGGTTATAATAGGTTTTTAAAGCAAGGAAGACATTATTCTCATTCTGCTCTTGAGACCCTACTCCTCAAAAGCAGTATGAGAGCAATACCATCATGCTTTAAAAATCTGTTATAAGGATGATTAAAATTAGGAACAGAAAGTCCTTTAAACATTCTAAACCAGGAATTGTCAGTTCTTAAAATTTCAAGCAGACAAAGGGCAATCTTTACAGTCCTGTTGTTTTGGAGATCAGTTCCCAGAATTCCCCACCAATAGAAAACTCTTCAGAACCTGCAGAACGTAATGGGAACTGTAGTTAAAAAAATATCCCAAAAGCCAATTTCTGATGTAAACCATTACAATTATTTCCATATATTCTGGCATCATTATTTAAAGAAGCCAAAGGTCTTTGCTCTGAGGCAAAAAGCCTGAACATAATTTAAACATCACTTTTTTTAATTACCTATTTACCTATAGTAACCTTTATCTATGACAAACATCATAATGCAGGCGGATATCCTGTGGAAAAACTCACAGTACTGTACTTTTTATTATCAGCAGTTCGTGAGGCAGAGATGTTGGAAGGGAGGGAGAAGGAAGGAGGCAAAGTATTATGAGGAAGAGAACATAAGGAAATCTTGACTACTTTGCTTTTTCTGGAATTCAGATTTTTTTAAAATAAAAACTAAAGTTCTTTCCATGACAGATATGAAGACAATTGGAAATTTTGTTAAAGTTTTCAAATTCAGTAGTTTTTATAGATCCAGCTATGTAGCCAGAGGTTGGGTGTTCGATTCCCCACTGTGCCTCCTGGGAGAAGATCCAGTCTGTGTGGTTGTGGGCAAGCTACACAGTCCTGGGGCACCCTCAGAAGAAGGGAATGATAACCCACTTCTATATATTCTCTACCTAGAAAACCCTTGAAAGAGTCCCTATGAGTTAGGGGTGCCCAAACTATGGCTCACAGGCTGAATCCGGCCCCCGACGCCAATTCATCTGGCCCATGCCACCCTTGTCGCTCCTGAAAGCAGAAGTAAAACATATGGGTGCATTTTACTTCTGCTTCCAGGAGTGACAAGGGTAGCATAGGCCAGATTAATTGGTGTTGGGGGCTGGATTTGGCCCATGGGCTGTAGTTTGGGCACCCCTGATTTAAGCAGAGAAAATGGCAGCTTAAAATCTATCTCATCCTGTTGCAAAACAGATTGCAAGGTACATTTTACTTCTCCTTCTGGTGAGAAGAACCACTTAACTGGTCCACTGAACCCCGTTACTGGCCCACTGAACCACGTGACTGGCCCATGGTGCAAAAAGTTTGGGCATCCCTGCTATAAGTCATAAATGACTTGAGAGCAGACAAACATCATCAACAATGAGGCATTCGGAAAACAGAAATGACAACATTCATTCAGCATTGAAATATCTACAGTATATTTCCAGAGATTTCAGTGTTAATCCTTCAAAGCCCTCAGCCTGGACAGACAAATCTGCCAGCTGTGGTTTCTACAATGTGCATTTTAAAAACTCATGGCAATCAGACTGCAATCAGTGGCAGGCAAAACAATGATTTTACCCCTGAGTGCTTCATGACAGAATGAGCTCTCGTCAATGTCCCAGCTCCTGCCAACCTAGCAGTTCAAAAGCAAGACATTGCAAATAGATTAAAAGGGACCACTTCTGTGGGAAGGTAAAGAGTATTTTGTACACTCCGGTGTTTAGTCATGCCCATCATGTGTCTACGGAAACGTCTGCAGACACAGCTCTGGCTCTTTGACTATAAACAGAGATGGGCACTGAACACTAGAGTCAGATAGTAAAGGTAAAGGTTTCCCTTGCTCGAAAGCCAGTCGTATCCGACTCTAGGGTTCATTGCTCATCTCTGTTTCAAAGCCGAAGAGCCAGCGCTGTCTGCTTCTGCAGACGTTTCCGTGGTCATGTGGTCCCTATTTATCTACTTGCAATTTCTTGCTTACGAACTGCTAGGTTGGCAGGAGCTGGGACAAAGATGGGAGCACATTCCATCCTGCAGTACTCTGGAATCAAACTGCTGACCCTCTGCCTCCCAGTCAGCGTCTTAGCTACTTGAGCCACTGCAGTCAGATACGACTGGCTTTTGAGCAATGGTGATGTTTGCCTTTACCACCACTGAATCCCCTCAACAGCAGATGTGGCAGTAAAGCTACGCTATAGCTGATCTCTGATCAGCTGTAAAATGGCCCTGCTCTATTTTAATCTCATCCCCAGAATGTACATATGCTAGGAGGGGATAAAATTCAGCAGGCTATTTCATTCCACCCCTGATGGGTTCTCAAAATGGAACACATGGATGGTAGGTTGGGGCTGACTGGCCTTATTGCAGTGAAGATACAGTCAGACCCCTGCCCCAAGCCATCCTGATCCACGCCAAATATTACAGACATTCTCTAAGTAATGGAGAATCCCACCTATTATAGCAGTCATTCCAGCAAATGAAAGCACCTAGTAATTTCTAGTAATAGGTAGCTAATTTTCAAATAATAGGTAGCTGTTATGTACTGAATGGTTTGTGACAAGTACCCCTTTAACGGATTGTATCCGACAATTGTATCTATTGTAAGCAATCATTGACTCATTGTAACAAGCTGTTAAGAACAATGCTGCTCCTGCAGTAGCAGCGTTAGCCACAGGACACTCATTCACCTGAATACCTGAAGGGCAGGAAACTACTGCCGCACTGCATCTGGAGAAGATGGGCGTGATGTCCCATGACGTCACGCGGACAGTAACCAATGAACTATCACCCGGGCTATTCAAAATGTACTATAAATAAGGCTGTTTGGTCCACCTGTATCTCATGTTCACTTTGACTACAATGCAATAAAGTCGGTTTTAGCCCTTACTGCGGCTCCTGCTTGTCTTCTGTGCAAGGCACCAAAGTAGCTAATTTTTGAAATCCAAAACCAGATGTATTTTTTTCTTTTAATCTCCATTCTAGGTGCAATAGCTGTAAATGTTTTCAAGAAAATTCAGCAAAATGGGGGGCAGACTTCTATCGTTATAAGATATGCATAGCTGCATTGGGATGCACATTAAAGATATGGTCCATTGATTTTATTTCTGGGTATACATAATTGAAATAAAATTAATAGATACCGTACTTTTTTATGTAGGTGCTTATCTGTAATGTGCTTTTAAAATATATTTGAAAGGATAAGTTCTGTTCTTCCAAGCGAAATGTACTCCAGATTCGGTATGGCTGCCATGAGGAACCTACTTGCTTACTAGAAGATAAATTAATTTAGCAACTGAAGTGTTGTTATGAGCCTTCTAATCAGCTGGCTTCCTCCAGGCAAAGTAGTTCTACTGGGGCTCTATAATGGGATAGTCTAGTCTAGCAAAGAAGTGATTGTACACTGAAATAAAACAACAGTTGAGAGTTTGTCATTAGAAAATCCAGAAGTCAAAATCAGATTGACAAATTAAATGTATTTAAAGGGAATCACAGGCATCTTGATGTCAAGGTTCCACTTAGGTGTTGGTTGTGTTTTTAGGCAAAGGCAGCATTTACCTGGTTCGGCATGCTCCCAGAAATGCAACTAGCACCTTTTTAAAGAGCTGCAATTTGTCACCGTGAATTACATAATTTCCTTTATGCAAGTGGAAATTGTCAGTAGGATTATAGCCAAAATAAAATAGATAAGTACCAAGTGCGAGAAATAACAAACCGGGTTTCAACAGCCTGCAGAAGATATTTTGCAGGTCTACCAGTAGTAACTCCTACCAACCTAGCAGTTACATAAGAACATAGGAACAGCCTTGCTGGAACATCCAGTCCATCATTCTGTCTCACACATTGGCTCACCATTTCCTTCAGGGTATTCCCAAGCAGATGCCTGCTTAGGATTCCCTGGAAATGATATTGAGAGATATCCTGCCTATCTCTCCAACCCGGAGGTTGTCCTTAAGTATCCATAATTATAGCCATTGATACCGTTGTCCTCCATGAACTTGTCTAATCCTATCTTAAAGCTGTCAAGACTGACAGCTGTCACCACTTCTTCTGGCAGGGAGTTCCATAGACCAGTAATCCTCTGGGTGAAAAGGTACTTTCTCTTATTTGTTTGAGAACTAGTACCCAAAAGTTTCATGGAGTGTCCCCTAGTTCTAGTGTTATGCGATAGGGAAAACAGTTTTTCCTTATCTACTTTGTCCACACCGTGCATGATTTTATAAACTTCAATCAGGTCACCTCTTAGACGTCGTCGTTCAAGAGTGAAGAGGCCCAACCGTTGCAGCCTCAGATGGTAAGGAAGGTGTTCCAGTCCCCTAATCATTCTGGTTGCCCTCCTCTGCACTTTTTCCAGCTCCATAATATCCTTCTGGAGGTATGGCGACCAGAACTGTACACAGTATTCCAGATGGGGCCTCACCATAGATTTATAAAGAGGCAAAATGACACTTGCTGACTTATTTTCTATACCCTTCCTAATGATCCCTAGCATTGAGTTTGCTTTTTTCACTGCTGAGGCACACTGGGTTGACACCTTCATTGAGTTGTCCACCAGGACACCAAGGTCCCTTTCCTGGTTTGTCGCAGAGAGTTCAGACCCCATCAGTTTATAAATGTAATTGGGGTTCTTTGCCCCAACATGCATCACTCTGCACTTACTAATGTTGAAACTCATTTGCCACTGTTTTGCCCACTCCCCCAGTGTCGAGAGATCCCTCTGGAGCTCCTCACAATCTCTCACAGTTTTCACTACCCTGTATAATTTAGTGTCGTCAGCAAATTTGGCTACCTTGCTTTTTACTCCTACCTCTAGATCATTTATGAAGAGGTTGAAAAGCAGGGGTCCCAGTACTGAACCTTGGGGGACCCCACTCTTTACTTCCCTCCACTTGGAGAAGTGTCCATTTAGTGCTACCCTCTGTTTCCTGTCCCTTAGCCAGTTGCTGATCCAGGACAAGACCTGTCCCTTTATTCCATGACTGGTAAGTTTATTCAAGAGCCTTTGGTGTGGGACCTTGTCAAAAGCCTTCTGAAAGTCCAGATAAACAATGTCAACTGGATCCCCCTTATCCACATGCTTGTTGACACTCTCAAAAAATTCCAACAGATTAGTGAGGCATGATTTGCCCTTGCAAAAGCCATGTTGGCTCTCCTTTAGCAGCGCCTTCTCTTCTATGTGCCTATTAATTCTATCTTTTAGGATGGTTTCCATCACTTTACCTGGGACACATGTCAAACTGACAGGTCAGTAATTCCCTGGATCACCCCTGGATCCTTTTTTGAAAATTGGTGTTACATTCGCTACCTTCCAGTCATCAGGCACAAAGCCTGATTTGAGGGAAAGATTATATATTTTGGCTAGGAGATCGGCAATTTCATCTTTAAGTTCCCTGAGAACTCGTGGATGGATGCCATCTGGTCCTGGTGATTTGTTAGTGTTTAGTTTAACAAGACATGCAAGGACCTCCTCCCTGGTTATTTCTATCTGGCTTAATTCTTCGGTTTCCCTCCCTACGAAGATAGGCTCTGTTTTGGGCATGTGGTCTCTGTCTTCTTCAGTGAATACTGAAGCAAAGAATTCATTGAGTCTCTCTGCAATCTCTGTTTCCTCTTTAATAACCCCTTGCCTTCCATTGTCATCTAATGGTCCAATGGCCTTCCTAGTTGGGTTCTTACTTCTAATGTACTTAAAGAAGTCTTTGTTATTTCTCTGAGTATTTTTAGCTATACGCTCCTCAAAGTCTTGCTTTGCTTTCCTGATTGTTGCCTTGCATTTGTTCTGCCAGAATTTATGTTTCTGCCTGCTGTCCTCATTCGGACAAGCCTTCCATCTTCTAAATGAGCTTTTCTTGCTCTTGATCACTTCCCGAACAGCTCCTGTAAGCCACATTGGAGTCCTCTTGGACCTGGCAGTGCCCTTTTTCCTTTTGGGTATGCATTCCAATTGAGCCTCTGTTATTGTTTTTGTAAACAGCCTCCATGCCTCTTGGAGTGTTTGGACTCTCTCAATTTTCCCTTTCAGCTTCTTTTTTACTAGTTTCCTCAACTTTGGGAAATTTCCTTTTTGAAAATTTAAGGTCTTTGTGTTAGATTTTATCAGTGACTTGCGGTCTATGATCAAGTTAAACATAATTGAGTTGTGGTCACTGTTCCCTATTGGATCAGTCACATTAACATCTTGCACCAGATCCTGAGTATTACTCAGG
The DNA here is from genome assembly GCA_035047345.1 of Bradypodion ventrale. Lineage (NCBI taxonomy): Eukaryota > Metazoa > Chordata > Lepidosauria > Squamata > Chamaeleonidae > Bradypodion > Bradypodion ventrale. Next base: position 333,670,536 of record JAWDJE010000002.1, read on the forward strand.
ATCAAGTCAAGGATTCTTGTACCTCTAGTTGGGTCTTCAACCATCTGTCCCAGGGAACAATCATTTAGCATATCTAGGAACTTTATCTCTTTATCATGTGCTGAACAACAGTTCACCCAGTCTATGTGAGGGTAATTGAAGTCCCCCATTATAACCAGGCTTCCCTTCTTGGATGCCTCCTTTACAACATTCTCCAACTGCCAGTCTCCCTCAAGAGTTTGGGTCGGAAGCCGATAGTATATGCCTACTGTTAGACCATCCTTGTGGCCTGGTACTCTTACCCACAGAGCTTCTAATGGTGACTCCAAATCACCTAGATATTCCAATTCATACGATTTTATCACTTCTTTGACATACAAGGCCACACCACCTCCCATTTGCCCCTTCCTATCCTTCCTGTACAGTTTGTAGCCTGGGATAACTGTATCCCATTGGTTATCATCTGTCCACCAGGTTTCAGTGATACCAATAATATCAATATTCTTATCTATTGCTAAGTATTCCAGCTCCCCTATTTTGTTCCGGAGGCTTCTGGCATTTGTATACAAGCATTTATATATGCTTTTCTGACACAGTCTTTTGTGTCCAGTTGCATTGTTAGACTGCCTCTTGCATCCTTCTGCTAGAATGCTAGTGACTAGCTCCTCGCTCTGCTCAGTAATTTTTGCATCCTCCTCACTACTCAAGTACACACTTTTCCGAACCGGATGCTGCCCAGCTCCTGTCGGCTTTCCCCCAGTTATCAGTTTAAAAGCTGCTCTGCAGCCTTTTTGATGTTGAGTGCCAGCAATCTGGTCCCCTCATGGTTCAAATGCAACCCATCCCTCCTGAACAGATTTGGCTTGTCCCAAAATGTTCTCCAGTTCCTGACAAATCTGAAACCCTCCTCTCGACACCACCGCCTCATCCACGCATTGAGGCTTCTGAGCTCTGCCTGCCTGGTAGGTCCTGCGCGAGGGACAGGCAGCACTTCTGAAAATGCTACCTTGGAAGTCCGGGACTTCAATCTTCTTCCTAACAACCTGAATTTGGCTTCCAGGACAGACCGCTTGGCCTTCCCAACATCATTGGTACCAACGTGTACCATGACAACTGGCTCGTTCCCAGTTCTCTCTAACAATCTATCTAGATTTCTTGTGATGTCTGCAACTTTTGCACCTGGCCGGCAAGTCACCATACGGTTATCATGTGCATCACAAATCCATTTCTCTGTATTTCTAATTATTGAATCGCCTAGTACAAGGAGCCTCTCTCCTGCAATCTGTTCATCTACATGCACCTCATCAACCATATTAAGGGAGAGAAACTCAGTTTGTTCCTGTTGTTTATCTTCCTGGATCTCATCAAGTGTGATGAAGGAGAGATCATCAGGTGGAACCAGTTGTTCCTCTGTGTGTTCGTCATCAGGTGTGATGAGGGAAGAGCCTCAAATTTATTCTGTAATTCCAGACTCTCAGAGTGATCCCCTACTCTTCTCCTCCTTTGAGTCACATTCCTCCAAACATCTCCCTCCTGAGTTAGTGAAGGGCCTTCTCCCTCAGAACTGTGCCCTGTCTCTACTTTGTCCAGCATAGTCTGTTCCACTCTGTCCAAGAACAGCTCAAGCTCCTTAATTTGTTGATGGTTAGATATGCGGGCCTCTAGCTGCTGGACCTTCTCTTCTAGTAGTGCAACCAGCTTGCACTTGCTGCAAGTGTAGTTCTCCATATGCTTTGGCAAGAACACAAACATGGCACAAGTATTGCAGGTAACTACAGCTGTTCCCTCAGAATCCATTTTAACAAGTGCAGTATTCCGGGCCTCAAAAATGTACACGTTTACTACCTTTCTACCTAGTAAGACTATATTCTTCCTTTGTTACTAGTTTGCAATCGGCGCGCGGGCCTCTAAAGCAGCTCTACTCCAACTGCAAAACTTACCAGTGCTCACTTCCTTTGTTTGGCTCTCCTCAGCAGCAGCTCTGCTTAAGAGCACATGCAGAGTCAAAAGGGGCACATGCAGAGTCAAAAGGGGCACATGCAGAGTCAAAAGGGGCACATGCAGAGTCAAAAGCAAGAAATTGCAAGTAGATAAATAGGGACCACTTCTGTGGGAGGGTAAACAGCATTCCATGAGTGTTGAAATGGGCCAGATATGGCCTGCTGGGTCATGGAAATGACCCACAAAGGTCGGAGTGGCTGGGTTCAAGGAAGGCACGCAGAGGCAAAAGTATGGTGAAAAGTCCAGTCCAGCCTGAGGTTTGGCTGGTGGTATTTATTCCTCTGAGTCTGGAGTTAGTACACGTGGGTTGTTCATGACCTCAATCAGAGGGCTTTTCCTCTGTGGAAATTTACTGACCAGCTACATTCACAGAAGCTGCCAAGAGATGCTGATGAGCTTGTACGTCATCAGGAAGTTCTGTTGCTACTGATAACTGGGGCAGGCGAGGACTATTGTTCTCCCATTATCTTGGGACCTCTCGGGTCTAACTTAAGGTCATCATGTTTACTGCAGTTTGACCTTACCCACGACCTGTGGGCATGAGTCATGCATTGTGTGTGCTATCAAGGGTTACTAGCTTGTGAGAGTTGCCTGCTTCTTCTTCTTTTATTGAATTTTTTTAAACACAAGTACAATATATAAAGACAAACCTCAAAATCACATACAATAATAAAAAGCAACAACAAACCACTCAAACATCTTTACGGTACTCAATATTTTGATTATGATTCAGTATTATATTACATCCCTCTTCAATCTCCCTCCTTAAGCTTTTAATTATATTTACTATTACTGTATTTTTATTTACATCATTTGTAACATTAACAAATCTAAATTTTTAATTTTTAACCCTCTCAGTATACTTTTACCTTCTGTTATGTAATATAACTACCAAATCAAAACCAAATCATTGTTTCAATACAAAAATAACATAACTAAATATAAAAATAGGAAGAAAAATTTTAACATACCTAAAGAAAAACTATTCTACCATGTGCTATTTACATTGCCCTGGAAAGCACGGAGTAACTTCAGTAAAATCATTCCCAAAAACTCTTGTGAGCAGGTGCAGGTCTATTCCTTTCTTCTCCCTTCAATGAGTAATCCACAAAGGCTTTCCACACCTTCCAAAATTTATTTTCTTTAATACCTTTTTCATATTTATCTCATATGTTAACTTGTCATTCAATGCTAAATCCCATATTTCCTTATACCATTCCTCAATTTTCATATTCACATCATTTTTCCATTTTCTCGCAATACACAGTCTACCCGTCATCAGCATTATTTCTAATTACTCTTTTTTATCCTTACTTAAGTTTATATCTTCCACATCTGTCAACATAATGGTATTTGAGCCCAATTTAATTTTTAATCCCATAATTTCACTTATCTCATTCTCAATTCTTCCCCAGAAATCCTTTACCACATTACAACTCCACCACATATGTTCGTATGTACCCAATGCATTCTTACAACGCCAACACATTTTATCAATCTGATGTAATCTCATTGGGGTCAAATACCATCTCCACAACATTATGCAATTGTGCTCCTTTACTCTAACCGACAGGGTTCTCATAATTCTTTTCTTCCATTTATTTTTCCAATTTTGATCCTCTATCTTTATCTCTAAATCCTGTTCCCATCTTGCTTACAATTCCTCCTGTGGATTACCTTCCTTATATATCATTGTATATATTTTGCTCACCAGTCCCTTTATTCCTCTTTGTCCCTTTCTTATTTTTAAAATTAGTTCTTCAAACTCAGTCCTCCCTCTTTCTAATCCGAATTCATTAATAAATTTACAATTCCATTTATTTACCATCCCTATCTGAAACCAATTCAGTTTCAATTGTACATACAAATTTGTTTTTCTCTCATATTCTCTACAGGCCCGAATCCAATCTCTCAACAGGAAAGCTTCATTCTTATCAAGTACTTCTTTAATCCTTTTATTAATTTTTATTGGAAAATTTGCAATATCCTCCAATTCAATGATAGGTGAAATATCTGGTACCAACTCCTTCCTTATTTTTTCCATATTCCCAATATTTAATTTAATTTTTTTAATTTAATTTAATTTAATTTAATTTAATTATCACATTTATATACCACTCACTCGGCCAAAGCCAACTCAGGGCGGTTCACAATAAAAGTTAAAAACACAAGTTAAAAACAGTTAAAACAGTTAAAACTACCCACCCCCTAAAAACAAGGGCTGCAGGATCCAAAGGCACCATGGGGAAGAGTTCTTCTACACCAACCACCCAATGGCGGTTACCCTTCCACCTGCACCCCACACTTGTCCCGCCAGCCAGGTTTTAAGATCTTTTCTGAAAGGCAGCAATTCCGTCCGAAGACGTAGCTCTGTTGGCAGGAGGTTCCAGAGGGCCGGTGCAGACACGGAGAAGGCTCTCCTCCTTGTGCCAGAGAGGCGAGCCCCTCTGGCTGATGGAACAATTAGAGAGCCCCTCCGGTCCGCTCTGGTTGGACGGACAGACGTCCTCAGGGCGATGCGGTCTTATTTTTAATACCTACTTTCCCAATATCCCCTCCTAAAAAGACCATTTTTCCCATATGACTAAGTTCTTTCATTTCAATTTCTTCCCATATTGCCTTTTCCCTAGCTAAGATCTTCACAACATTCTTAATTTGGAAAGCTCGATAATATGTCATCAAATTTGGCATTCCTAATCCTCGATCTTTCTGGGATAAATACCAAAACTTTTTAGCCAATCTGGGTCTTTTTCCCCCATTGCAAAAACTATTAACCATTATTTGAAACTCCTTGATTTCCTTGTCCTTAAGTTGAATCGAAAGCGCATCAAATAAAAAGTTAATTCTTGGTAATAACATCATTTTACTTATTGCTATTCTTCCAAACCAAGACAACTTCAATTTTTGCAACCCCTGTATTCTAACCTTAATTTCTTTTTTCAGTTTTACATAGTTCAATTTCTTAAGATCTTCAGATTTATTTGAAATATTTATACCAAAATATTTCAAATTGTCCTTACTTTGTAAATTACCCTTACCCTTTATCTTTTGTTGGTCTTCTTTACTTATATTACACAATATCATTTCTGATTTATACCAATTTATTCTCAAACCCGTAATATCTTCAAAATTCTTTAATAACGCTTGTATTCTATCCAATGCCTTAACAGGATGTTTGGTTATTATCAAAGTATCATCTGCTTATAGACTTATCTTATTACCTAAGACCCCTTCTATTTCTTTATCTTCCCTTACAACTTTTGCCAACAGTTCCATTGCCATAATAAATAGAATTGGAGAAAGTGGGCAACCCTGCCTGGTACCCGCTTCTAATTTCACTTCATCTGTATCCTCATCGTTTACTTTAACTATTGCGGTACCTTGCTGATATAGTTGTTCAATTGTCTTCCTAAATTTGTCTCCAAATCCATAGCATTTGATTATCTCATTAATTGTTACCCATTGTAATGAATCAAAAGCCTTAAAAATATCCAATGACAATAATCCTACTTTTCCTTTGTTTGTCCTACCACATCTATTAAGTCTATAACTTTTCTTGTCAGATCCGACATATGTCTACCCTTCAAAAAAACCACCTGATCCTCATTTATATAACTACCCATGAAACTATTCAACCTATTAGCCAATATCGCTGTGAAGATCTTAGCATCTTGATTTATTAATGAAATTGGTCTATATGATTCAACTTTTTCCAGATCCTTCCCTGGTTTTGGCAATAACACTATTATAGTCCTATACCATGAAGTCGGAATTTGCCCACCTTCTAGTATATAATTATAAAGTTTAGTCAGTTTTGGAACCACTAAATCTTTGAACTCCTTATAGAACTCGGCCGGTAACCCATCTTCTCCCGGTGCTTTATCCATTTTTAAGCTGGCAATAACCTCTTTTATTTCCTTTTCCGTTATCCGATCTTTCATTCTGTTCCTGTGTTCCTGTTCTATCTTGTTAATTATTTGTTTCTCCAATTGTTTTTTTTTAAATTTCATCTCATCTATCTTCTTTTTTGCATATATTCTCTTTTGCATATAAAGCCTGGTAAAAATCTTTCACAATTTTACACTTATCTCCTGTTCTATTACATCTAACCCCATCTTTATTAATCAAAACCCCAATTTCCCTTTTTTCTCTCTTTTCTTTTGCAGCCCTTGCTAATAATTTTGAGTTCATATTACTATATTCAAAATATTCTCTTTTTAAATATGCCAAATCTCTTTTCACCTTATCTATATCTTTTCCTCCCAATTCAGTCTTTAATCTTTGCATATTATCAAAAACCTTCTTATCCTTGGTTCTTGCATGCTCTTCTTGTAGAATTTTTATCTCATTCTCAATTTTATCTTGCACCACTTTTAATTGTTTATTTCTAATGCTAGCCAATTTAACCTCCCCTATAAAAACCGACTTCATGGCATCCCAGACCACATTAAAATCCACCTCATCCGTGTCATTCCAATACCAGCTCTCCATCCAATTCTCCATTATATGTTCTTTGAATTTATGGTCCTTATATAATTTAGCATCATATCTCCAACCCCTTCTCTTTTTCACCATATCTAACCTCAGTTCTTTCATCATTTTTGCATGATCTGATTCCTTGAAAATTCCCACTTCTACCTCATCTATATTTTTAATCATGTTCTCTGATACAAATATATAGTCTATTCAGGAATATGAATTATGTATTTGTGAAAAGTAAGTATAAACCCTTTCTGATCCCTTAAACTCTCTCCATGTATCCTTCAAACCCAATGCTGCCAACCAATTATCCAAAATCGACTTATTAATTCCTTTTCCACATCTTAATATATTTGTACAGTCTAAATTTGACCTTATTAAGTTAAATCACCAGCCACTATCATTTTTGTTGTTCTCTCTTTTTCTAATATTTTGTACATTTTTTCTAAGAAAAACTCTTGTTGAACATTTGGGGCATAAATATTCACCAGAGTCACTTCTTCTTCATCAATCTTCCCTTTTACAATCAAATATCTACCCTCCAGATCGGAAATAATACTTGTCATTTCAAAGCCCAACCTAGTCGAGATCAGAATCGCCACCCCTCTTGCCTTTGAAGTACCAAATGATTTTTCATAATATTTCATCCATTTTAAAAATATCTTATTTGTATCATGGGATTTTTGGTGAGTTTCCTGGAGAAAGACCACATCTGGCCTGTCCCTTCTTAGGGCTGATTGAATTCTTCCCCTCTTAACTTGAGACCCTGTACCCTTCACATTCCACGTTAAAACCTTAATATTTCTCATAACTTAAACCATAAAACTCCTCTATAATCTCCGATTTCTCCAAAAGGCATGCACCATTCAACCCCACACTTAAAACTAAACCTACTACAAAAAACATTCATCTTTACCCTCCCCACCTTTTCTTACCCAAAAAAAATGCCTTTGTACCCAAAGAGAGGAGGGGGGAGCATGGAAGATGTGTCTTCTTAAAGTACAAAAATGCTCCAGCGCTATTTTCTACACTAATACATTTAAACTTTTATCACTATTTTAAAATTTAAGAACTTCTCTCTCCCCTACTCCTTCCATCTTAAGATCTCTCCTCCAGATTCACCCTTCTCATGCCCCTTTCTTTTCCTTTAATCCCTCCTCTTCCCCACCCAGCCGCACCTTCCTGTTCTGAGCCTCCATAATCTCTTCTTATTCCTCCAGACTCTAACAGATCTTTCCTTAATGCCAACCACTCTCTTGAAGACACTTCAACCAAATCAATTGAACTCAAATAGTCAAGTGCGTCCGTTTCTAAATCAATTACATGCATTTTCTTATCATGGAAGAATCTTAACTACTGTGGAAATCTCCAATTGTATTTTATCCCTCGTAGAATCAACAATTTAGTCACTGGTTTCATTTTATATTGCCAAACACGTTCATTAACTGCAATATCGTTGTACACCTCTACATCATTCCCATCAATTTTCAAAACAGCCAACCCAGCTTGTTTTATAAAAGCCATCACCTTTAACTTATCTCCCCAATTTGCAAATTTGACCAAAACATTTCTTGGAGCACTTTTCCCTCTTCTCGCACCCAATCTATAAACGTTTGCAATATCTTCGTTAACAAAATCTTTCCCCATTTTCAAATTATTCAGCCAATCAATTATTCTATCCTTCAGCTGGTCAGGTGTTTTTTTTCCATCAGATGACGTATCACAATATTCTGTTTTCTCATCATCTCTTCCACCATATCTAACCTTTTCTCTTGGACCTCTACTTTCAATTTAACTTCTTTTTTCTCCTCATGCAATCCTTTCATATCTGTTTGCATTAATTTCATGTCCTTTTGCATCAAATTAACATTTGTTTCTAACTTTTGAAAAGTAAAATCAACTTTATGAGCAAAATCTTGAAACATTGTAGCCAATTTGTCTTGCTTTCCCATATTTTCATTTTTATCTTCCCCCCCTTGCCTCATTAATATCCTGGAAACCTCTCACATTTGCCTCCTCCATTCGTTCAAATTTCTGAAACAATTTACCCATTTAAACCATTAATTGTGTTTGGTCCATTACTACAGGCTCTGGTGATGGTGTTGATGAAGGTGCATCTTCAACAGTGGCCTTCTCTTTCTTCTTAGGTCTCACCACCTCCTCCTCCTTTCCTTTCCCTTTCACAAATTTATCCATTGTGGCATCGATTAACAATTTCAAAGCAGCTTCAAGGTCCCCAATTTCTTGATCTAGTTCCAGTATCAGTTGATTAAACAACAAATAAAATTCCTAAATTACTCCACTCACTTTGTATAAATTTGGTCTCAACAAACATTTTTATTCCAATCAAAAAAGTAAAGCCACTGTAACTTTCTTATGAGCCAAAATCAAAATCTTTTCCCAACACCAAAATTTGAATGAAAATCTGAACTATGTAAAAAAAAAAAAAGAAACTGCCAAATTATTAAAGGAGAACCCAAAAAAGTAAAGTTGTTTCTTATTATAACTCCAGGAAGAAAGAATCGAATCACACTATCCCAAATGCAAGACTGTATCCACTTGTATCCGTCTGTTACCAGCTCAAAACAAGAAAACAGCAGGATCGGGAACAACCACTGTATATCGAAATGTATCCAAATATATCCAAACTCCCTCTCTTCTCGCTGATCCCATTGTCCCGTTCGGCACAATCTGTTATAATCCAATTGCAATGTAGTATCCAAATATCATGAGGAGAAAAAAAATCGGCAATGATATATCCAAACACAGGAGTGGGAGAGGAGAGAAATGGAGACAAAGAAGAAAAAAAATCTTGTAATCCACTCAACACTTTCTCCGTTTGAAAACTCAGTTTAAGAAAGGGAGGAGCAATCCAAAATAAAAATCCACCAAGATGGAGAATGAAAGCAAACAAAAAAGTATTACTTGAGGGAAAAGGAAAGATATGCACAATTGAATGTTTGTAGTGAAAAAACAAAACCCCAAAATCCACACTGTCTTTGCGGTGCCAGAGAACCTCCGGGGCCAAAGCCGATCTCACCCCTCCTCCTCCTCAGCCCGAACTCCCAAAAACCATCTGTCCGTCTTCAGATCTTTACGCTATCCATTCCCTTCTTTCACCTTATTCTTTCTTCAACCTTCTCAACACCCTCTCTAGTCCTCTCAAACCAATCTCAAAAATCTCCGTACTTCCTTCTCCCTCTCCGCTTTCACTTAACTTTCGATTTCACTGCCGCCATTACTCGTCCTTTGCCTTCTCGCTTTCTCTCTCGACTTTCTCCCTCCTTCGTCACTTGCCTTTTCGCAACCGGGCACTCGCTGCCTTGGTCCTCAGAGGTCCCATCGTCTGCCGCATCAACTTTCAGCCCTTCTTTAACTTTTCAAAAACTTTTCTGGTCCCTTCCTCGGATGTCTCCCCCACCCGCAGCATGGCTGGCTTGGCCCCCGGCTTCCACCACTTGCCTTACCAGCCGCCTCCGCTCCACGTGCTTCAACTCTGGGAAACGGTGACTGGAAAAAAAACTCCTTAGGTTAGACGGATATAAATCTCATTGCTGATGGGTTTTTTAAAGTTTTTTTATATGATAAATCTCTTTTATAACCACGAGCTATTAAAGAAGATGTTAGTCCTTCGCCATCTTGGCCACGCCCCCCAGAGTTGCCTGCTTCTGACCAGGTCATCAGCCATGGTTTATGAATTAATAAGACTATCAAATAATAGCCTGAACCAATTTCTGTTCCCTTGGAGTCAGGGTGGTTCTCGAGGTGGTTTTCTCAGCCGAGAAGACCCCGCGGGAAGAGTTTAAGCCAATTGCGTGAGCGGGCAATCCACACATGAGCCTGCCACATGACCATGGAAACGTCTGCAGAAGCAGACAGCGCTGGCTCTCTGGCTTTGAAACAGAGATAAGCACTGAACCCTAGAGTCGGAAACGACTGGCTTTTGAGCAAGGGGAACCTTTACCTTTACCAGTACTAAGTATATGTGATCATATTATTAGTTCCACTAATTCGTCTTGCAGCTGCATTTTGAATCCACTGAAGTCTCTGTACCAGTTTCAAGGGTAGCCCCACATAGAGAGCATTTCAGTAATCAGTCTTGGAGATTACCAATGCATGGACCAAGGTGGTCAGGGGTCTCCTGCCCTGATATGGATGGAGCTGGGCAATCTGCTGCAGCTGGTATAAGGCAACCTTGATCAGGGCATATATCTGTGGTTCCAGATTCAATGGAGTTGGATCTCAACCTGCAATTGAGAAAGGGGTTACAGAATTTTTTTTAAATGGTCCTTAAGCCTCTATTTAAATAACCCCTATGAAAAAGACCACCTCTTTCCATGATGCATGGCTCATTTGTCAAACAGCTCACAAGAAGTGTAGCATGCTTCTCTTGACATTCAACTGACAGGTACTTTGAGGCAGATGTTATTCTACAGGCTTATAGACAAAATAAAATGGTTAAGTACCAAGTGCAAGAAATAACAAGCTGGGTTTCCGCAGCTTGCAGAAGATATTTTCTCAAACACCCTATTCTCTCATTTTCTGCTTCATTTCTTAAAAGATTTGTCAACTACAATCCTGGGGTTTCCAACAGAGATGGGAAACATCTTCTTCTTTTTTGGGTGACCACGCTTAGAATCTCATAGCCAACATGTCATATGGAATTCTGAGACTTATAGTACAAAATCCTACACACACACACACCCAACATTTGGTTATAACTGCCACTATACAACCATCTCTGTTGAACCATATAGGAAAAACTCTTAAGAGTTTTTGCCATTTTTGCTGAATTCACAGCTGGTTTTGCAAAGGACAACAACAATAACCCAAATGCCTACAAAACTCCCCTCAAAGGAAAAGTTGCAACACCTGGGGCTCTTCAGCTTACAAGACGAGGAGTGACCTGTTGTTGTTGTTGTTGTGGTGGTGGTGGTGGTGGTGGTGGTGGTGGTGGTGGTATGCCAGAAATTATTCTGTGTTGAAAGGATTTTTTCTGGAGAAACTCCACTCAGGGGACACCTGAATGAGGTTCCTTTCATGTCCCCAAGAGCTGGGACAGAGATGGGCACTCAATCTGTCATGCAGTACCCAGGTCTCGAACTGCCGACTTGCCAGCCTTCCAGCTAACAAGGCGAGCTTCTTAACCACTGCACCACCACAGCCCATGACATATGTGATTAGAATTAGAATCATAGAATAATTGAGTTGGAAGAGGCCTGTGAGGCCAGCGAGCTCAACCCTTTGCTCTATGCAGAAATCCAAATCAAAGCAGATCTGACTTGCCCGATTTTCTGTCGAATACCTCCAACTCTCACCATTTCCTGAGGTAATTGGTTCCATTGTTGTACTGCTCTAACAATTAAGATCCCCCCTTGATTGTTGTTGTTGTTCAGTCGCACAGTCGATTCCGACCCTTTGCGACCCTATGGACCATCGTTCTCCAGGCGCCTCTGTCCTCCACCATCCCCCTCAGTCCTCCCAGTTCTGTGCCCATTGTGTCTACAATACCATCTATCCATCTCATCCTTGGCCTCCCCCTTCTTCTTTTGCCCTCCACCTTTCCCAACATCACGGCCTTCTCAAGTGAATCCTCCCTTCTCATTTGATGGCCAAAGTACTTTAGCCTCATCTTTACTATTTGACCTTCCAATGAGCAGTCAGTGTTGATTTCTTCTAAGATTGACCTATTTGTTCTCCTCGCTGTCCAGGGTACCCTCAAAACTCTCCTCCAACACCACATTTCAAAGGCATCTATTCTTCTGCGTTCAGCTTTCCTAATTGTCCAGCTCTCACATCCGTACATTACCACTGGGAATACCATTGCTTTGACTATTCTAATTTTTGTTTTCAAGGTGATGTCTCTGCTTTTCACTATGTTCCCCAGGTTTCTCATAGCTTGTCTCCCAAGAATCAGTCGCCTTTTTATTTCATGGCTGCAATCTCCATCTGCAGTGATCTTAGATCCTAAGAATGTAAAATCTGTCACTGCTTCTACTTCTTCCCCATCTATTTTCCAGGAACTGATCGGGCCTGTTGCCATTATCTTGGTTTTCTTGATATTGAGTCCCAAGCCAGCTTTTGCACTCTCTTCCTTCAAACCGATCAAGAGATTCTTTAGGTCTTCCTCACTTTCTGCCATTAGGGTGGTGTCGTCTGCATATCTCAGATTGTTGATGTTTCTCCCAGCAATTTTGATCCCATATTGTGATTCCTCCATCCCTGCATTGCGTATTATGTGCTCTGTGTATAAGTTGAATAAGCAGGGTGACAAAATGCAGCCTTGTCTTACTCCTTTTCCTATTCCAAACCACTCTGTCATTCCGTGTACTGTCCTAACTGTTGCTTCTTGGTTCATGTACAGATTTCTCAGGAGGCATATGAGGTGCTCTGGTATTCCCATCTCTTTAATCACTTGCCACATCTTGTTGTGATCCACACAATCAAATGCCTTAGTATAGTCAATAAAGCAAAAGTAAACTTGTTTCTGGTATTCCTTTGTTTTCTCCATGATCCAACGTATGTTGGCAATGTGGTCTCTAGTCCCCCTGCCTCTTCTGAAACCAGCCTGCACCTCTGGTAATTCTCTTTCCACATGCTGCTGAAGTCTATCCTGTATTATCTTGAGCATCACCTTGCTGGCGTGTGGGATGAGCGCAATTGTTCGATAATTTGAACATTCTTTGGCATTGCCCTTTTTTGGGATTGGAACATATACTGATCTTTTCCAGTCCTGTGGCCACTGTTTTGTTTTCCAAATCTGCTGGCATATTGAATGCAGTAATTTGATGCCATCATCTTTTAGAGCTTTGAAAAATTCAACTGGGATACCATCATCTCCACTAGCTTTGCTGTTTGCAGTGCTCTTTAGGGCCTTTCTGACTTCACTCTCCAGGATGTCTGGCTCAGGTTCAATTTCTTCATCATTGTGACTATCAGGAGTGTTGAGTTCCTTTTTGTAGAGTTCCTTTGTGTACTCTTTTCCATCTTTTCTTAATCTCTTCTGCATCAGCTAGCTCCTTTCCGTCTTTGTCCCTTATCATGTTCATTTTTGCTTTAAATGTTCCCTTGATTTCCCGGATTTTTTTTGAAAAGGTCTCTGGTTCTGCCTCTTTTGTTGTTTTCCTCCATTTCTTTGCACTGTTCTTTTAGGTAGTTTTCCTTATCTCTCCTTGCTTTTCTGTGTTCAAATGATTGTATTTTTTCCTTTCTCCTTTGACTTTTGCGTTCCTTCTTTCCTCTGCTATTTTAAGAGCCTCATCAGACAACCACTTTGCTTTCTTACTCTTCTTTTCTTTTGGTATGGTTTTCTTTGCTGCTTCCTGCATGATGTCCCTCATCTCTGTCCATAATTCTTCTGGCACTCTATCTATTGAGTCTAAGCCATTGAATCTGTTCATCACCTCCACCGTGTATTCTTTAGGGATGCTGTCTAGGTGATATCTGTCTGGTCTTTTTGTTTTCCCTATTTTCTTTAGTCTAAGCCTGAATTTTGCAATCAGTAGGTTGTGATCTGAGCCACAGTCTACTCCAGGTCTTGTTTTTGCTGATTGTATGGCGGTTCTCCATCTTTGACTGCAGAGTATGTAGTCAATCTGGTTTCGGTGTTGGCCATCTGGTGATGTCCATGTGTAAAGTCGCCTCTTGTGTTGCTGGAAGAGGGTGTTTGCTATGACCAGTGCGTTCTCTTGGCAGAACTCTATCAATCTTTGCCCTGCTTCATTCTGTGTTCCAAGACCGAACTTGCCTGTTATTCCCTCCACTTTTTGATTGCCTACTTTGGCATTCCAGTCTCCTAAAATAATTTGGACATCATTTCTTGGTGTTTGTTCTATGAGGTGTTGTAAGTCCTCATAGAACTGGTCCACTGTGGCTTCATCTGCACCCGTGGTTGGTGCGTATATTTGGATCACAGTAACATTGAAGGGTTTGCCCTGAATTCTTACTGACATCATTCTGTCATTTTTGAGGTTGTATCCCATTACTGCTCTTCTCACTCTTTTATTGACAATTATGGCTACTCCATGTCTTCTAAGGTTTTCTTGTCCACAGTAGTAGATGTGATGGTTTCCAGAGCTGAATTCGCCCATCCCTGTCCATTTTAGCTCACTGATTCCCAAGATGTCAATGCTTATTCTTTCCATCTCATTTTTTACCACTTCCAGTTTACCTTGGTTCATTGATCTCACATTCCATGTCCCTATGCAGTATTGCTCCTTACAACATTGCATTCCTCCTCCCTCCTTCCTGTCCCTCCCCTTCCTCCACTCTGTGGTGTTAAGCATCCTGTATCACCTAGCCTGCTCCTTTGTTTTGCCTTTTGTTTTGGTCAATAGGGTTCTCTTGGCAAGCTTTTGGCGTGGTTTGCTGGTTTCTACACCATTTTTTTCTTGCATCATACATCATATCACAGTTTTAAAAGTTTTAAACAGTTGATATTTAGTCTATATCTGACTTTCCGTAACTATTTTCTTAAAAAGCTATCATATCCCCTCTTGGTCCTCTTTTCTCAAGAACATCTGGGGGCCCAAGGTTGAGAAAACCCTGATAGGCAGTTTACACAAAGGAAATATTCATTTTTACTTTATGGATTAAAAGGCAATTTAGCTAAGGCATCCTACAATGATATTGGTTAATTTTACAGGTCTACCAGTACTAAGCATTTGTGTTAATTACCTAAAAGTTCACACTATTAAATATATAGTATCATTAAATATTCAGAAAACTCAGAGCACCCGAGAACTAACAAACATATCAGAGAGTAAACAAACCAAAAAAGACAAAAACATTGTGGCACCTTAAATACTAGACTAACTCTTGTATTTTAATGTTCACTTTCCTGGATCGTCCACTTTGTCAGACAGAGTTCTCTGACACACAGAGTTCTCTGGCAACTCAACCACCACATTAAGAATGATTTATTGTGATTGTCCCTTTAGTGTGAGGGACCCAAGACAATGAAACAGCCGAAAGGTTGGCTTAACACAGGTTTATTGCATGATGATCCGGAGGAACATGTGGTAATGGCGGATGGGTAGCTCAATATATACAGCTGGCTATACATTTGAATGTGGCCCGTTGACAGTCTATTGGTTGCTGCCTGCGTGACGTCATAGAAGGTCACGCCCTTCTTGTCCAGGAGGTGCTGAACCAGGGTGAATCAGAGCCATGAGAGCTGGACGCTCGCTATTGCCATCTAGTGGTCACTAGCTCACGTCCTCTTATAAGGGTTACAGTGATACAGCTGAAGGTTATAATGTTGCACACAGAAAGGTTACATTGTTACCACATGGCTAGGTACATTGTTAAAGGCACAGCTTTACAGAACACAACATCCCTCCCCCCTAGGATGAGATGAAGTCTCTCAGCCAAGATGGCTTATTGCAAGTGCGTTTGGGCCGTGATGTGGGCTGACCTGCCCCGGGGGCGCTACTGCTTCTTTGTTCCCTGGTCCCTTGTCCTGAAACGGGAGAGGGAGACTTGTTAGCTGCTTGCCGTGGTTTGGCGGTTTTAGGGGAAGGGAAAAACTCCATTGTGGGCAGACCGGGGGCGCTCGGGGCTAACGAAAAACCCCTCTTCTCGCTTGGACGGGTGGGGGACCACTCCGAAAAACTCCCCCGGTTCTGAAAATCAAATCCTAACTCAGTTGGGGTATCCGTATTTGTGGAGGAATCCCGCGAGATATGTATGGGGTCGGGTTCCTCCTCCTCCGAAAGATCCCGCAGGATATCTATGAGAACAGACTCCCTTTCCTCCCCCTTGGTGGGGACCCGCGGCCCCCCTCTCCTCCCCCTTGGGCTGAACGGGTGGGGGAGAACCCTAACGCTGAGTTTTGTTCCTTTCGGTCCGCGCCCTGCTCATTGGGGACCCTGCGCCGGAGCTGGTCCGCGTGCCGCCTCCACAGTAAGCCTGTGCTGGTCTCCACGCGGTACGACACGGGGCCGGTTTGCTCCACGACAACGCCCGGTACCCAGGCTGGGCCCGTGCTGGCGTAGTTCCTGCAATGCACAGGGGTGCCTACGCTGAAACTCTTTGTGGCCTCTAGCCCGATGTTCCTTCCCTTGTCTTCTACTCTCATGGGGTCTAGCCTAGTGAGGATGGTGATCAGTTTCCTGCGCATTAAGAGCTCTGCGGGGGAGTATCCTGACGCCAACGGGGTCACCCTGTATCCTAGCAGAAACTGACGCACTTGTAGGTTGAGGTCCCCGGGACCCATACGCCGCAGCGCGTCCTTCGTGGTGCGGACGAGGCGCTCTACTTGGCCATTGGTGGCCGGATGGAAAGGGGCGGAGGTGATGTGCCGGATGGCGTTAATCTCCGTGAATGCCCTGAACTCAGCGGACGTGAAACAACTAGCGTTATCACTAATTAGGGTGTCGGGTATGCCAAACGTGGAAAAAATTCTCCGCAAATGCTTAATTGTTGCGGCCGAGGAGGTGCTCGTGACTGGGATGACCTCCAACCACTTGGAGAAAGCGTCCACAACAAGGAGAAACAGAGTTCCTCGGAACGGGCCCACGAAATCTGTGTATCCGGGACCACGGCCCCTTAGCCGCGTCCCACTCCCTGTGGGGAAGACGGGCCTCCTCTGGTCTGGAGCATTGGCAACTCTCACAAGTGCCTACCATGTGCTCGATGTCAGCGTCTAGCTGGGGCCACCAAAAATAGCTCCGGGCCAGGGCCTTGGAGCGTACAATCCCGGGGTGGCTGACGTGCAGCAGTTTGAGCACCCGAGGTTGTAGGGACGTAGGGATCACTACCCGCTGGCCCCACAGAAGGTACCCCCTCTCTAGGGACAACTCTAGTTTTTTTCGGAAGAACGGGTCGAATTCCGCTGCCGGGGAAGACGCAGGCCACCCTTTCTGCACCCATGAGCTAACCTTCGCCAAGGTATTGTCCTTGCCGGTCGCTTTGGCGATGTCGGCGGGCAATATTGGGGGTGAGTCTAGGACCTCTATCATCAGTACCTGGTGGTCTGGCTCCTCCCCGCCCACGTGGCTGCTATCCTGGGGAAGGGGGGATCTCGACAGGGCGTCCGCATGGCTAATTTCCCTCCCGGCTCTGTACACCAACGCGTGCTGATACGCATTGAGGAAAATGGCCCACCTAAGCATCCTCGGGGACAGGATCTGTGGTGTGGGCTTATCTGCGGTAAAAATGCCTAGCAGGGGTTTGTGGTCAGTCACGATAGTGAAAGGGCGGCCATACAGAAAATCGTGAAATTTTTTCGTCCCCGCAATTATCGCTAGCGCTTCCCTGTCTGTCTGTGCGGAATTTCTCTCCGCTTGGGACAGGGACCTGGAGTAGAATGCTATCGGGGCCTCCCTTCCGTTTTCTAGCACATGGCACAGCACCGCCCCCACCCCCACCGGGGATGCATCACAGATCAGGACCACCGGGCATTTGGGGTTGAAATGGGTCAGTATGGCATCAGATGCCAGGAGATGTTTCAGTTCACTAAATGCCCTCTCTTGGTCGTCGCCCCACTTCCATGCCTCGTCCTTTTTAAGCAGTTTGTGTAGCGGTTCAGCCACTGCTGCCTTCTGGGGGAGGAAGGAGTGGTAAAAGTTAAGCAGCCCTAGGAACGACTGCAGCTCGGCCTTGGAGGTGGGGCGAGGGGCCTTCTTAATGGCGGCCACCTTAGATTTGGATGGTTTTATCCCCTCAGGAGTCACACGAAACCCTAGGAACTCAACCTCGGTCGCGAAGAAGACGCATTTGTCTTTTCGCAGTCTCAACCCCGCCTTTTCGAATATTGTCAGAACCTTTCCCAGTCTCTTGGCCAGTTCAGCCCGACTCCCCCCGTTATCAACACATCATCAAAATAAGGCAACACCCCCTCTAGCCCCTTCAGGAGGCGTTCCACAAGTGACTGGAAAATTCCAGGCGCCGAATTTACGCCGAATTGAAGGCGCGTCACCTGGAACGCCCCCTTATGAGTGACTATGGTCTGTGCAGCAGCTGCGGCAGGGGACACCGAAAGCTGCTGGTAGGCCTGTGCCAAGTCGAGCTTAGCGAAACACTTTCCCCCGTGCAACCTGGCAAGCAGATGGCTGACTACCGGCACCGGATACGCATTAGGGCGGATCGCCTTATTGATGGTGCACTTGTAATCAGCGCATATGCGGACCTCTCCATTGGCCTTTAGTGCTGTTACAATTGGAGTTTCCCACTCCGCAGAATCAACAGGAACAAGGATCCCCTGGCCCACCAATTTGTCCAGTTCCGCCTCTATTTTGTCCTTGAGTGCAAACGGCACCCGGCGCGGTTTGAGTCGTATTGGACGGACCTCCGGGTCTAGGTCGAATGTCACTGGGGGCCCCTTGAATTTCCCCAGTCCTTTTTTGAAAACTTCGGGGTGCGCGTCGCACACCTCCTGCACCGGGTCAGTCCCAACGGCGTGCACCCCCCCAATAAACAAACCCAGGGGCTGAAACCATTGAGTCCCGAGGAGGCTGCAATTCCCTCCTTTAAGCACGACTAGGGAGAGGGCCGCGGCGTGCTTCTTAAATTTGACCTGAAATTCTCCAACCCCCAACACTGGAATGCTGTTCCCTTGCACATCCCGTAGCGTGTACCTCAATGCTTTGAGCTTGGGTCACATGTGGGGGGCAATTCTCAGAAACTCCCTCTGGGAAATAATTGAATATGAGGAACCCGAGTCAATTTCCATTCTAATGGGGACCCCTTGCACTAGTACCTCAACAAAGTAACGGGGGTGTCCCGCGGACACGCTGAATACTGGGGCGTCGTCCTCGCTGCCGTCGGAGATGCGGCCCACGCCGTCCCGCTTTCTCGTGGCCTGAGCGCCGTCTTTGGGTCTCGTTGCGCGGTCTTGTCCCGTTGAATGGTCTGCCGAGCTCCTCCGGGCCTCGCGCCTCTTTCTGCATACCGCGGCGGCCGCATTTGTGACACTCGGCTTTTCTGAACGGGCATTTGGCGCGGTCGTGGGCCGCTCCACAGCCGTCGCACCGCCGGCCCTCTTTCCGGACCCTCCGGACGTCCTCGTCGTCGCTGCTCTCTGCGGACGATTTCGAAGTTCGCCGGGCCGCATGCACCGATGTCTCTGCCTTGCTCGTCTTCGGCCGCCAGTCCTGGAGCTCTTGCACCCCAGCCTTTGTGGCTTCCGCGGCCTGTGCCGCTTTCAGGACCTCCTGCAACGTGGGGGGTGGCTCTTGGTTCATCAACGTGCGCTGGGTCTCGGCGTCGTTCAGGCCGCATAGCACGCAGTCCCTGAGGGTGATTTCAGCGTTCTCCCATTTACACGGGCCGGCAGCCAGTCGCAGGGCCGCCACGAAAGCGGTGACCGTCTCCCCGGGCGCTTGGACTCGCCTCCAGAATGCGCTCCGAGCGGGAAACATCGCCGTCGAGGGCCGGAAATACTCGCGCAGCATCTGTAGGAGCTCTTTGGCCTTGAAATTGCTCACCCTCTTCGGTGCGATCAGGTCCACCAAGGTTCTTTTGGTTTCTTGTCCAAGCATCCTGGTGAAGATGGCCCTTTTCTTTGCCTCATCCATGACTTCGGATTCAACCAGTGCTCCCTGGAAGTCCATTTCGAAGATCTCCCAGTCTCCCGGTTTCCTGATTTCGAAACCTGCGCATGTCTTGGTCCCGTGGGCAGCCATATCCCATCCTCGTCGCCAGTTTAGTGTGAGGGACCCAAGACAATGAAACAGCCGAAAGGTTGGCTTAACACAGGTTTATTGCATGATGATCTGGAGGAACATGTGGTAATGGCGGATGGGTAGCTCAATATATACAGCTGGCTATACATTTGAATGTGGCCCGTTGACAGTCTATTGGTTGCTGCCTGCGTGACGTCATAGAAGGTCACACCCTTCTTGTCCAGGTGAGGAGGTGGCGGGAATCTTCCCGCGCTGCTGATCCAGGGTGAATCTGAGCCATGAGAGCTGGACGCTCGCTATTGCCATCTAGTGGTCACTAGCTCGCGTCCTCTTATAAGGGTTACAGTGATACAGCTGAAGGTTATAATGTTGCACACAGAAAGGTTACATTGTTACCACATGGCTAGGTACATTGTTAAAGGCACAGCTTTACAGAACACAACAGTCCCTTACTTAACATCTCTAACAGATAAACATCCTGATCTGTGTCCTTTTGGATATGCATCCTTCCCAGGAACAAAAGGAGCCAGAGACTGCCAAGGAGAAATGTCTAATGGGCACTTGGTTTACTTATGAATTTTAGTGTGAGGATCAGCTTACATTATCATACATATTGTTGGTTTGTGTGAGGAAAACCAAGAGGGTGTACTGATTAAGCTGGACTAAACTCTCCATGTTTCTCTATGTTCCTATTGTTATTTTTTTTCCTAACTCATACTGTGTTAATCAAAAGAAATAGCCAAAATTATCCAGTAAATTGGACCCCAAAGCCTTTGGCTGTTGCAGATTGTTTAAGCAGAAAGGAAAGAATGGAGAGAGGTCTTCCATGCATCAAGTGTCTGACAAGCCCAAAAATAGTTTGCCAATACAGCACTTCCGCAAAGAAATAGGTTAACATCCTTCTTTGAGTGCTTTGTTTATTCAGGAGTTCAGGTGGAGAAGGTAGTAGGCTATATGGAAGAGGGAAATTTCATGCATGAAAATTAAAGGGATCTGTTCGGTCTTCTTCTGTTGACCAGAAAAAATAACTGAAGTACTTTTAGAACACGCAACCAACAGATTTTGTTTGACATTCTTGTAAATGTTCAATATCCAACATCTTGTAATGGTTGGCAATGTTCAGGCTCTGGAACTCATCCCAAAGGAGCCGTAAAGGGCGCCTCCTTGTTGTTCTTCCATAAACAGGCAAAGACCCTTTTATTCAAGTGATCTTTCAGGGGGGAAACCCTTGTTGACAGGTCTTTTAATGAATGAATACTACACCATTTTAACTATTACACTGCACAACAACGATTTTGCTACTTGGAATAACACATGTGATCTACATGATATCACGTGTGCTGATTCCAAATCTCAACTCAGAATGTGGCTATCATGTACAGATTGTAAGGCATGCCATAGCTGTTCAAATGGTCGGTAATTGGGTAATGTATTTTTACATGGGAACATTATAACAGTTGCAGCTACCACTATGCCTGCTGCCGCCTCAGTTGAATCACATCCCCTGGGGGCATGCATGTTCCAGCAGTGGCCGGGCATGTCTGGGCAAGTCAGTGAGCGATGTCAGAAATAGGTATATAAGGCGAGATGGACCAAAGGCTTGTCTCTAATGCGAAACCATCTTATTGGATAGTACAGCTAGGTCATAGAGAGCCTGTTTTTGAGCTAAAGATGAGTAGGTGTACCTGTGTTAATAAACCAGACAATTTTTGCTACATTTGTGGCAAATATACCCCACATGATCAATGCAAGAACTTAACCAAGAGGGTGAGATTTGCTAATTTAAGATCCTGACATCCTAGGCAGAATCTGTCTTCAGATTTGGATTCAGCACACTTAATTTAGTACAGCTCACATGTATTAGATCAAGTAGTAGACAACATTTTTTTGTAATGCAGTGTTATCATGTTATTTTTTTAAAAAGAAGTTTATAATTCAGTTGTGTTTGTAATATTATAATAGTTGAAACCCTGTTACTTAGCATACTAGAGAAGTCCCATTGAAGCAGTAGGATTTGGTGAATCAGCTCCTCGATGAAGTATCCACATATCCTTCAGTGAACAGCCATTAATTCACACGGGTCTACTGCAGCATTTCCCAAACTATGTTCTGCGGAACACTGGTGGACTTCAATTCCTATAAGCCTAAGTCAGTACATTGGCTGATCAGGGCTTTGGGGGAACTGACTTATGCTTCTGGGAATTGAAATCCACCAGAGTTTCACAGAACATAGTTTGAGAAATGCTGGTCTACTGTAATTGCAACCTACTGTTGCAGAGTTTTGAATTTCTGGTAATTTTCCCTTTGATTGCACAGTAGAAGTGTAGAGACTCACGGAAGAGTATAACTCCAAGTCCCCCAGAGTCAACCCTTTTCTCTTTAACTGGCATTTAAAGCCTCAAGAACTCACTCTGAGACATTTGTAGAAGGAAGACTAAAACTGTTCCTTTACATACAGTTACTTTGAATTACATAGATTTGCACGCTGCTTTCTTTATTGGTGCAAGCAAATAGGCAAGAGCAGGGGTTTTCAACCTTTTCAAACTGGAGGCCGGGTCACACTCTCTCAGTCAGCCTTTTTGTCCTGCCTGCATGATGGGGGTGTCCATTTTGTCCCAGCAGCTTCAAAGGGTGGCCATTTTGTTTCTCAAATGCCCTTGGCGAGAGGGCCACATGAAATGGCGCCACAGTCCTTAGGTTGGGAACCCCTGGTCAAGAGCAACAAACAACTGACACAAATTGACAAAAGTGAGGGGTGGGGACACAGACCAATGAGAGAGGCATGGCTCTCTTTGTATTTGAAAGCATATTCATATTTGGTATCTGGTTTTCTAATTATAATGTAAGCCCACAGGTTTTTGTCCCATCCAGCTCCCTCTGCCCCTAAAGTTCCAATTTTCCCCAAATTTTTGTTGGCTAAAATATCCACAACAAAAACAGCAAAACTTATTCTATAAGAGTGTTGAGGTACCTCAAAGTATGGCAAAAGAGTGCCTGTACTGACAAAAAATAATAATTTGTATTGTCCAACTGCAGATCGGATATTCTCTCACCTCCTTAGAGAAGTTTTGATATTTATTTTCCTAACACCTGCGGGTCATTTTTACCTCTGCGCTTTGCTGCTCAGGAACAAAGTCTCAGCTGAATTGTCCTATTTACAACCATGCGAGAAAGCCAAGGATACGGGGTGTTTAGATATTAATTTTCCACGTTCTTTGCCTGTTACACAATCAGCCCATTCATCACCAGTGGGATAAAGAAAAATGGTCTTGCTGTACCAGAGGAGAAATTTACTAATGCTTGTTCATTTGCAACAGAATATAGGCAGCTCTGTAGCTTAGCTTTGGAGGGAATAAGTTGCAGCATGGCTTTTTATTAACAATCCTAGCAGCAGGAATGTGCAAAAGCATGAAAAAGTCTTAGAAGATAGCCTCCCTTTTTGGAATTTTCTTTTAGGGGGTAGGTATCTTACAAGATAGGGTCTGCAGTGGCTTAGTAATTAAGACACTGAGATTGACAACCGGAAGGTCAGCAGGCCAGCAGTTCGCAACCTGAGTGCTGCACGATGGGGTGAGCACCTTTGTCTGTCCCAGCTCCTGCCAACCTAGCAGTTCAAAAGCAAGAAATTGCAAGTAGATAAATAGGTAATAGTTTGACGTGAAAGGTAACAGAATTCCATGCACTTCAGTGTGTAGCCATGCCTGCCACATGACCACAGAAACGTCTACAGATGGCTGTAAACAGAGGTGAGCACTTCCCCCATAGAGTCAGACATGACTGGCTTTCAAGCAAGGGTGACCTTTACCTTTATTTTACAAGATACCCAGTGTGGTGGAGTAGGCAGAGTAACGGACTAGGACTCAGGAGCCCTGGGTATAAATCCCTGCTGAGCCATTGAAGCTGATAGGAAGAAAAATGGAACTCATAAACCACTTCTTGAATAGTTAATTTACCCTGAGTTGCTGTAGTTGATAATAACTTGATAACTCATAACACGAACTAACCTTAAGTGATTGCATATATTTATAACTTATTATTTCTAATTTTTTATTTTGCCCAGGGCTTTGTTAATTTTATTTTTGAGGACAAATGAACACTTCCTTATTGGAATGATAGAATGTGGATAGAAAACTTCTGCTTCTCAACTTTCCCAACCAATCATGTTGCTTAGTTATGTTTTTTGAAAGCAAACAATGTACTGTATCTTGCCATGGCTCTCTATAGCATTTGATGAGTCCCTGCCTGGATTTTTCAAATGCATCCAAAACTATAAACAGTGACTTATTAATTACCACAAACCATAGCTGTCAAGTATCCCTTATTGGCCAGGAAAACCCCTTATTTCACCCTCTTTCCCACCATCATCCCTTATTAATTAGACTGCAATGCCCTATTGCCACCATTGGAGGGCAGCACAGGATAAACATAGCTGTCAAGTATCCTGTATTTGCTGGGAAATTTCCCTTATTTCCAAATCCAAAACTTGACAGGTATGCCACAAACGAGGTACTGAAAGTTAAGCCATTTGCCTTCCACAGGCAGAATTATGCAACAGGATTTGTATCTTTATACTTTGGGCCTGGAGAGTGTAAAGCTTTTTACATGTCACCAAGTAAAGAAGGATCATACAAAGCATTTATAACTCCTAGCAGGGGAAAACATAGGGATCTCAGTATAATACCTTTAGAAACATGTTTTCATTACTAGCCACCTATCATTAAAGTTATGCCGTTGTTTTAATTTTTGTGAAGTTAGAACAAGCCTTGTTGTCTCTGTATGTACAGCACTATAGTTTAAGATTGGTTCTATTCCAATTCTTTCCCTTGTAGTCTCATTTTTTATTTTATCCCTTCTAGTCCCTCCAGCAGCCTTCCTAGAGATATCTCATTTCTGTGGTGAACAACTTTTGTTTATGATTTGTTGTAAGTGTACATGTTTGGCACTGGTAATATAAAGTGAGAATGAATAAGCTTTGTATGAGATGTTTCTTTGTGCTGGCCTGTATTGTCTTAGTTTGTTCTGTTCTTTCTTTAAATCTAGGTCTTTTGCTTTCTTGACTTCAACCGCTTGGCAAGTGACTGTTGAAAAAACGTTGATATATATTTCATTGGGTGGACTGAAGAAATGAGATTGACAGGTAAGAAATGAGACTGCTTGCCTTGATACAACGTGACCTCACGGCTTTTCCTTTATGTTCTGCACAACTCGTTCCAGACATACATTTTTTACCTGCCCAGTTTGAGTGTTTCACAATTTAATACAACTGAAAGTGCAGTGAGTCATCTGAAGAAAAGCTCCTGTTTCTTCCTGGTTCTTAAAAAAGAGACTTGGGACTTTTAAAATATGACAACCTTACACAAGCTGCCAAGAAGTAGGCACTGTGTAAATAATCAGGGAAAATGAGAAAATGAAACTTTTAAGTCCCAATTGCATTTAGAGCAGGGGTAGAGAATCCCTCCTCCATCCATGGCCAAATTCATTCTCCCTTGCCATGAAATTATTTTACAACAGGAAATTTGCTGTTTAAATATCATTTCAAGGGACTTTGGACTATTTTTTAAAGGGCTGGAGTGTTTGTGTTTAATTTCTAGACCTGACTCACCTGTCATTTCATGATTTTGAAAAATGAAATTAAATTTAAAAAAGACTCTCTCTTCCCCTCCTATATATCGCCTGTAAATCAGGGATTCTCAACTTGCAGCCCATGGGCCAGATGAGGCCCACGGCACCATTTCATGTGGCACTACCACCGCCTTCACCACACCAGGAAGTGTCATGTGGTGGTGGAAGGGCAAAATGGCCATCTGGGCCCCAAAGCTGTCTGGGGGAGCGTGACCCAGGCCCCGGCTTTAAAAGGTTGAAAACTCCTGCTGTAAATGATCATTTGCATATTTTACAGTCCTCTGAGGGAAAGACTGGCCATTTTAATGCCTCACCCACCAGAGGAGCAAATATAAATGTAGCCACTGAGGAAGAATGAAAATGGCCCCCAGAGAAATTTATGCCGATTCATTTTGCATCCTCCAACACACATTTTGTCTTTCAGCCCCTTGGGGACAGGGGACGTTTAGGTAGGAGAAATGGCTAGGAGAAGGTTTAAACTTGTTTTATCAATGCTTGGTGGTCCCAGTTGATATCATTTACAGTACTTCAAAGTAAAAGTGAGCTTTACGGTATGTTGCACTTTTTCCAAAGAGTATAGCTTGGACTTCTGCCCCCCACTTCTCAAGGCCAAATGATATGTGGTATTAATTGTTTAATGTTAATCTCAATATGTATTAGCAGCTCTGCCCAAACTAGAAATATGAGTCCTGCAGTATTTCTCTGCATAAGATTTCCCCCACACATACCTTGTCAGATTTCAAGGTATGCAGGATTCATGTGCAAAGGGCCTGCAAACTCACCACCACCAAACTGCACAGGGTTATAACAATTCCTGCACAGACTGGTGTTTTTCCTCCATGTGGTTCCTAGGAAAGAGCATTAGTCCTGCTCAGAATTCTGCAGTTCTTTGGACAGAAGAACAAGGAAGTGGGGGAAATCCTTCTGAACTAGCGATGTCTAAGCTTGGCAACACCCAGAAAATTGTGAACTAGAAATGTTCCAAGTACACATAACACCCTTATTTTAAATCATTTCCTCATCAGATCTCACTGTCACCTGACAGCACCACTGTTATGTATGCATGTTCGCTGTACTGTAAAGATAAGAATGTAACCACTCCAAATACAATGTATCTCAGCTGCAAAGGAACGCGAGCAAGCAGCCCATAGAGGGCAGCTGCGAGCGTTCAGTCTCACATGGTTCACATTGCTCAATCACGGACAGCCGCGGGAAAACCTTCCCTGCATTACTCAGGAGGAGAAAGAACTACTGAAGAGAGGCGTGCCTGGGCCAGGCCACGCCGGTAGCAGCCAATGAGCTACCGTGCTACAAGATTCAAATGTATAATGCCACTGTATATATTGAGATGTATCACCGCCATTACCTCATGTTCCACCGGATCATCATGCAATAAACCTGTGTTAAGCCAACCCTTCGGCTGTTCTGTTGTCTTTGGTCCCATACACTAAACTGGCGACGAAGGTGGGATAATGGCTGCCCACGGGACCAAGACATGCGCCGGCTACGAGATCAAGAAGCCGGGAGACTTGGAGCTGTTTGAGATAGACTTCAATGGAGCGCTGGTGGAGCTCGAAGTTTCAGATGAGGACAAGAAGAGGGCCATCTTCGTCCGCATGCTCGGGCACGAGACCAAGAGGACATTGGTGGACCTGATCGCACCGAGGAGGGTGAGCGATTTCAAAGCCAAGGAGCTCCTGGCGGTGCTGCGCGCCCACCTCCGGCCCGCGATAGCGATGTTCCCCGCACGGAGCGCGTTCTGGAGGCGAGTCCAAGCGCCCGGGGAATCGGTCGCCGAGTTCGCAGCGGCCCTGCGACTGGCCGCCGGCCCATGCAAGTGGGAGACCCCAGAAGTCACCCTCCGGGACTGCCTGCTCTGCGGCCTGAGGGACACCGAGACGCAGCGCGCGCTGATGAAACAGGAGCCGCCCCCCATGCTGCAACAAGTCCTAGACGTGGCACAGGCCGCAGAAGCCACGACGGCCGGGGTGCAAGAGCTCCAGGACTGGCGCCCAAAAGCTGCCAAGGCAGAGAGCTCGGTGCGCGCGGCCCGGCGAGTTTCAAACTCGTCCACGGAAAGCGGCGACGACGAGGATGTCCGGAAGGTCCAGAAGGAAGGCCGGCGCTGTGACGGCTGAGGCGCCACCCACGCCCGCGCCAAATGCCCATTTCGCAAGGCCGAGTGCCACAACTGCGGCCGGCGCGGGCACATCGCCAAGGTCTGCAGGAAATGGCGTGAGACCAGGAGGAGTTCGCCAGACCGCTCGGCGAGGCAGAGCCGCACCACGAGGCCCAAGGACGAGAGCCGCACCACGAGGCCCAAGGACGGCACCCGGACCACGTGGAGGCAGGACGGCATAGGGCGCATCTCCGACGACAGCGAGGACGACGCCCCGGTGTTCAGCGTGTCCGCGGGACACCCCCGATACTTTGTTGAGGTAGTAATTCAAGGGGCCCCTGTTAGGATGGAGGTGGACTCGGGTTCTTCTTACTCTATCATCTCCCAGGGAGAGTTCCTGAAAATTGCCCCCCACGTGCGGCCCAAACTCAAAGCGTTGAGGTCCACGCTGAAGGACGTGCAAGGGAACCGCATTCCGGTGTTGGGGGTTGGGAAGTTCCAGGTCCAATTCAAAAAGCACGCCGCAACGCTCCCCCTAGTCGTCCTCAAGGGAGGTAATTGCAGCCTCCTCGGGACTCAATGGTTCCAGCCCCTGGGTTTATTCATTGGGGGGGTGCACACCGTTGGAGTACACGCCGCCGGGACTGATCCAATACAGAGCGTGTGTGACGCGCACCCCGAGGTTTTCAAAAAGGGACTGGGGAAATTCAAGGGCCCCCCAGTGACTTTCGACCTGGACCCGGGAGTACGACCAATCAGGCTAAAGCCGCGCAGAGTGCCTTTCGCACTAAAGGACAAGATAGAGGCGGAGCTGGACAAATTGGTGGGCCAGGGGATTCTTGTTCCTGTTGATTCTGCGGAGTGGGAAACTCCAATTGTAACAGCGCTCAAGGCCAACGGGGAGGTCCGCATATGCGCTGATTACAAGTGCACCATCAATAAGGCGTTTCGCCCTAATGCGTATCCGGTGCCGGTAGTCAGCCACTTACTGGCCAGGTTACATGGGGGGAGGTGTTTCGCTAAACTCGACCTGGCCCAAGCCTACCAGCAACTCCCGGTGACCCCCGCCGCAGCTGCTGCGCAGACCATAGTCACCCACAAAGGGGCGTTCCAGGTGACGCGCCTCCAGTTCGGCGTGAATTCGGCGCCCGGGATCTTCCAGTCACTCGTGGAACGCCTCCTGAAGGGGTTGGAGGGGGTGTTACCCTATTTTGATGACGTATTGATAACAGGGGGGAGCCGGGCCGAATTGGCAAAAAGGTTGGGAAAGGTCCTGGCAATATTCGAAAAGGCGGGGTTGCGGTTGCGGAAAGACAAATGCGTTTTCTTCGCAACTGAGGTTGAGTTCCTAGGGTTCCATGTTACTCCCGAGGGAATAAGGCCGTCCCAATCCAAGGTGGCCGCCATCAAGAAGGCCCCTCGCCCCACCTCCAAGCCCGAGCTGCAGTCGTTCCTCGGACTGCTCAACTTCTACCACTCCTTCCTTCCTCGGAAGGCAGCAGTGGCAGAACCGCTACACAAGTTGTTAAAAAAGGACGAGGCATGGAAGTGGGGCGACGACCATGAGAAGGCTTTCAATGACCTGAAACGACTCCTGGCATCCGATGCCGTACTGACCCACTTCAATCCCAAACGCCCGGTGGTCCTGATATGCGATGCATCCCCGGTGGGGGTGGGGGCGGTGTTATGCCATGTGCTGGAAAACGGGAGGGAGGCCCCGATAGCGTTCTACTCCAGGTCCTTGTCCCAAGCGGAGAGAAACTACGCCCAGACAGACAGGGAAGCGCTAGCGATAATTGCGGGCACCAAGAAATTTCATGATTTTGTGTATGGCCGCCCCTTCACCATAGTGACCGACCATAAGCCCTTACTAGGCATTTTCACCGCAGATAAGCCCACACCACAAATCCTGTCCCCGAGAATGCTCAGGTGGGCCATTTTTCTCAACGCGTATCAGCACGCGTTGGTGTACCGGCCCGGGAAGGAGATCAGCCACGCGGATGCCCTATCGAGGTCCCCCATTCCCCGGGATTGCTGCCACGTGGGCGAGGAAGAGAGGGACCACCAGGTCTTAATGATAGAGGTCCTAGACTCCCCCCCGGTAGTACCGGCCGATATCGCCAAAGCGACCGGCAAAGACAAAACGTTAGCGACAGTTAGCTCCTGGGTGCAGAAAGGGTGGCCCGTGTCTTCCCCAGCAGCGGAATTCGACACATTTTTCAAGAAAAAATTAGAGTTGTCCCTAGAGAGGGGTTGCCTTTTGTGGGGACAGCGGGTAGTGATCCCCACGTCCCTCCGGCCGAGGGTGCTTAAACTACTGCACGTCAGCCACCCGGGGATCGTCCGCTCAAAGGCACTAGCCCGCAGTTACTTTTGGTGGCCCCAGCTAGATGCCGACATCGAGCACATGGTTGGCACTTGCGAAGCGTGCCAGAGCTCCAGGCCGGAAGAGGCTCGTTTGCCACATAGGGAGTGGGACGCAGCAAGGGGGCCCTGGTCCTGGGTACACGTAGACTTTGCTGGCCCGTTCAGGGGAGCACTTTTCCTCCTTGAGGTGGATGCGTTCTCCAAGTGGATGGAGGTCATTCCAGTCTCGAGCACCTCCTCGGCCACAACAATTAAACAGTTACGGAGGGTCTTTTCCACGTTCGGTTTACCCGACACCCTCGTCAGCGATAACGCTAGCTGTTTCACGTCCACCGAGTTCAGGGCATTCATGGATCTCAACGCCATTCGGCACATCACCTCCACCCCGTTCCACCCGGCCACCAATGGCCAAGTAGAGCGCCTCGTGCGCACCACAAAGGACGCACTGCGGCGCATGGGTCCCGGGGATCTCGACCTACAAGTGTGCCAATTCCTGCTAGGGTACAGGGTCACCCCATTGGCGTCAGGGTACTCTCCCGCGGAGCTGTTAATGCGCAGGAAGCTGGCCACGGTAATCTCCAGACTAGACCCCACGAGGGTAGACGACAAAGGGCGGAACGTAGGGATGGAACCCACAAAGAGTTTCAGCGTAGGTGCCCCCGTGCATTGCAGGAACTACGCCAGCGCGGGGCCAGCCTGGGTGCCGGGCACTGTAATAGAACAAACCGGCCCCGTTTCATACCGCGTGGAGACCAGTACAGGCCTCCTGTGGAGGCGACACGCGGATCAGCTCAGGCGCAGGGTCCCCGGAGAGGAAGACGCGAACGGAGGAAACCACGATTCAACGTTAGGGTACTCCCCCACCCGTTTAGCCCAAGGGGGAGGGAAAAGGGGCCATGGGTCCCCACCAAGGGGGGAGGAAAGGGAATCTGTCCTTGCAGATATCATGCGGGAGTTCTCGGCAGAAGGAAAGGGCCCCGAACTCATACATATCTCGAGGAATCTTCCCCCAGACTCAGATTCCCCAAGCGAATTAGATTTTGATTTTCCGTACCAGGGGGAGTTAGCGGAGTGGTCCCCCACCCATCCTAGCGAAAAGAGGGGTTTCAGTTCAGCCCCTGGTACGTCCAGTCCCAACCCCTGCGAGTTAGAGTGTAACATAGCGCCAGCTCCCCGGAGACCAACACCCCCAAGACAGGAGGCGAAGGCAAATCCGCCCACCACAGTCTCAAGATCCCCCGAACGGATAGCAGGAGGCAGCGGGACCACGAGGGCATCCTCGTTGGTCCCGAGATTCGTAATGGGAGGGTCGCCAGGGTCCGCAGGCAACAGGCAGGGGTTCACTTCCCAACTGTTCATTCCATTCCCATCCCCCAGCGCAAGGCAGGCACGGACGCCCCACAGAGCCACTAACGAATCCCCGTTTTCCGTTGCAGGACAAGCACCCACGGAGCCAGGGATCACAGGCTCTCCTGTACTAGGTCAGGCGCATGCACGCCCCAAGCGCACATGCGGCAAGCCACAATGGTTGCGGGACTTCGTCCCATCCTAGGGGGGAGGGATGTTATGTATGCATGTTCACTGTACTGTAAAGATAAGAATGTAACCACTCCAAATACAATGTATCTCAGCTGCAAAGGAACGCGAGCAAGCAGCCCATAGAGGGCAGCTGCGAGCGTTCAGTCTCACATGGTTCACATTGCTCAATCACGGACAGCCGCGGGAAAACCTTCCCCGCATTACTCAGGAGGAGAAAGAACTACTGAAGAGAGGCGTGCCTGGGCGAGGCCACGCCGGTAGCAGCCAATGAGCTACCGTGCTACAAGATTCAAATGTATAATGCCACTGTATATATTGAGATGTATCACCGCCATTACCTCATGTTCCACCGGATCATCATGCAATAAACCTGTGTTAAGCCAACCCTTCGGCTGTTCTGTTGCCTTTGGTCCCATACACTAAAACCACAGTACTGATTATTGAAGCTTTGTGTCTGATACAGATATAACAATGAGTCAAGAATGCAGCAGCCAGGCTGGTGTCAGGTTTAAAGAAATTTGATCATATTTCCCCAGCCTTGGTAGGCCTGCACTGGTTACCTGTTGCCTACCATGTCTGATACAAGGTGTTAATGTTATCATACAAGGCCCTATATGGTTTGGGACCTTGCTATATGTCAGAGTGTCTCTCCCTCAGAGGTACTCCCCACATCACCTGGTCATCACAGTCGGCACAGCTCCAGGTGTTAACTCTGAGGATGGTTTGAAAATCTTTAACCAGAAATAGAGCCTTCTCCATGGTGGCACCAACGCTGTGGAATACAATACCAGTGGAGCCGCACCAGGCCCCATCACTGGCTACCTTTTAAAAAATTTTTAAAACAGTCTTCTTCAAGAAGGCCTTTCAAGGGTGCAGGGTGTGTGGTTTGTGTGTGTATAGCAGAGCAGCGGCTTCGCTGTGGCGCTGCAGAAGGTGCATGCTTGGAAGAACACACACACAGATAAGGGAGCTGATTAAAGAAACAGAAAATGCTTTACTGCAGCTTGTGCTCTTAAAGGTCCGTGCAATAAACAAAAAACAGATACGTCTCTTTAAGCATATATACACAGTCTCCCTTGGTTGCATTGTCAACAGCAGTTCATCAAGGTAGTTAGGCCAGCAAGAGTTCAAAGAGTTTTCCCAGAGTTTAACAGTAGCTTTGTTTGTACAAACAGTACTTCACTGGCAACACAGAAATAGTTAATGC
The DNA here is from genome assembly GCA_035047345.1 of Bradypodion ventrale. Lineage (NCBI taxonomy): Eukaryota > Metazoa > Chordata > Lepidosauria > Squamata > Chamaeleonidae > Bradypodion > Bradypodion ventrale. The sequence goes on from JAWDJE010000002.1 coordinate 333,703,474, forward strand.
TGCCATACAAAGTCATACCCGCACCTTGTTAGAAGCCATGCTTACGTCCTTGGAACGCCAGTGAGCTGCTTATCCTCCTTTGGCAGGCAGAAGTCTTCAGTTGCAGACTTTGTCCTTGACTTCCTTGCTTTGTCTCTGTTGGGCAGATGCCCGGAGGCTTGGTCTTGATTGACTTTGGGTACAGAGTGACCCCAAGACAAGACCACAGCACACCTCTGTTGTAATGGTTTCTGCGCCCGGAGAATCGGGGCCGCTTGGGCGCAAGGAAGGCACGGAGATGTAAGTGTGGTGAAAAAGTCAGTCCCGATCAAGTCGGGTGATCTGTATTTATTGACTTGCATTCTCGATCCCATGCACACAGAGCGTGCATGACCCCTATTACAGAAAGCTTGCTTACGTAACATGTTGCTGGCCAAGGTACATTTGCCAGCCTAAGAAGTCGCTAAGAAAGTACTGCGTGCCAAGGTTCCCCATAGGCAGATTAATCAGCAGATTAGCGAGACTCACTGTTCACGTCCTATCTCAGAGTCCTTGTAAACTCTGGGCTTCTACATTTAATTGTTTGGTCTAGCAACAGCTTAGAGTCTCCGTGGACGTGAGTGAAATACTGTGAGCTGTTTACAAGGAATTGTGACCTTTGGGTAACTTATGTCCCACTCCTTCCAGTGCTCTCAGCCAAGGCAATACGGAGTCTCTACAGCTAACTATTACTATTAGCATTTTACCCAATTTCCTTTCCCCTTTTGATTCTGCATGTGCTCTTAAGCAGAGCTGCTGCTGAGGAGAGCCAAACAAAGGAAGTGAGCACTGGTAAATTTTGCAGTTGGAGTAGAGCTGCTTTAGAGGCCCGCGCGCCTAACAGCGTGCGAGATTTCAAACTAGGAACAAAGGAAGAATATAGTCTTACTAGGTAGAAAGGTAGTAAACGTGTACATTTTTGAGGCCCAGAATACTGCACTTATTAAAATGGATTCTGAGGGAACAGCTGTAGTTACCTGCAATACTTGTGCCATGTTTGTGTTCTTGCCAAAGCATATGGAGAACTACACTTGCAGCAAATGCAAGCTGGTTGCACTACTAGAAGAGAAGGTCCAGCAGCTAGAGGCCTGCATATCTAACCATCAACAAATTAAGGAGCTTGAGCTGTTCTTGGACAGAGCGGAGCAGACTATGCTGGACAAAGAAGAGACAGGGCACAGTTCTGAGGGAGAAGGCCCTTCACTAACTCAGGAGGGAGATGTTTGGAGGAATGTGACTCAAAGGAGGAGAAGAGTAGGGGATCACTCTGAGAGTCTGGAATTACAGAATAAATTTGAGGCTCTTTCCCTCATCACACCTGATGAGGAACACACAGAGGAACAACTGGTTCCACCTGATGATCTCTCCTTCATCACACTTGATGAGGTCCAGGAAGATAAACAACAGGAACAAACTGAGGTTCTTAATATGGTTGATGAGGTGCATGTAGATGAACAGATTGCAGGAGAGAGGCTCCTTGTACTAGGTGATTCAATAATTAGAAATACAGAGAAATGGATTTGTGATGCCAGGTGCAAAAGTTGCAGACATCACAAGAAATCTAGATAGATTGTTAGAGAGAACTGGGAACGAGCCAGTTGTCATGGTACACGTTGGTACCAATGATGTTGGGAAGGCCAAGCGGTCTGTCCTGGAAGCCAACTTCAGGTTGTTAGGAAGAAGATTGAAGTCCCGGACTTCCAAGGTAGCATTTTCAGAAGTACTGCCTGTCCCTCGCGCAGGACCTACCAGGCAGGCAGAGCTCAGAAGCCTCAATGCGTGGATGAGGCGGTGGTGTTGAGAGGAGGGCTTCATATTTGTCAGGAACTGGAGAACATTTTGGGACAAGCCAAATCTGTTCAGGAGGGATGGGTTGCATTTGAACCATGATGGGACCAGATTGCTGGCACTCAACATCAAAAAGGCTGCAGAGCAGCTTTTAAACTGATAACTGGGGGAAAGTCGACAGGAGCTGGGCAGCATCCGGTTCAAGAAAGTGTGTACTTGAGTAGTGAGGAGGATGCAAAAATTACTGAGCAGAGCGCTCTAGCAGCACTCTAGCAGAAGGATGCAAGAGGCAGTCTAACAATGCAACTGGACTCAAAAGACTGTATCAGGAAAGCATATATAAATGCTTGTATACAAATGCCAGAAGCCTCCGGAACAAAATAGGGGAGCTGGAATACTTAACAATAGATAAGAATATTGGTATTATTGGTATCACTGAAACCTGGTGGACAGATGATAACCAATGGGATACAGTTATCCCAGTCTACAAACTGTACTGGAAGGATAGGAAGGGGCAAACGGGGGGTGGTGTAGCCTTGTATGTCAAAGAAGTGATAAAATCGTATGAATTGGAATATCTAGATGATTTGGAGTCACCATTACAAGCTCTGTGGGTGAGAGTACCAGGCCACAAGGATGGTCTAACAGTAGGCATATACTATCGGCCTCCGACCCAAACTCTTGAGGGAGACTGGCAGTTGGAGAATGTTGTAAAGGAGGCATCCAAGAAGGGAAGCCTGGTTATAATGGGGGACTTCAATTACCCTCACATAGACTGGGTGAACTGTTGTTCAGCACATGATAAAGAGATAAAGTTGCTAGATATGCTAAATGATTGTTCCCTGGAACAGATGGTTGAAGACCCAACTAGAGGTACAAGAATCCTTGACTTGGTCCTGAGTAATTCTCAGGATCTGGTGCAAGATGTTAATGTGACTGATCCAATAGGGAACAGTGACCACAACTCAATTATGTTTAACTTGATCATAGACCGCAACTCACTGATAAAATCTAACACAGAGACCTTAAATTTTCAAAAAGGAAATTTCCCAAAGATGAGGAAACTAGTAAAAAAGAAGCTGAAAGGGAAAATTGAGAGAGTCCAAACACTCCAAGAGGCATGGAGGCTGTTTACAAAAACAATAACAGAGGCCCAATTGGAATGCATACCCAAAAGGGAAAAGGGCACTGCCAGGTCCAAGAGGACTCCGATGTGGCTTACAGGAGCTGTTCGGGAAGTGATCAAGAGCAAGAAAAGCTCATTTAGAAGATGGAAGGCTTGTCCGAATGAGGACAGCAGGCAGAAACATAAATTCTGGCAGAACAAATGCAAGGCAACAATCAGGAAAGCAAAGCAAGACTTTGAGGAGCATATAGCTAAAAATACTCAGAGAAATAACAAAGACTTCTTTAAGTACATTAGAAGTAAGAACTCAACTAGGAAGGCCATTGGACCATTAGATGACAATGGAAGGCAAGGGGTTATTAAAGAGGAAACAGAGATTGCAGAGAGACTCAATGAATTCTTTGCTTCAGTATTCACTGAAGAAGACAGAGACCACATGCCCAAAACAGAGCCTATCTTCGTAGGGAGGGAAACTGAAGAATTAAGCCAGATAGAAATAACCAGGGAGGAGGTCCTTGCATGTCTTGTTAAACTAAACACTAACAAATCACCAGGACCAGATGGCATCCATCCACGAGTTCTCAGGGAACTTAAAGATAAAATTGCTGATCTCCTAGCCAAAATATATAATATTTCCCTCAAATCAGGCTTTGTGCCTGATGACTGGAAGGTAGCAAATGTAACACCAATTTTCAAAAAAGGATCCAGGGGTGATCCAGGAAATTACCGACCTGTCAGTTTGACATGTGTCCCAGGTAAAGTGATGGAAACCATCCTAAAAGATAGAATTAATAGGTACATAGAAGAGAAGGCGCTGCTAAAGGAGAGCCAACATGGCTTTTGCAAGGGCAAATCATGCCTCACTAATCTGTTGGAATTTTTTGAGAGTGTCAACAAGCATGTGGATAAGGGGGATCCAGTTGCCAGTCATGGAATAAAGGGACAGGTCTTGTCCTGGATCAGCAACTGGCTAAGGGACAGGAAACAGAGGGTAGCACTAAATGGACACTTCTCCAAGTGGAGGGAAGTAAAGAGTGGGGTCCCCCAAGGTTCAGTACTGGGACCCCTGCTTTTCCACCTCTTCATAAATGATCTAGAAGTAGGAGTAACTAGCAAGGTAGCCAAATTTGCTGACGACACTAAATTATACAGAGTAGTGAAAACTGAGAGATTGTGAGGAGCTCCAGAGGGATCTCTTGACACTGGGGGAGTGGGCAAAGCAGTGGCAAATGAGCTTCAACATTAGTAAGTGCAGAGTGATGCATGTTGGGGCAAAAAAACCCAATTACATTTATAAACTGATGGGTTCTGAACTCTCTGCGACAAACCAGGAAAGGGACCTTGGTGTCCTGGTGGACAGCTCAATGAAGGTGTCAACCCAGTGTGCCTCAGCAGTGAAAAAAGCAAACTCAATGTTAGGGATCATTAGGAAGGGTATAGAAAATAAGTCAGCAAGTGTCATTTTGCCTCTTTATAAATCTATGGTGAGGCCCCATCTGGAATACTGTGTACAGTTCTGGCCGCCATACCTCCAGAAGGATATTATGGAGCTGGAAAAAGTGCAGAGGAGGGCAACCAAAATGATTAGGGGACTGGAACACCTTCCTTACCATCTGAGGCTGCAACGGTTGGGCCTTTTCACTCTTGAACGACGGCGTCTAAGAGGTGACCTGATTGATGTTTATAAAATCATGCACGGTGTGGCCAAAGTAGATAAGGAAAAACTGTTTTCCCTATCGCATAACACTAGAACTAGGGGACACGCCATGAAACTTTTGGGTACTATTTCTCAAACAAAGAAGAGAAAGTAATTTTTCACCCAGAGGATTACTGCTCTATGGAACTCCCTGCCAGAAGAAGTGGTGACAGCTGTCAGTCTTGACAGCTTTAAGAAAGGATTAGACAAGTTCATGGAGGACAAGGGTATCAATGGCTATAATTATGGATACTTAAGGACAACCTCCGGGTTGGAGAGATAGGCAGGATATCTCTCAATGCCATTTCCAGGGAGTCCTAAACAGGTGAAGGCATCTGCTTGGGAATACCCTGAAGGAAATGGTGAGCCACTGTGTGAGACAGAATGCTGGACTGGATGGGCTGTGGCCTGTTCCAGCAAGGCTGTTCTTATGTTCTTATGTTCTCCAGCCCATGTTCTAGCCAGACAGACCAATCGGGAAGGGTTATAGCCAATCAATAACGCGTCCCATCCACACACCTCCTTGGTGTTCCTGGGTGCTCCTTGGTTACCACTGTTGCAGTGGGCCAGAAATGGCCCGCGGGGTCATGGAGTGACTGGACACAAGAAAGGCACGTAGGCAAAGATGAGGTGAAAGTCCAGTGCCCATTGGCTTGAGGGCTGGCATTTTATTCCCTGCCTCGGGTCATTGCTTGCATAGCCTGCTCGCGACCCGTCACAGAAGACTGCCTACGTGGCACATGTTAATCCAGTTACATTTACAGAAGTTACTTGGAAGTGATGTGTAATCAGGATATTACCTGGAAGTCTGTTATCTACTAATTAACTGCTGACTGGCGAGACCATTGTCTTGCCCTATCAAGGAATCTTTCCGGGACTAACTTCATCAAATATGACAATTGCAGTTTAGTTTCCTGTTTAGGGAGTCTGTGGATATGATTAATATATTGTGTGTTTACCTTTAATTACCACCTTGTCCGAGCGAATGGCCGAGGTGTTATGTATGAATCTTTAACTATGGCTAATATTCATCCGCACCCAGTTTCCATTCCAACCAAGTTATGAGGGCTTGGGAGGGGGGTGGGGGGTGGGGGAAGTGCTTGCTCACTATTTGCTAAAGGTAAAGGTTTCCCTTGCTCAAAAGACAGTCATTTCTAGAGTGCCAAGTTTCGCCATCACAGAGATTCCTATACTATATGAGAGAGAGAGAGGTTGTGTGTGTTCCATTTCTGTTCTAGAGGTAACTTGGGAGGGCGGAGGGGGGTGGGGGGGAAGTGCTTGATCACTATATGCTAAAGGTAAAGGTTTCCCTTGCTCGAAAGACAGTAGTTTCTGGAGTGCCAAGGTTCGCCATCACAGTCAGAGATTCCTACACTATATGAGAGAGAGAGGGTGTGTGTGTTCCGTTTCTGTTCTAGAGTTAATTTGGGAGAGGTGGGGGGGGGGTGCTTGCATGGTTGTGTATGAGGATCTGAGTTAGGTAAAGGTAAAGGGTCACCCTTGCTCAAAAGCCAATCGTTTCTGACTCTAGGGTTCAGTGCTCATCTCTGTTTCAAAGCCGAAGAGCCAGCGTTGTCTGCATCTGCAGACATTTCTGTGGTCATGTGGCAGGCATGAGTAGAGACCAGAGCGCACGGAACGCTGTTACCTTCCCACCGAAGTGGTCCCTATTTATCTACTTACAATTTCTTGTTTTCGAACTGCTAGGATGGCAGGAGCTGGGACAAAGACGGGAGCTCATTCCATCCTGCAGTACTCGGGAATCGAACTGCTGACCTTCTGCCTCCCAGTCAGCATCTTAGTCACTTAAGACACTGAGCAAACAAGAAAGAAAGCAAAACAAAAGTCCCCCAAGAAGATGGAGAAAGGGTTCTTTGGCCCACACAGCTTTGTGCCCTTTGCATCTACAATACCATCTAGCCATCTTATTTTTGGCCACCCCCTTCTTTTGTCCTCCACCTTTCCCAGCATTAAGGCTTTCTCAAGTGAATCCTCTCTTCTCATTTGATGTCCAAAGTACTTTAGCATCATTTTTACTATATGACCTTTAATGAGCAGTCAGGGTTGATTTCTTCTAGTATCGACCTATTTCTAACACTACATTTCAAAGGCATCTATTTTTCTGTGCTCAACTTTCCTAATGGTCCAGCTCTCACACCCATACATTACCACCGGGAATACCATTGCTTTGACTATGCAATTTTTGTTTGCAAGGTGATGCCTCTACTTTTCACTATGTTCCCCAGGTTTCTCATAGCTTGTTTCCCAAGCATCAGATCTTTGATCCTAAGAAAGTAAAATCTTCCAGTCGTATCCAACTCTAGGGTGCAGTGCTCATCTCCATTTACAGCCAAAGAGCCAGTGCTGTCTGTGTTTGCAGACATTTTCATTTTAATTATGCAAATGTTTTCCTTACACCCATAGAGAGGTGTGATAACCATGGAGATAATGACTTACAATAGCCAGGGGTATCTCTGGGGCCAGGAAGCTCAACCTTCTGCATTTGTGGGCCAGTTTGGTTTGACCCCCACCCATGGCCAGGACATGTTTTCCTAACAATGGGTGCTACCTGGGTGGCAAATATGAGGAATATACAATCATGTGTGTACAGAAATTCAAGTGTCCCTTGCAAATCCCAACTGGAGCATTGTACAAAGGCATGAGAATGAATGATAAGCAAATACAGATAATAATAGCAATGAAACATAAACATTCAGCTGCTTGGCTGGCGGCTACTTGCAAGTCCAAGATATGTTTCCTGTGTCCAGACAAGGCAAGTGGGGTTATATATGGCAAGGCCAAGAATTGTCCCAATAGTTCTCTGGTGCATATATAACTCAAAATGTCCATTGATAGCTCAAAAGTCTATTGTGTGGTAGTCTGAACTGGCATAAGCAAAGCAATTATTGTGTTTTTAACAGAGAGTCCTTTGAGGTCATCAAGTGTCCTTGTGTGTGTGTGCAGTGTCCATGTGGCCCCCAAAATCCTCCCCCCAAAGACATGCCAAAATCATCTTAGGGATGGGAACAAATGGACAGCTGATGTCATCACTGGCAATGGCTGAGATCATCTTTTTGGCGATATCCGCATGTGGCATCTGGGCCTGATTCTGGCTTCTGGGAATGGATCCTGCATAGGAGAGAAGACTGTCTGCAAATGCAGCTTTTTGAGATAAAAATCTGAGAGAGTTAGTTTTGCAACTTATAGGATAGCAATTTATAGAATAGCTGTGTGTCGGTGGTTCCCCCCCTTCTTTTTACTAAAAGAAAAGACAATGTAGATACATTCCACACTCACAGGATCTGGCCTTGTGCCATTCAGATGGAGCAGTTCCTGCTGAGAGGGTTTGCCTGAGAACAAAAATGTTAGACCCTGCGAGAATAAATTTTTTTGAATGAAATCCACGTTTTGAGGGAAAGCTGTGAATGTCAGCAATTAGCCAGCAATTAGCATAGAAGAACAGATAGTCTTAAGAAAACAATCTGAATGCACAACACTGTGGTGTAGAAAACCTTAAAAATGATTCTAAAGACGAAAGCATGCAGAAGCTTCTGATTCCTGCTTGAAGCAATAATGTGAGACACCTCAAAACCTGTGAGTGTCGAGAGGACCAGTAATTAGAATCCAATTGGCAACCTGTGATTGTGTAGTGAAAATTCTGTGTGCCTCAGACCAGTCTGAGGTCCCATGGCGAACCTTGGCGCATGGCGTGCCAGGCTTCCTTTGGGTACATTTCTCATGAAGGCCCCCCTCGCATTCCTGCCCTTGGCGTGCGTGCGCACATTTCCTGGAGCTTGCGCCCCTGGCAGGCTGAGCTGCCTTGCTAATGCTTTAGGCATTCTGGTGGAGGGACACATGACTTGAATTGGGGTCATGAACCAGCTTCTGGAACAGTTCCTTTGTGACTGGACTAGCCCTGCTGTAGCCCTCCTGGGCTGGGACCAAGTAAGTCTGATGGCCAATGTGGGCTGTATGCAGCGTTTCTCTGCGCAACTGAAGCTGCATAGTTGCTGCATTTGCTTATTATAATGAATGACTGTGACTACTGGTTCTTGCTGGAAAAGAGGTATTTAGTAATCATGCACCAATGCAAGATGGGGTGCATGGCCCTATCTGCTCAGTGAGGGCTGGAGAGATAGCTTGCTGCCTACAATGCATAGCTGCCTTTTGGCATGTGCCTAGGCTAGCCGCAAAAGAGAGAAGGAAAGAAAGGGTGGCTTGGGAAAGCCAGTGTTTGATCAAGAATGTGACCTGGCTCAGTTAATGCTATTACTGTCCTGGCTGCATTCTTAAAATGGGTCCTAGGCAGCCCTGGCTGCCCAGCTAAGGTTTGGCACTCTGTACATTCTGAGGAGCCCAGTGACTAATCTCCCCCCCCCCCCGGCTCTGAAGGTTGCAAGATGTGTCACTGCCTAAGCTGGCAACATCAAAAACGAAGGCGAAATTCCATCCAACAAGAAAATCTTTACTGCAGAAAATAAATGCCTCACTGGCTGAGAGAAAACGAAGCTCTCCGGTTTACAGCTTTTTGAAAATCTTCCACTGGTTTTCTCAAGGTGTAATATCAATGAAAAAGTAATTATTCTTTATGTTATTCACGTCAGGCTTTATGGTAGAGTTCTATTAGCCTTAGACATTGTAAGGGTCATACTAGAAATGACAAACTAAGACTTATTTGACAGAAAGCTGAAACAATCTTTGATGTACCATGCTGTAAAGGGACAATATGTAAAGAAACAATATGTTAAAATAAAAGGAAGCACGAGTTAAAGATTGAGAGCAGGCTGTTCCAATGGCAAGAAGAAAAGAGAAAAGTCAGGGGTTAGCATAATGAGAATGCAACAATTCTTATCAGATAATTAAAAGGTAACAACTTTATCAGATAATTATAACAGCTTGCAGGGGTTCCTCTCCTGTGAAGGAATGCTACCCATGGAAGGTTTAATTAACTCAGGAAGCTGTGAAAAAATGCAATTTAAGACTGTAATTAAAATAGAAATAAATAAATAAGTTGCTTTAAGGCCTGATGCTGTGGAGAGAGGTTTGTGATAAATTCAAAAGTCATTCCTGTAAGGGGGTAAAAATTCCATACTACTGTGCTGCAGTGTTGACCAGCAAGTCTGAGCACAAAAATGTGTCCTTGCTTTTTTCTGTGAAAAGGGTACACTGAGTAAATTGCTTTTCACATTGATTTAAGTCTAAATACTAGAACAACGGCTCCTTTTTTGGAGCAACAACTCTGAGCATTTCCTGAATAGCCAATGAGAGAAGGAGCTAAAGCAATTTTAAGAGAAAAGAATGAAGAAGAGCTAGCCCTAAGGACGTCTGTCCGTCCAACCAGAGCGGACCGGAGGGGCTCCCTAATTGTGCCATCAGCCAGGGGGGCTCGCCTCTCTGGCACAAGGAGGAGGGCCTTTTCCATGTCTGCACCAGCCCTTTGGAACCTCCTGCCAGTGGAATTGCGTCTCCAGATGGAGTTGCTGCCCTTTAGGAAAGAACTAAAAACCTTTCCGTTGGGTGGCTGGTTTAGAGGATTATACCTTCCCCCTCGGTTCCTTCAGTACCTGCACCCCTTTTTAGGGGGTGGATTTTAATTCTGTTTTTATCGGGTTTTATCTCTTTTATGTTGTGATTGTGAACCGCCCTGAGTCGGCCTTGGTCGAGTGGGCAGTATAGAAGTCCAACAATAAATAAATAAATAAATAAATAAATAAACAAGGATTCTCAACCTGCGGCCCAAATGTGGCCTACAGCATTGTTCCATGTGGCTCACCACCACCTCCACCACACCAAGAGGTGCCACGTGGTGGAGGGAGGGCAAGACGGCCCACCGGACTTCCAAAGCTGCCTGAGGCAGCGGAACCTGGCCCCTGACTCTGAAAGGTTGAGAACTCCTGGGCTTATGAGATGATTGGTTTAATTCATTAAACACATTAAGACAATGCTAGACAATTCTTACATTCCTAATGAATGTGATTTAAAGGCATTTTAAAGACATTTCAGGGACATTTAAAGGCATTTAAAGGGCATAGGGGTTTGAAAGACATAGACATAGGGGCCCCACAGTTTATGAAGCTGATTAAAGAAGATTTTTTTTCCTTTTTTGAGAACACTGGCTGAGTGAGAAAGACTCAGAGAAGCGTGTGTTTTTTCCCAGTTTGCGACGCTGGAAAAAATCGCTGCTTTCAGCGCATGTCTCTATAATGCCAAATTTTCGTAAAGATTTTTCAATTTCCAATTATCTATCTGCCTGAGTAACACTGACTGCAAAGCAAGTTCTTAAGAGCGTGGCTTAATCCTTTGACAAAGAAAAAAGTCTCCTTGGCACACCCAAAGGCAGGTTTTGGCTGAAAGGAAAAGGGTCACTTTTGCCCCATTTTTGGGCTAGGATCCCCCCCCCCTCCTGCTTCCGTCGCCTTTGATGCCTTAAGCTGCTGAGCAGGCGGCAAGGCAAAAAGGTTTTGCTCACCGTACTTTCTCATACTTTAAATTTGTCCTACCCATGAGCAAGTTTAAACTGTATAGCACATGATACCTGGTATCTCATTATAACATTACCATGCAGACACATATCACACATACAAAACATTCAGCAAACATTCTGGGACACCATTCATACACTCACATTCAAGCCTTTGGATGCTGTATCTCATTCCTTCCTGGGTGATGTTCCCCTTCCCCGGTCTGCATGAGGAGAGGATTCCACGCTGCCTAAGTTGGTAGGCGATTATCAGATGGCTAGCTGCAGCCATCTGGGCTTTTTGGTTTAAGAGGGAGTTTCTCTGTGCTCTTTTGAGGCAAGACAGGGTGTGGCAGCGATCCTTCCTGCCTAGGTTTCTGCCTGTGCCTCGGAAAGGCTTGGGGTACTATTGCTGGGATGGTTCTTCTGGCATAGCCAGAGCGTTGACTGCCTCCTTTTGAGTCTGGGCCAGACACATGCCCGTGGGCCGGATTCCCTGACCTGGGTGCTGTCTGGCCCACCAGTGTGGGCATTTGGTATTAGGCTTATTCGGACGGCTTTTCGAAGAGCTGCCTGGCCTAGAGTGGCATTCTCTCCTAGAGTGCCCCATCCTTCCACACTGAAGGCAAGCGACTTTGGGTTTTTGCACTGCTCTGTGCTTGCGTTTGGTAATGGATTTGCTCTGGAGCCCTGCGTGGATAGTGGCTGTGCAGGTTTCCGTGAGCATGCACAGAGCGGGCATGTAGACAATGGTCTGTCTGCCCAAAAGTGTGTCTGCCCCTAGGCAGGCTAGACACCGCAGCTGGATCTTAGCTAATGGTACTGCTGGCAATTTCCCCATGAATGGATCTTCCTCACTCCTCTGTTGGGAAGGACTTCTGATTGCCCTTAAGGGGTCTGGGCTCCCTAAGTTTTCCCCGCCCCCATGCTGGTGTTGGCTAGTCGGGTAGAGACATGCTGGGGCATTTACTGATGGATTTTTGGTCTCTACGCGGACTGGACTGACTTCTGAGATGACTTTTCTACACTTGCTCCATGTAATAATGATTTTTGCTGATGCTCTTGGCTCCTGCTTAATGCAGTCCCCTACTCTGTCCCAAATTCTGAGATCTAATGTGCCTGCTTCTGGATAAAACAAACAGTGATCTCTAATGTACACCATGAGGTCCGCTAAGTTCTCGCTATGAATGTGGGTATGGTTTAACCTGGCCAGGCGCTTGAGCTCCTCTGTGTGAGCCCTTCACTTGGTGGACGAGGCTGCCCCCTGTAGACAAGCCCCCATTACCTGATGAAGATTCCTTCGAAGATGCCTTCTCGGGATGAGTCGATGTGTCTGGATTCAGGTAACGGTTGAGATGTTACTTGGTGTGCGGTCCTTCGGGACGGAGTCTGAGTCGCAGACTGCTGCCGCGGACCTTCTGTAGCCTCTGCGATGTTGGAGTCAGGTTCACAGCTCACCCTGACCTGGAACGTGTTCAATTTCCGATGAGCGAGGTGCCACAGAGCCTTGGAGCGTTGCTCTGCCTATCGATATGCCTTGCCTTGCGGCCGTGCCTAGTTCCGATCGGATGGCTTTCTGACCTGAACTCACTGCAACCGCTGGGAAAATCGAGCGTGGCTCTAGCATAGAACCATGCTGATTACATTGGGCCGGATGGCCTGGATCACGTTGGGCCGGATGGCCTGGATCAGGTCAGGGTCACCAGATGTTGCAGTGGGCCAGAAATGGCCCGTAGGGTCACGGAGTGACTGGACACAAGGAAGGCACGTAGGCAAAGATGAGGTGAAAGTCCAGTGCCCATTGGCTTGAGGGCTGGCATTTTATTCCCTGCCTCTGGTCATTGCTTGCATAGGCTGCTCGCGACCCGTCACAGAAGACTGCCTACATGGCACATGTTAATCCAGTTACATTTACAGAAGCTACTTGGAGGTGATGTGTAATCAGGATATTACCTGGAAGTCTGATATCTACTAATTAACTGCTGGCTGGCGAGACCATTGTCTTGCCTTATCAAGGAATTTTTCTGGGACTAACTTCATCAAATATGACACATTGCAGTTTACTTTCCTGCTTAGGGAGTCTGTGGATATGATTAATACATCGTGTGTTTGCCTTTAATTACCACCTTGTCCGAGCGAATGGTCGAGGTGTTATGTATGAATCTTTAACTATGGCTAATATTCATCTGCACCCAGTTTCCATTCCAACCAAGTTTTGAGGGCTCGAGGGTGTGTGCACCCGAACCCCCAACCTTTCAGGAAAGGTTATGCCAATTATATCTGCGGATAAACCACATGACACGACAGGACAGGCACTTCAGCAAGCACAGACACCTGCTCCAACTCCACTAACACCTCCAGCTACTCCTCCAAAGTGGGGATGATTGCAATGCTTGCTAAATAGTATTGTTCTGCTGAATCACTGTAACATTGAAATCAGCTGAGCTCCAGCAAGCAATGCATATTAAAGGGGTACATGCTCCTATACAATATCATTAGAGTACTACCCACAAACCATCATCCTAACAAAGGGCGTTGTTCCCTTGTCGATAGATTAGCCAGTTAGGTACGGTCTTGATGTCCTCTGACATCAATTAGTTTAGTTTAGTTTAGTTTAGTTTAGTATTTGTTGGTGGTGGGTTTTGATTTGTTGTGGCTTAAGACTCAACATCAAGAGAACCAAGATACTGTAATGGCAACACGCCCTATCACTCCCTGAAAAATAGATGGGGAAGAAGTAGAAGCAGTGACAGACTTTACTTTTTAGGATCTAAGATCACTGCAGATGGTGATTGCAGCCATGAAATAAAAAGGCAACTGATTCTTGGCAAGCTATGAGAAACCTGGGGAACATAGTTAAAAGTAGATACATCACCTTGCAAACAAAAATTGACGTAGTCAAGGCAATGGTATTCCGGGTGGTAATGTATGGGTGTGAGAGCTGGACCATAAGAAAAGCTGAGCGCAGAAGAATAGATGCCTTTGAAATGTGGTGTTGGAAGAGAGTTTTGAGAGTACGCTGGGCAGTGAGGAGAACAAATAGGTCAATCTTAGAAGAAATCAACTCTGACTGCTCCTTAGAAAGTCAAATAGTAAAGATGAAGCTAAAGTACTTTGGACATCAAATGAGAAGAGAGGATTCACTTTGATGCTGGGAAAGGTGGAGGGCAAAAGAAGAAGGGGGTGGCAGAGAATGAGATGGCGGGATGGTATTGTAGATGCAATGGGCACAGAGTTGGGCGGGTTGAGGAGAATGGTGGAGGACAGGGGTGCCTGGAGGGCAATCGTCCATGGGGTCTCAAAGGGTCAGAATTGACTGTGCGATTGAACAACAATTATTATTATTTATTTTATGTTTTTTCACTGCCCAGAGTGGGATAGCACCCAGATGGTATAGAAATTCAATAAATAAATAAATTTGGTAACAGTGGAGGAAGACAATCCAGGATCATACCCCTCCCTGCAACTTTATAACCAGCCCCCTATAGGTGTCCTATCCTCTCCCCCAGAGGGAAGCCTGCCAACTATTTTGAGAATCTCTGTAGTACAGTGGATAAAGAAGATGTAGCCCTCCTGGGTTTTGTTGTTGTTATTGTTGTTGTTGTTGTTCAGTCGCATAGTCGATTCCGACCCTTTGCAACCCCATGGACCATTTTCCTCCAGGCACCTCTGTCCTGGGTTTATAGAGTTACATTTTAGACTACGATTCCTGAAATCCCTACTTTGACGGGGTTCTGATACTGCCATCCATTCAAAGCTCGACTCCAAGGGTTGTCAGATTGCAAGTGCATCAGACCAAGCTAGCAAAGCCCACATTGAACACTCATGTGATCGGGAAAACATTTGCTTCTGGTATGCATGTAATACAAGAGGCAAGTATAAATCTTTCCTTCAGTCACGAAGGAAACAGTGGCCCTTAACAAGCTCTGCTATGAACTTCTCATGCTGCCTGTAGTGCAGGAGTTCTCAACCTTTTTAAGCCAGTGGCCAGGCCATGCTCCCTCAGACAGCTTCAAGGGCCAGGCAGCCATTTTGCCCTTCCTCCACTACATGGCACTTCCTTTTGTGGTGGAGGCGGTGGGGGGCCACATGAAATGATGCTGTGGGCTGCATCTGGCCTTCAGGCCGCAGGTTCAGAATCCCTGCTTTAGTGGCTGCTCCTTTAGTGGGTGTACACGAGTGGTTTCTGAGACCTCACTAGAGAATGGGAATTCACTGCTCCCAGTCATTAAATACTTTGGAATGACAAGAAATGAAACGAAACAAAATTTAAAAAATAAAGAAGGCAAAAAACATTGTGGCACCTTAAAGACGACCTGCTATGTTTTAATCTGCGCTTTGGTGGATCAAGTCCACTTCCTCAAACATAAAAACAAGACTATGTGACAAATCATTTATGTGTGGTCTCATGACGAGGTGGGAATATAAATAATGGAACAAGTGACAAAATGAACAATTAGTACTGAAGACACAAATTGTAAACTGCAGAATTTCATACTTGGTAACGACTTAAGACCCATGATTGATATTCAGTCCTTCTAAGAGGTTTTCTTTGCTTTTAAAGTCTTGTTCTATACAAAATGGCAGTGGTTTGCTGGTAAAGGATTCTGTTGTAAGAATTTCTAACATTCAGCTTTAAAGCTAAAGTGCCACAGGCCTACCAAGGAAGGGAAAAAATCAGTCAGTGAATTTAGATTCCAGATACCATTCCTGCCTTATCCATTATGGTAAAAAAAAAGAGGCAGGCAATGCTTCCCCTGCCCATTCCCCCCTCCCTCCCACCCACATCTGAAAACATCAGAAAACCACACTTTCACTCTGCTCTTGTTCTTTTAGAAGGTTCCAGGTTGAATCTTAGGCACTCTTTATGGTCACTGGCAGGCAGCTGTATTTGCACATTTCCCAAAATATATAAAGTAGCAGATGTCGGAAAAGCGCCTTCACTGTCTGAGACCCTGGGAAGTGGCTACCAGTTACAGCAGACACTACTAGCCTAGTTGACCAAATAGTTTGACTTGGTAGAAGAGACATTCTTACAGGTAGATTTCTTCAGTGGAAGGCCTAGGAAACGTACACCATTCAGTTCAGCTGTAAAGGTGGGGTCAGGTTCATGCTTGGATAGTTTAAATTAGACAGCACATATAGCATTGCCTTTGGCATCTGATGCATTTCAACACCTCGCTTGTTCTTCTCATCCTCCCCTTCTACCACACCCCCTCCGGTTTTTGCCTCCTGGCCCAGGTGTATTGCGGATTCTAGCCTTGATGTTCACCTTATTTACGACCTGGTTTTTTGCCAATGCCTATTTCAACCGTACTAGTGCAAAATTCGTCAACCTGAGAAGCTGGCTGGGTGAGTTTATCATTACTTCTACTTCTTTTTTGCTTTAAAAAAATGTTCTTATCCTCTAGCCTTTCTTCCCCCACCCCCACCCCCCACCCCAATTTTTGACATGAAACAATGGCCAGAGGTAAAGGGTTTCCCACAGAGAATCTATGCTTCCAAGCAAGAGCTAAATTGGAAGGCAGGAAAGCATGCAGAGAACTACCAAAGGACCCCAACTGTTTGTCAAGAGTTGCCAGGTTGCAACCCAAAGAGCAGTCTTATCTTGGGACCATAAAAGCCAGAAGAATCAAGAGTGATGCTGGAGTTAGCCTGCGTCCTCTCTTTTAGGTGCTCTGATTAACCCTCTGCTACCAGGGACTGCAGTGGCTTAAAAGTTAAGATGCTAAGCTTGATGACTGGAAGATCAGCAAGTCAGCAATTCAATGTGCAATGGAGTGAGTGCCCATTGTTTGTCCCAGCTTCTGCCAACCTAGCAGTTCAAAAGCAAGAAATTGCAAGTAGATAAATAGGTACCGCTTCGGTGGGGAAAGTAACAGCATTCCATGCACTCTGGCATCTAGTCATGCCTGCCACATGACCACAGAAACATCTGCTGACAGTCAGTGCTGGCTGTATGGCTGTAAACAAAGATGACACTACCCCATAGTTTCAGACATGACTGGCTTTTGAGCAAGGGAGACCTTTACCTTTATGAAAGCTAAATCTGTACACCTGAGTGGTCAGAGGAGCAGCCTGTATCCCAAACTAGTTTCCTGTGATAAATGTGTTCATGAAACAATTAGGCTCCAACCCTTTAATGACTCTGCTCTTTTTTCCTTGTTCCAGATGACAAAATCAAGCCAACAAGTGAGTATAATGCTTTCTATTTAATATATAAATAGCCTGTGTATTAGCATAAGCAGGGCCAGCCAAAAAATGTTTTGTGACCTGAGACGAACAAGATAGCCTCCAGGCTTGCAGTTCCAAACATAAAACAAATTGGCAGTGAACTTTGTATCAACAATACTGCTGGATAGCATCCTCCCTAGTACCAGAAGAAAAGACTTCTTCAGGGAACCCTCAAGATGCCCTGTGGCACATGAAACATTGTCCTCCAAAAGAGAATGGCTGGAACAGCTATCAGTGCTCTCCTCCAAAGTCTGGTGCCTTAATTTTTATTTATTTGTTTTTACTTCAACTCTGTACAAATGAATAACGTTTTGGCTTCTTCTTCTTTTAAACTTCAACATTGTTCTCTCACTCTGCCCAATGGTCCGGCTGGATGGACGTTCTGTGGAGCTCAGTGCTAAGCACTCGGTGCTAAGGGGCTGTGGTGGTTCGGTGGTTAAGAAGCTCACCTTGTTAGCTGGAAGGCTGGCAAGTTGCCATTTCAAGACCTGAGTACTGCATGACGGATTGAGCATCCATCTCTGTCCCAGTTCTTGGGGACATGAAAGGAGCTTCATTTGGGTGTTCCTTGAGTGTTCCGCCAAAATCCTTTCAACCCAGAATAATTTCTGACACAAAATTATTATTAGTGCTAAGCATGAATCTACTTCAGCATAGAGAAGAAATGCTGGGTCTAGATTAAATTATAGACATTTTAGGCTGACTCCAATTGCTAGACCAATTCCTGATTCAACGGCTGACTCCAATTCCTAGACCAATTCCTGATTCAATGGGTCCACTCCAGGCAGGACGAGCGATTGGAATTAGGCTCAGGGGCCTTTTCTGACCTCCAGCCAAACTCTGGTCCTGCCTAGTATTTCTCTACCAAACAGCTATCTCCTTGTTGTGAAATGTCATGGCTAGAAAAGGAAATATTGCTCTATTGGCAGTCCATAACTCATCTGTGTCCCCTCTGCAGCTAGGAGATGTGGCAAAATGACTCCTTGATGTTTCCTTTTGTTCCCTACTCAACTTTTGATATGGAAGGGGGGCCAGGAGAGAGAGAACTCTTTCCCAAGCACATATTCATGAGACTCTTGAAAAAGGCTCAAACTATCCTTCCTTGGGTCCATCGGTGTTTCGGGGCCATTTTACAATAGTTGCCAAATTTTGAAATAGAAACAGTAGGGGTACTTTTCAAGTCTGGTTTATAATGACCAGTGGTGGGCATCAGCAGGTTCGCACCAGTTCACCAGAACCGGTAGCAGAAATTCTGGCTGGCCCCACCCATCCAGGTTTTGAAATAAAGTGCTGTAGTCCTAATTCAGGTGCAACACAGGTCTTTCCCCCTGGCTATGCCCACCATACCATGCCCACAGTGTGGTAGTAACAAATTTTGGAGCCCACCACTGATAATGACCAACTCATCATGCCAGAGCTTGGGGAAAGGTACATTTTCACATTTACAGTCCAAACTCTGTACAGGTTTGATTTCTTTGAGAAATCTGACAACATCTAGACGAAACAGTCTTCTCCATCCTGCTGCAGTCTCCTAGATGTGGAGCACCTATTCTCAAGCCAAAAAGGGTGGTGGTGGTGGTTTGAAAGTAGTAGGAAACCAATTGTGTGCCTGGAAATGAGGCCTTGAAAAGCACAGCACATGAGCTTCTGATTCAGTACATATGGTGTGTTTGCAAAATGAATTTATCTTTATGATCTGCAGGCTTTGCTTTAGCTTTTTTTCACATGTTGTGTTTTTTCTTTTTGCCAGAGGCACCATTGGTCCAAAATAAGTGCAATACGAAAAGACCCTGCCCTGTCCATACCTTTTCCTTCAGATTAATCAGTGGCGCAGCCAATGTCGTTGGACCTTCCATGTGCTTTGAAAACACTATGTAAGTTCTGTGCAAAATGTTGAGAACTGTTACATGGGTATTTATTGCTATAATCCCTTATGCACTTCCTTTAAGGGCATAGTTTTCACTTAATGTTCATATTGTGTATGGTATGCTCATTTACTAGACTATGGAATCATGTGTTCTAGTCCAGTGACGGTGAACCTTTTAGAGACCCAGTGCCCAAATAGAGGGACAAGATCAACTCTGTGCTAGGGAGAGGGAGGAATCGCTCCCATTGGGCTGCTGGGCAGAGGGGCAGGTGAACTCTGTGCTGAGGGAAAGGAGGAAGTGCTCCCATTGGGCTGCTGGGCAGAGGGTGGGGTGAACTCTGTGCTGGGGGAAGGGAAGAAGTGCTCCCATTGGGCTGCTGGGCAGAGGGGTGGGGTGAATTTTGTGCTGGGACTATGGCACATGTGTCAACAGAGAGGGCTGGGAGTGCCCCCTCTGGCACACATGCCATAGGTTCGTCACCACTGTTCTAGTCCTCCCTGACTTTTTGTTTCTTTTTGTCCTTTTTAATTCTCTAGCTTAATGAGTGGTGTGAAAAACAACATTGGCCGAGGTTTGAACATTGCACTTGTAAATGGTGAGTTGTTGTTTTCAGGGAGAAGTAGCTTTCCATCATATCTAGTGTAAATTGTTGCGTGTGTTTTTTGTTTGTTTGTTTGTTTTGCTTTCTTTACTGATCTTGCCTTCAAAGGATACCTTGAAATCCCCACCTATATCAAGCCTTCAGCTTTCTCCTAGAAACACTTATTACACTCATTTCTTGAGGCACTTTCAGAAAGTGGAAATTAAGAACATAAGAACATAAGAACAGCCTTGCTGGAACAGGCCACAGCCCATCCAGTCCAGCATTCTGTCTCACACAGTGGCTCACCATTTCCTTCAGGGTATTCCCAAGCAGATGCCTTCACCTGCTTAGGATTCCCTGGAAATGGCATTGAGAGATATCCTGCCTATCTCTCCAACCCGGAGGTTGTCCTTAGGTAGCCTTAATTCTAGCCATTGATAGCCTTGTCCTCCATGAACTTGTCTAATCCTTTCTTAAAGCTGTCAAGACTGACAGCTGTCACCACTTCTTCTGGCAGGGAGTTCCATAGACCAGTAATCCTCTGGGTGAAAAAGTACTTTCTCTTATTTGTTTGAGAACTAGTACCCAAAAGTTTCATGGAGTGTCCCCTAGTTCTAGTGTTGTGCGATAGGGAAAACAGTTTTTCCTTATCTACTTTGTCCACACCGTGCATGATTTTATAAACTTCAATCAGGTCACCTCTTAGACGCCGTCGTTCAAGAGTGAAAAGGCCCAACCGTTGCAGCCTCAGATGGTAAGGAAGGTGTTCCAGTCCCCTAATCATTCTGGTTGCCCTCCTCTGTACTTTCTCCAACTCCATAATATCCTTCTGGAGGTATGGCGACCAGAACTGTACACAATATTCCAGATGGGGCTTCACCATAGATTTATAAAGAGGCAAAATGACACTTGCTGACTTATTTTCCATACCCTTCCTAATGATCCCTAACATTGAGTTTGCTTTTTTCACTGCTGAGGCACACTGGGGTGACACCTTCATTGAGCTGTCCACCAGGACACCAAGGTCCCTTTCCTGGTTTGTCGCAGAGAGTTCAGACCCCATCAGTTTATAAATGTAATTGGGGTTTTTTGCCCCAACATGCATCACTCTGCACTACTGATGTTGAAGCTCATTTGCCACTGTTTTGCCCACTCCCCCAGTGTCAAGAGATCCCTCTGGAGCTCTTCACAATCTCTCACAGTTTTCACTACCCTGTATAATTTAGTGTCGTCAGCAAATTTGGCTACCTTGCTTTTTACTCCTACCTCTAGATCATTTATGAAGAGGTTGAAAAGCAGGGGTCCCAGTACTGAACCTTGGGGGACCCCACTCTTTACTTCCCTCCACTTGGAGAAGTGTCCATTTAGTGCTACCCTCTGTTTCCTGTCCCTTAGCCAGTTGCTGATCCAGGACAAGACCTGTCCCTTTATTCCATGACTGGTAAGTTTATTCAAGAGCCTTTGGTGTGGGACCTTGTCAAAAGCCTTCTGAAAGTCCAGATAAACAATGTCAACTGGATCCCCCTTATCCACATGCTTGTTGACACTCTCAAAAAATTCCAACAGATTAGTGAGGCATGATTTGCCCTTGCAAAAGCCATGTTGGCTCTCCTTTAGCAGCGCCTTCTCTTCTATGTGCCTATTAATTCTATCTTTTAGGATGGTTTCCATCACTTTACCTGGGACACATGTCAAACTGACAGGCCGGTAATTTCCTGGATCACCCCTGGATCCTTTTTTGAAAATTGGTGTTACATTCGCTACCTTCCAGTCATCAGGCACAAAGCCTGATTTGAGGGAAAGATTATATATTTTGGCTAGGATATCAGCAATTTCATCTTTAAGTTCCCTGAGAACTCGTGGATGGATGCCATCT
Organism: Bradypodion ventrale; assembly: GCA_035047345.1. NCBI lineage: Eukaryota > Metazoa > Chordata > Lepidosauria > Squamata > Chamaeleonidae > Bradypodion > Bradypodion ventrale. The sequence goes on from JAWDJE010000002.1 coordinate 333,725,123, forward strand.
GGTCCTGGGGATTTGTTAGTGTTTAGCTTAACAAGACATGCAAGGACCTCCTCCCTGGTTATTTCTATCTTGCTTAATTCTTCGGTTTCCCTCCCTACGAAGATAGGCTCTGTTTTGGGCATGTGGTCTCTGTCTTCTTCAGTGAATACTGAAGCAAAGAATTCATTGAGTCTCTCTGCAATCTCTGTTTCCTCTTTAATAACCCCTTGCCTTCCATTGTCATCTAATGGTCCAATGGCCTTCCTAGTTGGGTTCTTACTTCTAATGTACTTAAAGAAGTCTTTGTTATTTCTCTGAGTATTTTTAGCTATACGCTCCTCAAAGTCTTGCTTTGCTTTCCTGATTGTTGCCTTGCATTTGTTCTGCCAGAATTTATGTTTCTGCCTGCTGTCCTCATTTGAACAAGCCTTCCATCTTCTAAATGAGCTTTTCTTGCTCTTGATCACTTCCCGAACAGCTCCTGTAAGCCACATCGGAGTCCTCTTGGACCTGGCAGTGCCCTTTTTCCTTTTGGGTATGCATTCCAATTGAGCCTCTGTTATTGTTTTTGTGAACAGCCTCCATGCCTCTTGGAGTGTTTGGACTCTCTCAATTTTCCCTTTCAGTTTCTTTTTTACTAGTTTCCTCATCTTTGGGAAATTTCCTTTTTGAAAATTTAAGGTCTCTGTGTTAGATTTTATCAGTGACTTGCGGTCTATGATCAAGTTAAACATAATTGAGTTGTGGTCACTGTTCCCTATTGGATCAGTCACATTAACATCTTGCACCAGATCCTGAGTATTACTCAGGATCAAGTCAAGGATTCTTGTACCTCTAGTTGGGTCTTCAACCATCTGTCCCAGGGAACAATCATTGAGCATATCTAGGAACTTTATCTCTTTATCATGTGCTGAACAACAGTTCACCCAGTCTATGTGAGGGTAATTGAAGTCCCCCATTATAACCAGGCTTCCCTTCCTGGATGCCTCCTTTACAACATTCTCCAACTGCCAGTCTCCCTCAAGAGTTTGGGTCGGAGGCCGATAGTATATGCCTACTGTTAGACCATCCTTGTGGCCTGGTACTCTTACCCACAGAGCTTCTAATGGTGACTCCAAATCACCTAGATATTCCAATTCATACGATTTTATCACTTCTTTGACATACAAGGCTACACCACCTCCTGTTTGCCCCTTCCTATCCTTCCTGTACAGTTTGTAGCCTGGGATAACTGTATCCCATTGGTTATCATCCGTCCAATTGTAGCAGGGCAGAATGCAATGCAAGAACAAGAAATATCTAAAAGGTTCCTCCTTGCATAGAAGACAAATATTTTTCCTGTCATTCTTGGGGGGAAAAAGTTCTTTCATTTCCAACAATATTTTTTAACAAACAGTGTGCTCTTTTTAAAAAAAAATAACAAAGTGTAATGTCTGCTTCCTTGTTGCATAGACCTTTTACAAGTAGGGTGGTTGCTCTTTTTTTAACAACCACCCTGTCCTTCTGTGCCTACTATGTACATGTGCATTCATTTTGCACAAAATGCAGGAAAGTCAATGGGAAATGGCTCTTGTTGCCTTGTTGCCAAATTAGAAGCAAGAACTTTCAGTGGGGGACTCATGATTTCTGAACAAGCTGTTTAAGCATACTGAGGTGGTTTCTAATGGGAAAAAAATTCCACATCCCTAATTGCCTTGTTGAGATTTTTCTGGGCAATGAACTTGACAAACATAAAATAGTGTTTTTGTCAGGTCGGAAAACATAGTGGGCTTTAAAAGTATGATAAACAGCATTCTAGATAATCCTGTTCTGTTTGCAGTTATCAATTCGTGGAGATACTCAAAATTATTTAGATTTCCTTGTTGTTAGAAAACTGATACTTTCTTTCCACCTGGTGGTCCATATAATGCAATGGTTCCCAAAATGGGATCAATTCCGCACAGGGGGACTTCCATTCCCTGAAGCCTAAGTCAGTATATTGGCTGATCAGTGCTTTGGTGAATTGACTTAGGCTTCTGGGAATTGAAGTCCAAAAACCAAAGGTTGGGAAACATTGGTATAATGTCTGAAATCCTATTGCTTAGTATAGTAACTCACATTAAATTAGGTCAGTTGAATCAGTGGGAATTTGGTGAGTCAATGCCTCCATCAGTTCAATTGATTCAAATGAGGCTACTCTTATTTTAACATAGTAACACAAAACAAAAATAAGGCCATTTGAGCCTGTGAAACTTACAAAGCTAAACTCCTCTAATATAGGCAATGTTGCCCATCTCTTGTCAATGATGTTAAGCCGGGACTAAAACTCACCAAAGCGTCCTCTGTCATATCCCTTGGGCAAGGTGAAAGCAGAGGGCACACGTCATGGTCTGCCTTGCCAGCAGGTGACATGATATTCAAATGGCCAAAAAATAACATGTAGATGGACTTGATTTCTCGGGTCCATTTGCATGTGCGGAATGTCGTCACAGAGATGTCTGCCAGTGCATGGACTCCTTGCTGAGTGGCAACTCCAAGGTATCCAAGGTATTATTTCCTTTTCCAGTCAAACAAAGCCAATATCTTATTATCACAAACAATGAATATATTGTAAGTATGTTGACCTAGAGAAAATGGCCATTGGTATTATACCTGACAGACACTGGTAGAAACTGGTTCTATTCAGGCCTTGATAAATGTTCAAATTTTTTTAACACACTACCCTTTGTAGAAAAGAAGATGAAGCCAGCCAAGGTATTGTAGGTATAGTTAATAAAAGGGATGGCCTCTGAACTATCATTTACCACCCTCAATTACCCAAATTACCTGCTTCTTGTTCATCCATTTATTAAGTGTAGGTAAAGACAGCACTCCTTAAAGCCAGCTAGCAATTAGCCATTCATAGAGTTGCCTGGGAAGAGAAAAGTATCTCCAGGGGACTGGGAAATTTCCTCCTGCTGTGAAGATAGAAGCAAAAGGAGTGATAGGAAGCACTCTCATTTTCCTTTTAACTTTTTTTTAAAGACCCCATTCGTTCTGTCAAATTAGAAGGGAGTTACAGTATATCTTCCATTAGGCTGGAAGGGCAGATATAGAGGCAGAGGAAGAACAGAGTAGAGTAAAACGGTGCATGGAACAGAGATGTGAAGAATAATTATTTGTTCTTAATGAGTAGGAGGCAGCCTGCCAAGGAATCACAAGCTGGGATCTTTTTTTATGGTGAAATTGAACGAAATCCTGTGCAGTTGAGTTAAAAAAGTGTTCATTTGGAAACAGGTAGATTGAGGACTGCAGTGGCTCAAGCAGTTCGATTCCTGAGTACTGCAGGACGAAATGAGCTGCCATCTTTGTCCCAGCTCCTGCCAACCTAGCAGTTCAAAAGCAAGAAATTGCAAGTAGATAAATAGGGACCACTTCAGTGGGAAGATAACAGTGCTCCGTGCGCTCCGGTGTCTAGTCATGCCTACCACATGACCACGGAAACCTCTGCAGAAGCAGACAGCGCTGGCTCTTTGGCTTTGAAACTGAGATGAGCACTGAACCCTAGAATCGGATACGACTGGCTTTCGAGCAAGGGAAACCTTTACCTAGATTGAGGAAACAATCTGTTGAGGAAACAGAGGTAAAAATAAATAGGTTATATGGATCTGTTTTGTATGATCTTAAACAACAGGTAGTATCATATAAAACAAGTCAGATAAGAGTTACGAAGTGCTTAGTTTCCACACTTAAATCAAATTCTCGAAGCTTGTTAAATCAACTTTTTTTTTTGTTGGAAATTCCTGTTGTTTAATTTCCTCAGGATATAGAGTGTAGTGCAGGGGTTCTCAACCTATGGCGCATGGGCCAGATCCGGCCAATGGCACCGAATAATCTGGCCCCCGACCTGCAATGAATATCATTTGTCAGCAACCAGGCCGCCGATACTGTAAAATTGTACAGTCTGTGCAATCTGGACAAATATTCTCACAAATGCAAAAATTCTCGTTGGTAACACTATAACATTTCACAGACAGGAAGAGAAAGTTTATGGTTTCTCATTCTTATGGATGAAAAAGGTGATCTCAAGATTCTTTAGAGAATTCATGAATGTTAAAATTCTATCAAGATTTAAACATCTAGAAACAGACTGAGAGGAAAGCCAATTCAGAATGAGTGTTTGGAACTATTGTGGTAGTGGTAGGATTGTATCCATCCAGAAAACATAAAAAGAGTAAAGGTACCTTTAAATGTAAAGGCTGCTCTTGTTCAAAAGCCAGTTCTATCCAACTCAAGGGTTCAGTGCTTATCTCTGTTTATAGCCAAACAGTGCTATGTCTGCAGAAGTTTCTGTGGGCATGAGGCAGGCATGACTAGACACCAGAGTGCACGAAATGCTGTTTACCTTCCCACCAAAGTGGTCCCTATTTATCTACTTGCAATTACTTGCTTTTGAACTGCTAGGTTGGCAGGAGCTGGAACAGAGACGGAAGCTCACTCCATCATGCAGCACTCAGGTCTCAAACTGCTGACCTGCCAACCTTTCGGCCATCAGGTTCAGTATCTTAACCACTGAGTTACCACAGTCCCTTATTTCAAGAGTAGGCCTTCCCATTCAGGGAGACTCTAAACTATACCTGGCAAGTTTCGGGAAATTTCTGTCACATAAGGGAAATTTCCTGGCCAAAACAGAAAACTGGACAGCTATGCTTATCCTGTGCTGGCTTCCAGTCTAACTCCAGTCTAATTCCAGTCTAATATGGGATGATGGCAGGAAAGAGTGTAAAATACGAGGGTTTGACAGAAATTTCCCAAAACTTGACAGGTATGCTCTAAACACATAACGAAGATGCAAACACATGATGATATATCACCTTCATTGGAGCATTGTTTCATGGATGAAAAGTTCAAGTGGATATCTTGCACTGTATGATTTGAATGTCTTTTGAGATGACATGGCACTAGCAGGCAATGTAGCATAAACTGTGCTTCCCCAACACTTCTAATAGCTAGTGAAGTGGTAAATTTTAAAGCTCAGGTACTCATTGTCAAAGTCCCCCAATAGATGTGGGCTCCGTATTGACAAACCTTTCCCAGGACTGTTCATCTCCATAATGTTTGGCCAGGTTATCCTGCTATGGTAATAGAGTAGACCCTACTGCCAGTGACTCAATGCCAAGTGTCAGCCAGTGGTTAACTAACATGACAACCTTGAGGACTTAGGGTCGTGGGTGCCGAAGTCCACAGGGAAGGGTGAATGTCCCCAAGCGGATTAAATCCCACTTGAATCCTTCTAGATGGAGGGCAGCAGCTTCATCAATACTGGAAACGATGAGGACTTTGTGTGCCAAAAGGGCTCAGGGCCAGAAAGTGACTTGCAGAACTAGACCAGTGGTATGGGTGTCACACGATGCAGAAAGCAGATGAAAGGCCACTGCATTATATTCTCAGGACAGTCTTCATTACTGATCACCATGAGGATCGCCAATATTGTATTTGGATTCGGATATGGATATGGCAGAAGCCGAAGTTCATCTCCAGCAAGTTAGTAAAGCTAACAGGTCTAAATTCAAAACCAAGCTATTCCCAGATTATTTACTAAATGAGAAGAATAGCTCCCCAAAATACACTGTGATTCTTGAGGAAATCTATTTTCCCCTACCCCCTACCAAGTATTGCAGCTCAAGTCAGAGGTAGAAAGCAAAGTTGTCAAGAGGAGGAGGATTACTATATCTCCTAACAAAATGTCCGAGTACTTTGACACTAGCCCTATAGTACTGGAAACATCTTCCTTGCACATGACATTCAGATAACTAGACAGTTCGAGTGCTCCCGAAAGCTGAAAATGACTCAAAGCCAATTTGTCTTGGCACATGTACATCCATTTCTTTGGTCTCACTGTAACTTTTGGTTAAGCAAGTTTTGTAGACTTTTGAAATACCATAAACCCATGCAAAATGGTATTTGACATAGTAAGTTTTCATGGTGGAGAAATTTTCATCCAGCATGATGGAGCCATGGAGGTATCATTATTCATTTTTCTCAGTACAGTAGGGATAGGTATATATACGTGCATTTCCAAATGTTGGACAATGACTCCATCAGCCATACAGGTAAACAACAGCATAGGTTTGACCTTTTTAAAACACATTTGTCCACTAATCCGATAATCTGAAGAACAATGTGTTTCCACTAACAGCTGTGTTTCATTTAAAATATCCAGGAACTAACGGGCAGCTCATCAAAGTCAGTTCTTTTGACATGTATTCTGGTGGTAAGTGCATTTTTTTCATTCAGCAATTAGCACTATATTTTTTGTGTAAATGAGGGTATTTAAAATCTAGACAATTTTGCATAAAATAGGAGACATTAGAAGGAATCTGACTCCCCCAACACAGAGACTTTGGTAGGCCCAAAAATATTGGAGATGTCACCATGCCTTCTACTATGCTTTTGGCTGAAAAACCCAGTAGAGTATTAAGTATTTCAATGGGCTTTGCTTCTCTTTGACCCCCATGTGAGAACAGAGAGGTTGAGTGGAGCATTCTTAATAGGTTCCTGTTCTCTGTTTCTTACATGAGAAATGGCAAAGTTGAAATAACCACTCTCAACCAGTAGTTTCAAAAGCCTTCTGGTTCCCAACCGGGATCTTAACCCTGTCTTGGAAATGACAGCTAACAGCAAGAAAGGGAATCCTTGCTATCTCCACTGATACTGTAATTCTCCTACATGAGGAGTGATGGAGCTTTGGAAGGAAGGAATTAAGATCCAGGCTAGCTTTTGGCCAGGTTGGAAAATGAGACACCAAAGTCTACAGCAGGGTTTCCCCAACCTTTTTATGCCACTGGCTGACAGCTGAGTGGGCCAGACCACACTCCCCCAGAATCGGAACCATGTTTATGACAGCCGCGGGTACATTTACAGCTGACGTAACCGCATTTACGACTGCTGTGGGCACCTTTACGGCTGATATAAATGCATCCGCTTCCGCTTCTAGTTATGGTGGTGGTGGCGGACTACATGCAATGGTGCTGTGAGCTGGGTCCAGCCCACAAGTTGGGAACCCCTGGTCTACAGTAACTATATGATCATCACATTAATCTCCCTGGCAAGGAAAGTGACAGTCAAGATGAACAAGATCTCTCCCTCCTTCCTTCTTTTATCTTTTCTTTTTCCATTGCAGTGTACTACAACAAATCTCAAAATCCCCCTAACCTTTGTTCTTAGTACTGGGGCTGGGGCTTACAAAGAACAATCTTAGGTTTTGTATTCTTCCCTGTCTATTGTCCATAGCACCTTTGCATAATCCTCCTCCTTTGCTATTCTTCCCATCTTTCACTTCTATCTGTTCTAAGGGTCTAATTGGGAATCAGACTGCATGGGTCAGAAAGAAAAAAACACTTAGATCAGGGGGAAAGTCATTGATGGAAGGAAGCAGTGGATGGGGACAACTAAAGCACTTTACACCCATCACTTCTCTCTCCCCAAACTCTGTATGCAAGTGAAGTACAAAGCCAGCAACCCTATGATTCTCGGGTCTTGAACTGCCGACTTGACAGCTTTCCAGGTAACAAGGCGAGCTTCTTAACCACTGAGCCACCGCAGTCCCTATATTAGTTGGTTGTCTGCATGTACTATGAAAAGCCACTAGATGGCAAGATAAGAAAACAACAAGTCTCATGCTCTCTCTCTTTTTTTAAATTTCACTAGATGTTAAACTGCTATCGGACTTTCTGAAAGCTATTGACAGAGGTGCCTTAGTGCTCATAGCCTCCTACGATGACCCAGCCACAAAGTAAGCAAGAAATTAAAGGACATGGTGTGCAGAGATGTGAAAGGCATTAGAAACATTTTAATAGTTTAGTAAAGGTAAAGGTTTCTTTTGTTCGAAAGCCAGTCATATCCGACTCTAGGGTTCAGTGCTTATCTCTTTTTCAAAGCCGAAGAGCCTGCTTCTGCAGAGGTTTCCGTGGTCATGTGGCAGGCATGACTAGCTACCGAAGCACATGGAAAGCTGTTTCCTTCCCACCGAAGTGGTCCCTATTTATCTACTTGCAATTTCTTGCTTTCAAACTGCTAGGTTGGCAGGAGCTGGGACAAAGACGGGAGCTCATTCCATCCTGCAGTACTTGGGAATTGAACTGCTGACCTTCCACCTCCCAGTCAGTGTCTTAGCTCTAATTTAGTTAATTTGAATAGAATAAAATCCTTTATTGGCCAAGTGTGCTACAACACACCAAGAATTAATCTTTGGTACATATGCTCCCCCTAATGATAAAATGACTGCTCCTCCACCCGCTGGTTCGCGTCCCAGCCCAGCCGGGGCTTGGGGGAGCCAAGGAACACCTGGGGGTGGCTGGTGTGGCTTCAAAATGCCAGCGCCACCCCCACACACACCGGACTGCTCCTCCACCCGCCGGCTAGCGTCCCAGCCCAGCTGGGGCTTGAGGGAGCCAAGGAACACCTGGGGGTGGCTGGCGTGGCTTCAAAATGCTGGATTTTCTCCCCCCCCCCCCGCCCGGCCCTCCAGGAGGGTTTCAAAGAATGTCGGAGCAACGCAGCTATGCCAAGGCCAGGCTTTCCCTGACTCCTCCGAAGATGTCTGAACTATGGGGCTCCGTCACGGTCGTAGAGTATGGGTTCTGTCATGGACATTAGGTGGCCGTGGTCATTGCGATACTTATCTTGTTAGGTTTTTTTTTGCAGCTATTATATTTGTTTGATATATTGTACCGCAGAATTTGTATCTATTTGTAATAGCATTTTGAATATTGTATTTATTACTGTATTTTGTATTTCGTATGTAAACCCCTTGGGTTACCTTGGGGTTATTTATATGTTGTTAGCCGCCCTGAGTTGGCCATGTGCTGAATAGGGCGGGGTATAAATCGAATAAACATAAACAACATAAACAAACAACATAAAATGCAATAAAACACACCATTTAGTTATTCAGCAAGTAGATAGCATTTGGAAAGAAACTGCCCTTGTATCTGGTTGTTCTAGTATGAAGTGCTCTGAAATGTCGTTTTGACGGTAGAAGCTAGAGCAAATTATTGCCGGATGTGTGGAGTCTTTGTATATTTTCTCTGCCTCTTTTTGGCTCGTATAATATATAGATCTTCAATAGAAGGTAGATTAACAGCACTAATTTTTTCTGCAGTTCTGATTACTCGTTGGAGTCTGTTTATGTCTTGTTTAGATGCAGAACCAAACCAGACAATTATAGAGGTTCAGATGATAGACTCTATAATCCCTCTGTAAAATTAAATCAGCAGCTCTTTAGGCAACTTAAACATTATTTTTATTATTAAAATCTACCATTAAATTCACAGTCAAACTGCTATAAAATGAACAGTTTGAGACCTAACCAAGGACCTAGGTACATAAGAACAGCCTTGCTGGAACAGGCCACAGCCCATCCAGTCCAGCATTCTGTCTCACACAGTGGCTCATCATTTCCTTCAGGGTATTCCCAAGGAGATGCCTTCACCTGCTTAGGATTCCCTGGAAATGGCATTGAGAGATATCCTGCCTATCTCTCCAACCCCGAGGTTGTCCTTAAGTATCCATAATTATAGCCATTGATACCCTTGTCCTCCATGAACTTGTCTAATCCTTTCTTAAAGCTGTCAAGACTGACAGCTGTCACCACTTCTTCTGGCAGGGAGTTCCATAGACCAGTAATCCTCTGGGTGAAAAAGTACTTTCTCTTATTTGTTTGAGAACTAGTACCCAAAAGTTTCATCGAGTGTCCCCTAGTTCTAGTGTTGTGCGATAGGGAAAACAGTTTTTCCTTATCTACTTTGTCCACACCATGCATGATTTTATAAACTTCAATCAGGTCACCTCTTAGACGCCGTCATTCAAGAGTGAAAAGGCCCAACCGTTGCAGCCTCAGATGGTAAGGAAGGTGTTCCAGTCCCCTAATCATTCTGGTTGCCCTCCTCTGTACTTTCTCCAACTCCATAATATCCTCCTGGAGGTATGGCGACCAGAACTGTACACAGTATTCCAGATGGGGCCTCACCATAGATTTATAAAGAGGCAAAATGACACTTGCTGACTTATTTTCTATACCCTTCCTAATGATCCCTAGCATTGAGTTTGCTTTTTTCACTGCTGAGGCACACTGGGTTGACATCTTCATTGAGCTGTCCACCAGGACACCAAGGTCCCTTTCCTGGTTTGTCTCAGAGAGTTCAGACCCCATCTAAGTATATAATTAGTAGTAACATCTAAGTATATAATTATTTAGGTAAGGTAATGGTTAAGGCAGTGATGGGCACCAAAAAAATTTTACTACCACACCATGGGCATGGCCTAACTGGTGGGTGTGAAGAGAAAGAGGGAACCATTCGGTAGAGTAAATTCTCCAGAAAATGTATTCACAAAAATATGATGCTTTATATATTGTTCATCAAAAGGTTACAATGTAAATAATTCCTCCATGGGTAAAAAGTTCTCATTCAACTGGTAACACAAGTCTGGAAATATGTAACGAAAATAATTCCTCTATGGGTAAAGTATAATACAATCACTAGTCAGCTGTTGCCAAAAATCTTTCTAAGTCGATACTAGTTAATACGACTTTTCCGAACTTATTGTTCCTTTTTCAAGAAATCTACATGAAAGAATAAGAGAATGTATATAATAAACATCATGCAGGCACTAATACAATATATTCGATTACACTAAAAGTCTTTTTACACAGAATTATCTTGTTCACAGAAAAATCTTATTCACTGAAAAATCCTATGTATTAGCTCCAGAGCCTCATTAAACGTGATACAGTAGCTTACCTATTTATTGTATGGAAGTGGTTATTTTGTCGCATCCTCGCCTCCACGTATTTTTTCTAGGTGCGTGTGGACGTTAACTATCAAAATGAAAAGCCTTCCTTTATACTGATAAGAAGGCTGCGGCGCAAGCTCTTCCCTAAGTTAAGTTTCCTCTCAGAGGAAGGGAACTTAACTTAGGGAAGAGCTAATACCGCGGCGCCTGGACCAGCAGCGCCTGGACTAGCACTTCCCTTCCCTTCCCCTGGAGGTAACAGGGTGTCCAGGCAGCATGGCGCAAGCAGGGCAACTCTCGCAATGCCCAGAGTCAGACAGACATCCTGCAGGAAGTTCTCTTCCTGCAGGACTAGGTCCAGGCATCGCGAAAGTTGTGCTGCTGCTAGAAGGAGGCAAGGGGAGTGGCGGTGGGGCCGGGTGTCTGAGCTGCTCTGGGTGGCATAACGTCAGCTCCCCCTCCCCTTCCCCCAGGCACACACACTCCACCACCTCCACCACTACCCGAGCGGCACCCGCAGCCTATTAAGGAGGCAGCAGCAGCCACTCTGGAGGAGAAGGATTGGAAGAGCTGATGCCGTCGCCCGCTCTCCCGGGAAGAGGTGGGCGGGGTGGGGAGGGGGCATGGCCAGCCAGGTCTACTACCGGTCCGCTCGGACCGGGGTGGACTGACTGATGCCCAGCACTGGGTTAAACTAACATCTAAGTCTGGCCAGGTTATCCTACTATGGTAATAGAATAGACCATATTGCCAGTGACTCAATGCCCAGTGTGAGGCGGCAGTTAACTAACCTGACCAACCTGAGGACTAACGGCTTTGGCAAAGTCCACAGGGAAGGGTGATGGTCCCCAAGTGGATTTAATCCCACTTGAATCCATCTTGATGGAGGGCAGCAGCTTCATCAGTACAGGCCTGGGGATGAGGGGGACTTCGTGTGCCAAAAAGGCTCAGGACCAGAAAGTAACTCACAGAAATGAATCGATGGTATGGGGGGGGGGGGTCACACTGTGATGCGGATGGCAAATGGAAGACCCCGGCATTCTATTCACATGACAGTCTTCATGGCTGATCACCAATATTCGGAATTGGATATGGCACAAGATACATCTCTTTGGCTATAAGTGAAGATAAACACCAACCCCTAAAGTCAGACACAACTCTTGAGCAAGGGAGACCTTTAATTTTGCCATTCTTTTTGTTTGGATTTGTTTTGTTTTAATGAATACAGTACATGGAAATTTAAAATTCTATACAGCTCTTTGAATGTTTCCATGGAAGACAGTATTGAAAGAACAAGATAAACATTCTCTCTCTCTCTCTCTCTCTCTCTCTCTCTCTCTCTCTCTCTCTCTCTCTCTCTCTCTCAGGTTGAATGATGAAGCACGAAAGTTGCTTGCTGAACTTGGAAGTAGCTATGCTTCTAAACTGAGTTTCCGAGACAACTGGATATTCCTCGGTGGGAAAGGGGTCAAAAACAAAAGCCCCTTCGAACAGGTACCTTCTCATTAAAAGCAGTCACAACACAACATGGAAAAGTTAAGTTTGTGGGTTGAGCAAAATAATCCTAACCTCCAGACTCACATTTTGGTAAACATCAAAGTTGGGCAGATAAGCCCTAAACTCTGGAGGGTGTGTGATACCTGGAGGCTCTAGCGAGACCTGCAAAGAATGTGTGGGTCCAAATCTACTCCAGTTGTGTTCTGGCCCATATGAGGTGCCTCAAAGGAGTATTCTGGTGGGTAGGCTGGAATTAGTTCTAGATCTTCTGGATTCATATTCCCTTCCATCCACTGAGAAATGGCAGTATCAGGAACTTCAGCCATGCCAAGCTGAGATGTGGTACAGTTTATCCTTCCATTAGTTTCAGTACTACTTCTTGTTACATCATGTGGCCCTTAGGAACAAAATGTACACTCAATTCTTCACCACCACAATGAAAACCGTAAGTTAAACTTTTTTTCAAAGTGCACAGAATTTCCAATAACCTATCTTCATATCCCATATCATCTGTATAGCCAAATACTAAGCTGAATAAAAAGATTAGCATTATTGGTTGGGCCTCTTCACTCTTGAACGATGGCGTCTAAGAGGTGACCTGATTGAAGTTTATAAAATTATGCACGGTGTGGACAAAGTAGATAAGGAAAAACTAGAACTAGGGGGCACTCCATGAAACTTTTGGGTAAATAGTTCTCAAACAAATAAGAGAAAGTACTTTTTCACCCATAGGATCACTGGTCTATGGAACTCCCTGCCAGAAGAAGTGGTGACAGATGTCAGTCTTGACAGCTTTAAGAAAGGATTAGACAAGTTCATGGAGGACAAGGGTATCAATGGCTATAATTATGGATATCTAAGGACAACCTCCGGGTTGGAGAGATAGGCAGGATATCTCTCAATGCCATTTCCAGGGAATCCTAAGCAGGTGAAGGCATCTGCTTGGGAATAATACCCTGAAGCAAATGGTGAGCCACTGTGTGAGACAAAATGCTGGACTGGATGGGCTGTGGCCTGTTCCAGCAAGACTGTTCTTATGTTAAGACTTTCTCCTAGGTGCATATGTCTAGTTTTTTTGTGATGGTGATGCAAAAATGGATTCCTACATCACATCGATTTACTGTGTTTTTCTTTTGGCTTCCACAGTATTTGAAAAATGATAAGGAAACAAACAAATACGATGGCTGGCCTGAAGTTCTGGAAATGGAGGGCTGTGTACCAAAGAAGATGGAGTAATAGATAACTAAATTCAAAACAACAGCAACTGGCAGTCTGAACTAACAGACTTTCCACTTTGCCTGGGTGTTACTGGGTGTGGACAGAATTAGTCATTTCCAACTGATTCAATTCTCAACTGGAGGAGGTTTTCAACACAGGAGACAAGCTACCATATCACTTTCAAATGAGATGATCACGACAAAAGTCATTGATAGCAAGAGGCCAATGGGATTTCAATGCACTTTTCTATCAAGTATGACTTCAACAAACACGAAGAAACAGGATGATCAGAAGACATGTATTTGCCATAATATGTGTTTTTCCTTTCCGATGTGTCTTTCATTGGCCACACACTGTTTTCTGATTATCACTAGGAGATAAACATGGCCTTAATAATCAATTCACATTGATGAGCTATGTTATTTGTGAAGAAATCACATTTTGGAAGGAAACACGATTAATCATAAAGAAAATGCATTTCCTTAATATCTAGTTTGATCCTTATACTTTTGGAAGTTCTGTAATCAGGTGGGAAGGCTGGATCGACCAACAGTAACAACAAATAGAGGAAAACTCCTTATACTGAAGATGAACATTATACAGTATATACATAATAACATCTTAATATATAGTGTAACTATTCCATATTAATACCTATCTCCAGCATACCAACAAATGAAAGACTGATAGATCTATGTTTGCCCTTCTTGATATCTTGCCTACTTAGGTACCCAACTTGGCGGCTGCTCATACAACCAGGAGCCAATGCCAGGATCCACTACTATTGGCTACTTGAGGGACTTATTTAATACTGGTACTCCAATCAGCAATAGATGACAGCCCTTTTATTTTCCCACAATGTTCTGGAGCAGTGCTACATCAAAGACAGTGTGGGAGGTTAAAGTGAAAGCTGTTCTGTATTGATTTAGTTCTATGGTTGCTATTACTGACTGCAAGGCGGGGGGGGGGGGGGGACACAGAAGCCTCTTTCCTAAGTACCTCTTGAGTCCTGTCACTGCTAAGCCCATCTCCTTTGATGTAGAGAAACAAAGCCCCCTGCAGCTTATGTGCCTGTGATAACAGGACTTCCTGATTCCTGGGTACTTCATTTCAAACCTAGAGGAGAATGAATAGAAATAACAAGAGTGTCCATGAAGTTGAATCAGAAGAGAGAGTGAAAATTGTTAATAGTTTTACGTTCATTGGTATGCTACTTTATTTATTTTTAAATCATATATGCACTCCACTGTTCCAAACAACAAGCTTGGGGATTATATATCTACTCAGATCTGGTTTTTTTCCCTTTGGCAAAAAGGTTTCTGGAAGCATGTTGGTATGGATTCCGCATGCGCAATTGGCACTCAGCCCCTGGCAGAGGTTACACCGGTGAAGAAGGTTCCTGGTCACTGGCCCTTGCCAGTATGGAAATTGGGGAACGGATTAATAATCATAGGGTTGATTCACCCACATCTGACCTGACCGGCGATTCTGCTGAGAGAAGCAGATCGCTAACCTCCGTTACGTATTAGGCAATTACTCACTCGCAGTTAAGCCTAATCCTTGGTGCAAATAGAGGCCATATTTACTCTTGAGCAAGCCAGGAACAATGGTTTTCCCCTATCAGTGTTTGCCTTAGTTAATTAACTTCCCCAAGAGAGGTTCTCAATTAACCCGGGTAAATGGGTGATGTGATTTTCTGTCAGATGACCATTCTACCATACGCAGCCTGAACATACTGATGATTTTCCCTCAATAAATCACTGGTCTTCGCTCCATCTTGCCTCGTGTCGCTTCTTCTGACCAGTCTCCTCCGGGACCCTAAGGGCCGCTTCACGGCCCCAATCCTACATCTGGTGACCCGCGATGTGATCCTACTCATGAGTAAGCGATCTACACGGTCCGGTTCTACGCTAGAACCGTGTCCGATCATCCCGGAGGACAGCGCGGCAGTCCGGTCGGTAAGCCAGCCGATCGGAGAGACGGCCCAGCGATGAGGCATTACAGAGAGGCATCCTACAGCTTGCTCCCGACTTTTGCGGCAGGCTTGCAGTAACGGAAAAACGCGTTCCGCTCAGGGTCAGCTGTGAACCCCTGACAGCGCAGAGGCCACCGAGGGCTCATGGCAGCAGGCCACGCTCCGAGCTCTACCCAGACACTCGTCACGCAAAACCTATTGCCTGAACTACAGACGCGTCGACCCGTCCCGAGGAGGAAACTTCAGAGGACCCCGCAGGTAATATGGGGACTTGTCCTCAGCAGCAACGTCCATCCGCTAGCCAAAGAATTCATGAGGATGAGTTCAAAATCCTGGCCAGGGTATATCAGTTACGCTTTCACAGTGGAGAGCTAGCGAGACTTTTGGTGTTCTTGAGGGAACACTGCCTGCTTTACCCAGAAGTAGGTACGCTATCCCTTCAGCTCTGGGATCAGATAGGAGACTGCATTCAGCAACCCCCGAAAGCTCCAGAGGGCATAATTCGCACATGGAGCAAATGTAGGAAACCCTCAGTAGAGGATGACCCAGTCCGGATAGAGACCCAGAAACCCCCAGCGCAGTCGGAACCATCAGCCCCAAGGAGTCTCTATCCGTCATTTCAGCTTAAGCAGGGCAGTGTAGGGAGCATTCCCCCAGTGACAGCTGCAGACGTCACTGAAGGAATTCATGGCATGAGAGGCCCTGGCGCTTCTCTGACAGTTAAAAGTTCCCTGCCAATTAAGAACATTCAGCGCATGGGTGAGGAAGATCCATTCACAGGGAAATTGCCAGTGGCACAATTAGCTAGCGCCCAACTGCTGTGCTCAGCCTATCTGAAGGCAGACACACGTTCAGGCAGGGCTGCTCAGCGCCCACTGCTTACGGAAATCTGCACGGCCCCTGGCCACGCAGGGCTCCAGAGCAGACCCATCGCCACACTCAGGCGCAGAGCAGTGCCAAAACCCCAAGGCGCCTGCTTCCAGTGTGGTAAAATGAGACACCTTAGAAGAGAAAGCCAATCTAGACCAGGCAGATCTTCAAAAGGTTGTCTTAATACCAAATGGCCACGCTGGCACTGGAAAGGAGGCAGCCATCGCCCTGGCTATGCCAGAGAAACTCACCCCTAAGTAGAAGCACCCAGACGGCTGTGATAGCCAGCTGTGTATAAGTCATCTCCTCATGTGTAAGATAGAACACTGCAGATCAGGGGAGGAATGTGCGAATGCGTAAATAAATGTGTGTATGCGTGGTGCACCACTGAATGTATGACTGCAAGAACTGTGTATGATTGCAAAAGCCTTGTCTCTATGACCACAGTATGATTGAAAAAGTGTTCCTTGTGTGTAACTGCGTGGTAATGTCACTGTGAAATATGTGTTAAACAGTTTGCACTCTGCTCATGGGCAGGAACTATTTAAGGTTTGAGAAAGCATGGTGAGCAGAACCCCTTTGCCTTGCCTGCTTAGCAGCTTAAGGGCAGCGAAGGCAGGAGGGTGGAGGGGGGGAATCCTAACCTACAATAGGGCAGGGTGACCCCCCTTCTTCCCTTGAGACTTTTTTCTTTGTCAAAGGATTAAGCCACTCCTGGAAACCGGTTTTGCAATCCGTGCCACTCAGGAAAACAGATGTTTCTTTTCAGAAGCGCGATCTGAAAACAAAAATCACTTCTATGAGTTTTCCTCACTAAATCATAAACTATGGGGCCCCTCCCTACGTCTGTGTTCCTCAAACCCCCATCTCTTTGTTTTAAGGTTTTTTGAATGTCTCTTAGCGTCTTGAAGTCACGTATCTCACTAGGAGTGAGAGAATTGCATTGTCTTCATGTGTGTACTGTGTTATCATCTTGTAACCTCGGTTCTCAACCCTTTTAAGTCAGGGGCCAAGTTCCGGGACCTCAGGCAGCTCTGGGGGTCCGGACAGTCACCCTGCACTTCCTTCGCCGCACAGCCCTTCTTGGCTTGGTGGAGGTAGTGGCAGAGCAACGTGGGCCGCATCTGGCCCACTTACCCACATCTGGCCGCGGGTTGAGAATCGTTCTAACTCTCCTTTATTCTCTTAGGAAAGATACTGTTCTGGTATTTTGACTTTAATCTGTGCAAAGTAACTCACTCATTGTACCCCTTTCACAGGAAAAAGCACGCAAACATTCTTGTGCTCTGTATATTCAGAAAATGCTTACCTTTTTACAGGAACAAAACTCCTCTCCAGGCCTTAATAGTAACCAATTTATTTATTTCTACGGCCTTACATTCCTTCCTTTCACAGGGTCCAGAGTTAATTACTGGTAGGGATTTCTTAACAGGAGGACCCGGTTGCCTTAATTACCTGACCTAATCTGATTTCGTTATGATAAGAGTTGTTGCATTCTCATTGTGCTAACTTCTGACTTGTCTTTCCTCCTTTCCTCCTTTCCTCCTTTCGCCAGTGGAACTCCCTGCTGGAAATGTTTAACTTGTGTGTCTTTTCATTTTTGTGTATTATTTCCTTACAGCTGGCACGTCATAGTTGGCTTGTTTTTAATAAGTCTTAGTCGGTCATTTTAAGTATGGCACCTGGCCCACAGCACCCTCTCTAGTGAGCAGACACATTTCGCAAACTCCAGAGCACAGAGGAAGGATTAGTCCCTGAGCTCCTGAGAATCTGCAGAGTGCCACTCATTAGCCAGGACTGCCTAGGACCATTTTAAGAGTGCAGTCAGGTCACACCTTTCAATCAGATACAGGCATTGAGAAATGTTCCCAAGGGAAGCCTGGCGCTTCATGCGCCAAGGTTTGCCATAAGACCCCAGACTCGTCTCGCTTCAAACGCAGACAGTCACCTTGTGTGGATTAGTGTCACTGGTTGCCCTTCGGGGGGCTAGGACAATTTTCACTTATGGGGGTCGCACATATTAGGTTCTTACTTGGCAAGAGGACCAAGCTTGGCGCACGCTCCTGACTCTTCCGCAAGCGGGCAGAGTTGGCAGCCATGAACCTCGCTTTGCGCACCTTTGCCAAAGAACGCTTCAACATAATTACTGACAGCCAGTTTCCTAGGAATTTGCTTCACAGTCTACCGGGAGCATACATCACTCCCGCGACAGACAAAAACTTGCTGAGTTTGTTCCTCACAACTCCTATTCAGAGTCATGTATTCTTTCATCAGAATGCCAAAGCACTTGCAAGGCAGTTCAACCTGCCACTTTCCCAAGTCCAAGGCATAGTCCATTCCTGTCTGCATCGTTCAGGGGCACCGGGGGGGCCCTCGTGGGGGGTCAACCCACGAGGGACAGAGGCCATCCAGGTGTGGCAAATGGACGTCACACATGCCCCACATTTTGGCAAATGGACGTCACACATGCCCCACATTTTGGCAAATGGCAGTACATGCACGTTTGCATTAATACCTTCCCACAGTTTGTTTGGGTAACAGCACAGAAGGGAGAAACGGCTCCCCATGTGGAGCAGCATCTCCTTTTCCACGGCCAAGGGCGAACTTCGGCACACGAAGTCCGATGACGCCCCAGCTTATAGCTCCAGGCAGCTGGCCACCTTCAGGGCCACCTGGGATATTAAGCACACCTTTGGCGTTCCGTACAATCCGCAGGGGCAAGCGATTGTGGAACGGGTCTATCGGACGCTTAAGTCCTACATTGACAAACAAACAGAAAGGGGAGAACAACATCCCATAGTTGCACAGCAATTGCTATCCTATAAGTGCAAAAACCAATTAACTCTTTCAGAATTTTTATCTCCCAAACAAGTCTCTTTCCCATGCAGGTCCCAGAGGCCAGAATCAGGTCCGGATGCCAAGTTCGGCTATTGCAAAGTCACTGCCAGTCACTGTCCTGGATATCATCAGCTGTCCGTCTTCCTTTATGACTTACATCTCCAAAGACATTTCTATGAACATTTTGCATACTCAGTGCTACTTCTGAGGATCATGCTTTTCCACAAAACAAGACTTTTCCAAACCCAAGTTACACATGAAACCCCACCAAGAAGGGAAGCCTCATCTTCAAGAAGCTGCTGAATGTCTTTTATTGCTATTATCTGTAGTTGCTCTTTATTTATACATGCCTTGTACAATGCTCCAGTTGGGATTTGCAAGGGACACTTGAATTTCTGTATATTGTTAATAACGGCCAGCTTCCACCAAGGGAAGCCAGACCGGCCCATGTTTGCACCGGCCCATTGCTTGCAAAGATTGAGCACCCAGTAGCCGGTAATCCCCAGCCTATCTTCACACCTCCCCATAGGTGCTAGAAAGACATTTGCACAACGCCAGAAGTTGCAGAGATAGCTTAGAATCACCCCAGGTCACAGTAAGAGATAAATGATTCAGCGTGCCAGGCTTAGCCATAGGCAACGCTCGGAGAATGAATTGGTCAATTGGCTTGCGGATTAGCAAAAGCCATTGACCATACCTCCTCAGCAATAGCGCTGCTCAACCAGGAGCAGGCAGAGCTTCGCCATGCCATCCTTGACAATCGAGCAGCTATAGACTATCTTCTGTTGTTACATCATTTGGGTTGCGAATCTGTCCACAGCATGTGTTGCTTTAATCTCACAGACAATACCCACAAGGTACAAAGCCAGCTCACGGACCTCCACACCCTAGTTAAGAACATCAAGGAGGATTCTTCATGGGGGAGGTGGGATTCCTTGTGCTCGTGGTTCCCATGGGGATGGCTCCAGACAATGCTCAAAGTGATTGTGGGGGTGGCAATACTGGGCACAACAGTGTGTTGTTTCGTGCAATGTATTCCCTCACTGCTATCGAGATGTCCCCCATGGAGGGAACCCCGACACGTCATTCCCACACACCAGCTGATGCCCCTCTTGCGCAGGGTCGCCTGTCAGGTCCAAAAATAACAAAATAAGGGGAGATATGGATTCCGCATGCGCAATTGGCACTCAGCCCCTGGCAGAGGTTACACCGGCGAAGAAGGTTCCTGGTCACTGGCCCTTGCCAGTATGGAAATTGGGGAACGGATTAATAATCATAGGGTTGATTCACCCACATCTGACCTGACCGGCGATTCTGCTGAGAGAAGCAGATCGCTAACCTCCGTTACGTATTAGGCAATTACTCACTCGCAGTTAAGCCTAATCCTTGGTGCAAATAGAGGCCATATTTACTCTTGAGCAAGCCAGGAACAATGGTTTTCCCCAGTCAGTGTTTGCCTTAGTTAATTAACTTCCCCAAGAGAGGTTCTCAATTAACCCGGGTAAATGGGTGATGTGATTTTCTGTCAGATGACCATTCTACCATACGCAGCCTGAACATAATATATACTGATGATTTTCCCTCAATAAATCACTGGTCTTCGCTCCATCTTGCCTCGTGTCGCTTCTTCTGACCAGTCTCCTCCGGGACCCTAAGGGCCGCTTCACGGCCCCAATCCTACATGTTGGCGTTGTTTTTAATGTTTATTTATAGATATCTAGCCTAACCACACAATCTGAGCTGTCTGACAGATAACAGCTGATAGGAAACCAAAATGTATTTTCCCTATGCCAGATCTCTAGACAGACATCCAGTGTACCAAAATGTTTAGAAAATCCAAAGCCTCAATGTTCAATCTCCCTCTCCCTCTCCCTGACTCAAGACTGGGATAAAGTAGTGTCCTCTCTATCCATCAACTATTTCCTCTCAGACTATTATGCTTACCTTCTTCTTCTTCTACATAGCTTTTGACCAGGAGATCACACGCAACAGTTCAGTCTCATCTTATTCTGATGTGTAGACTATTTAGCCATGATTTTGTCACGTTGCCCAGGAGGCTAGTCTACTCTTGCATCCCAGAGTGAGGACCGGCTGTGGTAGATGCGGAGCCACACTGTTCACATGAGGATGAAAGTCTTCTCCCCAGTGTGACTGTGGAGAAGAAAACCAAACCATGGACCAATTTATATTTAAGTGTCTCTTATGCATGTTTTGACACACATTGGAGGATTTGCATAGTGCCACAGATGAAGCCCTTCAATGGCTTTCAAACCTAGATGTGGAACTCTAGTTAAGAACTTGAGATGGTCAATTTGTGCTCACTGTATATACTGTATCAGTATTAATGTAGTCAACTTAAGTTCATCATACAGTAAATAAAATAAATTATGCTTGCAATGCTTACACACACACACACACACACACACACAGAGTAGATATATATATACAGTAGAACCTCGGATAATGTCCAAACCCCGTTCCACAGAGTTGGTCGCTACGCGATTTTGGACGTTATGCTGTTCCTATGGGGAGATGCCTCGCATAAAGTCCAAAAATGGTCGAAAATGGACATTATCCGAGGTTCCTGTCCCAATGCCTCGGATAACGTCCATTTTTAGCGGTTTTGGACGTTATGCGAGGCATCATGTGTGCATAAAACCCATGGCGTACTGTAAATATGACGTTACCTGATGCAGACGTTATGCGAGGTATTACTTTTCCTAACTTGTAGAATCTATCTGACTTTATCAATCTTGCTCTTATTGAAGTCCTACCTTGTAGTCATAGATCTGGTAGGATCTTGGCTATATCAAGCATCCAGCTCACAACAATATTATGTGTATCTTCAGCTTAATGGAGCTCTCTGCTGGGTTCATTAAACTACTTTGATATTTGGTACATGTTTTTGACCCAGTCTTTTTATGGTATATGTTTTACTTCAGTTTGAATTTGTTTCAGAAGCTAGCTATTATATCTTAACAGGAAAGCAGATAGCTGCAAAGGTGTGGGCCTCAACACACCAGGAAAGGGTTGCTTTAACAGGAGTTAAAAGGTTGCCAGGGAATCATTCCAGCACAACCCCCAAAGAAGTGGCCATGCTGCTGGACCAAAATGAAATGAGATCAGACTGGAGCATATTTTCCCATGTGTCATGTGAACTCAGGTGTTGGATCGGGGCCCGATGTGGGCCGGAGGGTCCCAGAGGAGACTGGTCAAGCAAGACACATGAGGCAAGATGGAGCGAAGACCAGTGTTTAATGATGACAAATCAGAAGCTTTTATGCCTGCCTGACCTGGCTGCGTGCATACGTTGCGCGTAGCGATACAGAGGAAGCCCTGAGTCTGCATATCATGTTTACACAAGTTAATTGGGGAAGTCTTCACCAGGAGAAGTTTCTTATCTAGCTAATTAACTACCGGGGACATGCATTGTTACTTGCTATCGGGAGCAAACAAGTGGCCAAAGTTGACTCTCAGGCTTTAGGGCTTCTGCGGATGCGAGATTACCCATTATGTGCCTATCGAGTTAACCATCTGCGATCTTTAGCTCTCTATTATCCTAGCTGTCTGTCAGGTCAGCAATAGGTGAATCAAACTGCTTAGTTTGATTCCGCTCCCCAATTTCTGTCCCCTCAGAACCTGCAGCTCGAAGGAGTGATCTCCCATAACTGCAGTTCTGTCAGGGACAGCTGTGCCAATTGTGTGCGCGGAACCCACACTCAGGGAAATAGATTGCACTGGACTGCCCAACATGTGATCCAGGGTAGACACAAACCCTACTTAATGCATCCTAAAACAATGAAGAGAAAGTTGAAGGCCACCAAAGGGTTCCCTGAAGAAATCATTTTCTTACTCACCTGAGGAAATGTCATGCCTACTAGTAGTGAAAAAACATTCTCAACAGCAAAACATTCTAATGTACCCTGAAATGCTTTGTATTGAAATCACGTTTCTCTGCTGAATGTGTGATGTGTATTATATATTTTGGTAAAGGTTACATTTAATTCCTTAGTGAGGTTTTTTTTTTGTTCCCCTTCCAGCAGGAACATCAAACTAAGCTCTTGCTATACACATGGTTTTGCCTTCCTACTACAGCCTAAATCTTTAGAAATAATGAATTGACTTTCAAAGAGTTGAACAGGCTATGGAGGCTTCTTTTATGTTTCTGCTTTTAACATATTATGAGGTTTTTAACATTTTCAATGGTTTAATACAGGGGTGCCCAAACTACAGCCCATGGGCCAGATCCAGCCCCCGATGCCAATTCATCCAGCCCACAAAGCCCTCGTGTTTTACTTCAGCTTCCAGGAGTGATGAGGGCTTTGCGGGCTGGATGAATTGGCGTCAGGGGCTGGATCTGGCCCACAGGCCATAGTGACTGGCCCCTTGAATCATGTGACTGGCCCATGGCCTGAAAAGTTTGGCCACTTATTGAATCATTTTATATAGGTTTTATTGTTTTATTCCACTCTAAAATCTTAGGATCCAGGGCAGAACATAAATATCCTGAACTAATAAACATCCAGTAGCAAATATTCCTTTGCCTTTCCTACCATAAATATACAATTAAGAACACAAGAACAGCCTTGCTGAAACAGGCCATAGGAGCCCATCCAGTCCAGCATTCTGTCTCACACAGTGGCTCACCATTTGCTTCAGGGTATTATTCCCAAGGAGATGCCTTCACCTGCTTAGGATTCCCTGGAAATGGCATTGAGAGATATCCTGTCTATCTCTCCAACCCAGAGGTTGTCCTTGGGTATCCATAATTCTAGCCATTGATAGCCTTGTCCTCCATGAACTTGTCTAATCCTTTCTTAAAGCTATCAAGACTGACAGCTGTCACCACTTCTTCTGGCAGGGAGTTCTATAGACCAGTTCCATAGACCCAATTCTTAGGTTACATCCCAGTTCAATAAGCAATTGTTCTTCAGTCGCACAGTCGATTCTGATCCTTTGCGACCCTATGGACCATTGCCCGCCAGGTACCTCTGTCTTCCACCATCCTCCTCAGCCCACCCAGCTTTGTGCCCATTGCATCTACAATACCATCTAGCCATCTCATTTTTGGCCTCCCCCTTCTTCTTTTGCCCTCCACCTTTCTCAGCATCAAGGCTTTCTCAAGTGAATCCTCTCTTCTCATTTGATGTCCAAAGTACTTTAGCTTCATCTTTACTATTTGGCCTTCTTAGGAGCAGTCTGGGTTGATTTTTTTCTAGGATTGACCTATTTGTTCTCCTCGCTGTCCAGAAGTACTCTCAAAGCTCTCCCCCAACACCACATTTCAAAGGCATCTATTATTCTGCATTCAGCCTTCCATATGGTCCAGCTCTCACACCCATACATTACCACCGGGAATACCATTGCTTTAACTATGCAAATTTTTGTTTGCAAATTGATGTCTCTACTTTTAACTATGTTTCCCAGGTTTCTCATAGCTTGTCTCCCAAGCATCAGTCGCCTTTTTATTTCATGGCTGCAATCACCATCTTTAGTGATCTTTGATCCTAAGAAAGTAAAATCTGTCATTGCTTCTACTTCTTCCCCATCTATTTTCCAGGGACTGATCAGGCAATACTGTAGTTTTATACTTTATACTTTCAATGAGCAATAGTTTTATACTTTAACCAGCAGATGGAAATATTCCCTTAGGGAGAAATATTATACATTAGCCCTTTAGAAAGAGAAGAAAAAGATTCTACTTTCTTTAAATCAGCGGTTCTCAAATTTTCTCACATTATGAGCTTTTTCTATGTGTCTTGTCAAAGTGTCATACCTCTCTACCTTTGCCTTTCCATCATTTTCTTAATTTAAAATGAGTGGAAACTAAAATCAAAATACAAAGGTTGAAATCTAGTCAGGTAAGGCTGCTTGCAGAATGGGAATGACATCATTGCCAGTAGCAAACTGCCACTGATTAAAGATTTTCTTTGCAATTTTGGGTCATACATAGCAATAACAATTACACTTTTATACAGCTCCATAGTGTTTAGTGTCCTTTCTGAGTGGTTTACAAGTAATTAGCATTTTACACACACACACCAACATGCTGGATACTCATTTTACAAACCTCAGAAGGATGGAAGGCTGAGTCATCCTGGATCCCCATCAGGATCAAACTCACAATGTTTTGGCTGCAACGTTTAACCCCTGTGCCATTATGGTGCAACACATGACTTTGTTGTGTCCTGGGAGAACTCTGTGTACCCCACAGTTGTAAACTGAAGCTTTTAATCAGCAGTAATCTGCTGATTAAAACACTGTTCCTACTGAACCATGTTTCTACTGAACCATGTTTAGCCTGTGATCTACTAAGATCCCAGGTCCTTTTCACATTTACTGCTGCCAAGCCCGGCATGGTGCGTGCGTGCGTGCTGAAGATTACTAAATCATAAGGCAGTGATGGCCAACCTTAGCACTCCAGGGGTTCTTGGACTTCAATTCCCAGAAGTCATGATCAGCAGGAGTGCTAACTTGGGCTTCTGGTAATTGAAGTCCAAGAACACCTGGAGCGCCAAGGTTAGCCATCATAGGGTCTGCATAAGAAGTAGCAACAGGGTGGGTTTCATAAAATGAAATTAAAAGGAGAGTACAGAAACAATTGTGGTGCAATTCAGACAGGTAGAAATAATCATGGAACACAAAGTCTGAAAAGGAGAGCTTTTAAGGGCTGAATAGGAAAGTACTGTATTGTAATCCACAAGTTTAATGGCCTGGAAAATAATTGCTTGTTGTCAAAATAACAAAAAGCATGTGGCACTCTAAACCCTCTGTGGAGAGGATTGCATGCTATTAATACCCTCCTAACAAGTCCTTCCTCCGTATGGTTGTGAAAGACCACAAACAAGCAGAGAGAGAATGTTTCTTTAAAGGGGGGGGGCTTAAAGTGAAGATCTATAATTGGTAAAAATCATAATATTATTCAGTAGACAATCTTTTAGTGTTGAACATGGCCAAGTTAAAAACAACAACTGTGTTGGACATTTGGAGCAGGGGGCAGTCTTTAAGCTAGAATGTCCCTGATAGGGGGATTCACAACTCCTGCCCAGATATTAATAATTGTGTGCCATCAAATCAATTCTGAGTTGTAGTGACCCTTTTTAGAGTTCTCTAGATAGAGAATAGACAGAATTGGTTTGCCAACCCCTACTCCTTGGTGACACCTATTGCAGCTTGCCCAATGCCACACAGGATGGCTCTTTTCTCTGGAAACACGGTTGGGAACTGAATTCCCAATCTCTGGCTTCACAGAGCCAGAACTATCCAGCCGGACTGTGGCTTAGGTATCTGGCTGAGGAGCCAGATGTTGGGAGATTAATTCCCCACTGTGACTCCAGGGAGACAAGGCAGCCTGTACAGTCATGTGCAACCTATATAGTCCCAGGCATCCCCAGAAGAAGAAAAATTGATAAACCACTTTTCTGTATTCACTGTCTAAAAAACCCTGGAAAGGGTTGTCATAAATCAGAATTGACTTGATTTCACCCACTACAGCCAAGCCACATAGAAAAATGCAGCAATTTCACAGCTTAAATAAGTGAGCTTCTGAATATTCTCCATACTTTTTATATACAGGTTGCTTCTACAGGGGATATGTTTCAAAATCTTCTGCAGATATCTGAAACCACTGAAAGCAGTGAACCTCATATTATAGCACACACATCTGACTCTTGGGGGGGGGGGTGTTTTACTGCAAATGCTACCATGCGGGATCCGCGAGCACAATTGGCATAAAACGGCCCCTGGCAAAGGTTACACCGGTTGAGGGAGGCTCCTGGTCACTGGCCTCTGCCAGTATGGAAATTGGGGAGCGGATTAATAATCATAAGATTGATTCACCCACATCTGACCTGACCGGCAGTTCTGCTGAGGGAAGCTAAATCGCTAACTCCCGTTAGACATTAGGCAATTACTCACTTGCAGATAAGTCCAAGCCTTAGTGCAAATAGTGGCCATGTTTACTCTGGAGCAAGCCATGAACAATGGATTTCCCCTGTCAGTATTTGCCTTAGTTAATTAACTTCCCCAAGAGAGGTTCCCAATTAACCCGGGTAAATGGGTGATGTGATTTTCTGTCAGATGACGATTCTACCACACTCAGCCTTGAACATAATATATACTGATGATTTTCCCTCAATAAACCACTGGTCTTCGCTCCATCTTGCCTCGTGTTGTTACTCGACCAGTCTCCTCCGGGACCTCAAGGGCCGCTTCACGGCCCCAATCCAACATCTGGTGACCCGCGACGTGATTCTACTCGTGAGTAAGCGATCTACACGGTCCGGTTCTACGCTAGAACCGTGTCCGATTCATCCCGGAGGACAGCACGGCAAGTCTGGTCAGAAAGCCATCCGGCCGGGGTGACAGCTACGCGGCGAGGCATTCCAGAAAGGCATCCTACGGCTTGCATCGCGGAAACGCGTTCCGCTCAGGGGCAGGCTGTGAAACCCTGATTCCAGCGCAGAGGCCACCGAGGGCCCGTGGCAGCAGTCCACCCTCCGAGCTCCATCCCAGAGATTCATCACGCTGAGACCTATTGCCTAAAAAGACGCGTCGAAATCGTCCCGAGAAGAAGCCCTTCGAAGGAACAGGCAGGTAATATGGGGACTTGTCCTCAGCGGCAACGTCCATCCGCTAACCAGAGAATTCACTTCATGGAATTCAAGGCCCCTGCCGGGGTATATAACTTACGCCTTCACAGCGGGAAGTTAGCGGAACTCTTAGCATACCTGGAGGCCAATTGTCCGCTTTATCCAAAAGCGGGTGTGCTTGACCTCACACTTTGGGATCGGATAGGAGCCTGCATTCGGCAAGCACCAAAAGCTCCAAGCAGCATAATTGGCACATGGAGCAAATGTAGGAAGCTCTTAGCGGAGGATGACCCAGTCCGGATAGAGACCCAGAAACCCCCAGCGCAGTCAGAACCATCAGCCCCAAGGAGTCTCTATCCGTCATTTCAGCTTAAGCAGGGCAGTGTAGGGAGCATTCCCTCAGTGACAGCTGCAGACGTCACTGAAGGAATTCATGGCATGAGAAGCCCTGGCGCTTCTCTGACAGTTACAAGTTCCTTGCCAATTAAGAACTCCATTCAGCGCATGGGTGAGGAAGATCCATTCACAGGGAAATTGCCAGTGGCACAATTAGCTAGCGCCCAACTGCTGTGTTCAGCCTATCTGAAGGCAGACACACGTTCAGGCAGGGCTGCTCAGCGCCCACTGCTCACGGAAATCTGCACGGCCCCTGGCCATGCAGGGCTCCAGAGCAGACCCATTACCACACTCAGGCGCAGAGCAGTGCCAAAACCCCAAGGCGCCTGCTTCCAGTGTGGTAAAATGAGACACCTTAGAAGAGAATGCCAATCTAGACCAGGCAGATCTTCAAAAGGTTGTCCGGATCTTAATACCAAATGGCCACGCTGGCACTGGAGCGTGAGGCAGCACCGAGATCTGGGAATCTGGCCCAGGCTAAAAAGGAGGCAGCCATCGCCCTGGCTATGCCAGAGGAACCATCCCAGCAATAGTACCCCGAGCTCCCCCAAGGCACAGGCAGAACCTACTTGTCTCACCTTGGAGTAGCCCAGAGAAACTCACCCCTAAGTAGAAGCACCCAGATGGCTGTGATAGCCAGCTGTGTATAAGTCATCTCCTCATGTGCAAGATAAAACACTGCAGATCAGGGGAGGAATGTGTGAATGCGTAAATAAATGTGTGTATGTGTGGTGCACCACTGAATGTATGACTGCAAGAACTGTGTATGATTGCAAAAGCCTTGTCTCTATGACCACAGTATGATTGAAAAAGTGTTCCTTGTGTGTAAGTGCATGGTAATGTCACTGTGAAATATGTGTTAAACAGTTTGCACTCTGCTCATGGGCAGGAACTATTTAAGGTTTGAGAAAGCATGGTGAGCAAAACCCCTTTGCCTTGCCTGCTTAGCACCTTAAGGGCAGCGAAGGCAGGAGGGTGGAGGGGGGGGAATCCTAACCTGCAATAGGGCAAAGTGACCCCCCTTCTTCCCTTGAGACTTTTTTCTTTGTCAAAGGATTAAGCCACTCTTGGAAACCGGTTTTGCAATCTGTGCCACTCAGGAAAACAGATTTTTCTTTTCAGAAGCGCGATCTGAAAACAAAAATCACTTCTATGAGTTTTCCTCACTAAATCATAAACTATGGGGCCCCTCCCTACGTCTGTGTTCCTCAAACCCCCATCTCTGTGTTTTAAGGTGTCTGAATGTCTCTTAGCGTCTTGAAGTCACATATCTCACTAGGAGTGAGAGAATTGCATTGTCTTCATGTGTGTACTGTGTTATCATCTTGTAACCTCGGTTCTCAACCCTTTAAAGTCAGGGGCCAAGTTCTGGGGCCTCAGGCAGCTCTGGGGGCCCAGACAGTCATCCTGCCCTTCCTTCGCCGCACAGCCCTTCTTGGCTTGGTGGAGGTAGTGGCAGAGCAACGTGGGCCGCATCTGGCCCACTTGCCCACATCTGGCCGCGGGTTGAGAATCGTTCTAACTCTCCTTCATTCTCTTAAGAAAGATATTGTTCTGGTATTTTGACTTTAATCTGTGTAAAGTAACTCACTCATTGTACCCCTTTCACAGGAAAAAGCACGCAAACATTCTTGCGCTCTGTATATTCAGAAAACGCTTAATCGTTACCTTTTTACAGGAACAAAACTCCTCTCCAGGCCTTAATAGTAACCAATTTATTTCTTTTTACAGTCTTGAATTGCTTCCTTTCACAGGGTCCAGAGTTAATTACTGGTAGGGATTTCTTAACAGGAGGACCCGGTTGTCTTAATTACCTGACCTAATCTGATTTTGTTATGATAAGAGTTGTTGCATTCTCATTGTGCTAACTCCTGCCTTGTCTTTCCTCCTTTCGCCAGTGGAACTCCCTGCTGGAAATGTTTAACTTGTGTGTCTTTTCATTTTTGTGTATTATTTCCTTACAGCTGGCACGTCATAGTTGGCTTGTTTTTAATGTCTTAGTCGGTCATTTTAAGTATGGCACCTGGCCCACAGCACCCTCTCTAATGAGCAGACACATTTCACAAACTCCAGAGCACAAAGGGAGGATTAGTCCCTGAGCTCCTGAGAATGTGCAGAGTGCCACTCATTAGCCAGGACTGCCTAGGACTATTTTAAGAATGCAGTCAGGTCACACTTTCAATCAGATACAGGCATTTTCAGGCCACCCCTTCCTTTTTTTTGCTGCTAGTCTAAGCACAGGCAAAAGGCTAAGCCAGCATCTGGCACCCTTCTCACAGGAGCACAAGAATAGCTCCAGTAAAAGTGTGCACGCACGCCATGGGCGGATATGCGCAGGGGGGCCTTCATGAGAAATTTACCCAAGGGAAGCCTGGCACGTCATGCGCCAAGGTTTGCCATAAGACCCCAGACTCGTCTCGCTTCAAACGCAGACAGTCACCTTGTGTGAATTAGTGTCACTGGTTCCCCTTCGGGGGGCTAGGACAGTTTTCACTTATGGGGGTCGCACATATTAGGTTCTTACTTGGCAAGAGGACCAAGCTTGGCACACGCTCCTGACTCTTCCGCAAGCGGGCAGAGTTGGCAGCCGTGAACCTCGCTTTGCGCACCTTTGCCAAAGAACGCTTCAACATAATTACTGACAGCCAGTACAGGAATTTGCTTCACAGTCTACCGGGAGCATACATCACTCCCGCGACAGACAGAATTTGCTGAGTTTGTTCCTCTCTGCTCAATTTCACTTGCGGAACCGCACAGAAGCGCTCTATATTGCCCACATCCGAAGTCACCAGGACCTACCTGGTCCGATTTCCGCGGGCAATAGCAGAGCGGATGCGGCCGCAAAGGAAATTCAGCAACGATCAGTTTTAGGTGTATTCACGACTCCAATTCAGAGTCATGCATTCTTTCATCAGAATGCCCAAGCACTTGCAAGGCAGTTCAACCTGCCACTTTCCCAAGCCCAAGGCATGGTCCGTTCCTGTCTGCATCGTGCAGGGGCACCGGGGGGGCCCTCGTGGGGGGCCAACCCACGAGGGACAGAGGCCATCCAGGTGTGGCAAATGGACGTCACACATGCCCCACATTTTGGCAAATGGCAGTACATGCACGTTTGCATTAATACCTTCCCACAGTTTGTTTGGGTAACAGCACAGAAGGGAGAAACGGCTCCCCATGTGGAGCAGCATCTCCTTTCCCACGGCCATGGGTGAACCTTGGCACATGAAGTCCGATGACGCCCCAGCTTATAGCTGGGGGCCACCTGGGATATTAAGCACACCTTTGGCGTTCCGTACAATCCGCAGGGGCAAGCGATTGTGGAACGGGCCTATCGGACGCTTAAGTCCTACATTGACAAACAAAAAGAAAGGGGGGAACAACATCCCATAGTTGCACAGCAATTGCTAACCTATAAGTGCAAAAACTAACTAACTCTTTCAGAATTTTTATCTCCCAAACAAGTCTCTTCCCCATGCAGGTCTCAGAGGCCAGAATCAGGCCCGGATGCCAAGTTCGGCTATTGCAAAGTAACTGCCAGTCACTGCCTTGGATGTCATCAGCTGTCCGTCTTCCTTTATGACTTACATCTCCAAAGACATTTCTATGAACATTTTGCACACTCAGTGCCACTTCTAAGGACCATGCTTTTCCACAAAACAAGACTTTTCCACACATGAAACCCCACCAAGAAGGGAAGCCTCATCTTCAAGAAGCAGCTGAATGTTTTCTATTGCTATTATCTGTAGTTGCTCTTTATTTATACATGCCTTGTACAATGCTCCAGTTGGGATTTGCAAGGGACACTTGAATTTCTGTATATTGTTACTTACGGCCAGCTTCCAACAAAGGAAGCCAGACCGGCCCATGTTTGCACTGGCCCATTGCTTGGAAAGATTGAGCACCCGGTAGCCAGCTATCTCCAGCCATTGTAAGTTTCACACCTCCCCATAGGTGCTAGAAAGACATTTGCACAACACCAGAAGTTGCAGCTTAGAATCTCCTTAGGTCACAGTAAGAGATCAATGACACATCTCATTGTCTTGCCTTGCTACAGAAAGCAGTCTGGATTCAGACCCACAGCTCTGAAAAACCAGGCAGCAGTCAGTATATTCAGCGTGCCAGGCTTAGCCATAGGCAACGCTCGGAGAATTGGTCAATTGGCTTGCGCTTTAGCAAGAGCCATTAACCACACCTCCTCGGCAATAGCGCTGCTCAATCAGGAGCAGACAGAGCTTCGCCACGCCATACTGGATAATCAAGCAGCTATCGATTATCCCCTGTTGTTACATCATTTGGGCTGCGAGTCTGTCCATGGCATGTGTTGCTTTAATCTCACAGAAAATACCCACAAGGTACAGAGCCAGCTCACGGACCTCCACACCCTAGTTAAGAACATCAAGGAGGATGCTTCATGGGGGTGGTGGGATTCATTGTGGTCGTGGTTCCCATGGGGATGGCTTCAGACGACACTCAAAGTGATTGTGGGGGTGATAATACTGGGCACAACAGTGTGTTGTTTCGTGCAATGTATTCCCTCACTGCTATCGAGATGTCCCCCGTGGAGGGAACCCCGAAACGTCATCCCCCCACACCAGCTGATGCCCCTCTTGCGCAGGACCATCTGTCAGGTCCAAAAATAACAGAAAAAGGGGGAGTGTGGGATCCGCGAGCACAATTGGCATAAAACGGCCCCTGGCAAAGGTTACACCGGTTGAGGGAGGCTCCTGGTCACTGGCCTCTGCCAGTATGGAAATTGGGGAGCGGATTAATAATCATAAAATTGTTTCACCCACATCTGACCTGACCGGCAGTTCTGCTGAGGGAAGCTAAATCGCTAACTCCCGTTAGACATTAGGCAATTACTCACTTGCAGATAAGCCCAAGCCTTAGTGCAAATAGTGGCCATGTTTACTCTGGAGCAAGCCATGAACAATGGATTTCCCCTGTCAGTATTTGCCTTAGTTAATTAACTTCCCCAAGAGAGATTCCCAATTAACCCGGGTAAATGGGTGATGTGATTTTCTGTCAGATGACGATTCTACCACACGCAGCCTTGAACATAATATATACTGATGATTTTCCCTCAATAAACCACTGGTCTTCGCTCCATCTTGCCTCGTGTCGTTACTCGACCAGTCTCCTCTGGGACCTCAAGGGCCTCTTCACGGCCCCAATCCAACACTACCATCAGTCTTTCAGGTCTGCTCAGAAAATGATTGCTCATCTAGAAACAGAATCCCTTCCTTCTCAACATGGCCTCTAGTGGCCAGCTCTGTTAGTGCACCTTAGAAATAGATGCATTATCAGGGATTATTCACTTAATATTTTTGGACCTGTGGATAACTGAAACTGAAAATACTGAACCTGTGGATACAGACAGGCAATTTATTTTTAAAAACATGATTCTAACAACAATCAAAATTCCTTTTTGAATGCCTGTTTGGCTAAGAAGGAATTAAAAGTGAGCAGTACCAACCACTCTCCTTCACGATCAGCAAGATTTGTCTTTTCAATTTATAAGAGCTATTTTAAATTTGGGGATATAAAAGCTCATTTATTTCTACATGGGAGTAAAACAGTTTTAGTTTTTTAAATCATAACTTTAAAATACTTTGCCCAAACTCCCTCAGATTTGGCACAGCACGAGAGCAGACTCTCCGCTACATCTGTTTCAAGTATGGTACTGTTTCAAAGTTAGATTTTTTTGTTTGAAGTGCACCAATTTTTAGAATTGCCTTGTAGAACATTGTTTTCCTCTGATACATAATAATGTAGCTGCACTCCCATGCAGGTACAGTATAATAAAGACATTTGAACTATGAAAGAGCATCAGCACATACATTTTATTACACTCTTTGATGCTAGTAATTTTTGAAGGTAACATGCAGATTTTGCAGATTTAATTCAAAATTCCGCCTAAGTTTCCTTTTATATTTTCAGCACTGCGTCAAAGATTGATCACAGCTGAGATCCAGCTTCACGGCTAATGCTCATAACCACTATGACACATTGGATGAAATCCAGTAACAAGTCACAACTTGAACAGGCCCTTTGAATCAATGGTGATTTGATTAGTCAACTCCTCCTTCCACTGATTCAACAGGCCTATATAGTTGCAATTTACCATTAGATTTCTGCCATAAACTATTATCATGTGGCATGATTAATGCTGCTAGTCTTCAGTCTCATCCACTGACTTGAAAATAAGTCCTAATGAACTATGGATCAAAGTTGATGGTACATTTATAGTTTCCTTTGCAAGGTCATTTCCAAATTAAGAAAGAACATATCAGAACATATTAATTCCCTTACTGAGATATCTTACCTTCACTGTGCTTTATTTTGTGATTAGTGTTTAGAACAGGAGTTCTCAACCTTTTTAATCTAGGGGTCATGCTCCCTCAGACAGCTTCAGGGGCCAGGGGCCCATTTTGCCCTTCCTCCACCACATGACACTTCCTGGTGTGGTGGAAGTGGTGGTGGGCCACATGAAATGGTGCCATGGGCTGCATCCGGCCCACAGGCCGCAAGTTGAAAATCCCTGCTTTAGAAGATAAACATGGACATAAGTTTGATTGCCAGCGCACATATTTCTGAGGAGATCTCATTGTAGTAGGGGAAATCAATTAATCATAGGACATATGCTTTAGAGCAATCACACTTATATACCACCCCATTGTGCTTAGTGCACTCTCTGGGTGGTTCACAAGTTAATTAGCATTTTGCACACAACATGCTGGGTACTCATTTTACTGACCTGGGAAGGCTGGAAGGCTGAGTCAACCTTAATCCCCCTTAGTATCAAACACACAATGTTTTGGCTGCAGTACAGCAGTTTAACCACTGCACCATCAGGGCTTTATCATTGATGCCGGTACTATCCCTAACTCAGACTTATTTCTGAGTAGACCATACTGTGAAAGCAAGATAAGCAAAAGCATACATACATTACTAGAGACCAGTGTCTCTCTGTTCTGGTTCATTTGCCCTATGAGTGAGGTTTGGTATCTTCACATTGTGCAACCACATTATTTTAAACTTGTTCTCTGTGGACAACAACAAAACTGAAGCGGGGCTGGGGTGGAGAGAAGATGGTGTTCCAGGAAATGCCTAGTTGTTTAGTGTTTAAGATGCTGAACTTGACAACTGGAAGGTCGGCAGATCAGCAGTTCGAGACCCGAGTGCTGCATGACGGAGTGAGCTTCCGTCTCTGTCCCAGTTCCTGCCTACCTAGCAGTTCAAAAGCAAGAAATTGCAAGTAGATAAAAAGGTACCACTTCAGTGGGAAGGTAAACACTGTTCTGTGCACTCTAGGCATGCCTGCCACATGTCCACGAAAACTTCTGCAGGCGCAGATAGTGCTGGCTCTTTGGTTATAAACAGAGATAAGCATTGAACCCTAGAGTCAGATACGACTGGCATTCAAGCAAGGGCGACTGTGATCTCATTAACCAAGTTGGGTCTCCCCCTTGTTGAGGAGCAGAATAATCTTTCACCTCCTCCTTGTTTCAGAAATAGGTCTCAAATGGATCCAAGTGCTTTTCCCCTAATGGTGAACTGAGGTGAGGAACAAATCAATGTGAGGGGAAAGGGTGGGAGTTAAGGAGGATGGCACAAATCCCCATGCAAGGCAAAAGGATCAGCTCTCTCACACTCCTGGGGCCCAAAACTAAGCTGCACAGGTTGAATTCCAGCTCGGATCGGCTCTGTATGCTGTGACATCTTGCTGTGTCAAGTCTGATTACTCTAATCTTCCACAGACTTTCACAACAAGGAATTCTGCTTAGGAGCTGGGCATCAACAGCATGAAAGCTGCCTTTGTGTGTAGCGGCCCCTGGCAGAGCACAAACCAGTCGTTAGGTGTATGAAAAAAATGAATTCTTTGCATGCCAGGAGAAGACTTCAAGAGGAAACTTTTCTACTCATCATCACCAATTTGAAGATTTTGCTGTCGCTGTTCTGCCCCTTTTACTCCACGAGTAGATGGAACTGCAAGGAAGTACATATCAGCTGCAATCTCGCCAGCAACAGATGAAAGATGTACCCATCCACAAATACTGGTGTGGATTGTGTGGAAGAGTAATAACGATCCACTAAAAGGCCCAGGTTTGGTGTCCTTTTCATGTGCAGACTACAATTCCAGGAGGATAAATCCAAAAAACAACTACTGGGAACAATACCGGATACTGCCAAATCATGGGAGCAGCTCATGGGAAAAGGGTAATGATTTTATGCTTTCTGTTCATAGCTTCGAGTGAGATGGAAATTCCTAGCTAGCATGGATGGAAATTAACCAATTGACATGGATATGCTGAGTATGGCATAAGAATAAGTCAGTAATTATATGGACTGTGATCTCTCAGAAGTCATCTCAATATATTCTGTCCAATTAACACAGCGAATAAAGTAGTCATCTTTTGTAGGGGGGAGACAGGATGGAGTTTCACAGCACCACAGAGGAAAGCAGAGTGGCACCCACACTGACAACTGCAGATGTAATGAAGCTGAAATAGGGTCGATATTAGAGTTCAGTTTTCAAAACATGATTTCTCAAGCAATCTCTATAGCGTGTGTTCATGTTTGTGAAACGCCTTCACCTAAGGATGTCACCCAAATAATAATGCACTCATAGATGATTTCCCTGTCTGTAGATTTCCATTATTTTAGTCTTGTAAGATGTGTTTTGGACCAAGTTGGATGAATTTAAATTTGGGTTTGGAGCAGGAAAAGTTCTAATCTCCACAAGGTCATGTTGGCATGTGCGCTTTTTACGTGCAACATTTTTTCTTTGATTCATTTGTATTGTTTATTTGTTTGTACATAGTTTAACATGTAATATTTATCTATTTATTCCTGCCCTGCACCCACAGTTTAAGGTATATAGTAAAACAGGGCCCCTGAAAGAAGCATACATAACATAAGGAGAAAGGACCCTAAGGAAGATCCCCTGAAAACACCCCAGTGAGAACTGAGCATGCTCAATAGCCATGTTTACTGTGGAAAAGAAGAAAGGGGATAATGGGATGGAGGCAGTAGAATTCACTGCTTGGAAGAAAGTATTGGCTCACACCCTAAACAAGAATGCTCCTGTTAGGAGGAAGCAATAACATACTGCAATTGTTGTTGTAACTGGATTTTAAGGTATCCTGAGTAGATGACACAAGTTGTGTTCCAGGCTTTCTGCAGAAACAATACTGGTGGAGAGTAAAGTCTCTGGTTGTTGACCCAACTGTAATTTTACTGATGTGCATTTAAAGAACTACCAAGTTTAGGATTGGGAGTAGGGAAAACATGCTTTGCTACCTCTGCATGGCTGCACTCTTTTACCACGTCTCCAAAGCACCATTGTTCCTGTGCCTACGCACTTGCTCTGTGCCAATTCTAGGAGGAAAAGATAAAGCCATTAGAGGATGGTGATAAGAAAGACCAAGATCAGGAAGCTCTGAAGAGTGGCAATGGACAAGCTATCAAGGTGTAAGATTTGGCAGGTATCTTCCATCAGGGCTGCCATCAGAAATGTCTGGGCCCCATACTGAGCAATCCTATTGGGGGGCCACACACACATAGTAATGTTGCAGTTATGGCCGGCGGCGGCAGGGCCCCTGTCAGCTCCAGGCCCTATACGGCAGTACTGGTAGTACTGCCCTGATGGCGGCCCTGTCTTTCATGCTTCAAGTGATACGTTTCAGGTGCCTGAATTGCCGTGAGTGATAAATCTCAGTTGGTCCGACAAAAGTAGGGCTTTGCTTTCTCATCAACAGTCAAGAGAAACTGCATGGAAAAGAACACATGACATTTGATCCTAAATAAGCCAAATGAGGGGGTTTGATAGCTTTCCCTCTTTATGTGCCTCTGACTTGCTCAAGTAATGAGATGTTTGAGGATGGACAGATACTTGTCTGAGCTTTAGCATTCAAGATGAACAGTTGGGAGAACATGGCCAAGATAAATAAAACAAGTTGCAAAAGATGAATAAAAGTTTTGCATTTAGGCAGGAAAAATCAGGTGCACAAATACAAGATGGATGACACTTGCCTTAGCATTGGTATAAAGGCTGAATAGTGCAGCAAAGATGCAGAGGGGTCTGGAAAACAATCCTTGTAAAGAATGTTTGAGAGTTTGGTTCATTTTGTCTGCGAAAAGGAGACTAAAATGTGATATTACAATCTTCTTCCAATGTTTAAATAACTCCCATGTAGAAGATTCAACAAAGTTTTTACCGCTGAAATTCTAGAGCAGGGGTCCTCAAACTTTACTCTCCAGGTGCTCTTGGACTTTAATTACCAGAAGCCCAAGTCACCACACCTGCTGATTAAGGTTTCTGGGAACTGAAGTCCAAGAACATCTGGAAAGCCAAGTTTGAGGGCTTCTGCTCTATAGGATAGAACTAAAATAATGGATGCAAATTACCACATAGAAGGTTTTGACTAAACACTAGGAAGAACTTCCTAACAAGAAGCGCTATTAGACAATTACACGTCAAATGTGAGGTATATATTTAATTGTTCCAAGAGGTTTTAGGTCCTTGTGTTTTCTGACTCTCCAAGCATTGCATTGTGAACTGGAACATGCAACTCACTCCCAAAAGATATCAACTCTACAGTTCTTAAACAAAGGCTGTTTCATATCACACCCTACCAGATCTTTTCTAAGTAGACATCCTAGGAACAGTGAATGGTGGCTGCTGACCTCCCTTCCCATAGTGAAATGACACCTCCAGTCTTTCAAGGAGCTTTGTGGCATGTAAAGGACAGCCTCAGTGGCCAAAATCACATTGCTTAACACAGTAAAACACACTAGAATAGGCCAGTTGAATCAATGATGATTTAGTGAGTCAACTTTTATATATGTCTCCTTGCCGTCAGTGGATCTATTCTAACTCCAGTTTACTATGCTATGTAAGTCCCAGTTTGCAGTAGGCCCATATGAATCCATGCAATATAGGGAGGAGTTGACTCTTAAAATCCCTATTGATTCAATGGGCCTATTCTAGTGCAATTTACCATGCACTGGATTTTGATCATTGAGTCATAATATATTTGAAGTGAGTTTAATTCCGTTGAAGTGTGTGCCATGATTAAATCTGTTTCCCCTTGAGGTGACCCAAGCCAAAGTTTTGAGTACGATACTGCAGTGCTCATCTCTGTTTCTAAGCCGAAGAGCCAGCACTGTCTGCTTCTGCAGACGTTTCCATGGTCATGTGGCAGGCGCACGGAGTGCTGTTACCTTCCCACCAAAGTGGTCCCTATTTATCTACTTGCAATTTCTTGCTTTCGAACTGCTAGGTTGGCAGGAGCTGGGACGAAGACGGGAGCTCATTTCCATCCTGCAGTGCTCGGGGATCGAACTGCTGACCTTCCGCTTCCCTGTCAGCGTCATAGACACTTGAGCAACTTTTACAAACTGGTCTACTTGAACTTATGATGTCTGAACCTATTATGCCTACATGGTTCACTTTCTCTAGAAAGGATATTGACAACGTATGGTTTCTCGAAACCATATGTTCTTTCTATAGGTCTTGTCTGTGCCAGAGAAGCAATCAAGTAAAGGATCCTCAATATACATCGACAAATTGACTTAAGTAAATTATCTTCACCCCTGTTCCATAGGACACCCTATAATGAAGTTAGGCCCTCACCTTATCTGTCCCTATTGAAGGCCCTCACCTTATCTGTCCCTATTGAGCAACCCTCATCACAGAAGATTGTTTACCCTTATCCATTACAATATGCTCCCTTCTGCCTTTAGGGAGGGACTCTTTAAGAAAATTCCAGTTAACGAGCGTACATGTCCATGTCAAACCAATAAGGTAGAAACTTCTGAGCATGTATTATTGGAGTGCCCTTTTTATGATAAGCTTAGGTAAAGGTTTCCCTTGCTCGAAAGCCAGTTGTATCCGACTCTAGGGTGCAGTGCTCATCTCTGTTTCAAAGCCGAAGAGCCAGCGCTGTCTGCTGCTGCAGATGTTTCCGTGGTCATGTGGCAGGCATGACTATACACTGAAGCACACGGAACGCTGTTACCTTCCTACTGAAGTGGTTCCTATTTATCTACTTGCAATTTCTTGCTTTCGAACTGCTAGGTTGGCAGGAGCTGGGACAAAGACGGGAGCTCATTCCGTCCTGCAGTACACGGGAATAGAACTGCTAACCTTCCGCCTCCCAGTCAGCATCTTAGGCACTTGATCCATTGCAGTCCCCGTACTCAGAATTCTTTTGGCAGATAGATCGAAAGAACTGACAGCCACCATGGCTAGATGTACATGGCGAGCAACTAATATACGCACAAACAAGGTAAAGCCTAGAAGAACAGGTAGCGGCTATGGCCAGGAGGGCTTTTGCCCAACTTCGGATGATTCGCCAGTTGCGCATGCTCCTGGACTGGGGCTCCTTGCTTATTGTCACCCACGCTCTGGTCACTTCCCGACTAGATTATTGTAATGTGCTCTACATGGGGCTGCCCTTGACGACCATTCGGAGGCTGCAGCTGGTGCAGAATGTGGCAGCCCAGGTGGTGATGGGATGCAGACGATATGCCCGCGCCTCACCGCTACTTCGGGAGCTGCACTGGTTACCAGTTTGTCTCCAGGTGCAATTCAAGGTGCTGGTTTTGACCTTTAAAGCCCTATATGGCAGTGGGCCAGGATACCTTAGAGACCGCATTGTCCCAAGAGTGTCTGCCCGTCCAACCAGAGCGGACCGGAGGGGCTCTCTAATAGTGCCATCAACTAGGGGTGCACATCTATCCAGCACCCGTAGGAGGGCCTTCTCCGTGTCCACACCAACTCTCTGGAACCTCCTGCCAACAGATCTAAGACTTCAAAGAGAATTGCTGCCCTTCAGGAAAGGATTGAAGACCTGGCTGGCAGGGCAGGTGTGGGGCCCGAATGGGAACACGGTCTCCGCCTGCTGGCTTATGTAAACAATTAAGAACTCTCTCTTCTTCTTTTTATAGTGGGTGGGATGGGTGGGTGGGATATGGGTCTTTTAAAGTGTTTTTTATGTGTTTTTAGAACTTATTGTAATGCCGCCCTGAGTCGGGTTCTGCCTGAGTGGGCGGCATATATAAATATGACTATTAAATTAAAAATTAAATTAAAATTAAAGCCTCCCATCTGCGGGATAAAAAGCTCTTAGAATGGCAGTGAGTCCATGTGTGCCTTCCTAGGTCTTCCCCATTATAGGGTTTATGGTATAACAACTCTCATCAACTTTTCCGTCTTAATACTTGTTAGTTCTGTTTAGCTAATTACAACACACTCTTGCACTCAGACTTACTGTCCTAAAAATTGGTAAGAGTAGATTGGTAATGGCAAAATTTATTAGCCCTGGAAATGACTTGGCTAATGACCGAACGAGTGTTTGTGGCTGTATTATTTGGTTGTACCTGTTTGGTTGTACTTGTTTGTTCTGTGACGATTGTACTGGCCTCTGGCCGTAATAAAGTTTTGTTGTTGATTAAATCTGTTAATCTTTAAGGT
The DNA here is from genome assembly GCA_035047345.1 of Bradypodion ventrale. Classification (NCBI taxonomy): domain Eukaryota; kingdom Metazoa; phylum Chordata; class Lepidosauria; order Squamata; family Chamaeleonidae; genus Bradypodion; species Bradypodion ventrale. Next base: position 333,766,719 of record JAWDJE010000002.1, read on the forward strand.
ACCAATAACCTTCATTGTTTCTGTAGCAACAACATCTCTGAAATTTCTTCAAATAGCAACCTTTTTGTTAAAAAGAAGAAAATGTCTTTGTTGCTCCGTACCTTCATGCAGCCACCCCCTCCTTTTTATTTTTGAGGAAGAGGGTTAGTTTAAAGAAAACCTTATTAGCTTGACCTCCCCTCATCTGACTTAATCCCATTGTCTGGCGACTTATTCCTCTGTTAACCTTGTTGCCCATCCAGGAATTAAAGGAACTTTGCTTACTAGTAATGCATCTGTGAGATTGCCACACATTATTTTTCAATTGTGATTGTCTTTATAACTTGACTTGACCATGGCTATGAGAGGGTGGGAAACTGCTTGAAAAGAACCTTGCCATGGGATATATGCACTGTTTTTCACTGATTCTTGGTTGGATTACTTTTACATGGACAGGTGTTTACCATTGTGCAGAAAAGATGGAGTGCCTAGTTTCCAAATAGTATATATATTATTTTAAAAAACCAGCAAAAGGTTTGCACAGCCTAGGACAGGGATTCTCAACCTGCGGCACCATTTCATGTAGCGCTCCCCCCCCCCGCCTCCGCTACACCAGAAAGTGCCATGTGGTGGAGGAAGGGCAAAATGGCTATCCGGCCCTGAACCTGTCTGAGGGAGCGTGACCTGGCCCTCGACTTGAAAAGCTTGAGAACCCCTGGTCTAAAGTCAGAAGGAAGGAGTATCCTTCCAGGTAACAGGACGTTGACAGCATATATGCAATCACATTCTATCAAGCCTAAGGGAACAGCAGTAAATACAGTAAACTACTATTTTTCTGGACAGACCGTTAAAAAAATGTTCAGGCTGGATGAAGTTCTTAGTTCACTTTAGATTTGGGACCACTGCTCTCCATTCCCAACCTATGCACGCTGTTATTTTTAAAGAAAGAAGATGCATTAAATGCAACCACTCTTTTTCACATATATTACCATCCACTATGGCCACAGATAGACACAGTACAGCCCTACATATGTCAATTCAGAAGGATGTCCATCCTTCTGAATTTGGTAAAATGATTACCCAGCATGTTGGAACAAAATGCTAATTAACTTGTGAACTGCTCAGGGAGTGCACTAAGCATTATGGACAGTATATAGGTGTAATTGCTATTGCTATTTACCATTTCCAGCTTCTGGGAGATGCTCTATGACCACTATGTGCAATAAGCACTATGGGGCATTATATAAGTATGATTGCTTTGCTTCTTGCTGCTTCTTGCTTCTTCTTCTTGTTCCGTATCCGATTCCAAATATTGGTGATCATCATGTAGATCAGCCATGAAGACTGTCATGTGAATATAATGCCATAGCCTTTCATCTACCTTCCGCATCGCAACATGACACCCATACTACTAATCCAGCTCTGCAAATCACTTTTTGGTCCTGAGCCATTTTGGCACACAAAGTACTCCTCAACCCCAGGCCAGGATGATGAAGCTGCTGCCCTCCATCAAGATGGATTCAAGTAGGATTTAATCCACTTGGGGACCATCACCCTTCCCTGTGGACTTCGCCAAGGCCACTAGTCCTCAGGGAACCATAATTCTATGAGCTTCGCTAATGATCTTGAACAGAAAATGTGCAGGTCCTTCCTCCAGTCATGTGTATGTGTTGTCAGAGGAAAACACAGTGTGCCATATATGATCTAACACCTGGATAGCTTCATTAGTTGTAATTGGTATCTGGCTTTTTTCCACGCTGCTTTGCCACTCTAAGACTGTGTTGCACATCTCAGCATCTGAATGCATTTGCATGCCTGCACATCAATACAAGGCTCTGTGTTAAAATGGAAATTTCGGCATTATTGTCAGATTGCCTCCAACATGTTGGCAACTCATAAATAAAGTTCTGAGTTTCTTTTTTTCTTCTTTGGCTGAGAAAAATTTAAAAAAGGCAAAACCATACATCTTTTCCTTGGGGTTGCCAAAACAGCGAGGGTGGGAAATCAGCTGAAGAAGTCTGGAGGCACAGCAAGAAACTACTACTAAGCAGAAATATAATCCAAGGGATAGGGATTCTTTTCATTATGACATATCAGGATTTTTAATACAAGGAGTTACAATCATACATCTTTCATTTTATTCTTAAGGTTATTCTGCATTTCTCAGAGCATAATTCAATATAGCAAGCTTGTGTGGTCTGGAATAAGGCTCTGGATGGAAGTTATACATTAACAATACTGTAGTTTCATTCCAGAAAGAAGCACATATATACATATATATTCCTATTTATTAATTTTGCAACTTGTTTCCCCCAGACCTTTTCTCTTTTTCAGTGCCAATTAAAAAGTTGTGTGTTGTTAACTTATCAACAGAATTTTGCATACATGGGGAAATGTTGCATTCCATAATTGCCTTGGACATTGTTTTGAGTTCCACAAGTCCTGCTTTACACACGATCTCTTGTTTTTACCTGTGTGGTCAACATCAGAGCAATGCACTTTACCATCTATATCTATAAAACAGAGATGTGGTATTGTATGTGCTCCAAACGCTCACACGCCCTTGGACCAATCCCGCTGAAATTTAGCACATACGTACCTTGGGCTGGAGAGATCAGCACTGTGGGGGCTTACAAACCCTATGAGGGGAATATGCCCCCCAAATTGGGAAGCAATTGATCTATACAACATGTGTGTTTCCCAGTGATGTAATTGATCTGATGTCATAGTCCCAGGTAGGTTGAGATTATGACATCATCTGACTAGCTCAGCTGTGAAGGCAAATGGGGGGGAGGCTGGTCGAGCCGGCACTGCGGTGGCGACGGAGGCCCTTGAGAGGGCCGGGAGGGTGCAGGAGCCACGGAGGAGGACAGTCCCCCTCCTGAAATGGCTACCCAGCCTCCACGGCAGAGGCGGAGGCCACAGTGGGTAAAGCCAAGGAGAGGGAAGGTCCGAGGGCTCCTCAACGGCTGTGTGCCGCTCTCTCACCAGGTGGCCAGACACATGTATGGGAAGGATAAGGGTGGTAAGTGACCATCGACGGAGAAACGGGATGGGTGAGGGAAGATGTAGGATTGGGGCCGTAAAGCGGCCCTTGAGGTCCCGGAGGAGACTGGTCGAGTAATGACACGAGGCAAGATGGAGCAAAGACCAGTGATTTATTGAGGGAAAATCATCAGTATATATTATGTTCAAGGCTGCGCATGGTAGAATGGTCATCTGACAGAAAATCACATCACCCATTTACCCGGGTTAATTGAGAACCTCTCTTGGGGAAGTTAATTAACTAAGGCAAACACTGACAGAGGAAAACCATTATCTGAGGCTTACGCCAGAGTAAATATGGCTTCTATTTGCACCAAGGATTAGGCTCTTCTGTGAGTCAGTAATTGCCTAATAGGTAACAGAGGTTAGTGATCTGCTTCTCTCAGCAGGATCGCTGGTCAGGTCAGATTGTGGGTGAATCAACCCTTATTATTAATCCACCCCCCGTAATTTCTGTGCCCGCAGAGCCCACGGGCCAGGAGCGTTCTCGACTGAAGTGGCCTCTGCGAGGGCCGTTCCATGCCAACTGGGCATGGGGAATCCGCAGGAAGAGAGAGAGACGGAGGCAGGGTTGACTCACATACACCCCACAAGGTTTCCAAGAGGGAAAGGCTGCCTACGTTAAAGAAATGAAAAACCCGAGCAAAGCTGGTTAATCAGTTAATATTTTATATGTGCTTGCACTGCCCGATCCCACCACCACTACTTACCAGTCAATGGGAAAATTGTTTAGCATGAAACCAGTCCGTGGTGGGGGAAAAGGTTGGGGTCCCCTGCTCTAGCAGATTAAATAAAATCTCATTTCCAGACTTAAATGAGCTGCTTCCAAGGGTACTAAAAGTACTCGGGGACACATATCAGAACCTCTGTCTATAATCCTTGAGATTTTTGGAGAGTAAATGATATCTATAAAGACAGGAAAGTATTGCCCCCAATTTTTTTTAAAAAGTATTCAGGCATCTATTGTCCAGTCAACGTGGCCTGGGAGCCGGATGCAGCCTGCAACACCATTTCATGTGGACCACCACCACCTCTGCCACACCCAGAAGTGCCATGTGTGGCAGGCAGGTCAAAATGGCCGTCCATCCCCCAAAGCTGTCTGAGGGAGCGTGACCCGGCCCTCAGCTTGAAAAGGTTGAGAACCCCTGCTCTAGCAGATCTTGACCTCAGCAAAGCTTTTTACAGTGTCTCTCATGATATTCTAGTGTTCAAGCAAAAAGTGTTTGCTAGGACTTTCTAGACCACCTACCTGCCCCACGACTTTACTGTTCCATGCTTCCTTCAGAGGGTTCTTTCTCAGATTCAGGCATTTGGGACATCTCACAGCAAACAGGCAATTACAGGTGGCTGTCCTGGTAGGGGAGGGTTTTGAATAATCTAATGCTCCCTTGGCTTTCCTGCCTGAAGCAAATGTCTCAATCTACCACATGAGATGGCTGGTCCTGTTTGGGACATTGACTTTCACCAGCACCAATATGTCCTAAATATTATGGATAGTCTGGCATTCTGACCTTGAGACTTTAGACCAGGGATTCCCAACCTTTTCAAGCCAGGGACTGGGTCATGTTCTCTCAGTCAGCTTCAAAGGGCAGACAACCATTTTGCCCTGCCTGCATGATGGGGGTGGCCATTTTGTCCCAGCAGCTTCAAAGGGATGGCCATTTTGTTTCTCAAATGCACTTGGAAGGGGGCACATGAAATGGTGTCGTGGGCAGATCTGGCCCACGGGCCTTAGGATGGGAACCCCTGCTTTAGATCAAAACACTTTACATGATAGCTCAGTTGTTTTGAAATTTGCAAAATTAGTATTTTGCAAACCAATGGCTGAAAATCCAGTAGTAAATTGCAACTAGATTAGGTCCACTGAATTAATGAGGCTGACTCACCAAATCCCTACTGGTTCTCAAAGGGTCTAATCCACCTGTGACTTACTATTGGATTTTCAGTTAGCAGAGCCCGGATTCTCAAATTACCCTGCACATTTCTTTGCATGTGTTTCAACTGCCAATGCACACACAAAAATAACTTTTTTATAGAAATTAAATGATACCGTGCATGAGCAAAGAGCTAGAAGATGTAAGAAAATTCATCTCACTTCCACTGACTGTTCACAAATGATCAGACAAAATGTTCAGACAAAATGTTAATCTCTTCATCATAGGATGTTTACATTGGAAGCAAACTTTGAAAGCTGTCAGGCTCACTTGTAGTCCACTCCCAGCTTTCACACTTGCTTCTTCTTCTTTCCTGTTCAGATCAAACTTTAGATTGCCAATATGAAGCCACTTTCTTGGCTTTGTCATTGGCCAAAATCAAATCTTCATTGGCACATATTTCTGGCAGTGAATGCCAGACCAGTAAATGAGCCAGATTCTGTATCTCTCCACATTCACAGCATTTTGTTCTCTGCCAGCAGCACCACTTGAGCATGTTTGTCTTACATTTAGGGACTCCAACCTTCAGCCTATTCAGGGCCATCCAAGTGACATAAGGGAGGTTGAGTTCCTCAGCTATATCCTCCTTTAATGTTATTCCTTGTCCACTGAGCTCCTTCCTCCATCTTCTCTAATTTGATTCTGCTCTTGCGTGCCATCAAGAGTGTTTGTTCTTGCCATAAAGCTTTTCCTGGATCTGAGCCAGTGGACCTGAGGCATGCATCCATTCAGAGGATGTCAAGGGTCATTCTCTTGATTAGTTTTCTCAGCATCATGGGCTAAAAGTGAGTTTCCCAAACTAGTAAAATCTCCAATGAAGGTTCAAAAATGAGCACTCAGGGAAGTTGGGTTGCACCCGAGTGGGCGGTATATAAGCGCGAAAATTAAATTAAATTATTAAATTAAATTTAAATTAAATTAAATTAAAGTCTGAACCTCTCCAGCATCGGAAACATATAGACACAACTATGAGTGATTACTTAGAGTAGGGGTTGTCAACCTACAGCCCGGGGGCTGGATGCTCCCCGTGACACCATTTCATGTGGGGGGTGCCTCCGCCACACCTGAAAGTGCCACATGTGGCAGGCAGGGAGAAATGGCCATCCGGCCCCCAAAGCTGTCTGAGGAAGCGTGACCTGGCCCTCGGCTTGAAAAGGTTGAGAACCCCTGACTTAGAGCTACATTTAACAAGTGCTACTATGCCCTGTCTACAATCAGTGGACATGAACACTACCAAGATGAAACAAGCCCTAGAACAATTTGATCAGAGACAAATAGAATAATATCACTACTGCATGCTCCATGTGGTTCAATTTGGCGATAAACCCAGCTGTTTTATTTCAGACTAACTGCAATTTATGATAACTCTTCAAAGGCGGCCCCCTACATAAAACACAGAATAGTACTCTAATCCAACCCAGCTTTTTCCCTCTCTTATAGATGAATGAGAATATTTATTTCATGCACCATCTCTCCAACTACAGCCATGCAAGTCCCTTATTTTGGAAAGAGAGAGAAGGGTGGGGAGAGAGAGAGCATAAGCAAGCAGACAAGGGTACACTGTTTGTGGCCAGCAAAACAGAGGGTAGCTTTATTGTTCTAAACGGAAAGGCTTCTTTTCATCCAAAGGCACTGGCAGAGGGGGAAAACCTGAATGTTTCCAGGGGATTAGCTTGTAATGCCAGCCACTTAGACAGCTTGATCATGTGTTTCTGCCAATGTTTTAAGATCCGGAGCAACATTACTATAAAACAAAAGGAAAGAGATACCATTTTCTTTTCCTCTTGCTTTGAATATTTATCTCCTAAGAAGGCACAGGCAAGATGCAATGAAAAAAATTGTCCCCCAGCTGAGATGGAAAGGTTGCTCTGTAATTCATTCCCAGCTTGTGCAAATCACTTTGGCCCCAGCTGAGCCACTGACTTGACAGAAATATTATTGCTATGGTATAGGTGGGGCCAGTACCAGCAGCTGGGTGGCTGCCCAAACTTATTAGGCTGTGAAGAGACCCACTCCAGCAGCCCGTGCCAAGCTAAGGGAGAGCTCCATTTTGTTCTTTTATATCGAATCTTAATTGCAGGAGAACAGGAGCATTCAGAGTGGGGCCATTTGGAGCCAAGTTGCACTGGGCAGCATTTGACGTTTCTGCCTAAGGAGGGAAACTAGAGCATGGAAAAGCTGTGCTAGTTGAGAAACTGTGGAAATTCTTATCTCAAATGGCAATGTTCCCAATTTTTCTGTCTGGAAAAGGATGAATTAAGAGAAAGACAGCATCAGTAGATGCTGTCTGGATAGCCCAGTAAACTAGACATTTGATTCCCACTGTCCTTCAGAGTCCTTGTTTAGATCCTTAAAACTCCAAACTGGCATACAGTAATACCTCATACAAAGTCCACTTCATACAACATCAGATTCACACAGCATCGCCTAATTCCTAGAAAAAAGTTGCCTCATACAAAGTCGTGTGACGTTGTATGAGGCATTGGGGTTTTCCCAGGTTGCATTGTGCCTGGGCAGTATAAAAGACAGGACACATGCGTGCATTGCTCTTGTGGGTTTTGCATGAGGCAGAGCGTTTAGGAGTGGTTTTGAGCGTGATTCTGGATTTTTTGGATTTTTTCGTCAGAATTTTTGCAGCATTCTTCAGGTTCTTGGGCAATCAGGGTTGTTTGACAAGTTTTTGTAATGTTTTTAGCCTTTAGACAATGATTTCTTAAAGTTTTGTCAGTTTCCTGTCTGTTTCCTTGACTTTGCCCTGAAGTCTGTGCTGTTACAGTACAATGTATCTCTATGGAAATGACGTTGTATGAGGCATCGCGGCAAGGATTTGGACGTTGTATGAAGCATCGCGGCTAGGATTTTGCATGCCTCATACAAAGTCCAAATCCGTATAAAGTCCAAACTTGTGGAACCAAGTTTGGACGTTGTATGAGGTATCACTGTATATATTTTATGCCCCCTAAAACCACAAGTAACATGAAATCATAAATCTGCCTATTTATCTTGCTGCAGACCCAGTATTTCAGAGACTTTGGTAAAGGTAAATGTCGCCCTTGCTCGAAAGCCAGCCATAATTGACTCTAAGGTTCAGTGCTCATCTCTGTTTATAACCAAAGAGCCAGAGCTATCTGCATTTGCAGACATTTCCATGGACATGTGGCAGGTATGACTAGACAACAGAGTGCACAGAATGCTGTTTACCTTCTTGGGCAAACTGCATGGTCATAGAGCATCTCCCAGAAGCTGGAAATGGTAAATAACAATAGCAATTACACCTATATAGCATCCCATAGTGCTTAGTACACTCTCTGGGCTGTTTACAAGGTAATTAGCATTTTGCCCCCAACATGCTGGGTAATCATTTTACCGACCACAGAAGGATGGTAAACCGAGTCGAGCTTAATCCCATCAACAGGTCCGCCATCAGGGCAGTACTACCAGTACTGCTGTATAGGGCCTGGAGCTGACAGGGGGCCTGCCGCCACTGGCCATAACTGTGACATTACTAGGATTGCTCAGTATGGGGCCCAGAAATTTCTGATGGCGGCCCTGCCCATTAGGATCAAACTCACAACATTTTGGCTGCAGTATAACAGTTTAACCACTGTGCCACCTGGGCTCAATCCTAAGCCTAGAAAAACATGAAAAATTGACTTGAAGGCACAGTAGTAGAAGAAGATGCTGATGGCGATGACGCTGCTGATGCCATTGATGCCGACGACAATGACGACAACGATGAGAATGACTGTAAGGCTTTACAAATAGTCGCCCCAAAAGGCCTAAAACAGGATGGTACTGTAAGGGCTAAAATTCAGCAGTTAATATTAACCATGCCAAGACAGAAAACAAGAGAAATTTCTAAATGGTTAGAATAGAATTTCTATATCTATTCTGCTAGCTACTTAGCATTAATTGTTAATCTCACCCATCTACATAGTAAAAATAACTTCTAAGGATGGATATCTATGGAGTTTTTTATTTCAAGGCAGCTCACTTGATTTAGAGTGGATCCTATTAGCGTAGGCTGGGAAAATAAACAAACCGGCAGGCCAAGGATGGTTAAGTAAGTTCACTGGAGTACATACTAAGTAAAGCATAGTATTCAGAGTCACTTGAGTTCATACTGAATGGCCTGATCAGTGCTTTACTAGATTGTTGCTTTATAGCCTATGCTGTGGTCCTTCTTTAGGTATTTATCATAACTGGCCTAGTTACTAGGGCTAATTATTATTATTATGCATTGACAAGTCAGTTCTGACTTACAGCAACTCTTTCCAGGTTTGCTAGGCATAGAGAATACAGAAGTGGTTTCTATTCCTTTCTTCTGAAACTCAACAATATGTCTAAGGCTACATAAGATGGTTCCTCTGCCAGGGAGTTTGGGAAGCCAGAAAGCTTCCTCTTCTACACAAGTGGTTTATAAGGGGGCACATGGTTCTGCATTGGATAGACTCTAACGGGTTTCTGGATCCAGCTTTTATAACTGGTAATTATTCAAGAGCAATGAAAAGATTGGACTAAGAACATAAGAACATAAGAACATAAGAACAGCCTTGCTGGAACAGGCCACAGCCCATCCAGTCCAGCATTCTGTCTCACACAGTGGCTCACCATTTCCTTCAGGGTATTATTCCCAAGGAGATAACTTCACCTGCTTAGGATTCCCTGGAAATGATATTGAGAGATATCCTGCCTATCTCTCCAACCCGGAGGTTGTCCTTAAGTTTCCATAATTATAGCCATTCATACTCTTGTCCTCCATGAATTTGTCTAATCCTTTCTTAAAGCTGTCAAGACTGACAGCTGTCACCACTTCTTCTGGCAGGGAGTTCCATAGACCAGAAATCCTCTGGGTGAAAAAGTACTTTCTCTTATTTGTTTGAGAACTAGTACCCAAAAGTTTCATGGAGTGTCCCCTAGTTCTAGTGTTATGCGATAGGGAAAACAGTTTTTCCTTATCTACTTTGTCCACACCGTGCATGATTTTATAAACTTCAATCAGGTCACCTCTTAGACGTCGTCGTTCAAGAGTGAAGAGGCCCAACCGTTGCAGCCTCAGATGGTAAGGAAGGTGTTCCAGTCCCCTAATCATTCTGGTTGCCCTCCTCTGCACTTTTTCCTGCTCCATAATATCATTCGGGAGGTATGGCGACCAGAACTGTACACAGTATTCCAGATGGGGCCTCACCATAGATTTATAAAGAGGCAAAATGACACTTGCTGACTTATTTTCTATACCCTTCCTAATGATCCCTAACATTGAGTTTGCTTACAACACTACAAGAAGTGTTGTAGTTGGCAGCATATGCCTAATTATGAAAGCATTTAGGCTGTGTAGCCAGTAGAAGGCAGTAGAATAATCATATCGATTCCATAGATCTGTTGAGAACTTCAATTGTAACCCCTTTATTTGTCGCCTTCCAGATTTGATGATGGAAACAATAATAATAATTTAGTGTCAGAAGTTATTCTGGGTTGTAAGGATTTTTGCTGGAGAAACTCGGCTCAGGGGATGTCCAAATGAGGCTCCTTTCATGTCCCCAAGATCTTTTCCCACCGAAGTGGTCCCTATTTATCTACTTGCAATCTCTTGCTTTAAAACTGCTAGGTTAAATATGGGGGCATTGGCAGCATGGAAATACAATTCTGAGCTTACCACACTCTAGAGCCGTGGTTCCCAACATGGGGGCAATTTGATTTTTAACGGGGGCAGTTTGAGTTATGGCCTTTTAGGCTTCTTCCACATGGTAGAAAAGGAAAAACACTCCCAAGTGAAGATCGTTGTGATGTTAATTCCGTTTAATCCGGAAGTAGCATGTAGAAAACAATGTAATCATAAGAAGATACTTGTGTCTCTTATTCAATTCATAAGCAGTACACTGAGTAATACAACTGTAATTAGATATCAAATTGTATGGTTCGAGAAAGTATCTTGCGGCTTTAAATGAATTATAAGCTGTGTCTTTAAGGAAATGTAGACTGTGAAATGGCGATGTCCTTCCGGTAACTGGACATTTCGTTGCACTTTATCAAGCGTCTACAACACAAAATATATACAATGTGATACAATATGTCCAAAGGTTTTTAGAAAGTCTATGTTCAATTTAACATTGTTGAAACATTAATAAAGATTATGGCCTTTTAGGCTTCTTCCACATGAACAGGAGTTCACTTTTTGAATACAGTGATACCTCATACAACGTCCAAACTTGGTTCCACATGTTTGGACTTTATACGGATTTGGACTTTGTATGAGGCATGCAAAATCCTAGCCACGATGCCTCATACAATGTCCAAATCCTTGCCGTGATGCCTCATACAACGTCGTTTCCATAGAGATACATTGTACAGGGCAAAGTCAAGGAAACAGACAGGAAACTGACAGAACTTTAAGAAATATTGTCTAAAGGCTAAAAATATTACAAAAACATGTCAAACAACCCTGATTGTCCAAGAACCTGAAGAATGCTGCAAAAATCCCAGGAATGCTTGTAAAAATTCTGATGAAAAAATTCAGAAAAATCCAAAATCATGCTCAAAACCACTCCTAAACACTCTTCGCCTCATGGAAAACCCACAAGAGCAATGCATGCATGTGTCCTGCCTTTTATACTGCCCAGGCACAATGAAACCTGGGAAAACCCCAATGCCTCATACAAAGTCACACGACTTTGTATGAGACAACTTTTTTCAAGGAAAAAGGGGATGTTATATGAATCCGATGTTGTATGATGCGGACTTTGTATAAGGTATAACTGTAATAAGAATTATATGTCACGGGGGGAGCATCAAGATTTTAGAGATACTGTAATTAGGTTGGGAATGGCCATAAAAATGTTGGGAAGCACTGGTCTAGAGACATATAGTATTTACTTCTAGGGTGCTGGATTGCATGTATAGAATTATTTGATTTAGAGAATCGTGCATCATCTCATTTTATTTCATGGGATTGTACAATCGTAGGCTTCTGGAACCTTCTACAAACCTCCATTTCCCATTGTACTTTAAAACATAGAGAAACTTCATTTTGCATATACTGTATATAACAGTTAATTAGTAAAGATAAAGGTCACCCTTGCTCGAAAGCCAATTGTATCCGACTCTAGGGCCCAGTGCTCATCTCTGTTTCATAGCCAAAGAGCCAGCGCTGTCTGCTTCTGCAGACGTCTTCATGGCCATGTGGTAGGCATGACTAGACACCGTAGAACACGGAATGCTGTTTACCTTCCCACCGAAGTGGTCCCTATTTATCTACTTGTAATTTCTTGCTTTCAAACTTCTAGGTTGGCAGGAGCTGGGACAGAAATGGGAGCTTATTCCATCCTGCAGTATTTGGGTATCGAACTGCTGACCTTCCGCCTTCCAGTCAGCATCTTAGCCACTTGAGTCACTGCAGTCCCCAATAGTTAATTATATGTACTCAAAAACATCCCCTTCTATATAAATAAAACATAAGTGTGCATCCGTGTGTCCTGAATGCATTTCCACGCCCCTAGACAGAGCCCCCTGAAAGTTGGCAAATGCCCTAGAGTATGGGGGCATCAGAGGGGCCCTGCGCCCCACAACCCGTGAAAACCAAGAAAACTACAAGTCCCAGCAACTACTGTGTCACACCTCAGCCAATCGGCGAGGCTGGCACAGGTGTGGGCATGTGTGAACAATGGCCATGTGCAGAAGGTGGTGGTGGGGAAATGGTTGCCGGCCATGCGCATGCCCGGCAGCCCCCCAACCCTTGAAAAAAGGAAAGGGCATCGCGGGCAGAGTGAAGGGCACAGCCAAGCCAGCAGCGGGCACAAAACTGGGGTGGTGTGGTCGGTGGCCGCTGTATGAGTGTGTGCGTGTGTGCGTGCGTGCGTGCATGCATGCATGCATGTGTGTGTGTGTGTGTGTGTTCAGAGGGGGAAGGAACGAGGGCACTGGATGGGTGGAGTATATGTGTGTGTGAGTAAGTGTATGTGCAGGGGAGAAAGGGAAAGAAACGGTGGCTGAACAAAATGTGTAAAGTCAAGAAGGGCAGGGAGGGAGGAAAAGCAGAACACGAAGTCCATGTTTGATTTAAGTAGAAGTATAAAGTGGCAAAGAGAGATCAGAGACCTCTCTTGAGCAAACTTGGCAAGAAGATGGATCATGTGGTTACAATCTTTCAGGCTCATTTGAGATGTACTGAGATTATTTTCAATATTTTTAAATTCCACTTTTGCATCTGTGCGTATAAATCAGGTTTGCTAGCCAGCAAAGAAAAAGGTCACTGATAAAAACTTATCAGTGAGAGTGGCACTACATGTGACAGTAATAGGCCTGTGAAATAGGTCGGGAGGAAATACTCCCTGCCCTGTTCCTGTGGACTGTTTGTTTTGCCTTGACCAGCTGCTGGAAGTCCATCCTAGCCTTGTTCCAGCCTCTGAAGGTAATCTGCCTTGTCTGTTCTTCTGGCTTGTTTGGACTATGCGTTTGTCATCTGGACCGATCCTGCATCTCTGGTTTCACTTGGACTTGGAGTCTGGACTGAGATTTGGTTACTGTTTGGCCTGTGACCAGGTTGTCCTGGTGTTCCTGTTAGCTGCCCGTGCCCTAGACTCTGATAGTTTGTGTGGATGATGAATAGATAGATAGATAGATAGATAGATAGATAGATAGATCTTTATTGTCATTGTCCCCTTGCGGGAACAACAAAATTTCTCGGTTGCTATATATCAACTCGAATAAGGCATACCGCTTAATTTAAAACAGCTACAGAAACACCAATTAAGATAGTACCATACAGTACAATTTAAAAATTTTAAAACTTCAAAACTTAGGAAGGAATTGAGAAAGGGAGATGGCAGCAGAAGAAAGGATTCCCTATTCACCAGTCTTTTCTTACCCTTTTTTACATGAAATTGATAGGATCAAATTAATAAATAGGGAGACAAAACAACATAAATTCTAACAAATCTTAAAATCCTAAAATTGTGGGTCCAAAAGTTCTCAAACTTTTAAAGCCGGGGGCTGGATCATGCTCCCTCAGACAGCTTCGGGTACTGGATGGCCATTTTGCCCTTCCTCCACCACATGGCACTTCTGGGTGTGGTGGTGGTGGGCCACATGAAATGGCGCCACAGGCCACAGGTTGAGAATCCCTGGATCAATCCCTTAGGGGTAGGATAATAAAAGCTTTTTTGTAGAGCTAGCAATAGCAATAACATTTATATACCATCCAAATGTAATTAGCATTTTTGCCTCCAATATGCTGGGGACTCATTTTACCAATCTCAGAAGGATGAGCCCGTCAGGACTGAACTTGCAACACCAGCAATTTGGGCTGCAGTGCTACAGTTTGACCACTGGGCCACAAAGATGAGCTTTGGAGACTGGACGGCCATATTGCCCTTCCTCCACCACATGGTACTTCAACTCAACTGTGTTGGAGGCGTTGGGGAGGCCACATGAAATGGTGTCACAGGCCACATCCGGCCCACGGTCCTCAGGTTGAGAATCCCTGCAATAAGAGCTTGATTACTAATAGTTAATGAAGTTGTCCTGAACTATACCAGGATCTGGCTGTTCTTGAAGACTGACCCTCTCTGTATAAGTCTTAACATTTCTAAATCATCCTAGACTATCTGCAGTTTCTTCCCAAGTTCATGAGATCAGATACTAAATGGCAGCTTAATATAGTGCTGACAACAGTATATGCTATAACGTGAGGATTTCCATATGGGTCTGATTCTATTCAGAGTCACTCTTCCAAAGAGGCAATTAAATCTGCATAATTGGTACTTAGATTACCTACAGGCTGTCAGCTGGCTTTATCAAGGCAGCCTAAATCAAAGCAAGTACAAAAGCATGTATTACTGACAGCATTAATTTTCTTGAAATAAGACTGTGCTGTCCAGGTGTTGAGCAATTATGCTATGATTAATCCTTCCTGTAGGAGAACCAGGATGTCAGAGAATAGTGGTGCATATGCTCTTTGAAGAAATTGCCATTTGGTGAGGAATTTGTGTTGCAAACCAATTTTGCCACCACTGCATCAGAAACGAAGTAGCAGGCTGAGAATAAGACTTGCCAAATGCATACTGTTACTTCCCCGGCATTGAGCCAGAGTTCAAAGGAAAGTTCAGCAAACAACTTAATGTCAAGGTTTCTCAAATGCAATGTTCTCAGAGTCCTTGTTTAGATTCTTAAAACTCCTAACCAGGATTTTTTTTGTCCCCTAAAGCCACGAGTAACATGAAATCATAAATTTGCCTATTTCTCTTGCTGCAGACCCAGTATTTCAAGGACTTAGGTAAAGGTAAATGTTGCCCTTGCTCAAAAGCCAGTCGTATCCAACTCTAGGGTTTAGTGCTCATCTCTGCTTATAGCCAAAGAGCTGTTTACCTTTCCACCGAAGTGGTATCTATTTATCTACAGTACTCGCAATGTCTTGCTTTTGAACTGCTAGGTTGGCAGGAACTGCGACAGAGATGGAAGTTCATTCCATCGCGAAGCACTCAGGTCTCAAACTACTGACCTGCTGACCTTCCAATTGTCAAGTTCAGTGTCTTAACCACTTAAGACACCGCAGAGACTTACTCCTTCTTTATTATGTTATATATGTCAAGTCACTTCTGATTTAATGGTTGTTGCTGTGTGACAGCAGGTTGGAACTGACTTAGAGAGATCCTAATAGGACTTTCAAGGTAAGTGAGCTATTTAAGGAGTGGCTTTATCAGTTCCACTGCTCCCCAGTGAGTTTCCATGGCTCAGTGGGGATTTGAACCTGGCCTTCTGATGCCTAGGCCATCACTCTATCCACTGCACCACACTGGATATCCGACCTCATGAAATCAAGACTTCCAAAAGGTCCTCTCATTCTCATCACTGCTCAACTCTTTGAAATTAAGGGCTATGGGTTTCTTTATTGCGTTGATCCATCTCTTTCTCATGTCTCCTCTTTCCATACTTCTTTCCACAGTATTTAACATTGTCATCTCTTCCTGCAAGTCCTGTTTTCTGAAAACATGTCAAAACTACCTAAAATAAACTATAGGTGAAGATCACATTGCTCAAAAGCCAGTTGTATCCAACTGTACGGTACGGTACTCATCTCCATTTACAGCCAAAAAGCCAGCTCTGTCTCGGTCTGCAGACATTTTCGTAGTCATGTGGTAGGCATGGCTAGACACCTGAGCACACAGAACACTGTTATATTTCCACCAAAGTGGTACCTATTTATCTACTTGCAATTTCTTGCTTTTGAACTGCTAGGTTGGCAGGAACTGTGACAGAGACGGGAGCTCACTCCATCATGAAGCACTTCGGTCTCAAATTGCTGACCTGCCGACCTTCCAGTCATCAAGTTCAGCATCTTTATCAATAAGCCATCACAGTCCCTGACAAAACAAACTATACCACATTATAATTTTAAAACATACATGCATATATAGCACACAGAAGCCCACAACATCATACCTGCCATGCTTATTTTAGTAGGACAGATAGATATAGCCTTGGCATCGTGTGGATTTACCTGTGAAATTTTAAATATTGCTCATATAAGCATGTTTGGGAGCCTTTAGTTTTATGTCTGTTTCAAAAGTTGGTAGATGCAACTGCATTTGTGAACAGAGTCAGTCTACTGCTGAAGTGAGCAAATGTTTTCCCTCCAGATGTTGCACTACAACTTCAGTCAGTCCCACCCAGCATAATCAATGGGGAAGGATCATACAAGCTGCATTCCAGCAACATCTGGAGGGACACCAATTGATTACTTGTTCATGGTTTAGTGAATTTTTTGAGCTGCTGTACACAAGTATGTATACTTTTTAAAAAATATCATTTGTTTAGGCAGCCACTTCCAAGGTAAAATAAATAGGAAGAGAACTATAGGAGGAAGAAAAACTTTGTAGCCTTTTTGTCTTCTCAGTTTGTGTCACATGGGGTTTACCAAGATTTCTATCCAAACTTTTAAAAAAAATCATGTCAGAAGCACACAAAGGTGCTTTCTAGGTTGAAAGGATTTTTGCTTGAGGAACTCTGCTCAAGGGACACCTGAATGAGGTTCCTTTCATGTCCCAAAGGTCGTTTCCCACCAAAGTGGTCCCTATTTATCTACTTGCAATTTCTTGCTTTCGATCTGCTAAGTTGGCAGGAGCTGGGACAGAGATGGGTGCTCATTCCGTCATGCAGTACTCGGGTCTTGAACTGCCGACTTGCCGACCTTCCAGTTAACAAGGTGAGCTTCTTAACCACTGAGCCACTGCAGTCCCAAACTATGACTTACTGGAAGGAGAGTGGGCTCAAGACATCCTGTAGGGATTTTCTTTCTCTTCCCCACATATTCACCGCTTCTTCTTCCATGTCTAGGCCAGATGTGAAACTGCCAAAATAGAGGCACTTTTTGGTGAGTCCATTCTGCAGTTCCTTTCACCTGACCTAGTGTGAGAAAGACTAGCTGGCAACACAAGGTGGCCATTACCAGGATATACCCAATTGTGGCTCAAAAATACCACAATGTTTGAGGAGGCTCTTTCTTGCTGAATCTGAAAGAAACCAAGGTCTCGACCTTCACAGTTTTCTCTAGCAGAGGAGGTTTAGAGGTTCCTTGGAGGACACTTCCTCCCTCCATGGTGCTCTGCCCTGCTCTATTCTGGAAGGCCTTTGCTCATTCTTCACAATGTAGGAAAGGAGTTGTTGGACACGATGCAGATGTACCGTGCAGCTGAAACTACAGAGAACATGTGGTAATTTGCTTCAAGTCCCCCATTCATCTTTTTTTCCATCTTTAAGTAGGTCTGCCATAATTCTATCCCCCCCCCCCAAACCAGGACTGCCATGTGACATCATTGCATTCTGCAAACTCTAAGACCCCACAGAATCCCCGGGCTGGGCAGGCAGCCTCCATCAGTTTAAAATAAACTGTAGTCAAGAGGTTGTCCCTTTATTTTTGAATAAACATTTTTGGGCCACTCTTGAACTTGCCCTTCCTTTCCCTGAGGTCACCCCTACCCTACCCTACCCTACCCTACCCTACCCTTCACACACACACACACACACACACACACACACACACACACACACACACACACACACACACACATGTTGGATTGGGGCCGTGAAGCGGCCCTTGAGGTCCCGGAGGAGACTGGTCGAGTAACGACACGAGGCAAGATGGAGCGAAGACCAGTGGTTTATTGAGGAAAAGACATCATCATATATAGGAATTCAAGGCAACGTGTGACACAATCGTCACCTGACAGAAAATCACATCACCCATTTACCCGGGTTAATGGGGAATCTCTCTTGGGGAAGTTAATTAACTAGGGCAAACACTGACAGGGGAAATCCATTGTTCGGGGCTTACACCAGGGTAAATATGGCCTCTATTTGCACGAGAGCTTGGGCTGATCTGTGAGTCAGTAATTGCCTAATACGTAACGGAGGTTAGCGATTCGCTTCCCTCAGCAGAATCACCGGTCAGGTCAGATGTGGGTGAATCAACCCTATGATTATTAATCTGCCCCCCCCCCCCCCCAATTTCTGTGCCCACTGAGCCCACGGGCCAGGAGCTTTCTCGACTGAAGTGGCCTCTGCAAGGGCCGTATTATGCCAATTATGCTAGCGGAATCCGCATCCCCCCTTTCTCTGTTATTTATGGACCTGACAGACGGCCCTGCGTAGGAGGGGCATCAGCTGGTGTGTGGGAATGACGTGTCGGGGTTCCCTCCATGGGGGACATCTCGATAGCAGCGAGGGAATGCATTGCACGAAACAACATCCTGCTATGCCCAGTATAATCACTCCCACAATCACTTTGAGCGTTGTCTGGAGCCACCCCCATGGGAGCCACGACCACAACGAATCCCACCACCCCCATGAAGAATCCTCCTTGATGTTCTTGACTAGGGTGTGGAGGTCCGTGAGCTGGCTCTGCACTTTACGGGTATTGTCTGTGAGATTAAAGCAACACATGCTGTGGACAGATTTGCAACCCAAATGATGTAACAACAGAAGGTAGTCTATAGCTGCTCGATTGGAGAAAGTACAGAGGAGGGCAACCAGAATGATTAGGGGACTGGAACACCTTCCTTACCATCTGAGGCTGCATCGGTTGGGCCTTTTCACTCTTGAACGACGGCGTCTAAGAGGTGACCTGATTGAAGTTTATAAAATCATGCACGGTGTGGACAAGGTAGATAAGGAAAAACTGTTTTCCCTATCGCACAACACTAGAACTAGGGGACACTCCATGAAACTTTTGGGTACTAGTTCTCAAACAAATAAGAGAAAGTACTTTTTCACCCAGAGGATTACTGGTCTATGGAACTCCCTGCCAGAAGAAGTGGTGACAGCTGTCAGTCTTCACAGCTTTAAGAAAGGATTAGACAAGTTCATGGAGGACAAGGCTATCAATGGCTATAATTATGGCTACCTAAGGACAACCTCCGGGTTGGAGAGATAGGCAGGATATCTCTCAATGCCATTTCCAGGGAATCCTAAGCAGGTGAAGGCATCTCCTTGGGAATACCCTGAAGGAAATGGTGAGCCACTGTGTGAGACAGAATGCTGGACTGGATGGGCTGTGGCCTGTTCCAGCAAGGCTGTTCTTATGTTCTTATGTTCTTATGATTGTCTAGGATGGCATGGTGAAGCTCTGCCTGCTCCTGGTTGAGCAGCGCTATTGCTGAGGAGGTATGGTTAATGGCCTTTGCTAATCCGCAAGCCAATTGACCAATTCTCCGAGTGTTGCCGACGGCTAAGCCTGGCACGCCAAGTATGCTGACTGCCAGCGAGACGTACTCAGCTGGACTCAGAACCCTAATGTTGCTATCACATGAGCTGTCTAGCTGGGTGGCACGAGTGCGCCGTATGGGTGCGGAAACATTTGTGCTTGGAACAATCATATCCCTAGTGGGGAGTAACAATGTCAAGCGACTGATACAACATATGGAATCTGATACATTTGCGGGAATGTAGTTCCAAGTGTACTGATTGCATCTAAAGAACCAACCTGAAGGTAGGGTAACATGAGCATACATAGAACCAAGTGTCTCTGGGTTATTACAAGTCCAGTTGCTGCTGCCAGCGTCAAGGCAGCGGCGCCGAGTCCGGCCGACTGCGGAGCAGCCGGTCATTCGAGCACAAGTAGAGTTCGGGCTCACCGCCACTCGAGGGGTGTGGAGAGTGGCTGCATCAGCCGGCAAAGTCATAGTCAGCTGCATTCCCCAGCGAGCGTATGCTGTGAAACTTGTTGGAAGAAACGGACCGAAAATCCGCCTCACCAGCCAGTCGCCATCCCTGGTGTGCGTGTCTGGAGTGTGGCACACTGGGATAAGACAGGTGCTCAGAACTGAGGCAGAACCGATGTTCTGCTTCAGGCAAACATCGGACTGGTTGACGAGACCCGCCAACCTTTCCCATAGATTGTAGTGCATCCGGGCAGAGAGATCTCCGCCTGGCATCAGATCGCTGGCCTTTAGTGATGCTGCCTGAACGCCTCCCCCCGCAAGTAGGGAGTGGGTCAGGATGATGGTGACTGCCACGGTGTTGGCAGTGATCAGGGCAAGGACTGCAGCCACGAGGTTCTCCGGTGTCGGTTCCCTGTCCTCGCATCGGATGGCGTCCTGGGCCTCATTGCAAAGGGCCTTGACCATCCCCCAGGTGATCTTCGGCGCTGTCGTCTGTGGCCGCTTCTTCTGTCGGGTCCTCTCGGTCAGGGTGAGGTCCTCCATCTCCGGGATCGGACTCGGGTCGGCCTGGGTCCACGCCATGTGGCTCCAAATGAGGCTTAACGCACCGAGCTGGAATCCAAATGACACCTGTAGGAGACATAACTGCAGCATACCCTCTTCCCCAGGTTACGAGTGGCGCCGGGCCCCTCCAGGAAGGGTCCGGTGGCACTCGGTAACGAACAAGCGGTAGCGGGAGAGCTTCCGAACGGCGGAAGTGTTTCTCCTGCGGTGTGCAATCGGAAAAAACATTAAGGTGATTGTAGGTGAACAACACCTTATTCAGACAATGCTGTGCCTGACCCTGTGACTTGGGGAGGGCTGGTGGCTCCCCCCTTTCTGTTTGTTTGTCAATGTAGGACTTGAGCGTCCGATTGACTCGTTCCACAATCGCTTGCCCCTGCGGATTGTAAGGAACGCCAAAAGTATGCTTAATGTCCCAGGTGGCCATGAAGTTAACCAACTGCCTAGAGCTGTAGGACGGGGCGTTATCGGTTTTCACATGCCGTGGTTTGCCCATTGCCGCGAAGCAGGCAAGGAGGTGCTGCTCCACGTGGGAAGCATTCTCCCCTTTTTGCGCTGTCGCCCAAACGAATTGCGAGAAAGTATCAATGCAAACGTGCATGTACTGCCATCTGCCAAACTGCGGGACATGTGTGACGTCCATTTGCCACACCTGGTTAGCCTCTGTCCCTCGTGGGTTGAACCCCCACGAGGGCCCCCCCCCGGTGCCCCTGCACAATGCTGGCAAGA
Organism: Bradypodion ventrale; assembly: GCA_035047345.1. Classification (NCBI taxonomy): domain Eukaryota; kingdom Metazoa; phylum Chordata; class Lepidosauria; order Squamata; family Chamaeleonidae; genus Bradypodion; species Bradypodion ventrale. Next base: position 333,788,122 of record JAWDJE010000002.1, read on the forward strand.
GCGAACAATGCCTTGGGCTTGAGAAAGTGGCAGGTTAAACTGTCTGGCAAGCGCTTTGGCATTCTGATGAAAGAATGCATGACTCTGAATTGGAGTAGTGAAAACACCCAAAACTGACCGTTGCTGAATTTCCTTTGCGGCCGCATCCGCTCTGCTATTGCCCATGGAGATTGGACCCGGTAGGTCCTGGTGACTTTGGATGTGGGCAATATAGAGCGCTTCCGTGCGGTTTCGCAAGTGAAATTGAGCTGTGAGGAACAGACTCAGCAAATTTTTGTCTATCGCGGGAGTGATGTATGCTCCCGGTAGACTGTGAAGCAAATTTCTAACATACTGACTGTCAGTAATGATGTTGAGGCGCTCTTTGGCGAAGGTGCGCAAGGCAAGGTTCACCGCTGCCAACTCTGCCCGCTGTGCGGACTTCTGTGGAAGAGTTAGCAGTGTGCGCCAAGCCTGGCCCTCCTGCCAAGTTATGACACCATATGTGCGACCCCCATCAGTAAAACTGTTCTGGCCCCCTGAAGTGGAACCAGCGAGATCAATTCATACAAGGTGATTGTCTGCGTTTGAACATAAGAACATAAGAACAGCCTTGCTGGAACAGGCCACAGCCCATCCAGTCCAGCATTCTGTCTCACACAGTGGCTCACCATTTCCTTCAGGGTATTCCCAAGGAGATGCCTTCACCTGCTTAGGATTCCCTGGAAATGGCATTGAGAGATATCCTGCCTATCTCTCCAACCCGGAGGTTGTCCTTAGGTAGCCATAATTATAGCCATTGATAGCCTTGTCCTCCATGAACTTGTCTAATCCTTTCTTAAAGCTGTGAAGACTGACAGCTGTCACCACTTCTTCTGGCAGGGAGTTCCATAGACCAGTAATCCTCTGGGTGAAAAAGTACTTTCTCTTATTTGTTTGAGAACTAGTACCCAAAAGTTTCATGGAGTGTCCCCTAGTTCTAGTGTTGTGCGATAGGGAAAACAGTTTTTGCTTATCTACCTTGTCTACACCGTGCATGATTTTATAAACTTCAATCAGGTCACCTCTTAGACGCCGTCGTTCAAGAGTGAAAAGGCCCAACCGTTGCAGCCTCAGATGGTAAGGAAGGTGTTCCAGTCCCCTAATCATTCTGGTTGCCCTCCTCTGTACTTTCTCCAACTCCATAATATCCTTCTGGAGGTATGGCGACCAGAACTGTACACAATATTCCAGATGGGGCCTCACCATAGATTTATAAAGAGGCAAAATGACACTTGCTGACTTATTTTCTATACCCTTCCTAATGATCCCTAACATTGAGTTTGCTTTTTTCACTGCTGAGGCACACTGGGTTGACACCTTCATTGAGCTGTCCACCAGGACACCAAGGTCCCTTTCCTGGTTTGTCGCAGAGAGTTCAGACCCCATCAGTTTATAAATGTAATTGGGGTTTTTTGCCCCAACATGCATCACTCTGCACTTACTGATGTTGAAGCTCATTTGCCACTGTTTTGCCCACTCCCCCAGTGTCAAGAGATCCCTCTGGAGCTCTTCACAATCTCTCACAGTTTTCACTACCCTGTATAATTTAGTGTCGTCAGCAAATTTGGCTACCTTGCTTTTTACTCCTACCTCTAGATCATTTATGAAGAGGTTGAAAAGCAGGGGTCCCAGTACTGAACCTTGGGGGACCCCACTCTTTACTTCCCTTCACTTGGAGAAGTGTCCATTTAGTGCTACCCTCTGTTTCCTGTCCCTTAGCCAGTTGCTGATCCAGGACAAGACCTGTCCCTTTATTCCATGACTGGTAAGTTTATTCAAGAGCCTTTGGTGTGGGACCTTGTCAAAAGCCTTCTGAAAGTCCAGATAAACAATGTCAACTGGATCCCCCTTATCCACATGCTTGTTGACACTCTCAAAAAATTCCAACAGATTAGTGAGGCATGATTTGCCCTTGCAAAAGCCATGTTGGCTCTCCTTTAGCAGTGCCTTCTCTTCTATGTAACTATTAATTCTGTCTTTTAGGATGGTTTCCATCACTTTACCTGGGACACATGTCAAACTGACAGGCCGGTAATTTCCTGGATCACCCCTGGATCCTTTTTAGAAAATTGGTGTTACATTCGCTACCTTCCAGTCATCAGGCACAAAGCCTGATTTGAGGGAAAGATTATATATTTTGGCTAGGATATCAGCAATTTCATCTTTAAGTTCCCTGAGAACTCGTGGAAGTGAGACAAGTCTGGGGTCTTTTGGCAAGTGGTATGCCAAGCATCCGGTGAATCCCTCCAAGGCAATTGGAAGCGAGTCACCGAGCTGCATCAGCTGCTGAATTTGCTCTTTGGTGAATGGGACCACGATTTTTGCTAAGTCGTGCCCTGAGATGTCCCTAGCTCTCAGCCGTCCGCGGTAGATCACCGCGGAGACCAGCTCTTGGGGAGGAACGATGTTTCGGGAAGAGGTGTTCGGTAAATACACCCATTCCACGATACTCGCTCCTTTCTCGGAGTCCACTCCTAGGGCTCCGGTGAACATGGATCCGGCCCGAACGATGTACAAGTTCAGGATCGGGGCATATGGCCCCTGAGCAATCCTGTCCACCCACCTTTGGCTGAGAATTTGGTTGACTTTCTTGAGAGCCAAGCGTGCCTCTCGAGGAATTCGTATCCGGTCTGCCGGCTGCTTGCCTAGCGTTAGCAGCGAGAAGAGCGGTTTCAAAAGATCCGTATCCAATCTGAAGTACGGTCTGGCCCAATTAATGTTACCCAAAACTTGCTGCAATTCTACCAAGGTGACTGAGTCTTTTAAGTTGATCTGGGGCAAAACGGGTGCTGCGAAAGAGCGGAGAAGCCGATGACCCAAGTATGAGAAGGGCTCGGTTCTCTGCACTTTCTCTGGGGCAATGAGTAACCCTTTTTCCCCCAGGCTGGCCTGGAGGTCTGTAAACATTTCGCTGCCAAGTTGCGGCGCTGCGACCAAGATATCATCCATGAAATGGCATACTAAAGCTGTGGGGTGAAGGTTTCGAAACTTTGCCAGTGCGTTGTGAACATAAATTTAGCACAGGGTGGGCGAATTGAGCATCCCCTGTGGCAAATATTTCCACGTGTAATGCTGCGTGGGCTCACTGTGGTTCACAACCGGCACCGTAAAGGCGAACCTTTCCCGGTCCCTGGGGTCTAAGGGAATGGTGTAAAAGCAATCCTTTAGGTCTACGACCAGGATCTCCCAACCCTCGGGAATCATATTCGGATTTGGGATGCCGCATTGAAGCGGACCCATTGGCTGTATACATTTATTGATCTCCCTGAGATCGTGGAGGAGTCGCCACTTCCCCGACTTTTTCTTGATGACAAAAATGGGCGAATTCCAAGGACTAGTGGACTGCTCTATATGTCCTGCGTCTAGCTGTTCTTTAACCAGTTGCTTTAGGGCGACTAATTTCTCCCCTACTACCGGCCATTGTTCCACCCAGACTAGCGTGTTGGTAAGCCATTTAAGTGGCAACACCATTACCCAAAGGTAAGAGTGGCACCGTATTGCTGTAAAATGTCTCGCCCCCAAAGGTTGATGTGCACGTCCAGAATGTGTGGCCGAATGACCACTGTGCCGTCAGCCTTGGGGATCGTGACTTCCACCCACTCCCGGCTTCTAAACGCTTCTTGGATGCCGCCTACCCCCCACACATCGGAGACCGGCTCAATGGCCCACTCTCGCGGCCACTGGCTTTGGCTGACCACGCTGACGTCAGCTCCGGTATCCAGCAACCCTGAGAATGATTTTTTATTCAAAAATACCTCGATAACTGGTCGCTGTTTCCACTCTATGTTGGTCTCCACTGTCGCTAAGACCTGGTATCCTTGCACTGCCTCACTTGCGCTCGAGTGGTCTTCTGACCCAGACCCTGCGCTGTCCCTGAGCCTTCCCTGGCTATCTGCTGGCGAGTTACAAGGAACCATAATCAGTTGCGCTAGTGTGTCTCCCTTGTGAATGGTTTGGGGTAGGTGCGTCCAGAGTTGGACTTGGAGAACACCCGAAAAATTGGAGTCAATGACTCCCGGAATTACAAGAATTCCGCGTGCTCCTGCTACACTGCGAGGCAAAACTAAGCCTATGCAGCCCTTGGGCAGGGGTCCCATGTACTGGGAATCCACCAGATAGACTGTGCCTGGCAAGTCGCATGTAACGTCCGCCTGGCAAGTCAATTCTAGCCCTGTACCACCCTTGGGGCTGGCCTGCGCCTTCGCAATGCCCGGAATGTGAATGGAATCTAATCCAGCTCTGGCTCGCCCAGAGCGAGGGAAGCCTCTGTTTGGACCGGGGCCAGAGACGTGCCCGCGTTCCGGTTTCCCGAATTCGGACAGAATCTGGACCAATGGAAGCCTTTATTACACTTCGGACATGGGGTGGTTGGAGCCTTGGAACGGCCGGAATGTTGTCCGCCGCTCTTGGATCGGCAGTCCCTAGCGAAGTGACCGACCTTGCCACAATTGTGACATGCCCCTTTGTTCTTGTTCTTGGGTCTCCTACCCCCTTGCACCGCTGCTGCCAGCAGACCCATTTTGTAAGAGTCCGTGCCAACGTCGGCGCAAGCTCTAATCATGTCCGTGAGAGTCAAGTCGGGACGATTGCCCAGTGACTGCAAGATCTTACGGCAGTCAAGATTGGCGTTGTCTTTGGCCAATTTCATCATGAGCTCTTGTTGGGCTTGCTCATTATCGATCTGCCTACTAATCGCTTCCTCTAAGCGATTGATAAAGTCCACGTAGGACTCCTGGGCGCCCTGTTTGACTGCGGTGTAATTTTTGGCCGCTTTGCCAGTTGCTGGGACTTTGAGGAAAGCCCTGAAGGCCGCCTCAGCTGACATCTGGAGAGTGGCGAGTGGCAGGGCGGTCTGTGCATCGATGGATTCGAAGGCACCTGAGCCATATAACTGGTCAGAAATTACTGCCCCTCCCATCCTGGCAGCCCTTGCCTGAGCCTCGAGGCGATACTCGCTGTCCCATAGCAAATACTGGCTGGGGTTGAGCATCATCCGCATGACGGCTTTCCAGTAGTGCGGGATGAACATGGTGTTCTCACACACTTGCTGAAGCGTGCCCCTAGTGAACCGACTCTGGAGTCCTGTCTCTGGAATGGCCTTCCGTATAGCCATGAGGAGCTTATACGGGACTGGTGAGTGAACTACCTGCTGCTGCCCTGTGAGGGCATCCATTTCCAAGCGAATTGGACAAATCTGACTAAGCTCAGCTAGTTCTTCTGCTGGCAATTCCCCCTTCCTGATCTCTTCCTCAACTGTGCGCTGAAGGGCACTCTTAGTTCGGGAACCTGTAGCTGTCAGAGAAGCGCCAGCGCTCCCCATACCATGCATTCCACCGGTGATGTCTGCAGCTGTCACCGCGGGAAAGCTCCCTACACTACTCTGCTTAAACTGAAATGACGGATAGAGCGCCGTGGGCGCCGATGGTTCTGCTGACGCTGGGGGTTCCTTAGCCTCTACCCGGACTGGATCTACCTCTGCTAAAAGTTTCCTACATTTGCTCCATGTGCGAATTATGCCTTCTGGAGCTTTCGGGGGTTGCTGAATGCAGACTCCTATCTGATCCCAGAGCTGAAGGGTTAACGTACCTGCTTCTGGGTAAAGCAGGCAGTGTTCCCTCAAGAACACCAAAAGCCGCGCTAGTTCTCCACTGTGAAAGCTTATCTGATATACCCTGGCCAGGATTTTGAATTCATCCTCATGAATTCTTTGACTAGCGGACGGACGTTGCCGCTGAGGACAAGTCCCCATATTACCTGCGGGGTCCTTTGAAGTCTCCTTCTCGGGACGATTCGACGCGTCTGTAGTTCAGGCAATAGGTTTTGCGTGACGAATCTCTGGGTAGAGCTCGGAGCGTGGACTGCCGCCACGGGCCCTCGGTGGCCTCTGCGCTGTCAGGGGTTCACAGCCGACCCTGAGCGGAACGCGTTTTTCCGTGCTGCAAGCCGCCACGAAAGCCGGAGCAAGCTGTAGGATGCCTCTCTGAAATGCCTCGTCGTGGAGCTGTCTTCCCGATCGGCTGGCTTTCCGACCGGGCTGCCGCGCTGTCCTCCGGGATGATCGGACACGGTTCTAGCGTAGAACCGAACCACGTTGATCGCTTACTCTTGGGTAAGATCATGTCGGGGTCACCAGATGTTGGATTGGGGCCGTGAAGCGGCCCTTGAGGTCCCGGAGGAGACTGGTCGAGTAACGACACGAGGCAAGATGGAGCGAAGACCAGTGGTTTATTGAGGAAAAGACATCATCATATATAGGAATTCAAGGCAACGTGTGACACAATCGTCATCTAACAGAAAATCACATCACCGATTTACCCGGGATAATGGGGAATCTCTCTTGGGGAAGTTAATTAACTAGGGCAAACACTGACAGGGGAAATCCATTGTTCGGGGCTTACACCAGGGTAAATATGGCCTCTATTTGCACGAGATCTTGGGCTGATCTGTGAGTCAGTAATTGCCCAATACGTAACGGAGGTTAGCGATTCGCTTCCCTCAGCAGAATCGCCGGTCAGGTCAGATGTGGGTGAATCAATCCTATGTTTATTAATCTGCCCCCCCCCCCAATTTCTGTGCCCGCAGAGCCCACGGGCCAGGAGCTTTCTCGACTGAAGTGGCCTCTGCAAGGGCCGTATTATGCCAATTATGCTAGCGGAATCCACACACACACACACACACACACACACACACACACACACACACACACACCATTGAGTTGGACTCACCTTCAAACCCAACATGAGGATCCCTTGAAAGAAAACTTTAAAAAGAGGTCTAGAACAGGAATACAGCCCTTGGAGTCCCCGTTTCCCTCCGGAAGGAGAAAAGGAAGGGACTTATTTTGGAAGAGGTTCTTTGTTAAATGCATAGAGTCAGCATTCATAGAGAGGAAGGGAACACTGTGGATAGGAAGTGAGAGACAACTCTTCACTTCCTATCCACAGTGTTCCCTTCCTCTCTAGGAATGCTGACTCTATGTATTTAACCCTTTGCAGTCATGTGAAGAAGGAATCTTCCGTAAACATGGGTATTTCTTGCTTTTTACATGTTTTTCCTTGAACCGGACAGGACAGCTTGAATCCGGGAAAATCACAGAAAAACGTGACTTATGGCAACCCTATCCTTAAGTCGTGTCTGCCTCTAGGTCCATGGAGGAACAGAGTACATGAATGGGTGGGGGAGTATTTTAGTAAGCTTTGTTGGCCATTGCAATAACATTAATAGTAGGAAGTGCCATAGTACTAAACTTCCCCCACTCACCCACCCACCCAAGTACAAAGCAGTACAATTAACAAACCAAGGGTTTGGGGACAGTCAAGAAAGCTGAAATTCAAGTCAATACAACTTTGCAGTAATACATGAGACAAAAGGAAGATTAACGAGATGTTGGGGTGTTTTTTTTCCCCTTAACATTGGTGTTTAACAGATAACATAAAGAGGTGATCTAGATCAGTGGTTCCCAATGTGGGACCCACACTCCACAGGGGGGCTTCAATTCCTAGAGGCCTAAGTCAGTACATTGGCTGATCAGTGCTTTGGGGAATTGACTGAGGCTTCTGGGATTTGAAGTCCAAAAACCAAAGGTTGGGAAACACGGATCTAGATGTTTCACATAGATGAATTGGAAAAATCTTACAGACTGGTTTGGAAGAAGCAAAATACCATCGTTTGGTGCTGCTGCATCCAAAGGCAAAATAGCTACAATGACATTCAGCCTCAAGTAGAAGAGAAAAGAAAAGAAAAAGATGAACCTTTCTACTACTTTTTGGCAGAAAGAGAACTTCTAAATTTAGTAAACAAATATACTGGGGAAAATAATAGATTAAATCCTTTGACATATTGACCTTTTTTTAAAAAAAGGAAATATGAGCTCTGTGATATTATGTCTCAATGAAATGCCAACTGGGACTTTCTGTGTTTCAATCCTGACCCTACACACCTTCTTCCTGGAGAGTTTTGTATACAACATCTGTTGGAGAAATTGCACGTAATGCTAAGAACAGCAACAATAATAACGTCCTATCAAGTCAATGCTGACTTAAGTTTTCTAAGTAGAGAATACATAGGTGTAGTTTATCATTCCCTTTTAATTGGGCCGCTCTGGGATTGTGCGGCTTGTCCATGACTACACAGGCTGGCTCTTCTGCCTGGAGGCACAGTGAGGAATTGAACTCCCAGTTTCTGGGCATACCTGTCAACCGCGGCTCCGGAAAATCCAGGACCTGCACAGAACGGTTCTGTGCAGGTCGCTTTTTACGCATGCGTAAAAGCCTTCTACGCATGCGTAAAAGTGACTTGCACAGAACCATTCTGCGCAGCTCGCTTCTACGCATGCGTAGAAGGCTTTTACGTATGCGTAGAAGGCTTCTACGATCCCCTTCTGCACAGAAGCCTTCTACGCATGCATAGAAGGCTTTTACGTATGCGTAGAAGGCTTCTACGATCCCCTTCTGCACAGAAGCCTTCTACGCATGCGTAGAAGGGTTCTACGCAAGCGTAGAAGGCTTCTACGATCCCCTTCTGCACAGAAGCCTTCTACGCATGCGTAGAAGAGTTCTACGCAAGCGTAGAGGGGTTCTACGCATGCGTAAAAGCCTTCTACGCATGCATAGAAGCAAGCTGTGCAGAAGGGATGCACAGTAACGCCTTTCCCCCGCTGCCAAATTCTGGGGTTTTGGCAGCTCCGGGCGGGAAATGGCGAAAATCAGCACCGAAAAATGGGAAATCCCGGCCAATCCAGGAAGGTTGACAGGTATGCTTCTGGGTCTGCAGCCAAATACCTAAACCACTGAGCTACCTTGCTTCCTTTATCTGAGATACCAGGGCTAAAGGCAATGAAGACCATAGGCATTGAACCTCAATGTTTCTTACTATCCAGCATAGCCCAAAAAAGAAGATCAAAAGCTTCTATCTCTGTTCCACATCGATCAGTCTGAAATTAGAATGATAACTAGTGAAGCTGGGAAAGAGCCAGCACTAATGCACGTTTTTATAGGAACTTGTTATTTTATATCTATTGAACGAGTTAATCACCAAGCATATATGAGTGTGCAATGTTTTCCTCTTGTTCATCACCGCATCTGTGCTCTTGATGGGAAATATGCTCAGGACTATCACGCACAAAACATTATTTTAGGAGTATATTTTCTTCTCTTCTGCGCATTGTCTTGATTTGAAGCAAGCTAATTAGCTTGTTTCCTGAGCAAGACCAGACTGACATTTAATGCAACAGTTTTACCCAGATGACTCACTAGTGTCATGCCAACCCATGTCAAGCTGTGTCCTTCTACACAGGAAATTTGACGTTTCAGTTTTTCTGAGAAAACCAGGTTACACGTTGCCTAGATAGAAAGGAATAATCAAATAGTTTTGGGTGCCCTTTGCCCATGGAGACATTCTCATTTCCCTTGTGTTTCATTAGTTCTATTCAGCCCTTCTGATAATTATGTATTTTATAATAAAATCTATATTATATAATAAAAATTGGACATTGACTAAAGCATCTGAAATGAGAATTGAAGCTTTTGAAATGTGGTTTTACAGACGGCTGCTAAGGATATCATGGGTTGATCGTATGACTAATGTAGAAGTATTGCGCTGGATAGATAAAGAACAAGAACTGTTGAAGATAAAATATAGAATACTCCAACTCACTCTGCAAGGAAAGATCCCTGGGAAGAGAGGCCCTGAACATAGATGGACTCCATGGCTGAAGAACCTGTTCCAAGAAGTTTTGAACAGGAAGACAAGGTTTCCCTTGCTCGAAAGCCAGTCGTATCCAACTCTAGGGTTCAGTGCTCATCTCTGTTTCAAAGCCAAAGAGCCAGCGCTGTCTGCTTCTGCAGACGTTTCCGTGTTCATGTGGCAGGCATGACTAGACACAAGAGCGCACGGAACACTGTTACCTTCCCAACAAAGTGGTACCTATGTATCTACTTGCAATTTCTTGCTTTCAAACTGCTAGGTTGGCAGGAGCTGGGACAAAGACGGGAGCTCATTCCGTCCTGCAGTACTCGGGAATTGAACTGCTGACCTTCCGCCTCCCAGTCAGCGTCTTAGCCACTTGAGCCACTGCAGTCTCTCAGGAAGACTATTGCCACAATGATAGTCAACATCCAGAATGGATACGGCACCTGAAGACGAAGAATAAAATCTGTGCAACCTTTCAGTATAAATATTCCAAGAGACGTTTACATAAGAAAAGTAGAATAGGGTTAATAACCGTAGAATGACTACATTTATATATAAGTAGATACTTGTATCTTTCTATCAATTAATAGATAGAAAGATCAGCAGCTAAAAGTAAATATAACCCTGATCAAAAGCACTGAAGTTAGGGATACACACTGGCCTCTTCACAACATCTGTGCCTAAACAAGGGCAAACAGATTTGTAACTAACCAGTCTTCTGCCCTTTTGGAGAAACCCTAACCTTATCTTTGTCCACAACCATGTTAGTATTTGCATTTTATGGAATAAACTACCTGCAGAGCTGAGGCAAGGTCCCTCTCTAACACCATTTTAAAGGGGCTTTAAAACTCACCTGTATAATGAGGCAATGGTTAAGCTGTAGTACCACAGGGAAAAACTGCTCATGATATGAGTTCAAACCTACTGGGCTCAAAGTTAACTCAGCCTTCTATCCTTATGAGGTTGGTGAAATGAGTACCCAGCCTGTTGGGGGCAAAAATGCTAATTAACTTGTGAACCACCAAGAGAGTGTGCTAAGTGTTATGGGGCGGTATATAATTGTAATTGTTATTGCTATCCTCTCCCTTTCTAGGTCCTTGTTTCTACTGACACAGCAAGTAGGTTTATTCAAGGGGGGGAACAATTTATATTTGTTGGGGGAACATGGGGGAGATGTCTAAGTCCAATTTCTATCCTTTCCATCTTTCTCTTTCTACTCTTCCTCCTGGCACCAGAACTTGCTTTAATGTTGACTGCTAGGGAATAGGACAGTGGTGGTGAACCTATGGCACGCGTGCCAGAGGAGGCACTCAGATCCCTCTCTGTGGGCATGCATGCTGTTGCCCCAGCACAGAGTTTGCCCCACCCCTCTGACCAGCAGCCCAATGGAAGCATTTCCTCCCTCCCCCAGCAGAGAATTCGCCCTGCCCCTATGCCCAGCAGCCCAATGGGAGTGCTTCCTCCCTTCCCCAGCACAGAGTTAGCCCCACCCCTCTGTGACATGGATGGCAGCCTGTTGAGTTTGTGTGTACTCGTTCTCTAAAAGATTTCGCAGCACTGGCATAGGATGTTGGCCAACTGCAGAAATAACTCTCCAAATAGAATAAACTTTAATGTCTCCTGGCTGGAGGGAGAAGTGGCCTCAGCTGCCGGGGCTCAGCGGTTTTAGGAACTTCGCCACTGTTTTGTAATGTCTCTGTTAGGTTTTGAAATGCTTTTCTCTTTGCACTTTTGTGGGATCCGCGCATATAATTGGCATACTGTCCCTGACAGAACCACGGCTTGGGGGAACACTCCTTGGAGCCTGGTTCCGAAGGGACAGACATTGGGGAGCGGATTAATAGTCATAGTTTAATTCACCGATCGCTGACCTGGCAGGCAGTTCGGACAGTAGAGGGCAAAAGATCACCGGGTGATGAACTCGATAAGCATGTAATGGGTAATCTTGTATCCGCAGAGACTCTGAGTCCAAGAGTCAGCTTAGGCACATGTTTACTCCCGAGAGCAGTAGACAATGCATGTCCCCCGGTGAAGTCACCCCTGATGAGTAACGTGTAATCTTAAAGTGCAGACCTGCAGCTTTCCTGTAACTGCCACGCACAACCTATGCACGCGGTCGAGCTAGGCAGGGTATAAAGATTAGAGCCTTCTGATCAATAAATGCTGGTCTTCGCTCCATCTTGCCTCATGTGTCTTTACTTGACCAGTCTCCTCCGGGACCTTCCAGCCCGTATCGGGCCCCGATCCAACACACTTTTATGATGTATATTGTTTGTATGATGACATGACATTGTGACTTATGTATTATTGCTATATGTTACTGTATTGTATTATATTTTGTACTTTATTTTTTACTCGAGCCCCTGGCTTAAAAAGGTTGAGAACTCCTGAACTAGAAGATCCTGTGTTATAGAACAAATGAACTGGTGTCTGTTCAAAACTTCCCAGCTTTCAGGGGACCAAACCTCCCAATGAGTTCCTATTGTGTTGCAAGATAGGAGGAATGTGTCACCTGTGACGTAAACTCACAGAATGCTTCTAATTTCAAATGAAACTTCCAGGGAACATTTCAGGCCTTGTCAGCCTGCAGGGGAAACTATCTTTTTGCCAAAATCTTGATTGGCATCTTGGGGCTGAGATGTATTCATATTACATGGCCTCAAGGTATCAAATGCAAGAATTCCAGTTTCATATGCGCAGCGGCAGGAGTAGAGGTCTTCTCAACATGAAACACATTGTCCAAAGGAACAGCTCCAGATAAACATTACCTAGCAACCAGAAAGGCTGACACTCAATAACCTTCAAGGAACTGTGGAGAAACACAAAGGCGTTTTTGTCCCAAAGTTTCTAAGAGCACAAGTTGGAATTGTTTCCAAATTTAGATGCCAAATTGGGGTCTCGGCTCAAACAACTCCTGGGGTGGAAAAAACATTTAAAAAAAATTTAAACCCACTTTTAAACTCCTGTCCAAAGTTAAACAGACGGAGATGACATTCTTCATCTCATTTTAAACCCACTTTTAAACTCCTGTCCAAAGTTAAACAGACGGAGATGACATTCTTCATCTCATTTGTTTACTGGCAGCTGTTCTGTCATAAAAATGGAGAGAAGTAAGCTTTCCACCTAGGTCAGTGATGGTGAACCCTTTAGAGACCGAGTGTCCAAACTGCAACCCAAAACCCACTTATTTTTCGCAAAGTGCCAACACAGCAACATGGGAGGGAGGAAGCACTCCCATTGGGCTGCTGGGCAGAAGGGTGGGGCAAACTCTGTGCTGGGGCAACTGCATAGGTGCCCACAGAGAGGGCTCCGAGTGTCACCTCTGGTACGTGTGCCATAGGTTCAGCTTTGTTTCTTGCCAAGTGTGAGAAAAACAAGTTTCTGTCATCATTAATATAGTAAATAAGATACAAAGGTTATTGATATTTAAAGCGTTTTCCAATTTTCCCTATAATCTTCACGGGGCAAGAATGTAAAAACACTTATTGGAGTGTAGCTGCATAACACAGTGATACCACTTTACCTGCCAGTGTTTCTTCCAAGAGAATCCTGGGATTTGTAGTTTGACCCTAGAGCTCTCTGGTGGGGAATTTTACCCTCACTAAGGAGCCCTGTTGGCGCAGTGGTAACCAAAATGCTGTGAGTTCGATCTTGACCAGGGATCAAGGTTCACTCAGCCAAACGCTAATTAGCTTGTGAACTGCCCAAAGAGGGGACTAAGCATGATAGTGTGGCATACAAGTGCGATTGCTTTGCTTTAAACTAAAAATATCAGGATTCCTTTAAAAAGAACTATGGTAGTAAAAGTGACCTCAAGCTAATATCATTATCCAGTCTCTGTCTCATTTTGTCTTTGTTTCTTTCCATTGTCAATTTGTGGCTTTTGATATCCAGTTAGACTGATGCGATATATACTTTATCAATATACACCCACATTTTATGCAAGTTCTAGGAGCCTCCTTATAAATATTTGTTTGTTTGTTTTGTTTTGTTTACTAGTTCAGATTTATATTGCTACCCACTCACCGTAGCAACTTAGGGCGGCTTACAAACAATACATTACATTACAATATGTTGATAGAGGCTCAGGGGGAGGAGCGGCGAAGTCCTCAACCAGCCCTGACTTCTTCTTCCCCTGGCCATTGGTTGTGGGGGAATAGCTACAATGGTCTACTACTTGAAGTTGTTTTATGTTTGAAGAGCTCTTCAAGGTGACTCTGATGTAAAGAACTGTAAGAAGGCAGAATAGTGGCCTTCTCATTGTCCATTAATAATAAACATCTAATCATAATATTGTCCACTGTAATAAGATATAGTGGCCAGAACCCTTTACATTGATGTGAATACCTTACCTAATCACATAAACCACAGTGGGAAATTGGAGTTAAGTAAAGACAGTCTGGCCAGGTTATCCTGCTATGGTAATAGAATAGACTTTACTGCCAGTGACTCAATGCTGAGTGTCAGGTGGTGAGTAACTAACCTGACCACCCTGACAAACATACCTGTCAAGTATCCCGTTTTCCCCGGGAAAACCCCTTATTATTACCCCTCTTCCCGCCCCCTCCCATTTTATTAATTTCCCCGTAATATCCCTGATTTTTTTTAAAAAAATCCTGACCGGAGCCCTCATAGGCGAAGCTGCATTATGTTTTTCCTGCCACCAGAGGTCGCTGTGGCTTTTCGCTTGTGGAAGGAAAGAGAGAAGGTGGTGGTGGGGGCCTTCTGTAGTTTCTTTTTCATTTCCCTTCCACATGGTCATGAAGGCTTTGTTTTTGCTGCTGGTAGTCAGAGCCACCATGGGACAGGAGTCTACTCTAGGTAAGCGATATTTCATATATGGAGATTAACTCCTCAGCTGCTGGGAGGCTTGGAAACTACAGAGGTTGCTTTATACTTTACTAATTCCCTTCCTTAAGATGGATCCGACATTCTCAGGTGTTGGTGCTTCAACTGGTTGCAGTGAGGAACAAATAGATTGGTTAATTTGGGGGAATTAATCCCTTGCTCCTCCACCCTAAGGGGGGGGGGTCTAGCCACGTGCAGGGCTAGTTCACCTTAGGGGGCTGGTTTACTATTCTGCTCTTTGCTTCCCAGAATTTTTTTAAAATTAAAAATGAGTAAACAAGATATAAAACAAAAGTCCCCCAAGAAGATGGGGAAAGGGTTCTTTGGCCCACACAGCTTTGTGCCCATTGCATCTACAATACCATCTAGCCATCTAATTTTTGGCCACCCCCTTCTTTTGTCCTCCACCTTTCCCAGCATCAAGGTTTTCTCAAGTGAATCCTCTCTTCTCATTTGATGTCCAAAGTACTTTAGCGTCATCTTTACTATTTGACCCTTAATGAGCAGTCGTGGTTGATTTCTTCTAGGATTGACCTATTTCTAACACCACATTTCAAAGGCATCTATTTTTCTGCGCTCTGCTTTCCTAATGGTCCAGCTCTCACACCCATACATTACCACCGGGAATACCATTGCTTTGACTATGCAATTTTTGTTTGCAAGGTGATGCCTCTACTTTTAACTATGTTCCCCTGGTTTCTCATAGCTTGTTTCCCAAGCATCAGTCGCCTTTTTATTTCACGGCTGCAATCACCATCTGCAGCGATCTTTGATCCTAAGAAAGTAAAATCTGCCAGTCGTATCCAACTCTAGGGTGCAGTGCTTATCTCCATTTACAACCAAAGAGCCAGTGTTGTCTGTGTTTGCAGACATTTTCAAGGCCATGTGGCAGGCATGACTAGAGCCCAGTAAGTCACATGGCTATATTTGACCACGCCCACAGAGGGGTGTGGCCAAAATTTCCCTTATTTTCAAATCCAAAACTTGACAGGTATGCTGACTAACAGCTTTGGGTACCGAAGTCCACAGGGAGGGTGATGATCCCCACTTGAATACATTTTGCTGGCAGGCAGCAGCTTCATCAGCCTGGGGCTGAGGAGGACCTTATGTGCCGAAAGGGCTTGCAGAACCAAATCAGTGGTATGGATGTCATGCTGTGATACAGAAGGTAGATGAAAGGCCACTGCATTATATTCTCAGGACAGTTTTTATGGCTGATCACCATGATGATTGCCAATATTTGGATTCGGATATGGCAGAAGAAGAAAGAAAGAGTTGCTACTTATATTCCTCATTTCAGGGAAGCACAATGAGTCTGAAGGATTAAGAAACAAAGCTTCATTTATCTTTCTGTGTCTTTTATTCCCCCAGAAAGAATACTCTCTACATTCCAAGTGTCACAAGGAAAATGGGGAAAATATTATCAATGGTTCAGGTGAGTGTTTGAGATACTTTTTAGGTACAGCTGTGCCATTGTGTTTCATCAAAAATAAACATGTTGTTGTTGTTGTTGTTGTTGATGGTGATGGTGATGGTGATGGTGATGGTGATGGTGATGGTGATGAGAACATTTTCTTGTTCAGACTTTCTTGAACCACTAAAGAATTATGGTCCCCTTACCTTTATTTGGACTTTACCAATTTTGGCACAAGTGAATGTGGAATATATAGTACAACAGAAGATGCTCAGTGTCTGCAAAATGGATGGAGATACTGTACCCATGTTTATCTTCCAATGACCAATCAAAAGGGGGGAGGGGGAAAAAGCTTGTGTAAAGACAATCAAATGCCTTTTCCCACTTTAGGAATGCCTTTACCTGTGATGTGATCTCAATACAGTATTTAGATTTGTTGACCCTCAGTTTGAGCAGAATGGCCAAACTTCTAGGTGATTAGCGTTTCTAATACAAACACTGGAACTCTGGCTGAGCAGGCCTTCCATCCTTGTGAAAGAAATCCTATATACATACTGGACAATTTTGTGAAGTGAAGAAGGGTAACTATGCTAGCATAAACAATCATATGCCTATCAGGGCATGTTGACTCAGATACAGGTAGTTGGAGTACCATGGAATATTCCTTCCCCCCCACCCCATGTCTGTTATATTGCTTCCTTACCTGTAGACCAGAGTACTCACTTCAAGTGGCAGGACATAACAAACAACACAGTTACTACTCCTTCCTCCATGCAGAGCCCTTGCCAGTCTAAAGACCTGTCAATCCTCCACTTACCTCTCCGGAGCAATCTAAGTCTGGAATGACTGCCTCCAAGGGGCCCACAGAGACTGACCCTATGGGAGGAGACATTAGAAGACACCTTCACCATAGCAGAAGTAACTTTCCTAGTTACACATATAGGCAAGGACTCTTTAGTGCAGTGATGGTGAACTATGGCACTCGAGTTGTTCTTGGACTTCAATTTCCAGAATCCCTGATCAGCAGGCATGCTGACTTGGGCTTCTGGTAATTGAGGTCCAAGAACAGCTGGAGTGCTAAGGATCACCATCGCTGTAGTGCAGGGGTTCCCAACCTAAGGCCTGCAGGCCAGATCCAGCCCATGGTGCAATTTCATGTGGCTCCCTGCCCCTCCAAGGGAATTTGAGAAACAAAATGGCCACCCCTTTGAAGCTGTTGGGACAAAATGACCACCCTGATCATGCAGGCAGGGCAAACTGGCTGTACAACCCTCAAAGCTGAATGAAAGAGCATGATCCGGCCCCCAGCTTGAAAAGGTTGGGAACCCCTGCTGTAGTTTATAGGCATCAGAAGGCGCTCATAGCCAGGAATGTAAGAAAACAGCCAGTCTCTGGAAGTGGGATTGACAAGAGAATCTGGGATCTATTGCATCATTATTCTTCCTTTGGGCACCCACAGCATCCTTATCCTCCAGAGACAAGGGTCTGTGGCTACTGCATCTCCACTCCTCTTATAGTAGGGACACATATGTGTCCTATTGCTTGATTTCTGCCTCAGGCAGCAAAGGAGCTTGGACCACCACCCCACCAAGTTATGCTCAGGCCTAGGTAAAGGTCACTCTTGCTTGAAAGCCAGTTGTATCTGACTCTAGGGTTCAGTGCTAATCTCTGTTTACAGCTAAAGAGCCAGTGCTCTGTGCATCTGCCATACCTGTCAACCTTCCCGGATTGGCCGGGATTTCACGGTTTTCGGCGCCGATTTGCAGCATTTCCTGCCCCTCGCTGCCGAAACCCCGGAATTTGGCAGCGGGGGAAAGGAGGTACTGCGCAGCCCTTCTGTGCAGGTCACCTTCTATGCATGCGTAGAAGGGTTTTACGCTTGCGTAGAACCCTTCTACGCATGCGTAGAAGGCTACGCTGTTTGCATAGAAGGCTACGCATGTGTAGAAGGGGGCTACGCAAGCGTAAAACCCTTCTACGCATGCATAGAAGGCGACCTGCGCAGAACTGTTCTGCGCAGGTCCCGGATTGGCCGGAGCCGCGGTTGACAGGTATGGCATCTGCAGGCTCTTCTTTGGAAATGTGGCAGGCATGATCTACCAACCTTCCAGTCATCAAGTTCAGCATCTTAACCACTAGGCCACCACAGCTCCTGCTCAGGCCTAACTTCACTTCAATTAATTTCTTCATGCATTCTTTGTCTTTAGTCATATAGCTGGAGCCAGCAAACTCCAACTTCTTCATTTGTCGCATACATAATGTCCTCAATAAATGGCTTCACTTCACCAATGATGATTTTAATATGCATTCTGTGCTTCCAGTTTCAACTCAAAATCAATTGCTTTTTCTTGCATGCCATCCTCTCCCCCACTCCAGTTTATGTTCTTGCTGTCCTGATTATGAAGGAAATGAAAACCTTGATACTTCTTATCTTAAAAGTGAAACAAATAAAACTCCCATCCAGCTGCCACAGCCAAATTCTATAGGGACAGCTGTTTCCATCATGGAGAGGATATTGTATATTGACTGCTATGAAAGATGCAAGACTGGCGGGTGGGATGAGGGGGGGGGGGAATGAAAATATCAAGTCAGTATCAAAAACATGGTTAAATATAGAGGGAGTCAAAGTCAGCCCTTCCAAATCTTTTTACCAGAACATCTGTCAATGATGCTTTCTCAGTAAAAAAAAAAAAAAGTTCTTTCCATCACATTTATGAAGATATTTGTTAAATTCCTATCAAAAGCAAATTGAATTTAATTGTAACCCATTTCTAACTATATATCCAAGTTATCCCCAACTCATTCCCTGAAGATTGCTATTGTTGGATATTTTAATAGCAAGTAGACTCATTCCTATTTTCCCCAGTCCTCCCCATTACTCCCTTCATCAAATAAGGGGCTGTGGTGGCTCAGTGGTTAAGACCCTCACCTTGTTAGCTGGAAGGCTGGAAGTCAGCAGTTTAAGATCTGGGTACTGCATGATGGATTGAGCACCCGTCTCTGTCCCAGCTCTTAGGGACATGAAAGGAGCCTCATTTGGGCATTCCCTGAGAGGTGTTTCTCCAGCAAAAATCCTTTAAACCCAGAATAATTTTTGATAAGAAATTATTATTATCAAATAAATCACTGAACAGTGATTCGGTGGCCGAACTCCAGTTGCTCAGCATAGTAAGTTATACTGGAATCAATGAGGATTTGGTTCAACTACTCCTCTTAAAGTTCCATTGATTCAAATGGACCTACTTTAACTGAAATTTATATGCAAAAGTAAAGGTAAAGGTCACCCTTGCTCAAGAGCCAGTAATATCCAACTCTAGGGGGTGGTGCTCATCTCTGTTTACAGCCAAAGAGCCAGCGTTGTGTTTCTGCAGATGTTCCCATGGTCATGTGGCAGACATAACTGGACAGTGGAGTGCATGGAACACTGTTGTGTTCTGTAAAGCTGTGCCTTTTACAATGTACCTAGCCATGTGGAAACAATGTAACCTTTCTGTGTGCAACATTATAACCTCCAGCTGTATCACTGTAACCCTTATAAGAGGACGCGAGCTAGTGACCACTAGATGGCAATAGCGAGCGTCCAGCTCTCATGGCCCAGACTCACCCTTGATCAGCAGCGCGGGAAGATTCCCGCCACCTCCTCACCTGGACAAGAAGGGCGTGACCCTCTATAGCGTCACGCAGACAGCAACCAATAGACTGTCAACGAGCCACATTCAAATGTATAGCCACTGTATATATTGAGCTACCCGTCCGCCATTACCACATGTTCCTCCGGATCATCATGCAATAAACCTGTGTTAAGCCAACCTTTCGGCTGTTTCATTGTCTTTGGTCCCATACACTAAATTGGCGATGAAGGTGGGATATGGCTGCCCACGGGACCAAGACATGCGCCAGTTTCGAACTCAAGAAACCGGGAGACTGGGAGATCTTCGAAATGGACTTCCAGGGAGCACTGGTGGAATCCGAAGTCACGGATGAGGCAAAGAAAAGGGCCATCTTCACCAGGATGCTCGGACAAGAAACCAAGAGAACCTTGGTGGACCTGATCGCACCGAAAAGGGTGAGCGAATTCAAGGTCAAAGAACTCCTACAGATGCTGCGCGAGTATTTCCGGCCCTCGACGGTGATGTTCCCCGCTCGGAGCGCGTTCTGGAGGCGAGTCCAAGCGCCCGGGGAGACGGTCGCCGCCTTCGTGGCGGCCCTGCGACTGGCTGCCGGCCCGTGCAAATGGGAGAACGCTGAAGTCACCCTCAGGGACTGCGTGCTATGCGGTCTGAATGATGCCGAGATTCAGCACACGTTGATGAATTAGGAGCCACCCCCCACGTTGCAGGAGGTCCTGAAAGCGGCACAGGCCGCGGAAGCCACAAAGGCTGGGGTGCAAGAGCTCCAGGACTGGCGGCCGAAGACGGGCAAGGCAGAGACTTCGGTGCATGCAGCCCGGCGAATTTTGAAATCGTCTGCAGAGAGCAGCGACGACGAGGACGTCCGGAGAGTCCGGAAAGAAGGCCGGCGGTGCGACGGCTGTGGAGCGGCCCACGACCACGCCAAATGCCCGTTCAGAAAGGCCGAGTGCCACAACTGCGGCCGCCACGGGCACATCGCCAAGGTATGCAGAAAGCGGCGCGAGGCCCGGAGGAGCTCGACAGACCGTTCGGCGGGACAAGACCGCTCGACGAGACCCAAAGACGGCACCCAGGCCACGAGAAAGCGGGACGGCGTGGGCCGCATCTCCGATGGCAGCGAGGACAACGCCCCAGTATTCAGCGTGTCCGCGGAACACCCCCGTTACTTTGTTGAGGTACTAGTGCAAGGGGTCCCCATTAGGATGGAAATTGACTCGGGTTCCTCATATTCAATCATTTCCCAGAGGGAGTTTTTGAGAATTGCCCCCCACATGCGGCCCAAGCTCAAAGCGTTGAGGTCCACGCTACAGGACGTGCAAGGGAACAGTATTCCAGTGTTGGGGGTTGGAGAATTTCAGGTCAAATTTAAGAAGCACGCCGCAGCTCTCTCCCTAGTCGTGCTTAAGGGGGGGAATTGCAGCCTCCTCGGAACTCAATGGTTTCAGCCCCTGGGTTTGTTCATTGGGGGGGTGCACGCCGTTGGGACTGATCCGGTACAGGAGGTGTGCGACGCGCACCCCGAAGTTTTCAAAAAAGGACTGGGGAAATTCAAGGGGCCCCCAGTAACATTCGACCTAGACCCGGAGGTCCGTCCAATACGACTCAAACCGCGCCGGGTGCCGTTTGCACTCAAGGACAAAATAGAGGCGGAACTGGACAAATTGGTGGCCAGGGGATCCTTGTTCCTGTTGATTCTGCGGAGTGGGAAACTCCAATTGTTTAGTGTATGGGACCAAAGACAACAGAACAGCCGAAGGGTTGGCTTAACACAGGTTTATTGCATGATGATCCGGTGGAACATGAGGTAATGGCGGTGATACATCTCAATATATACAGTGGCATTATACATTTGAATCTTGTAGCACGGTAGCTCATTGGCTGCTACCGGCGTGGCCTCGCCCAGGCACGCCTCTCTTCAGTAGTTCTTTCTCCTCCTGATTAATGCAGGGAAGGTTTTCCCGCGGCTGTCCGTGATTGAGCAATGTGAACCATGTGAGACTGAACGCTCGCAGCTGCCCTCTATGGGCTGCTTGCTCGCGTTCCTTTACAGCTGAGATACATTGTATTTGGAGTGGTTACATTCTTATCTTTACAGTACAGTGAACATGCATACATAACAAATTGTAACAGCTCTAAAGGCCAACGGGGAGGTCCGCATATGCGCCGATTACAAGTGCACCATCAACAAGGCGATCCACCCTAATGCGTATCCGGTGCCGGTAGTCAGCCATCTGCTGGCCAGGTTGCACGGGGGGAAGTGTTTCGCTAAGCTCGACTTGGCACAGGCCTACCAGCAGCTTTCGGTGTCCCCTGCCGCAGCTGCTGCACAGACCATAGTCACCCATAAGGGGGCGTTCCAGGTGACGCGCCTTCAATTCGGCGTAAATTCGGCGCCTGGAATTTTCCAGTCACTCGTGGAACGCCTCCTGAAGGGGCTAGAGGGGGTGTTGCCTTATTTTGATGACGTGTTGATAACGGGGGGGGGGGGGGAGTCGGGCTGAATTGGCCAAGAGATTGGGAAAGGTTCTGGCAATATTCGAAAAAGCTAGAGTTGTCCCTTGAGAGGGGGTGCCTTCTGTGGGGCCAGCGGGTAGTGATCCCTATGTCCCTACGACCGCGGGTGCTCAAACTGCTGCACGTCAGCCACCCCGGGATTGTACGCTCCAAGGCCCTGGCCCGGAGCTATTTCTGGTGGCCCCAGCTAGACTCCGACATCGAGCACATGGTCGGCACTTGTGAGCCCTGCCAGAGATCCAGACCAGAGGAGGCCCGTCTGCCTCACAGGGAATGGGACGCGGCGAAGGGGCCGTGGTCCCGGATTCATGTAGACTTTGCTGGCCCGTGCCGTGGGACGCTTTTTCTCCTTGTGGTGGATGCTTACTCCAAGTGGTTGGAGGTCATCCCGGTCACGAGCACGTCCTCGGCCACAACAATAAAGCATTTACGGAGGGTTTTTTCCACGTTCGGCCTACCCGACACCCTAATTAGCGATAACGCTAGTTGTTTTACGTCCACCGAGTTCAGGGCATTCACAGAAATCAACGCCATTCGGCACATCACCTCTGCCCCGTTTCACCCGGCAACGAATGGACAAGTGGAGCGCCTCGTGCGCACCACCAAGGATGCGCTGCGGTGCATGGGGCCCGGGGACCTGAACCATCAGGTGTGTCAGTTTCTGCTGGGTTACAGAGTGACTCCCCTAGCGTCCAGATATTCCCCTGCAGAGCTTTTAATGCGTAGGAAGCTGACCACGATCCTTACCAGGCTAGACCCAACGAGGGTAGAGGATAGAGGGGGGAACGTCGGGATAGAAGCCACTAAAAGTTTCGATGTGGGCGCCCCTGTGCATTGCAGGAACTACGCCGGCGCGGGCCCAGCCTGGGTACCGGGCGTTGTCGTGCAGCAAACCGGCCCCGTTTCGTACCGCGTGGAGACCAGCACAGGTCTACTGTGGAGGCGGCACATGGACCAGGTCCCCGATGAGCAGGGCACGGACCGAAAGAAACAAAACTCAGCGTTAGGGTTCTCCCCCACCCGTTTAGCCCAAGGGGGAGGAGAAGGGGGCCGCGGGTCCCCACCAAGGGGGGAGGAAAGGGAATCTGTCCTCATAGATATCCTGCAGGATCTTTCGGAGGAGGAGGAACCCGACCCCATACATACCTCGCGGAATTCCCCCACAAATACGGATACCCCAACTGAGTTAGGATTTGATTTTCAGAACCGGGGGAGTTTTTCGGAGTGGTCCCCCACCCGTCCAAGCGAGAAGAGGGGTTTTTCGTTAGCCCCGAGCGCCCCCGGTCTGCCCACAATGGAGTTTTTCCCTTCCCCCAAAGCCGCCAAGCCACGGCAAGCCGCTAACAAGTCTCCCTCTCCCGTTACAGGACAAGGGACCAGGGAACGAAGAAGCGGTAGCGCCCCCGGGGCAGGTCAGCCTACATCACGGCCCAAACGTACTTGCAATAAGCCATCTTGGTTGAGAGACTTCGTCTCATCCTAGGGGGGAGGGATGTTGTGTTCTGTAAAGCTGTGCCTTTTACAATGTACCTAGCCATGTGGAAACAATGTAACCTTTCTGTGTGCAACATTATAACCTCCAGCTGTATCACTGTAACCCTTATAAGAGGACGCGAGCTAGTGACCACTAGATGGCAATAGCGAGCGTCCAGCTCTCATGGCCCAGACTCACCCTTGATCAGCAGTGCGGGAAGATTCCCGCCACCTCCTCACCTGGACAAGAAGGGCGTGACCCTCTATAGCGTCACGCAGACAGCAACCAATAGACTGTCAACGAGCCACATTCAAATGTATAGCCACTGTATATATTGAGCTACCCGTCCGCCATTACCACATGTTCCTCCGGATCATCATGCAATAAACCTGTGTTAAGCCAACCTTTCGGCTGTTTCATTGTCTTTGGTCCCATACACTAAAAACACTGTTAACTTTTCTGCTGAAATGGTACCTATTTATCTACTAGCAATTTCTCAAACTCATGTCTTGAACTGCTGACCTACCAACCTTCCAGTCATCAAGCTCAATGTCTTAACCACTAATCCACCACAGTCCATTTATGACAGAGTACGGCACAATGGAAAAAGAAAGAAGGCCTACAAATGACACAAAATAAAAATATAATATCTGAGGTTCTTTAAGGACACATGTAGCCAGAGCAAGGAAGCTGTCATTTGTTTTTACCATAACCCTTGGCATCCCCTAGCAGCATGGCCATCTAAAAAATTCTGGAAATTGTAATTCAAGAAGTAAATTCTTCATAAACTACTTGTCACAGCTATAACTGAATTTGCAGTAAGGAATAATCAGAAACTTCAAAATCCAGGAGAATTGGCTCTAATGACGACTTACAGATGACCATTTCCCTGCACATCTGTACATAATGCAAATCTGTCCTCCTGATTTGGAAGAGGACTGAGCTATACTGTGAAACCAGAGCTTGCCACTATCACTACCTTAGCCATCGGGAGGGTCATGATCTGAGGAAGCGGGATGCGGGACGCCTCCTTTTGCCACAGAGAACTCAGATGAGGCCAGACAGTTTCACATTATGAGGCCACTTCCTTATCTGGGAAGAGGGGTTAAAATATTCTGATGGGGGCGGGGGGAGAGAGAGAGAAAAGAATGTAATTTAAACAAATTTGTAGAATACTTTTATTCAGTCATGCTCACTCAGAACATGCCCTAAGGGTGTTTCCAGATTAGGTTGATACTGTGTATTTATGCCATCTCATTCCCAGACCTTCATAGACAGATCCAGATGATATTACCATTGATTAGATCACTATTTCCAGAAAGGTTAGGTGTTTGATTCTCCACTTCTCATGGGCAAGCTCCACAGTTGCTCCTGAAGAAAGGAGTGGTAAACTACATTACTTATGATTCTTTATCTAGAAAACCCTTGAAAGAGTGTCCATGTTCCCCCATGAGAAGAACTGTCACCAGCTAATGTCAACCACACTGGACTGGTTAATACAAGGGGCTCTCAGTCAGCACCAGGCTGTTTTGTGGGTCTATACATCTTCCCTCAGATCTAGGAACCTAGTTAACATTGGGAGGCAGAGAGCTACAGGCTAAAACACTGAGAGGGTCATAGTCTCTGCCACCTGGCACCTTCCTCTGGCTGGGCTTACTTCTTCAAGTGCCATATCCAATTTCGAATCAGCCATGAAGATTGTCCTGGGAACCATTTAATGCAGTGGCCTTCCATGCGTCTTCTGCATCGCAGCATGACCGCTGTACCACTGCTTCAGTTCCGCAAGTCACTTACTGGTCCTGAGCCCTTTTGGCACACAAAGTCCTCCTCAGCCCCAGGCCAGTATTGATGAAGCTTCTGCCCTCCATCCAGATGGATTCAAGTGGGATTTAATCCACTTGGGGACCATCACCCTTCCCTGTGGATTTTGCCACCTAAGGCTCTTACTCTTCATGGAGGTCAGGTTATTTAACTGTTGCCTGACAATCCAGCATTGAGTCACTGGCAGTAGGGTCTACTCTATTACCATTGCAGGATAACCTGGCCAGACCTAAGGCCAGGCCTATAGGTTTATCTTTTTTCTCCCTAAATACTGAGATCTATCAGGATGACCATGACAAGGGAGAAAAATGGCAAGGAGTTAGCTAATGCAGAAGAGATTAAGGAAAGATGGCAAGAGTACACAGAGGAACTCTACAAAAAAGACATCAACACTCCTGATAATCACAATGATGAGAACGTTGAACTTGAGCCAGGCATTTTAGAGAGTGAAATCAGAAAGGCCCTAGAAAGCACTGCAAACATCAAAGCTAGTGGAGATGATGGTATCCCAGTTGAGTTTTTCAAAGCCCTAAAAAGATGATGGAATCAGATTACTGCATTCAATATGCCAGCAGATTTGAAAAACAAAACAGTGGCCACAGGATTAGAAAAGATCAATATACGCTTCAATCCCAAAAAAGGGCAATGCCAAAGTATATTCAAATTATCGAACAATTGCGCTCATCCCACATGCTAGCAAGGTTATGCTCAAGATAATACAGGATAGACTGCAGCAGCATGTGGAGAGAGAACTACCAGAAGTGCAGGCTGGGTTACGAAGAGGCAGGGGGATTAGAGACCACATTGCCAACATACTTTGGATCATGGAGAAAACAAAGGAATATCAGAATCAAGTCTACTTCTGTTTCATTGACTACACCAAGGCCTTTGACTGTGTAGACCACAACAAAATGTGGCAAGTAATTAAAGAGATGGGAATACCAGAACACCTTAGATGCCTCATGAGAAATCTGTACATGAGTCAAGAAGCGACAGTTAGGACAGAACACGGAATGACAGAGTGGTTTGGAATAGGAAAAGGAGTAAGACAAGGCTGCATTTTATCACCCTGCTTGTTCAATCTATAGACAGAGCACATAATGTGCAGTGCAGGGATGGAGGAATCACAGTATGGGATCAAAATTGCTGGGAGAAACATCAACAATTTGAGATATGCAGATGATACCACCTTAATGGCAGAAAGTGAGGAGGACTTAAAGAAGCTGCTGCTTAGGTTGAAAGAAGAGAGTGCAAAAGCTGGCTTGAGACTCAATATCAAGAAAACCAAGATAATGGCAACAGGCCCTATCAGTCCCTAGAAAATAAATGGGTAAGAAGTAGAAGCAGTGACAGATTTTACTTTCTTGGGATCAAATATCACTGCAGATGGAGACTGCAGCCATGAAATAAAAAAGCGACTGATTCTTGGGAGACAAGATATGAGAAACCTGGGGAGCATTGTGAAAAGTAGAGACATCACATTGCAAACAAAGGTCCGCATAGTGAAAGCAATGGTATTCCTGATGGTAATGTATGGTTGTGAGAGCTGAGCCATTAGAAAGGCTGAGCGCAGAAGAATAGATGCCTTTGAAATGTGGTGTTGGAGGAGAGTTTTGAGAATCCCCTGGACAGCGTGGAGAACAAATAGGTCAATCTTAGAAGAAATCAGCCCTAACTGCTCCCTGGAAGGACAAATAGTAAAGATGAAGATGAAGTATTTTGGACATCAAATGAGAAGAGAGGATTCCCTTGAGAAAGCCTTGATGCTGGGAAAGGTGGAGGGCAAAAGAAGAAGGGGACGGCCAAAGATGAGATGGCTAGATGGTGTTGTAGACGCAGTAGGCACGGGGCTGGGCTGGCTGAGGAGGATGGTGGAGTACAGGGGTGCCTGGAGGGCGGTGGTCCATGTGGTCGCAAAGAGTCAGAGTTGAGTGTGCAACTGAACAACCACCACCACTCTAATGGCAGAAAGTGAGGAAGAGTGCAAAAGCAGGCTTGAGACTCAAAATCAAGAAAACCAAGATAATGGCAACCGGTCCTATCAGTCCCTGGAAAATAGATGGGTAAGAATTAGAAGCAGTGACAGATTTTACTTTCTTAGGATCAAAGATCACTGCAGATGGAGATTGCAGCCATGAAATAAAAAGGTGACTGATGCTTGGGAGACACATGATGAAAAACCTGAGGAACATAGTTAAAAGTAGAGACTTCAACTTGCAAACAAAAAATTGCATAGTCAAAGCAATGGTATTCCCTGTGGTAATGTATTGTTGTGAGAGCTGGACCATTAGGAAAGCTAAGCGCAGAAGAATGGATGCCTTTGAAATGTGGTGTTGGAGGAGAGTTTTGAGAGTCCCCTGGACAGTGTGGAGAACAAATAGGTGGATCTTAGAAGAAATCAACCCTGACTGCTCATTAGAAGGTCAAATAGTAAAGATGAAGCTAAAGTACTTTGGGCATCAAATGAGAAGCGAGGACTCACTCGAGAAAGCCTTGATGCTGGGAAAGGTGGAGAGCTAAAGAAGAAGGGGGCGGCCAAAGATGAGATGGCTAGATGGTATTGTAGACGCAATGGACACAGAGCTTGGCGGGCTGAGGAGAATGGTGGAGGGCAAAGGTGCCTGGAGGACAATGGTCCATGGGGTCGCAAAGGGTTGGAATCAACTGTGCGACTAACAACAACAGTTTTAATGTGGTTAGTTTTAATAGGTGGGTGGGTATGTTGGGGTTTTAATTGTTTTAAATATGTATGTTTTAATCCTGTTGTGAGCCGCCCTGAGTCGGGTTCGCCTGATTGGGCGGCATAGAAATTTGAGCAATAAATTAAAAAAAAATAAAAAAAATCAGGAAATCCTCTATCTCTCCTTGGCACCTGCTGCAACTGTTAAGGATGACGCGAGTTTTTTTTCCCCTTTGGTGCCTGCTGTTCCAAATTGCGTAGGAGTCACTTCTGCAAATGTTCCCAGCTCAATTGCCATGCCAGCAACTCCTCAGCTCATGGGAAGCCAGCTTCTGTAACTCACTTTTTATTTTATTTGCACTGTGATACCACTTTACTAATTTGCAAAGATGGCTCTTTTTTTCCCTTTAACGCAAGGCAAGAAGAGCCTGTGCACACGTGATTTATTTTGCAACGTGGATCTAGTGCAAAAAGAGCCTCCGAAGACACACACACACACACACACACACACACCGTCCTTCGAGGTGTGTGATCTGATTTCGTGGCACCGCCACCCCACGTCATTCACACACGAGCCCAGGGGCAATTGGTGTTGTTCAAGCAGAGGGCACTCGCTCCGTCACGTGACTGCTGGTTCTCACACTACCTCTGAAAAAGGATCTTTGCAGAAACGGGAAGGAGCTGAGACACACACACTCACACACACACAAAAGTCATGCACACATTTAGCGACATGCAGAAGTGCGGGAAAGGGGGAGAGGCTTGAGTCGGGCTGGAAGGCTGCAAGGAAGCCCAGAGGGTTTTTGTGCGTAAGAGAAAGAGGAGCTGAAGGGGGAGTGAGTGTGACACACAGGATGGACGACCAGGTGAGGATCCCACCTGAGGCGACTGGGCTATACCGAGCCATGCTGGTCAAATCAGGTAAGCACAGCCCTACGGATGGTGGCTGGGAGGCAGAGGAAATCAGACTGACGCCAGATTTGCAGGTGGGATGTCCACAGGGAGGGGTGGGTGGGTGGGTGAATAAATTCCTCTTGTAGATCTTACAGGTTGGCAAATTCTTGGTTGGATAGCAAGAGTTGTAAAGAATTTCTTTACATTCAATGACTTTCTCCTGCCCCAAGATGTTTTCTTGCACTGGCATTTTCTTTCTATTTCCCCTTGTTTGGCTCCTGTCAAAATCCAACCACCACCACCACCACCCCATGTTTCTGCTGTTTGCAGCTGCACCTGGTTCTAGGAGCACAGAAAAGTATAAAGGCTTAAATAGCATTGGGTTTTGAGCAAGAATTTCCCAGAGATGCTGCCAAAAAATAAACCTGTGTGGAACTTCTTGTGGCATTTGGCTTGGTACTGCCCGGAGGGCTAGGGAACAGGGGCCTGTGTCTGAGGGTAGATAATTGCCTAATTAATTTTGATACCACTGTTGGTGGAATATTGACAGGGATGGATGGATGATTTCTTAACTTCTCCCAGTGCATAACCAAAAAATAAGCAAATAACTTGCTGCATAAATTATTTCTTGATATAATACTGAATGTATTAACAGTATTTGGGAGACTGCTTTAAGAAATAATTTTATCTAATACAATTTCTACAACTCTGTTATTCATGTAATAATTATATTAGCTAGACTTGTTACAGACTCCTGTATATTGATATACTGTTTTTGCAGTTACTTTAAAAAAATCTTTATGGCTACTGAAGTGTCCCTGTTGAACAGTAGGCGTATGACATTTCAGAGAAGCATTTAAAATGATTCACTGTGTTAATAGAACAAAGAACAAATATGTGACTTGTACTTATTTAATGGCAGGATTAAAAGAAAATTTCCCATTCCATTTAGAAACTGGGGAGTTTTGCTTTCACTTAAATATATACTTGGGGTTACTATCCCTCTCCCCCTCATTAAAGATGGTGAGTTAACTTGTGCATAGTTTCACTTGTTTCTGCTGAGTGGCAAGAAGCAACATGCAGAAAGATGTACGAGCAGTGTAGACAAGTCTACCTTTTGAGAGCTGGGCAGCTAAAAAAATAATGACACAAGATCATTAATAATCTTGAAGTCACCAATAAGCAGAGTTTGCAACTATCAAAATTTAAGATGGGAAAAGGTTCCTTTTACGACCACCACTTGTGATCATGGGACTTGTAGTCCAAAAAAGTAACTTTTCTGAGCTGCTGGAACAAAGCTAGGCTCAACTTCCAGATATTGTGTTGCCTTATGAATGCAAGCAAATTAGGCTTGGTTAATTATTTAATGTTTCAGATGCAAGTCACACAAAGGGCACTTGGGTCTTCCATTTGGAGCTTTTGTTCCTGAAAGACACGTTGTCTGGCCTTAAGATAAGTGATAGGACAATGAAAGACAGCCCATATTTAAAGTTATGCTACACATTTTCTTCTCCAGCTCTTTGCGGGCACAGACAGTGCTGGAATCTCCACGCAAGCCAAACTCCTATAAACTACAGAGGCAAAATGTTTTAAGATTAAAGGAGTGATAGGGAAGTTTCTCAACCAGCTGAAACGTGCATTTTAGGCAAGAGGTTTGGAGATAGATGCCTAGATAGTTAATTACTCAGACAGTTTCTGGGGAGGCATTAAGGACTGCCACAATATGAATTGTAATGGCTTTTGGTAAGTTAACGTCATCCTTATGTGTATTAAGACTAGTGGCTGAAAGAGACTCTTTGCTTACTTCCCTGGGGAAAGAGGTAGTGCAAATTCTTCAAAGGAGTAGCCCTACCACAGAGGTAGGTGGGAAAAACTGCTCATGAAAGACCTCTGTGTGCACAATGAAATGTGGAGTTATGTACTTTTTACAACACCTGTCCTAAAAATTGAGATCTTAGTCGTTTTCTTCTTCTTCTTGGTGAAGAGCAACAGCTTCATCAATACAGTACTGGCCTGGGGCTGAGAAGTACTTTCCATGCCAAAAATGCTCAGGACCAGAAAATGACTTGCAGAGTTGGATCAGTGGTACAGGGGTCCTATTGCAATGTGAAAGGCAGATGAAATGCCACGGCATTCTATTCACAGGACAGTCTTCGTGGCTGATCACCATGGTGATCGCTAATATTCGGAATCGGATACGGCACAAGAAGAAGTCTTTTTTAGAGAGTGAATATTATGTTTTTAATCTATAGAGAGATGTGTTGCAAAATATTTTGCAAAGATCAAGAAACTAAAGTAGAGTCATAATCAGGTTACAGGTGGTCAAAGCATTATTGTCTCAACTAGCTCTTTATCGTTTTCCTGTTGGTATTAATTCTGCTAGATAATTTGCATCCATCTTTTTGTGTTTTTCTTCTTCTGTCATTCTGTAACTTTTCAAAATAAAAAGTTCACAATCTTTGCTGCACAATAGAATAAGCAAATATATATCAGATGTACAGTAAAACCCCTACTTACAAAAGAAGTCCGTTCCGTAGGCTTTTGCTTAAATCGGTTTTTATGTAACTTGAAACAAACCCATAGGGAAAATTATTTTTTTACATAACTCGAAGCAAACCCATAAGAAAAATGAAATTTGTATGTAAATCGAAGCAAACCCATAGGGAAATGAATTTTTACATAACTCGAAGCAAACCCGTAGGAAAAAGAATCATTATGTAACTCGAAGCAAGCCCATAGGAAACCGTGTAAATTGGGACATGGTTTTAGCACAAAATAATTATGTAAGTCGAATTTTATGTAACTCGAGGCATATGTAAGTTGAGGTTTTACTGTATATAGATCAAACAAGTAGCCTTAAATTGCAATCTTGCTCATGGTTACAAGATTTAGCTTTGTGTTCAAAATATGCTCTGAGAGCCATATCCCCAGTACAGTACCTCAGTTAACGTAATTAATGCATTCCCTGGGACGTTACTTACAGCGAAAATTACTTTAACCGAATTTTCCATAGGAATGCATTGAATGCAGTTTCCCATAGGAGTGCATTGAAAACCAAAATTCATTAACTGAAACGTGGTTTCCCATAGGAATGCATTGAAAACCAATTAATCTGTTTCAGGAAAAATCTGAAAACCAAGCCACTATTTTCTATGGCTTTCCTTTTGTTATGCGACTTTTATGTTAACCAAGCCATTTGTTAACCAAGCTTCCACTGTACTGTACTTCAAAATTTCTTTCCAATCCGCTCCTCACAGTCTTGTCATGACTAATACCTTCCTTTTAAAATGATACTGAAGAACTCTTGCCAGCTCTAACATTAAATAGTTGGGCACTCACCTCAGGCAGATTTGGAGGATATCACAAAAGAACAGCAAATTATTAGTTGTTTGACTAATGGTTAACTACAATGGTTATATTTTTTGTGATTACCGGTACTGTATATATATATATATATTTAATGCCTGGCCAGGTTATCCTGCTATGGTAATAGAGTAGACCATACTGCCAGCGACTCAGTGGTTGGGTTCCAAAGTCCGCAGAGAAGGGTGATGGTCCCCAAGTGGATTAAATTCCATTTGAATCCATCTTGATGGAGGGCGTCCATACTGACCTGGGGCTGAGGAGGACTTTTTGTGCCAAAAGGGCTCAGGACCAGAAAGTGACTGGCGGAACTGGATAAGTGGTATGGGTGTCATGCTGTGATGCAGAAGGCAGATGAAAGGCCTCTGCATTATATTTCTCTGGACAGTCTTTATGGCTGATCGCCACGAGGATCACCAGTATTCAGATTCGGATATGGCAGAAGAAGAAGAAGAAGGAAGTGGAGAAACTTAAAGTGCCATAGTAACTTAGAAGCCAACTTTGCACATTTAGTTTAGAAGAATAGCTGCCATTTGCTGCTTAGTCTCAGACAACAAGATGTTTAGGGCTGTTCTTGGATAGAACATCCAAACAGCAGCGGTTTGTAGCCACTATATGAATCATAGTTAAGAAAATGAGTCTTGATGGAGTCTGAGAAAGGACTGTCAGATCCAGCCTATGGTTTCCTACAGTAGCCAATTAGATGGCACTGGGACATCGTCGCACATAGCTTGAACGCAATCATTCAAGCCGGGTGATGTTCCACAAAAGTAGAGGTTACATTTTCCCATCAAAGCATAACTAAAAATATTTTTTTTAAAAAAAAACTGTGTCCCAAAAAGGTATTTTTCTAAGCTCTGACTAATACCCACTGGTAAATCTGTTCGATGTGAGTTTGAATGAATTTTAATACTGTATACCTAATTTTGAAAATTCAAACCAATATATAAACGAAAATTCAGTAATAATTTGGAAATACCGTAACACTTTTCCAGATTTTGCAATGGTGTTTTCAGTTTAACAGTGCACATAAAAATGGATGCATAGTGAGTAAATGACTACAGAAATGTAGATGCGAGTGAAAATATTATTCCTCAATTCCTTGATTGACCAGACTATCAGGAAGTGAGTTCTTGCTGGTCGTAACTCGCTTTTCATTCCTTTTGCTGCCGTGCACTTCTTCTCCATGTTCGACAAAAACTTTTCATGATTGGGTCTTCCCATCTTTTGGGATGCCTGCCAAGGGGTCTTTTTACTCCTTTGGGATAACACTCGGTGAGTGCTGCTGTCCAATGCCCGCCTGTCATTCTAGAGACGTCCAGCCCAGTACAATTTCTGTTTATGATATTTGGCAACAGCTTTGTTGATTCCACTTTGTTTTCTTTTCTGGGCATTGGGGATGTGGTCACAAAGGGATACCTTTATCATTGATCTTTCCATGGCTCTTACGGCTCTTGATAGTTCTTCTTCCTCGGCCTTCATTAGTGACCATGTTTCACCACTGATTAACAAATAATGCACATGACTTCAGACTTGTCAAGTATTTTTAGTTCTTTTGCTAAGTCTCTTCAGATCTACCAGGAAAATGGCCATCCTCTCTTTTGTAGGACACAATCCTCCAGCTAAAAGGCTAGCAGGGCATTTTGAAGCTATCCTCTATTTCAGGGGTTCTCAACCCATGGCCCACAGATCCAGCCCCTGACACCAATTCATCTGGCCCATGCCACTCCCAAAAGCAGAAGTAAAAAACACATGCACAAAACGCTGCCACAAATGCCCCCAGCTGTTGTAAATGTGTTTACCATTCTGCTCAGGTGCGTGACTGGCACGCGGCCTGAAAAAGGTTGGGAACCCCTGTTTTATTTAAAAGTTGCCCAGCCTACATCTGGTTTAAAGAAGAAACCACTAAGATGGGAAAGCAGAGAACCCGAGGTTAGTCCATAGGAAACTTCTGGATTCAACAGGTTGTTGGGACAATGTCTTGGGTGTGATGTATTGTAGTTCTTTTAAAAATATTAAACTGATTTCTAATTTTTCATGTGTACATACAGATTTGCACTTGCTGTTTTATGCAAACCAGTGTACTCTTGAGTCCTCTTTTTTTGTTTTTTGTTTTTTTGCAGTATGTTAAGTAACCACCCAAAGGCCAAGTTAAACTAAAAGTAGATAGCAAGTTGAATGACAGGGAAAACAATGCCTCAGGGCATAGTCAAGCATACACTTAGACAGGGGTTCCCAACCTAAGGCATGTGGGCCCCCACCCCTTCCAAGGGCATTCAAGAAACAAAATGGTTGCCTCTTTGAAGCTGTTGGGACAAAATGACCACCCTCATTGTGCAGGCAGGGCAAAATGGCCATTTGGCCCTCAAAGCTGACTGAGACCCGGCCCCCAGCTTGAAAATGTTGGGAACCCCTGTATTTAGATATGTTAAGTACTGGTCTATGTCTAAAACTCCCTGGTCTAGGGCCATATGATAATCTAGCTATCACCATTAAATAATGGTCTTTGTGCTCTCTCTCTTTCTCTCTGTGTGTATTCTTACTTTTAAAATGTCTGTTACTACTACTACTACTACTACTACTACTACTACTAATAATAATAATAATAATAATAATAATAATAATAATAATAATAATAATAATAATAATAATAAGTCATCAAGTGTATTCTAAATCATGGCAATCTTTTCTAGTTTTTTGGGGGGTTTTTTAAGGTAAAGAATACTCAAAAGTAGTTTATGATGTTATCCAAAGAGAAAAACTTTGCTGGGATTCTCCTTTTATTCTGTACGTAGTAATGAAACACAGCATGCCCTATATGGCTGCAGTTTCTGCTTTTCCTCTCCTGCTATACAAGGCAGAGGTTGTAGAAGTTATTAATGAGTTACAGCCCTACATTTCGTAGTTGCAACCCAAAAAAATAACATTTCCAAACTGTGCTTATTAGTGACTTCAAGATTACTAAGCCCTCCTTCAACACAAACTGTTCAGCTCCCATGTTCTGAGTCTAGAAATCAGGAATGCTCACTGTGGATGTGATCGGATGCAGTATAGAATGTTATGAGTTTCTATTCGTACTCAGGAATACTTAGACGTGTGAGAGACATGAACTTATTTATTAATGTACAGCAGTCTCCAACATAAACATATGTCTACGACAGTGATGGCGAACCTTTTAGAGACTGAGTGCCCAAACAGAGGGGCAGGGCAAACTCTGTGCTGGGGGAAGGAGGGAGCACTCCCATTGGGCTTCTGGACAGAGGGGTGGGGCAAACTGTGCTGGGGAGAGGGAGGAAGCACTCTCTTTGGGCTGCTGGGCAGAAGGGCAGGGTGAACTCTGTGCTGGGGCGATGGTGCATGTGCCAACAGAGAGGTCTCTATGTGCCCCCTCTGGCACATGTGCCATAGGTTCGCCACCACTGATCTAGGATCACTTTGTGGCTTATAAGACCACAAAACCCATGCAGAAGCCAGCTTGGGAAAGTTACGTTTTTTTATTCCCCCAAAGTAACCACTCTAAATAACTCTGCACAAAAGTCCCATGCATGTAAACTGCTCCTTATTTAATAATTTTAGTATAGAACAGTGAGTTTTATTCATCAGATATACAGCCTTTCATTTTTTTAAAATCAAGGAAGGAGATTGGAAGCTGTGACTTTTCAATTAAACTATTACTCTCATCATATCTCTCCAATGCTGAGCTGACCAGTCCTGATGAAAACTTGAAGTAAACACCTGTCTGGAAAATCACGTTTCCCAGGCATGCATTGAATCACTTTTCAGTTAAAGTGCAAAGAAGTTATTCTCTTTCTTTGTGCCCAGCACTCACTATCTTTATATTCTATCTAGAACAGGGATTCTCAACATGCAGACCATGGGCCAGATGCGGCCCATGGCACCATTTTATGTGGCCCCAAACTGCCTCCACCACACCAGGAAGTGTCATGTGGTGGAGGAAGGGCAAAATTGCCATCCGGCCCGTGAAGCTGTCTGAGGATGCGTGACCCGGCCCCTGACATTAAAATTTTGAGAACTCCTGATCCAGAAGAACATAGGGTTGTTTGACCAACAGGATCACATTCCCAGCAATTTCAGGGTCAGAATCCAAGACCACAGAGAAAAGCCCTTGTG
Source organism: Bradypodion ventrale (assembly GCA_035047345.1). Classification (NCBI taxonomy): domain Eukaryota; kingdom Metazoa; phylum Chordata; class Lepidosauria; order Squamata; family Chamaeleonidae; genus Bradypodion; species Bradypodion ventrale. Next base: position 333,824,604 of record JAWDJE010000002.1, read on the forward strand.
ATGCCAGAGAAGACAGGGCAGGCAGGAACAGAGGCCATTTGGTTCTGAAACTTTCCACTCTCAGCCTTGAAGTGAGTTACTGCAATTCAGCTTCCATTCTGGAAGATGTACAGTATATTATAGCATAGGGTAAAATATAGAGAGATGACCTCAGGTTTCCTGTCTTTTACCTGCTCTCACCTATGCTGACCTACCTTCAACCTTAGATTGCTAGGTTTGCTGGTGTCATTTCCTTCCTTTTCACGCCTCTCACTTGTCCCATAAAGCAAAAGACATCTTGCCTTTGTTCACTAGAGAATGAAGGGGCCGCTGTGGGGCCTGAAATCTCCAAATTTCATTAGCTAGAACTAAGACTTCTATCACCTTTGCTATCCCAAGTACACATCTCTGTTCAATTCAGGCTTTCATATTTTCTTAGAAATATATGTGGCTTTAACTTCTTTACGAAGAGGGAAGTGTGCTCTGGCAATTATTCTGTGTTTCAAAAAGCTGACTTCACAAGTTAATGTTGCTGCTGTACTGTTATTGTGTCTCTCTCTCTTCCCAACATGATCCAGATGTAGGGTTGCCATATGTCCCAGTTTTCCAGGATTTTCCCAGATTCAAGCTGGCCCGGCCGGTTCAAGAAAAAATATGTAAAAGTCCCAGATTTTTAAATTTGAACAAAGGAAGCAATATTTTTGTAAAGAGTTAATTCACTGCCTCAATTATCCTACTTGAAATCGGTGAAGGCAAAACAGCACCCTGAGAAGCCCGCCGGGGAAGGGAGACACTTGCAAGCAAGATAATTGAAAGAAAGGCATGGAGGCAGTGAAATAACTCTTTGCAAAAATCCCTTGGCTCACCAACGTTTGGGGGACAAGGAGTCGTCCACAGCCCCTTTCCTCAAAAGCCGGGAGGGAACAAGAAATACCCATATTTAAGAAGCCAAACTTCCACCATACACTGGACGGATGATTCCTTCTTCACGTGACCGCAAAGGGTTAATTGCATAGGATCATTATTCCTAGAGAGGAAGGGAACAGGGTGGACAGAAAATTAGGAGTCCTCCATTGCAAAGGTCCTCCTCCAAAATAAGTCCCTTCCTGTTTCCTGCTTTTCTCCTTCCGAAGGGAAATGGAGGTGCCATGGACTGCATTGCTGTTTTGGGCCCCTCTTTAGAACTTTCTTCCAAGGGGTCCTTGTGTGTAGTTTGAAGGTGAGTCTATTTCAGTGGTGTGTGGATGAAGGGGAGGGAGGGTGATTTCAAGAGTGGCTCAAGAAATTTTATTCAAAAAATAAAAATAGAACCACCTAAAATAGTCTTTCACAAGAAGAATCACATGGGGAAAAACCTCTTGACTACAGTTTATTTTAAGCTGACGAAGGCTGTCCGCCCTGGACGGGGATTCTGCGGGTTCTTAGAGCTGTGGTCTCCCTGACAGTCCTGTCCGATGCATGCGCAGTTTGAAGAATGCAATGACGTCACGTGGCTGTCCCGGTTTGGCAGGAGAGAATTATGGCAACCCTATCCAGATGGCATTATGTGCTCAAGGATAGTGCCCACCACCTATCTCCTCAGTCTTGTTCCTGACATTTTGGTGCACCAGTGTTGTGTTGAGCCACTGCAGTGGCTCAAGTGGCTAAGATGCTGACTGTGAGACAGAAAGTCAGCAGTTCGATTCCCGAGTACTGCAGGACGGAATGAGCTCCTGTCTTTGTCCCAGCTCCTGCCAACCTAGCAGTTTGAAAGCAAAAAATCGCAAGTAGATAAATAGGGACCACTTCGGTGGGAAAGTAACAGCGTTCTGTGTGCTCTGGTGTCTAGTCATGCTTGCCACATGACCACGGAAATGTCTGCAGAAGCAGACAGTGCTGGTTCTTCAGCTTTGAAACAGAAATGAGCACTGAACCCTAGAGTCAGATACGACTGGCTTTCGAGCAAGGGAAACCTTTACCTTTATTGTTGTACAAGCACAAGGCACATCCAGACATCTCCATGCTAAACCACTGAGCCCTGGTATCAGCTGGAAATACAGAAGGGTAACCATGTAGATTTAAAAACCAGTTTTTCTCCTGCATCAGCAGCACTGCTCCTGATTTCCCAGAAGTTGCATAGCTTTTTCTAAAGGCCATAGCTGGTTCCCTGAGATTTAGTGTTTGGAAACACAGTTAACAATGATTTATGCAGGGCCAGTACACTGGCCCTTCTATTTCTGTATTTTCTACCATATCCAATTAGGGTTTGGGGAATTAATATTTTGTAGCTTTCCCTGATATGCTAGACCATCTTGCTCCTGGCATATTTCACACGTAAAGCATATACTCATTCACTGAGCTACAACAATTCTCCTACTCTTTTCTACTTGCTTTTCCACTGAGGTAAAAACCAGTTTTACCTGTAAGTAAGAGTATGCAGAAGAATCTTGGTACTAAATGTAATGCAAGGAGCCTGTTACTGATTTGTTACCATTTTTATCTGTGTTCCTTTGGTCACTGTGGTCAGCAGTCAGGGGAAGAAATGTTTCCTGATTTATTGTTTCTCTAGCATACAAGCAGAAATGGCAACAAAAGCAGCTGCATTTCTGATAACGCTTATTCTGCAGTCCTTTTGACTTGCCTTTTCTGTGCATAGCCCACAGTGGTTCACACAATATTCTCCCCCAACTCCTAGGCTGACAAGCAACAGAGCTCAGGAAACTGTTACTTAACCTCCACCATCCATGGGCATGTTCCTGGGGGAAGCTGGAAACTGCCCAGAATACAGTCAACTCTCACATAACAATGCGTTTGGATAACATCATTTTCACTTAACAACGTATCGCTATGCACCACGTGTTGCCCCGCATAACGTTTTTAGTGTCATCGTCCGGACAACAACGCTAAAACGTTGTTGTTGGATCGGGGCCGCAAAGCGGCCGTTGGGTTCCGGAGGAGACTGGTCAAGCAATGAGACACGAGGCAAGATGGAGCGAAGACCAGTAGTTTAATGAGGGAAAATCATCGGTATTTATCATGTGCAGGCTGCATGCAAAAGACTGCGATCTGACAGAATCCATATGCCACGTTTACACGAGTTAATGGGGAAACACTTCAGGGGAGTTAATTAACTAAATTAAACAATGACAGGGGAATTCCATTGTTCCAAACTATCTGGGGCAAACATGTGTCTGGTATTGGTTTTAGGACTTAGAGTAATCCGCAGATGTGCGATTACCTATTATATGACTAGCGAGTTAGTCATTAGCTTCCTGTTGTCCGAGCTGCCTGTCAGGTCAGCTGTAGGTGAATTAAACCCTATCTAATATTCCGCTCCCCCAATTTCTGTCCCTTCAGGAACCCCAGGTAACGAGGTGATCGCCCATCACCGGGGTTCTGTCAGGGCCAGTATACCAATTGTGTGCGCGGATAACACATGTCGTTATGCAGGAAACTCCATAGAAACCTGCATAACAACAAAAATCACTTAGCAACGCTATTTGGGGAACCAAGTAACGTCGTTATGCGAGGGTCTACTGTAGTAAATTTCCCAAGCTGTGCAATGTACCTGCATAGGTACATTTTAAACTAGATCAGGGGTTCCCAACCTTTTCAATTCAGGAACTGGGTCATGCTCTCTCAGTCAGCTTTGAGGGCCGGATGGCCATTTTGTCCTGCCTGCACAAAGGGGGATGGCCATTTTGTCCCAACAGCTTCAAGGGGGATGGCCATTTTGTTTCTCGAATGCCCTTGGACAGGTGGCGGGGCATATGAAAAGGCTCCATGGGCCAGATGCAGCCTTGGGCCTTAGGTTGGGAACCCCTGGGCAAATGATGGCTAATCTAAAACCACAGAGGGGTATTCAAGGCTATAAAGAGCTTCAGACCAGGTTACACTGGCCTAGCCACCATTCCACATTAAGAGAAGGGAATGTTTTGTTTTACGTATAGTCTGATTTTCTCCCAATGCTGTGGTTCATAAATGAATTAAAAACAGATAATTACAATTTTCTTAAAATATATCAAGATCATACCATACGATATTAAAAAAAAACAAATGTTAAGTTGAACTAATTTAAAAAACATAACAAGAACAAAAAAGAAGAGACTTACTACTCTTGGCAAACACTTCCTGTGCAGCCAGTCAGGGACTAAAGATCTATGTCAGGGGTTCCCAACCTAAGGCCTGTAGGCCGGATTTGGCCCATGGCATCATTTTATGTGGGCCCACCCACCCCTCCATGGACATTTGAGAAACAAAATGGCTGCTCCTTTGAAGCTGTTGGAACAAAATGGCCACCCCATCGTGAAGGCAGGGCTAAATGGCCATTTGGCCCTCGAAGCTGACTGAGAGAGCGTGACCCAGCCCCCGGCTTGAAAAGGTTGGGCCGCGGGCCCAGCAATTCTTATCCCTTCCTGGCCAGGGAAGGGGCGCGGGCCCTGGAGCAGCTGCGGAAAGGTCTTTGTCTCTGACAGGTGGACACCTGGAAGAAAGACCAACTGAGCTTCCTTGCAGAGTTCCATGTCAGGAAAGGCCTCTCTGATGTCCTCCCCAATGTGCCAGTGTGGGTAGTGGGACAGAGAGAAAAGCCACCTCAGAAGATCTTTGCATAAGGAGATAATTATCCTTCAGATAGCCTTAGAAAAGGATTTACAAGAGGGGACTGAAGTGGCCTTACTCTGAGGGTATTTATTTACCATATTTATTACATTTATACACTGCTCCTCTGAAGAACCAAAGTTCCCTACTCTGGGCAGTCACAATATTAAAAAGCAATGATACATTAAAACAAAAGCTGAATGACATCAGGAGAAAGGGTCCTTGCCCATATCTGTCCTAAAGCCACCCTGAGTCAACCTTGGCTGATTGGGCGGGGTAGAAATTGAACAAATAAATAAATAAAAATAAAGCCCTGACCCCTAATGTCTGCTGTGATAAGGGGACTCAGTCAGAACCTGATGGTATATGCAGCCATCTCCTCTTCCTTTTCACCTTCACCAAATGGGAAAAGCCCAGCCAGAGAATACTGGAAGTGAAGAAAAGAGATTGAAGTGTCAGCTGGAGGCATATTCTTCCCACTGGTGTACATCACTTAAGAACTGCCTTTGCTATGTCCGGAAATTTCCTGTCCAGGTGGCTCCTAAGAATCAAACTCTCTTAACAAAGCCATCTTTTGTTTATTATGTTCTCTTTGGCTCTGATTGTTCCTCATGCCAAACATTTGCTGTGGCATTTAACCCTCATACAAATCAAAAAAATTCTCTAGTTCCTGTTTGTTTCTTGTGGGAAGACGTGGCATCCCAAATTGGCCTTTTACCAAGACAAGGTGCTGTGGAGTAGATGTTGGACAAGGGCTCTCACATACATTGTAATAATTGGGTGCTGTCAAGTCAATTCTGATTTATGGTGACACTTTTCAGGGCTCCAGGTTGGAGAAATGGTACTCAAAAGTGGTTTACCATTCCCTCCTTCTGAGGACACCCTGGGACTGCGCAGCTTCTCCAAAGCTACACAAGCTGGCCCTTCTGCTAGAACACCAAAGGGAATCAAATTCCCAACTGTTACCTGATTCAATAAGTTATCCAAACTTCTCTTTTAACACTTGATCTCTGTAGGCAGCGTTCCTTGTATCTTGTTGTTCTGTCGTATCCGAATCCCAATATTGGCGATTCTCATGTTGATGAGCCATGAAGATTGTCCAGAGAATATAATGCTGTGGCCTTTCATCTGCCTTCCACATCACAGCATGACACTCGTACCACTGATCCAGTTCCACGAGTCACTTTCTGGTCCTGAGCCCTTTTGGCACACAAAGCCCTCGTCAGTCCCAGGCCAATATGGATGAAGCTGCTGCCCTCCATCAAGATGGATTCAAATGGGATTGAATCCACTTGGGAACCATCACCCTTCCCTGTGGACTTCAGCACCCAAGACCATTAGTCCTCAGGGTTGTCATGTTAGTTAACCACCACCTGACACTCGGTGTTGAGTCACTGGCAGTAAAGTCTACTCTATTACCATAGCAGGATCACCTGGCCAGCCTGGTCCCTGTATCTACTACACCTTAAAGCATGTAGAGAGAGAACTACCAGAGGTGCAGGCTGGTTTCAGACGAGGAAGGGGGACTAGAGAGCACATTGTCAACATACTTTTTTGAGAGTGTCAACAAGCATGTGGATAAGGGGGATTCAGTTGACATTGTTTATCTGGACTTTCAGAAGGCTTTTGACAAGGTCCCGCACCAAAGGCTCTTGAATAAACTTACCAGTCATGGAATAAAGGGACAGGTCTTGTCCTGGATCAGCAACTGGCTAAGGGACAGGAAACAGAGGGTAGCACTAAATGGACACTTCTCCAAGTGGATGGAAGTAAGGAGTGGGCTCCCCCAAGGTTCAGTACTGGGACCCTGCTTTTCATCCTCTTCATAAATGATCTAGAAGTAGGAGTAAATAGCAAGGTAGCCAAATTTGCTGATGACACTAAATTATACAGGGTAGTGAAAACTGTGAGAGATTATGAGACGCTCCAGAGCGATCTCTTGACACTGGGGGAGTGGGCAAAACAGTGGCAAATGAGCTTCAACATTAGTAAGTGCAGAGTGATGCATGTTGGGGCAAAAAAAAAAACACCAAATACATTTATAAATTGATGGGGTCTGAACTCTCTGCGACAAACCAGGAAAGGGGCCTTGGTGTCCTGGTGGACAGCTCAATGAAGGTGTCAACCCAGTGTGCCTCAGCAGTGAAAAAAGCAAACTCAATGCTAGGGATCATTAGGAAGGGTATAGAAAATAAGTCAGCAAGTGTCACTTTGCCTCTTTATAAATCTATGGTGAGGCCACATCTGGAATAATGTGTACAGTTCTGGTCGCCATACCTCCAGAAGGATATTATGGAGTTGGAAAAAGTGCAGAGGAGGGCAACCAAAATGATTAGGGGACTGGAACACCTTCCTTACCATCTGAGGCTGCAACAGTTGGGCCTCTTCACTCTTGAACACTGGCGTCTAAGAGGTGACCTGATTGAAGTTTATAAAATCATGCACGGTGTGGACAAAGTAGATAAGGAAAAACTGTTTTCCCTATCGCATAACACTAGAACTAGGGGGCATTCCATGAAACTTTTGGGTACTAGTTCTCAAACAAATAAGAGAAAGTACTTTTTCACCCAGAGGATTACTGGTCTATGGAACTCCCTGCCAGAAGAAGTGGTGACAGCTGTCAGTCTTGACAGCTTTAAGAAAGGATTAGACAAGTTCATGGAGGACAAGGGTATCAATGGCTATAATTATGGATACTTAAAGACAACCTCGGGGTTGGAGAGATAGGCAGAATATCTCTCAATGCCATTTCCAGGGAATCCTAAGCAGGTGAAGGCATCTCCTTGGCAATACCCTGAAGGAAATGGTGAGCCACTGTGTGAGACAGAATGCTGGACGGGATGGGCTCCGGTGGCCTGCTCCAGCAAGGCTGTTCTTATGTTCTTATGTATACCATGGATCATGGAGAAAACAAAGGAATATCAGAAACAAGTCTATTTCTGCTTCATTGACTACACCAAGGCCTTTGACTGTGTGGACCACAACAAGATGTGGCAAGTGATTAGGGAGATGGGAATACCAGAACACCTTATATGCCTCATGAGTAATCTACATGAATCAAGAAACAACAGTTAGGACAGAACACGGAATGACAAAGTGGTTTGGAATAGGAAAAGGACTAAGACAAGGCTGCATTTTGTCACCCTGCTTGTTCAAGCTATACACAGAACACATAATGCACAATGCAGGGATGGAGGAATCCCAATTTGGGATCAAAATTGAGGGGAGAAACATAAACAATTTGAGATATGCAGATGATACTACCCTAATGGCAGAAAGTGATTAAGACCTAAAGAAGCTCCTGATTAGGTTGAAAGAGGAGAGTGCAAAAGCTAGTTTGAGACTCAATATCAAGAAAACCAAGATAATGGCAACAGGCCCTATCAGTCCCTGGAAAATAGATGGGGAAGAAGTAAAAGCAGTGACAGATTTTACTTTCCTATGAGCAAAGATAACTGCAAATGGAGATTGCAGCCATGAAATAAAAAGGAGACTGATTCTTGGGAGACAAGCTATGAGAAACCTGTGGAACATAGTGAAAAGTAGAGACATCTCACTGCAAACAAAAGTCCGCATAGTCAAAGCAATGGTATTCCCGGTGGTAATGTATGGTTGTGAGAGCTGGACCATTAAAAAGGCTGAGCGCAGAAGAATAGACACCTTTGAAATGTGGTGTTGAAGGAGAGTTTTGAAAGTCCCCTGGACAACGAGGAGAACAAATAGGTCAATATTAGAAGAGATTATCCCTGACTGCTCCTGAGAAGGACAAATAACAAAGATGAAGCTGAAGTACTTTGGACATCAAATGAGAAGGGAGGACTCACTTGAGAAGGCCTTGATGCTGGGAAAGGTGGAGGGCAAAAGAAGAAGGGGACGGCCAAGGATGAGATGGCTAGATGGTGTCGTGGATGCAGTAGGCACAGGACTGGGCAGGATGAGGAGGATGGTGGAGGACAGAGGCGCCTGGAGGACCATGGTCCATGGAGTCACAAAGAATCAGAATCGAGTGTGCGACTGAACAACAACAAATCAAATCTGTGGTCTCCAGGAGCAGTTAAACCTCTAAACTAATTGGTACTTGCAGTGGTGTTCCAACACTAATATGTCATGGCTTAAAAACTAAGTCAATGATGGTCAACTTTGGCCTTTCACCGTCACTGGGCTAATTTCTGGCTGTAATTAAAATAGGTTTGGACTTTTCAAATAGATTTTTGTGCTGTTTCAGATTTCACTTCAGGAATCTCAAAGCCACTTTTTTCAGCTTCTCGGGCTTTTCAGAAGGAGTAGAGATTACATATTTCATTCTCTCTACCTCCATCCTATCTAAGGAAGAGAAGGCACTTTGCTACATACTTGCTTTTTTTCCAGGCACATGATGTCTAGATAATAATAATCTCTCTTTTGTGGTATGTGTATGGGGGAGTATAATTTCTTCTACCCAAAGTTTATTTGACACAGTTTGGGAAAAGTGAGACTTGATCACTGAAACCTTGAGAAGAAAGAAGGGAGAGTCTGAGTTGGCATGGTAACCCTTTTGTATTTAATATTTGTACTTTGGCAGGCAAAATGCTAGCTTTATTTAATGGGCCAATATAACGTCAGCTTCTTGGAAACTCCAACTGTGTTTGTCAAGAAGAAAAAGATTCAATTCCTTACTTCTCAGGGGTATATATTGTAGTAGGTGCTTTGCATTAATTGCCTTTCACTTGGAAAATGGCATGAGACCTCCAGTCTGCTATTATAAAACTACAGGGTTGCAGGGATTTGTTCCAGGAATGTTCAACGTGTGGCACAGGCGTCCCATCTGAAATATTTATGTGTAGTGCTGAAGCAGTCTAGTCTACATATTTGTAATCATTATGTGGCTAGGGTTGTCATATGTCCCGATTTTCCGGGATTTTCCCTGACTCTAGCTGTCCCGGCCGGTTCAAGAAAAAACATGTAGAAGTCCCGAATTTTTAAATTTGAACAAAGGAAGCAAGATCACCCCCCACCAAGGGATTTTTTGGCAAAGAGTTAATTCACTGTCTCCCTGCCTTTCTTTCAATTATCCTGCTTGAAAGCGGCAAAGGCAAAATAGCACCCTGAGAAGCCCGCCAGGGAGGGGAGATGCTTGCAAGCGAGATAATTGAAATAAAGGCAGGGAGGCAGTGAATTAACTCTTTGCAAAAATCCCTTGGCTCATCTTGAATTTTGGGGTCAATATGAATAGATGTTCTTCAATATCTAAAGCAGGAGTTCTCAACCTTTTATAGTCTGTGGCTGGGTCATACTCCCTCAGACAGGGATCCTCGTGTGGGGTTTGAGAGTGAGTCTACTTCAATGGGGTATATGTGAAGGGAAGGGTGGGGTGACCTCAGGAGGAGGAAGGGTGGTTTCAAGAGTGGCCCAAGAAATTTTATTTTAAAAAATAAAAATAGAACCATCAAGAATAGTCTTTTGCAAGAAGAATCACACGGGGGAAATCTCTTGACTACAGTTTATTTTAAACTGATGGTGGCTGTCCACCCCGGATGGGGATTCCACATGGTCTTAGAGCCATGGTCTCCCTGACAGCCCCTGGTGCATGCACAGTTGGAAGAATGCAGTGATGTCACGTGGCTGTCCCAGTTTGGCGGGAGAGAATTATGGCAACCCTATATGTGGCAAAGAGCTGGAGGTGTAATGGGAATGCATCCTTCAGGTACTACAAATTTGGCTATGTCTTACCTTTTCCTATTATAAGTACATTCTGAGAACTCAAACTAGACAGTACAGTTGGCATTTCATTAGAAAGGGCACTCCCATACTCTATCCTAGTATGAACGTGCTGCACTTTGCATTTGGCAAATTGACTTGTTTTGGGTTTTTGTGATTGGTCATTGCTTCATTTGCAAATCTAAATTTCCAGGTATAGACCTTCAAAAGAATTGTACGGCTGAAGGAAAATGTTACAATGGTAAGAAATAAGGGTTTTCCTAATGTATGTCTTGACCATTTCAATGATTCAGTCCAGTGGTGGTGGTGGTGGTGAATCCTGCTTGTCTGCCTGCCTCCAGTGGGCTCTATCCTACCCCTCACAGTGTTCCTGTAATGTGAGTCAGGCTGAGAAGTGTGACTAGCTCTAGGTCAAACATGCATGGTATAACTGTAAAACAGCATCCACTTGGTAGAATCTCTATACAGTCCCTATGTAGCATTTTCAGCAAGATGGTCAGGGGATTGATACCCCTACGATTTCTAGAAATGACTGCCACCCCATAGATCAAAGTATTAGAAGCAACATTATCATTTTCTACTGAGGAGGGTGTCATTTTTACAGAGACATGCTGCTATGGTTAACGAAATAAACAAAATACAATTTATCAATGCGATACTTTCAGTGACACAACCACTATAGTCCAGTGTACTTATTCAAATTGTCTGGGTAGTTCTGGAAGCTGTAGTCCAGGTTCTGAAGATTTTGTGTGCTGGAAGAAAATGTTTCTTTCTCCTTGAGTCAAACATACAAATGGAACATGCAACAAAAACATAGCAACTTCATTGTTCTTGTTTAGAGTTCTCATCAGCCATCTACGTCTTCTCCTAGAATGCACAGTTCCATTTACTTTCTGTACAGCCAGCGATTCGATGCTGAGTGTTGGGCAGTGTAAATAACCTGACCCCCTAAAGGGGCCAACAGCTATGGGAGGATGAGCCCCATTTAGGTGGGGTGGTGGTCCCCTCAGTGGAGGAAATGCAACTGGAAACCATCAGATTGGGCGATTCCCAATGGCAAAATGAGTGGAGGAAGACCACTTCTGATTCTCAATGGTCATGGAGGCGGAAGAGGCCATGCCAGATGGACTGGCTGTGAAGGTGCACCTTGTCCATATCCTCAAGGCTGCGGCAGTCCATTGCAGTCCGGATGTCAAATCCTGCATGTCGCGATTCATTTGTGCCGCAGGAGATGGCTCCGTGATCATAGTGTGTGGGTAACTTCATGGCAAGCTGGGATCCACCTTAAACAAAATTATGCCAACAGCATTTTTCCTGCTTCAGGAAAAAATGTATTCTCAGATATGAGTTGCAGCCGCCTGGATTTTTTTTCTTCCTGACAAATTAGTCATTATTCTTTGCTGAAAGGGTTGTGATAAAGTTTGCCCCATAAAACTTTGTTTAATAATATACTTCCCAAACTTGCTGATCCTTCCCTTCTTTGGAGGGATGGAAATGTAGATACATATGGATCTATACTCAGAATGAGTTTGTTATGAGCATGTAGGATATCAACTGAAAGACTGGAACTACTGCTAAACATGTAAAAAGCAGCACACATGTGCAGTGATCACAAAATTTGGTACTATTTTTCAGAGTTTAGAAACACCACTCTGGTTTCTAAGCCTTTCCAGGAGGTAAAGAGTCTGTAAACTAAGAGCAATAGTTTTGCTCCTGTGAGGAACAGTATGGTAATGGAGTAGAGTCTGTAGACCATACTTCCAGTGACTCAATATGGTTAACTAACATGGCAGTTAACTAACCTGACAACCCTGAGGACTAACGGCCTTGGATGCCGAAGTCCACAGGGAAGGGTGATGGTCCCCAAGTGGATTCAATCTGACTTGAATCCATCTGGATGGAGGGCAGCAACTTCATCAATTCTGGCCTGGGGCTGAGGAGGACTTTGTGTGCCAAAATGACTTAGGACCAGAAAGTGACTCGTGCCACTGGATCATCTGTGGAAGGCCGATGAAAGCCACTGCATTATACAGTTATTTCAGGGCAGTCTTCATGGATGATCACCATGAAGATGGCCAATATTTGAATTCTCATACGGCAGAAGAAGAAAAAGAGTTGAAGGAGTTAGATATATCTCGGCCCGTGGTGATCCAAGCAATGCAGTGGAAGTCCTATCCAGGTGTCTAGAGGCTGTTAGGGTCTGGATGGGGGACAAGGAGCTACAACTGAATCCCGGCAAGACTGAGTGGCTGTGGGTCAGGGGCCCTGCATTATCTCGGGAGCTACCATCTTTGGTTCTGGATGGGACTATTTTGCCCCAAACAGACCTGAAGAGCAGGTGGCAGTCGTGGCCAGGAGGGCTTTTGCACAATTTTGTGTTATACGGCAGTTACGCCCGCTCCTAGATTGGGACTCCTTGCTCATGGTCACGCACGCTCTGGTCACCTCCACCCTTGACTATTGTAATGCTCTCTACATGAGGCTGCCCTTGATGACCATTCGGAAGCTGCAACTGGTCCAGAATGTGGCTGCTCGGGTGGTGATGGGGTGTGGGCGGTATGCCCATGCCTCGCTACTGTTTCAGGAGCTGCAACTGGTTGCCAGTGTGCCTCCAGGTGCAATTCAAGGTGCTGGTAATGATCTTTAAAGCCCTACATGGTAGTGGGCCAGGATATTTAAGAGACTGTGTCACCCCAAGAACATCTGTCCGTCCCACCTGAGCAGACCGGAGAGGCTCTCTCATTGTTCCATCTGCTAGAGGGGCGCATCTCTCTAGCACCAGGAAGAGGGCCTTCTCAGTATTTGCTCTGGCCCTATGGAACCTCATGCCAATTGAGCTGCGTCTCCAGACAGAGTTGCTGCCCTTCAGGAAAGAGTTAAAAACATGGCTGGCAGGGCAAGTGTGGGGCACCAGCGATGTGGTACCCCCGGCTTGCTGGCTAATTTAGTACCCCTGGCTAATTTAGTACCCCTAATTTAGTACCCCCAGCCTGCTGGCTAATTTAGTAGGCCTTCACCGTGACCGCACCGGCCGTATGGAACCTCCTGTCTACAGAGTTACAGCTCCAGATGGAACTGCTGCCCTTCAGAAAAGAACTCAAAACCTGTCTGGTAGCGCAGGTGTGGGGCTCCGAAGGAAGGATGACCTCCGCCTGCTGGCTGGTATAGATAAGCAGTTTCCTCCCTTTTTTAGCTTTCTGTTTTAGGGATTGGGGGGGATAGGTTTTTAAATATTTTAATGTTCAATGGGGTTTTAAATATTTTTATAACCGTTTTTATATGTGCTTTCATGATTTTATTTTGCTGATATTGGGAGCCGCCCTGAGTCGGCATATGCCAAGAGGGCGGCATACAAATTAAATCAAATAAATAAATAAACACACACTCTCTCTTTTAATCTTTTTAAAAATTTTGTTAGTAGTTTTTAATGGGTTTAATTGATTTTTAAATTGCCATTGGTTTTATTTTCTATGAGCTGCCCAGAATCTTTGGAGTTAGGCGGCAATAGAAAATAAATAAACAAACAAATAAACAAACAATAGATTTAGCCTCAAGAAGAGAAGAAGGGAAAGTGCTGTGATATCCACCTTCAGGTATTTTTAGGACTGTCAAATGAGTGGTGAAGCAAATTTGTATACTGCCACTCCAGATGTAGGGCCCAAGCAAATGGATTCACATTACAAGAAAGGAAATTCTGACTTAACATTAAGAAGAATTTCCTGATGATAGGAGCTGTTTGACCATGGAATAGACGACTCAGAAGACTGATAGATTTACAATAGAAGACTGATAGATTTACCTCGCCACAGATGCCCCAAGCTCTTTTCCCTGGCCTGGCTGGTCGGAGGAAAGGAGGAACACAAGAGCAGAGGCAGGAACACCTGCGGCGGGGCGCTCCCAAAGGACCTTGCTCCCAGAGGACCTTGCCGCTGCCTCTCCCCGACCCCTCTCACTGGGTGGGAGACTGGAGGCAGCTGTGGCTGCTTCCCTGGAGCCCCGCCTTGGCAGGATGAAAGGGTTGCTTGGTAGCTCCATTGTTAGTGTTGAGCCCCTGGGCTCTGTTGGAGACGTTGGGTTCCACTGGGCGACATTGCTGTAATGTTTCATATTGTGATATGTGCTTTGTTAGATACTATTGTGTGAGATGTTTACTGCATTTTATTGTGTTTTGTAATTGAGATGCTATTATATTTTGTAATTTATTTGCACTATAGTATATGGTATCTTTGTTTGGATTTTACACTGTATTTTTTATATTGTTGATTTTTTCTTCATGTTGTAAGCCGCCCTGAGTGGTGCTAGCACCAGGAGGGTGGGGTATAAATAAAATTTCCTTTACATTCCATTACATACTCGAGTATAAGCCGAGTTTTTAGGCCCAAAAAACGAACCCCCAAAAGGAGACCCAGATTCTACTCAGGTCAATGACTACAAGGGTCCCAAGACCACGCCAGATTGAGATGCTCCAAAAATTTAATTAATTTTACTTTATTTTCAGGAATTTTGATTATTGAAACTCACTAACAGCTGCTGCATTTCCCACCCTTGGCTTATACTCAGGTCAAGATATTTTCCTGGGTTTTCAGGTCAAAATTAGGTACCTCGGCTTATATTCGGGTCGGCTTATACTGAAGTATATGCAGTGTTTGCCTTAGAGGGGTTGAACAGAGGTTGAGTGGCTGTTTATCAGGGCTCTCTGCTGTGGATTTCCTTAATTGGGTTGGATCAATTTAGGTAAAGGTAAAGGTCACCCTTGCTCAAAAGCTAGTCGTATCCGACTCTAGGATTCAGTGCTCATTTCTGTTTATAGCCAAAGAGCCAGCGCTATCTGTGTCTGCAGATGTTTCCGCAGACACGTGGCAGGCCTCAACACAGAACGCTGTTTACCTTCTCACTGAAGTGGTACTTATTTATCTACTTCCAATTTCTTGCTTTCAGACTGGTAGGTTGGCAGGAGCTGGGACAAAGACGGGAGCGCACTCCATCGTTCAGTACTCAGGAATCAAACTCCGACCTTCCAGTCATCAAGTTCAGCATCTTAACCACTTAAACCACCACAGATTACCTTTGGGTTAACTTTCATCTCTTATATTTGCTCCTCACAAGAAAAAAACAGTCATGTCTGTACCAGCCTAATCTTTTGGGTCCTTTTCATCTCTTATAGTTGTATGGTTCTGTAAAAAGAAATAAAAAATAATTGAGGGAACTAGAAATTAAAGCCTCCCTACACAGAAAACAGAGCCTATGATTTATTTCTTAGGTGTTGCTTTCAGGCACAATAAAGAAGAAGTAATAAATTGAGGCACCTTCAAGGAAGCTTAAACCCAGCCCACCTCTATATCTCATTACTGTAATTACATTTTGCTGTTTAAAAAATAATAATCAGAACCTGAGTGGCAGGGAGTGGGGCAGCCCATAGAAATGAAGCACAAAAAGCAGTGGGATGTGATTTGGCAGTCACCTGCATTCTCTGGAAAATTTGAGTGAACAAAGCATAGCCATTATAGAGAAGTATGGAGACAAACTTGATCTTACAATATAGTCTACAGTACATTTCTGAAAAGAACAATAGATCTTCTAGAAAAGACTTGGTTTCATTTAAAAGCTGAAATCACCAGAACCTTGGATCATCATCATTTTGATTTTAAAAGCCTTCAGCAATTGACACTGTATGTTTCAGGGATGTACTGTATATAAACAGTTTCAAGATCATGATTGTTGCAGAAAATTAATTTAGCGAACACTACTCATTTTCTGTAATCACTTGAATACAGAATTTCAAAGAAAAGCAAGGAGAGACAAGGAAATCTATTTAAATGAACAGTGCAAAGAAATAGAGGAAAACAACACAAGAGGCCGGACTAGAGATCTTTTCCAAAAAATTGGGGAAATCAAGGGAACTTTCAAAGCAAAAATGACCATGATAAGGGACAAAGACGGCAAGGAGTTATCTGATGTAGAAGAGATTAAGAAAAGATGGAAAGAATACACAGAGGAACTTTACAAAAAGGTCCTCAACACCACTGATAATCACAATGATGAGAACAGTGAACTTGAACCAGACATCCTAGAGAGTGAAGTCAGAAAGGCCCTAAAAAGCATGCAAACAACAAGTATACTTCTGCTTTATTGACTACACCAAGGCCTTTGACTGTGTGGACCACAATAAAATGTGGCAAGTACTTAAAGAAATGGGAATACCAGAACACCTTATATGCCTCATGAGAAATCTGTACAAGAGTCAAGCAGCAACTGTTAGGACAGAACACGGAATGACAGAGTGGTTTGGAATAGGAAAAGGAGTAAGACAAGGCTGCATTTTATCACCCTACCTTTTCAACCTATACACAGAACACATAATGCACAATGCAGGGATGGAGGAATCACAATATGGGATAAAAATTGCTGGGAGAAACATCAACAATTTGAGATATGCAGACGATACAACCCTAATGGCAGAAAGTGAGGAAGATTTAAAGAAGCTCCTGATTAGGTTGAAAGAAGAGAGTGCAAAAGCTGGCCTGAGACTTAATATGAAGAAAACCAAGATAATGGCAACAGGCCCTATCAGCACCTGGAAAGTAGATGGGGAAGAAGTAAAAGCAGTGAAGGATTTTACTTTCTTGGGATCTAAGATCACTGCAGATGGTGACTGCAGCCATGAAATAAAGAGGCGACTGATTCTAGGGAGACAAGCCATGAAAAACCTGGGGAACATAGTGAAAAGTAGAGACATCATCTTGCAAACAAAAATCCGTATAGTCAAAGCAACGGTATTCCCGGTGGTAATGCATGGTTGCGAGAGCTGGACCATTAGGAAGGCTGAGCGCAGAAGAGTACACGCCTTTGAGATGTGGTGTTGGAGGAGAGTTTTGAGAGTACCCTGGACAGCAAGGAGAACAAATAGGTCAATCTTGAAAGAAATCAGTCCTGACTGCTCCTTAGAAGGTCAAATAGTAAAGATGAAGATGAAGTACTTTGGACACCAAATGAGAAGAGAGGATTCACTTGAGAAAACCTTGATGCTGGGAAAGGTGGAGGGCAAAAGAAAAAGGGGATGGCCAAGGATGAGATGGCTAGATGGCATTGTGGATGCAGCGGGCACCGAGCTGAGCGGGCTGAGGAGGATGGTGGAGGACAGAGGTGCCTGGAGATCAATGGTCCATAGGGTCGAAAAGGGTCGGAATCGACTGTGCGACTGAACAACAACTCATTTTCTCTTGTCAAAAAATTAATTGCCAGTCAATTAATGAAATGTAAGGACTTCAAACAAGACCATTTTTCTTAAAGTCTATCATTACTTCATTCTTCTTCATTGACAAATAGTGTTGGATGAGATGGCTTAAAGCAGGAGTTCCTAACGTTTTCCTGCCAGGGGGCAATTCCCGCCACCGCACTCAGCTGTGGGGGCTGGAGGCGTGGCTGTGTCTACAACTTATGTTTGTGGCGGCGGGAATTGAGTGGTTTTTGCCACTTTGTGCACAGTCTCTGCTGCTTCCCAGGGCAGCGGGAGCCTTTCCGGAGCAGTTTGCTAATTTTCTGACACTCCTCTGCTGTGCTTTGGCAGCTGGAGAGTGGTAGTGGAGGGCTTCCTGGTTCCATCCTGGGATCCCAGGCGCTGACGTAAGCTCTGTCCGGCACCGAAAGTCATCCACCGCCGCTCTCCAGCTGCTGAAGTGCAGCGGAGAAGCCTCAGAAAATTACCAAACCAGAGCGAACATGCTCCAGAAAGGCTCTCATTTTTTGACTTCCGGTGGTTGGGTGTGGGTCTAGAGGTGGCCACCGTGGGCTGGATTAATGATATGCATGGGCCACATTAGGCCCATGGGCCAGCGGTTGGCCACCCCTGGTTTAAAGCATCAGTAGGATTTTATAGGGTCAGAAATTAGATTCTGCTGTGGAAAAAATGGGTTCTCAATCCAAAATTCAAATTGTTGATAGGATTAGAGCAGGGGTTGCCAATCTTTTTAAATCACGGCTGGGTCACGCTCCCTCAGACAGTGGAGGGACCCGGACTGGTGGTTCCCCCGCTGTTTATGGCTGGCATAAATGCATCTGCTTCAGGCAGGCTAATTCAGGCGGCAGCGAGGCTGGGGTCTGTAGGTTGCCTACCCTTGGATTAGAGTGTAGCAAAGAAACCAATTGGCTAGTCTGCCCTTCTGTAAGTCAGGTTTAGCGCTCTGTAATCAAACAACCAATCAACAAATTTCAGAGCTGCTACCAGATTTACCAGTTTCTACAAACCTAGGAATAGAACTGCAGTGTCTTTACTTTCCAAATCATTTTTACATGTCAGTCATTTGACAGTTACAGCATCGGTGGATAACATGGACAAGAGAAACAAGGATGAGCGATCAGACTCCATGGAAACAATTTTGATGAATTTTAATTAGTATTTCACCCAGTGGAGTTCTTTTACCAAGAGAACAGGCACTGGTTGCAGAATAAATTATCTCTACCTATAATTACTTACATGCACGCAGCTCTGCTCAAGGGACCCTCAAGAGCAAATTTGGGTCAGGGATGCATAAAGCCTTTTAAGGGAAGAGAGAAAAAGGAAGTCCAATTGTATGAGCAATTGTATGACTGCTTATTTCAAAATTGTTTTGGAGCTGTGTATTAGGTCCCCTCAAGATCCTTTTATGTAGTCACTTTACTGAAATTGAGAAGGTCAAGAGGTGGACTCTGTTACTGAATGGGAGCCCTTGTATATCACATGCACAGAGGGTTAGTGCTGCTCCTCATGGACACCTCCCAAACATTGTTTTTACTTTACTCATTCTGCTCCTGACACTTCTGTACATTGACCCTCTGAAGATGGACACTGTATTTAGCGCAAATACATATCAGCAGAAAAGGGATATGGCCACCCAATGCTGAGATCATGGTAAATTATAAAAATATACATAAAGTTAAATCAGATTTGGGCATATGCTAATGCTGAAAGGGGGCCATGGTGGCATAGTGGTTAAGACCATGAGTTTGACAACTGGAAGGTCAGCAGTTTGAAACCTGAGTGCTGCACAACAGTGAGCTCCCGCTGTCTGTCCTAGCTCCTGTCCTAGCTCCTGCCACCCTAGCAGTTCGAAAGCAAGACACTGCAAGACTGCAGTAGCTCAAGCAGTTAAGATGCTGAACTTGAAGACTGGAAGATCAGAGTTCAATACCCAAGTACTGCATGACGGAGTGAGCTCCCATCTCTGTCCCAGCTCCTGCCAACCTAGCAGTTCAGAAGCAAGAAATTGCAAATAGTTAAATAGGGATCACTTTGGGCATCCTATTGTTACAATGACCTTGGAAACTTCTGCAAAAGCAGACAGCGCTGGCTCTTTAGCTGTAAACAGAGATGAGCACTGAACCCTAGAGTCGGATGCGACTGGCTTTCGAGCAAGGGCAACCTTTACCTAAATAGGTACCACTTCAGTACAGAGAAGTTCCCAATGAACTGGTTGTTTTGTTAAGGGTGTCAACAACATTGTGCTTGGCTGCCTTCTTTAATATTCTTTACCAGTTCGTCCATTCTAGTTGAAAAAGACTGACCTTTTAATAGACTGCCCTTTTTTTCTCCTCTTGGTTGTCTAGGAGTAAATGATGGTCATGGATGATTAATTGAATACTGTCAGATGTGATGGGATCTGAGCTTAAACTGGACAGAGTGCTTGTCAGTCTCTCAGCTTAAATCGTTATTGCCCTTTGTTTTGATTTGTTTCTTATGAACATGGGGAGTTCTAGGGGTTTTTGGTAGTCTTGACCTTAGAGGCTGTGAGGTGCCAAGTTCGGCATTTATGTCTGCTGTTGGACTTGACGTGTAAGGGTAAAAGGAAAGCTTGATAGAGCTATTACATCCCATTGACACATGCCTTAGCCTAGTGATGGCCAACCTTGGCACTCCAGGTGTTCTTGGACTTCGATCACCAGAAGCCCAAGTCAGCACTCCTGCTGATCAGGGCTTCTCAGAATTGAAGTTCAAGAAGAACTGGAGTACCAAGGTTAGCCACCACTGCTTAGCCTCTTTTCAGGTTGCTACAAAATAGTCTTAGCGCAGGCCAGCTTTGAAAAGTATTAAGCAACTGCAGCTAATGCAAAATGCTGTATTCATATTGCTTTCAGGATTGCACTTTATGGTCCATATCACGTTGGTTCTACACCTGTTGAACAAGATTTTGCTGTGTGTCTCAGTTAAAAAAAATCTTACTTCTTACTGAAATTTAGTAAAGTTACTGTACGTTTTTTGACACCAACTTTCTGGATTTGGACTACAGTTCCCAGTAGCCATGCTACCTGTAGAATTCTGTGCAGGGCCTTTCAGCACCCCAAATATGTGATAGATGCAAGTAAAGGTCTTCTTTGCTTGAAAGCCAGTCACTCTAGGGTTCGGTGCTCATCTCCATTTACAGCTAAAGAGCCAGCACTGTCTGCTTTTGCAGAAGTTTCCATGGTCATTGTAACAATAGGATGCCCTACTCACGGGTAGGCCCTATTGTCTTTCTGAGTTGCACACCCCATGGCTGGACAGCCCAGGCATCAGATATGTGCAGATAAGGTAGCGTCGGGCCAAGAAATCACTCCAAGCCTCTTCAGGCATTTTATAAGTGTATTGAAAACATAGCAACATACAGGATACAGTCTATCAAAAGCATTTCAAAGCAAGGATATGAACCAAACTGGTTCTCTAAGGGAAAGCCTATAGGCCTCCCTTTCTCTCAAGCTTCTACATTTTGGCTGCTTGCAAAGCACAGCATTCATTCCAAAGAGTATCTGAGTGTGTGTGTGCGCCTGCGTCTCAGGGATATATCTCCTCCCACAGGGTCCACCTTTAGCCCACCCCCTTAGGGATTCCAACCAATGATCTTACAGCAAGACATGTCAATCACACATTAGGTTTCATTTCTTCTACAACACAAGGCAACTCATGAGGTAACGATGTTTACATTCTTTCACTCTCCCCCGGATTTGAAATCGCCATTTTGAAAAGACAGAGGGTAATACCTAGTTCCGTCACAGTCATGTGGCAGGCATGACTAGACATTGGAGCACACGGAATAGTGTTACCTTTTCCACCAAGGCGGTACCTATTTATCTACTTGCAGCTTCTTGCTTTCAAACTGCTAGGTTGGCAGGAGCTAGGGCAGATGATCGACGCTCACTCCATTGTGTAGCACTCAGGTCTCAAACTGCTGAACTGGCGACCTTCTGTTCATTAAGCTCACCATCTTAACCACTAAGCCTCCACAGCCCCTTTTAAATATGTGATACAATATTTCTAGTTTGCTTGTATTTGATGGTTTTAAACTTTAGCATTCACAGGGTGGATAAATGTTTTATTCCTTTGGAAGTTGTTTATGGTTTATAGTTTTGACAATTGTTTATACCATCCTGTGGGCCAGATGCAGCCTGTGGTGCCATTTCATATGGCCCACCACCACCACCACACCCGGAAGTACCATGTGGTGGGGAAAGGGCAAAATGGCCACCCGCCCCACAAAGCTGTCTGAGGTTTATACAGACCCTACTTTGAGAGTCTTATGGCAAAAAAGTATTCTATAAACAGTTAATGAAAGTATATAAGGAATTAAGAATATTGCAGAATACTTTGAACAGAGATAAAGCAACAATCACTTTACTTTTTTCACTCAAAGCCATGGTTCTCAACATGGGGCACATGCTTCACAGGGGGGCAATTTGATTTTTAAGAGGGGCAATTTGATTTCTTCCTCAATACTTCAGCTGACCTTTTGCTCATTTATTTTTCGCTTTCATGGATGCCGTGTTCTTTGGAAGCTTGTTTAGACCAGGTTAATGGCCTTTTAGGCTTCCTCCATGTGAATAGTTCACTTTTTGAATAATAAGAATTATATGTCAGGGGGGGTGTCAGGATTTTAGAGATTCTTAGGTAGAGCATGGCCAAAAAAAAAAAAGGCTGGGAACCACTGAGCCAAAGTCTTCTAACTGTTAGATTGTGTAACTGTTTGATTGTGTCGATATTCCTTACATTTTAAAAGACTTAGCAAATCCAGGGAATGAAATAAAGTACAGTAAATATGTCCTGTCAGGTCAGTTCTGACTTATGCTGACTCTTTTCAGGGTTTTGTATGTAAATAATATAAAGAAGTGGTTTACAATTTCCTTCTTCTAGGGGACACCCTGGGACTGTGGAACTTGCCCAAGACTAAGCAAGCTGGCAATTCTTCTATAAGGCACAATGGAGAATCAAACTCCCAACTTCAGGCTCTGCAGCTAGACAGCTAAACCACTAATAGGAGCTGACAATTGGTTACTAAAGAAGGGGGATGCATTGATATGATTCAGGTCTCCAGTTATCAATAATAGTGCAAACATGGCCTGTGGCGCCAAATCAACCGGCCCTTGCTTCAACCAGCGACTGGCAGAATCGGCTGCAGACTCATTTATAGCTGTTGTAATCGCGTTTATAACATCCGTAAATGAGTCTGCAGCCAATTGCGGTGCCGGCAACTGGACTACCAGTCCGGCCCACCAACTGTCTTAGGGAGCGTGACCCAGCTCCCAACTTTAAAAGGTGGGCAACCCCTGGCTTAGACCAATATTGTCTCTTGATTTGATTTATAGTAACTGCAATCCCAGCTGATGCTAGGAATATATTGGCTTGATGGTCACAAGAGAAGATTCTGTAATTCATGTAAGCTGGAGACTGGAAGGTTGGGTTTCGATACCTGAGAGGTGCACTTGGGGACATGAAAGGAGCCTCATTTGGGCATCCCCTAAAATCCTTTCAACCCAGAGTAATCTCTGACACGAAATTATTATTACAGTACAATACCAGAAGAGATTTTGATCTAAACACAGTACGCCCTCAAGTGGCAAAAAGATGCAATTGTGAAAAGCAGAAACATGTGTGCTATTTATTGGAAATATCACTGAATGTAAAATACTGTACCAGATTCCTTTACTCATCAGCTCCTAATTATATATTATGCAACATAAAAGATCACACTCCTGGCAAAAAAAAGCTTTATAAGAGCAGCAAAACACACTTCTCTGAACTTCAGGGAGAGAGACTGAAAGTGGTATACAGTAGATGTATACTGGTGGGCTATTTTGGAGCATTCAGTTACAAAATCTTTCTTGTTGCCCTCACCCTCTTAGGATACACGGATAACTTTAGTCTTGTCTGCTTAACCTTGAATAGGGCTCTTGCTAGTATCACACTGTGTTTCCATTGCGGATGTAAGCTGAAGAGGGTAATGTGGACCCTCAGACCTCATTTTGCTGCCCCTACAATGTTGCCCTACCACCACAACCAGAATTGTTGTGCCAACATGCCAACTCTGTTTAACCGCACCATTCTGCCTGTCACTTCCCCACTTAAACAGGCAGCTATGGTCCTCTCATCCCTCCTTTTAAAAAAAAATGTTTTTGTGAGCTTTACTCTTCTCTCTCTCTCTTTCTCTCTTCGTTGCTTTCTCATGATGGAGGGACTCAAGGCAGCTCACAAATTTAAAAAAATTTAAAACACTGTAAATTATCCACTGCATTTTGGCAGCTAGAACACAATGTTTGGGCACTTCTAGTGTTAGGCGGAGCCTCTGGCAGTGCCTGGGTTCCCAGTGTGGAACCAGGAAGTGCCCAAACGCCGCATTCTAGGTGCTGAAACGCAGCAGATACATGGCGAAAAATTCCCAAAATGGAGCAAAAATGCTCCAAAAAGCCTCCTGCCACCATGGGGAGAGGCAGGGGTAGTGCAAGAAGTCAGGAAAATGGTGTGATTGCTGCTGCCGAAAACGTAAGCACTGAGAGTAACCACGCCTCGGCCACCCCACAGCTGAGTGTCAGCTGAGTGTGTGTGGGGGGAAAACATTGGGAACCCCTGCTCTAAGATCTTAAGGCTCCCATGGAGAGAGATGGTCCTTCAGATAGTCTGGATTCAAGTTAGGCTTCTTCTTGCTCTTTCTTGCTGCCATTAAGGTGCAGGCATCTTGGTTCTTTTTGGATTTTAGGTAGATTTTTTTTAATCTTAGGAGACAATTGTATCAGTGGCAGATTCTGTGAAGATTTCTAAATCTTGGCAAAAACAGTGGTGGCAGATGTAATGCAGCCCCTTATGGATTGAGAGGGATAGTATCATCCCTGTCACTGGGGTGCTTCCTGCCCCTGGTGTGTCCTGACCTGGATGAAGATGTCAGATTTAAAATTTTTGTCAACTACAAACTTGCTTCTCAGCATGACCTCTTCCCATTACCATCGTAATGCAGGAAACAATTCTTTTGTTTTAAAGAAAACCCTCTGTTTATACACTGTGTGATTTGGCAAAAGTCAGTTACGCCTCTCCTTTTTATTGATACCAAAGTAAATATTTGGCTAAAACTCACTCAGCTTGTCAAGTAAGTGCCTATTTCAGTTCCTGTGAGCTTGCAGTGACCCATACAATCTTCCCAGCTATCACTCTGATGCATCTCAATGTCACCATTTTGTTCTCAATCCAGGTATTTATACTGTCTTTAAGTACATTGTGCTCTTCTGCATACTCTAATTCCTTACCTGGATTATTGCACAAGGTAGAACGCTTTATTATTACCTGCAGAAAGGGGTAAACAAGGCAGCTCCCTAGTGACTCAGTGGATAAAAGCACTGTGCTTGGAGACCGAAAGGACATGGTTTGATTCCCCGAGAGCTGGAGGACATGAAAGGAGCCGCATGTGGGCATCCCTCTGCAAAAATCCATTCAACCCAGAGTAATCTCTGACACAAAAACAGACACAGGGGCAAACAAAATGATCAAGAAGCTCAAGCACCTCCCTTATGAGACAAGGTCCTGTTTAGCTTAAAGGAGGGTGAAACTCAATAATATATTTAGCATGTTTTTAGAAAGCATGCTCAAGTGGCGAAAGATACCTGTTTACAATAGCACATTGTTCAACTACTTTGTATTTAATGTGTTTTTGTTTATTTTTTAATTTAATTTTAATTTAATTGATTTTCATATTTTATCGCTGCCGCCTCATCAAGGCGACTCCGGGCAGCTGACAGATAAAAAGCATAAAAACAGATACAAAGAATATCGCAATAAAATCATTTAAAAACCATCCCCATTAAAAAAAACCACCAACCCCATCCATAAAAAGAGGGGAGATCCAGATCATTTATTTAAACAAGCCAGCAGGCGGGGGTCACTCCTTCATCAGTGCCCATACCTGCCCTGCCAGCCAGGTTTTAAGTCCTTTCCTAAAGGGCAGCAATTCCATCTGCAGCCGTAGCTCTGTTGGTAGGAGGTTCCATAGGGCTGGTGCGGACACAGAGAAGGCCCTCCTTCTTGTGCTAGAGAGACGAGCCTCTCTAGCCGATGGTACAATTAGAGATCCCCTCCGGTCCGCTCTGGTTGGACGGACAGACGTTCTTGGGGAGACACGGTCTCTTAGGTATCCTGGCCCACTACCATGTAGGACTTTAAAGGTCATCACCAGCACCTTGAATTGCACCCGGAGGCAAAACTGGTAATCAGTGCAGCTCCTGGAGCAGTGGCGAGGCGTGGGCATAACGCCCGCACTCCATCACCACCTGGGCAGCCACGTTCTGGACCAGCTGCAGCCTCCGAATGGTCGTCAAAGGCAGTACCATGTAGAGCGCATTACAGTAATCTAGTCTAGAGATTACTAGAGCATGTGTGACCATGAGCAAGGAGTCCCGGTCCTGGAGCGGGCGCAACTGGCGAATCACATGAAGTTGTGCAAAAGCCCTCCTGGCCACGACTGCCATTGGAAGGTAAACATGGGCTTAAATGCTGAGTCTGATTAATTAGTTACATATTTTTGGAGAAGATAGTACACATCCCTATTAATGTTTAGTTTGACCCTCAGGTCACAGCTTTTTGCATTCTTAACAGGCAGAATACTATTATAATGTACATTTAAGCACAAAGGGAGTGGGGAGTTCTGCAGGGCTTGCACAGAAACCATTACCAGAAATGGCCAGATATCTTTCCTTGATCACTAAAATGTTAGCAATGAAGAAACAGAAAAGTTCAAGCTGGACTGTTGCCAATTAAAGTCATTTGCCTAGTGCAGTGATGGCAAACCTTGGCACTCCAGGTGTTCTTGAACTTCAATTCCCAGAAGCCCTGATCAGCTGGACTGCTGACTTGAGCTTCTGGTAATTGAAGTCCAAGAACACCTGGAGTGCCAAGGTTCGCCATCACTGGCCTAGTGCATCAAATAAATTCAGTCTCCCGCTTTGGTGTTATGGAGACTGCCATATTTCTGCATATCTTTACTCCTAGCTCAGGGGTGGCCAAACTTTTCAGGCCATGGGCCGGTCATATGGTTCCTCCCACTGGAAGCGGAAGTAAAACATGCCTGCACGTGCACAAAATGTGGCCATAAATGCACCGGCGGCTGTTGTAAACATTTTTACAACAGCCACAGGTGTTTTACGGCAGCGTTTTGTGCATGTGCAAGTGTGTTTATTTTTTGTTTCCAGGAGTGGTGAGGGCAGTGTGGGCCAGATTATTAGGTGCTGTAGGCTGGATCCGATCTGTGGGCCGTAGCTTGACCACCCCTGTCCTAGCCAAACATTAGCTGTACAATTTGACCTATGATGGAGGATTTAACTGGGTGACTAGAACCTCTTTGTCTATTACAGAGATGGAAAAGACAATTGATGCTGTATTGCTTGAAGTGAATCCTGATTCATGAGGCTGATTCAACAAGTTCATAGCCTCTTCCTTAGGACAGTATTCTACCTCAGATCCTGGTCTGGATAATTTTAAAACATTTTTTGTTTCTCCCCTCACTAGTTGAAGCTCACCAGTTTCCAGCCTGAAGAATAGTCCTGTGGGACACAAAAGCTTCCCTCCCATTAATGTTTTGAAATTTAATTTAATTTTTACATTTGTATTGCTGCCCCCTCGCAGAAGCAACTCCAGGCGGCTCACAAATAGAAGCATAAAAGACAAAACATCTATACCTATAAGAAGGAGGTAGGTTGATGCGTGTCCGGCATTAGTGGCCACACCCAGCCCAACCATCCCGTACCGAGCCGGCCACACTTACCTTTAGACCATCTGAGGGTCGCCACAAGGGTCCGGTCGCCGAGAGTGGAGCAACCACCCCATAAACCAGAACAAAAAAAGAACTACACATCCCAGCATCCTCCTCGCTGCATCACCCCTCAGCCAATTAGGCTGAGGGATGCGAGCACAGAGGAGGCCGGGAAAGCGCTGTGCACAAAAAAAGGCCAACACAGAGTCATGGACTCTCCCCCCTACCTCTCCAAAGCTGCGCGGGAAGAGGAGGGACTTCCCCTCCCCCAAAGCCGCAGCAAGGCTGGCGATGGTCTCCGTGGCTGCAGGGAGACGATGGACTTTCCCCGCTACCTCACTGAAGCAGTGTGGGGAGAGGGGGGCTCCCCCTCCCCCTCGAAGCCGCGGCGAGGCCGGCACCGGCCTGCGTGACCGCAGGGAGAGCGGGGTTCGCATCTCTCTTGGTTGGCGGGGGACAAACATTTCATCCCCCGCCAACCAAGAGAGAAGCGAACCACTTCCCTCCGGGAGACGAAGGTTGTACCTTCGCCTCCCGGAGGGAAGGAATCGCCTTCCACGGAGGGGGTTCGCTTCTCTCTTGGTTGGACCAGTTGCAGCCTCCGAATGGTCATCAAGGGCAGCCCCATGAATAACTCATTACAGTAATCAAGTCTAGAGGTGGCCAAAGCATGTGTGACCATGAGCAAGGAGTCCCAGTCCAGGAGCGGGCGCAACTGGCGAATCACATGAAGTTGTGCAAAAGCCCTCCTGGCCACGACTGCCACCTGTTGTTCAAGCAGTAGTCGTGAGTCCAGGAGGACCCTCAAGTTGCACACCAGGTCTGTCTGGGGCAAAATAGCCCCCAAATAGAATCCAGGACCAAAGATGGTAGCTCCCGAGACAGGGCTGGGCCCCTAATCCATAGACACTCAGTCTTGCCGGGATTCAGTTGTAGCCCGTTGTCCCCCATCCAGACCCCAAAAAGTATTCCCTATCTCTGTAAAAGTATTCCCTGTCTCTGTTTTTAATTTCCATTTGTAGTCTGTATTCCTATCTTTCTCAATATTTGCAAGTTAATTATAATAATGTTCTTACAGATGTGGATCTGTGTCTGGGAAGCTGCAGTTCATCATTGAGCAAGCTTGAGTTACAAAGTCCTTGTAGGTCATAGTCCTGTTACTCTTTCTCGTTAAAGAATTTCCCTCCTCACATAGCTTGCAGACTGTTTGAGCTCTGAAATTTATGGAGATAATACTTGACAATGTGCAGTCCCCATCTGGAAAAGCTTCACGGCTCACAGGAAGGAGTTGATCTATGGCACAGTTCAAATTATAGAGATGAGCAGTTTTGAGGTAAGCAGGAGACGTCCCTTGCATTGTGTAAAGCAAACGTGTTTAAATAATATCTCTGAATGAAAAAGGGGGTAACAAACCTAAACAACCTGGTTTTTTATTACCTGGAAGAGTTTCTGATCCTTATCAGAAAATATTTGGTGCGAAGAGTCACTGGACCCATTATTTCTGTGGCATTTAATTGGAGCACTGAACTTTTCACTCCAATTATGTTGATGTAATTGGTTGTGACATGATTTTCTCCTGGTTTTTCCCCTCATACCAGTGGGACGCTACAAGTCATGTTAGCATGCAATGGGAACCTGTTCAACATTGTGAATTCTCTTTTCACCTCTTACCAGCAATTTTTTTTAATGTTATCTAATTATCATTTACTTAATCTTGCCCTGTTTCCTCTCAGCGTAAAAAAAAAAATTCTTGTGACTAATGCCACTGGGCAATAAAAATGAAGAAA
This sequence comes from Bradypodion ventrale, assembly GCA_035047345.1. Classification (NCBI taxonomy): domain Eukaryota; kingdom Metazoa; phylum Chordata; class Lepidosauria; order Squamata; family Chamaeleonidae; genus Bradypodion; species Bradypodion ventrale. The sequence continues at coordinate 333,853,657 of JAWDJE010000002.1, forward strand.
AATGGAATTCAATTTGAACTCAACTTTGGTTGGGGTGTATCCCCCAGCAGACGCATCCGAAATAAAGTATGGCAAGGGGTTTTAGGAGTTGCAATCGAAGAATTTCTGAAGATAGTTTATCCACATGACCTCTTTTAGAGGGACAAGTCCTCCATTTGAAGATAATGGAGGATCTAAAATAATAAGGTGATTTTCTTTTGAATGTCTCATCCCTTTGAAGGACTGAATAGGCTGGGGCTCCTTTAATAACTGAGATTTCTAAGGTGGAAGATAAGAGACTGTGAAGTTTCCTGTGCACAATTTGCCCTGGACAATAAAAACATAATGGGCACACAAATTCCAGTGATTACAGGACTTCCCAATTGACTGAAATGCAACATAATTCTGTTCAAGCAATAAAAATAATTTCCACTTGCACATCTGAACATGTACGTTAGCATAATCTGAACATGTATGTTGCGGTTATTATGTTATTATATTATTACTATCTTATTTCATTGTTTGCTATTTTTAAGTTAGTCTAATTCTTTCTTTTTATCTGTATTTTCATTGTTTGTAAACTACCTAGAATCTACTAGATGGGTGGTATAAAAAAATAAAATAAAATCCTCCAAAATGGCTTTCAGCAGCCATCTGATTGCTCCAGGCTTGTCTTCACCTGCTTTCCTACATGAAGTGTATTCAGGAGCTCTTGATGATGATCTAGCCAAGTCATTGTTTCCTTTGTCTTTAATTTTAGTGATATGTAAAATCTTCCCACACACACAGTTTGCCTACTTCTGCCTTAACTACTCTATATTTGGAGAAAGCCCACTCAACTTTGTGTGAATCAGCTTAGAGCAGGAGTGGAAGACCACTGTCAGCAGCCATGCTCACAGTACATGTGCATCTGCCAGCTGCTCTGTTTCCAACCACGTATTCAACATCTGTATGAATGTTCCCCTCAAGAATAGTAACATGCATGTACACAATTTTGCTTTAGAGAGGTCAGTCTTCTGTTTGAAGGACTGTCTAGTCCAGGGGTTTCCAACCTACCACCTATGGGCAGGTGCCAGCCTGCAGCACCAATTAATCCAGCCCGCAATAGGGACCCTGCTGCCACTGCCAGAAGCGCACCAGAAGCACCCCAAATGCGCTGAAAACTGTCAAAAAGACAAAAATGTGGCAAAAAAGCTGAAAATGCAGTGAAAATGAGCTGTCCTCGCTCCAGCCGCCACAGGAAGTGGCGAAAATGTCAGAAAACATCGCTATTGTACCCACCACCAGAAGCGGGGAATGGAACCACACCTCCAGCCCACACATCTGTCGGGGGGGGGGGGCGTTGTCTGGCCTGTGGCACAAAAAGGTTTGCCACTAGTCTTGTCCAAATCCAGTTTAAGGAGGAAGTGGAGAAAATCTAAGAAAGAATAAAGACCTTGAAGTTGGCCATCAGTATTTTGGCCCTACCTAGACAATAGAGTGAGCACAGAGTGACAGAGTTTCCCACTACAGAGAGATGTACAGTGTTTGTATGTTAATATAAAATGGAAAACATGGCTCAAATGCATCCCTGTGCTTGTTTGTGTGGCCTGTGTACGTTTCACAGAACCTCTGGTATCATCACTTTGAAAATAAAATCTTGCCTTCTAGAAGAAGGTATAGGGTCATAAAGACCAGGACCAGCCACTTGAGAAATAGTTCCTAACCAAAAGCAGTTCTGGCTTTGAATACAGTGCAATGCAGTCTATGAGGGAGCTTCTGTATATAGTTTTTAGAGTTTTTAGGGTTTTAGAGTTTTTAGAGTTTTAGAGCTTTTAGGGGTTAAATGTGTATATGTGGGGTGGGAGTATGTTGATAATTTTGTATAGTTGTATTTTGTTTAGGTTTCGTTGGGTTGTTAAGTGTTTCCCCCCCCCCAATCTTGTTGTTCTGTACAGGAAAATGACAATAAAGATTTATCTAAATAAAATAAAATATCTCAGAACTAGTGGTTCTTTAAAACAAGGATTGGGACCCTCTCTGTTTTGGTCTCCCAACACCCCTCCCCCAAAAAGGGTTTACAGGTCTAGATACAATCATTTATCCACTTCCGATTTCATTTTGTTGAGGCAGATGTACCTGTAGAATTTTCAGGGGATAGAAAATCATACCCTGCCGTTCCCTGGATCTTGTTCATCCCAGCTGAACCGATTGCAAGAATTTCTAAATTTGCATTTGTACTTATAAATTATTGTGTGCCAACACTAGCCCGTCTTCTTTTGTCCTTGGGCGATGTATAGGAAGGGCCTTCTCAGTTGTTGCCCCCACATTATGGAACCTCCTCCCAGTAGAGCTACGCCTCCAGGCCCAGTTGCTACCATTTAGGAAAGAACCGAAGACGTGTTTGGCAAAATGGGTCTGGGGGCAGGGATTGTCAACAAGCTCCCCTTTTTGGCTCATCTGAGGCTCCCCCCTACTCTAATGAATTTTTAAAGGTTTTTGTAGCTTTTATATTTGTTTTTAGATAATAGATGGCACGGCGGGGGGTAATATTGTTATGTTTTTAAGGGTTTTTAAAAATTATTTTACCTGTATATTGGTTTTAACTTGTGTACACCACCCAGAGTCCTTTGGATATGGTGGTATATAAATCTATTAAATTAATTAATTAAGCTTCTCTAGTAGAGCATTTCCATGAGAGTTGGAGGCCTGCCCCAGTCAAGATCTCGCTCATCTCATGAATTTGTGCTGCCATTTAGATTGGACTGTTTTCTCCCTACTTCCCACATCAAAACATGAAGTGCTATTCTGTTAGTCCTCCTTGACCACTGATAAAGAACTAGCTTGCCTTGCATAGGCACTCATTGCAGATTATTTCCTTTGTTCAGGACTAGAAGAGATTGCACAGATAGTCATTGTTATATGAATGTCTGAAGGACACATTTAGTTTGCCTGTGAAAACATCGCTGCTGATGATGTTAAAGCAAGAAAGCTTTTCTCATTCTTTGTCTTTCTATTCCCACATCAGCATCCATGTATTCTGAAATACAGAGAGAGAGACCTGATGTTGGGAGTATCATGGCTCATCCAGACTACATTGATGGAAGCCCCGACCTCATCAAACCAAAAAAGCTTCTCAATCCTGTAAGAGCCTCAAAAAGCCACCAAGAACTTCACAGAGAGCTGCTTATGAACCATAAAAGGTGAGGGGGGGATGGAAACATGTTTGCTTATTCTGTTGCATCTCAAGGTGATGCAGATGAAAGAAATATGAAGTGTTTTTTTTTAAAATAAAAAGATCCTTTTAGATAAAAGGACAGAGAAGGTAAAGGTAAAGGTAAAGAGAAGAGCAGGTAAATATCCTGCCCTTTTCCCATCCATATCCGCTACCTTTATTTTTTACCAAGCACAGTTCCTATTTTGAAAAGGGCAGACAAGGATCGGATAGGATAGGATATGAAATGAGTCATTTAAACCCTAGCCGGGTTTGTTTCTTAAAGCCCATGGAAAGCTCATTACCAGATGGAGCAGCTGCTACTCATTTGCATCATTCCCTATATATATATTTTTTTTAAGGGAAAACCCTGCTACTTAAGTAGTTAGTTAAATTTTTGAACAAATGTTGACATGGAGAAATTAAAAACTATCTGAACTGGAGATAAAAGAACAACAAGCAGCATCTAGCAGCTGCACGCTGTATCAATAAAAAAACACATAAAGAGTTTTAAATATTTATTTATAGGATAGATACTATACTGTACACTATTTGCTTTAGAGAGAAAATTTGATAAACAAGGGATCACCACTGAAAAGGTCCTGTCTCCAATACGCACCAGTTGATAGTCTGTGAAAATGAGCCAGAGGATAAGATCTCTGAAGTGTAAGGAAATGAAATGAAATATTTGTTTAACGTGTGTGTGTGTGTGGTGGTGGGGGATACCATTGCATTTACTTTAAAATATTACCTGTGCACAAGGAATTACTTATGGTCTAGGGATGATGCATTTTGCAAAATCATGCACCAATGAGGACTTAAGTTTGGCCAATGACAAAGACAAGTAATTGGTTTCATTTTGGCAGTCCAGGGTTTGATCTAGAGCAGTCATGGTGAAGCTTAGCACTCCAGGTGTTCTTGGACTTCAATTACCAGAAGCCCAAATCAGCACTCCTGCTATGGTAATAGAGTAGACCAGCAGTGGTGAACCTTAGCACTCCAGCTCTTCTTGGACTTCAATTCTCAGAAGCCCTGATCAGCAGGTGTACTGACTTGAGCTTCTGGTAATTGAAGTCCAAGAACAGCTGGAGTACCAAGGTTAGCCACCACTGGAGTAGACTATACTGCCAGCAACTCAACATCAAACGTCAGGAGGCAGTTAACCACTAACCTGACAACCCTGAGGACTAGCGGCCTTGGCGAAGTCCACAGGGAAGAATGATTGTCCCCAAGTGGATTCAATCCCATTTGAATCCATCTTGATGGAGGGCAGCAGCTTCATCAATACTGGCCTGGGGCTGAGGAGGACTTTGTGTGTCACTTTCAGGACCAGAAAGTGACTCACGGAGCTGGATCAGTTGTATAGGTGTCACACTGAGATGTGGAAGGCAGACGAAAGGCCACGGCATTTGTGCATAGTAGTTTGTGAGCCTCATTCATCCATATAGTATGCATCATACAATGCAGGGTCTTTGTCCAGCTCTGTTAAAATAGTGAGTACATTTAGGATTTCTGTTCCCCAAAGGAATTGATGCTAGAAACAAGGATTAACATTACTGATTTAATTTCGCCCCCTAGTGAAAGAAGGAATGAGCTAAAAAAAATCAAAACATGATAATACTGTAAATAAGGTTAGGTCTTCCTTTCTAGAAAGCCAGTCTTATTCGACTCTAGGATGCAGTACTCATCTCCATTTACAACCAAAGAGCCACACTGCCTGCATCTGCAGACATTTCCATGGCCATTTGGCAAGCATGAGAAGATGCCAGAACGCTGTTACTGATTTATCTACTTACAATTTCTTGCTTTCATACTGCTAGCTTGACAGGACCTGGGACAAAGATGGACACTCATTCCGTCATGGAGCACTCTGGTCTGGAACTGCTGACCTGTCGACCTTCTGGTCATCAAGTTCAGCATCTTAACCACTAAGCCACTGCAGTCGCAATAAATAAGGTTACATGTATACTTAACTAAAATAATAGTTGTTTCATACATGATCATTCAGCTGATCACATGGAGAGAGGACAAATATGTCAGGATAACCTCTTTGCCCTAGTGCATGCATCTCATTGTGTCTATAATGAGTCTTGACTGGTGAACCCTAGGTGCATCAAATGTTTTTAATCACTAAGCAGACATGGATGGTGCAATCACGCAGATTTATAGCCCTTTAGCTTCCCAATCTCCTTTCTTGGAATGCAAACTCTGCTGTGCTTGGTCAGCCAGAATGGTTGCAGGAAGACATCCACCCAACCCCCCACTGATACCTCCTTGTCAATTCTTATCATATCCCCCTACTTGCAGTCATTCCTTAGGCCCTTTGGGCACGCAAGAGCAAAATCAAATTGGAAGACAAAGGAATGAACTCATTGGACAAGAAACAACTAATGTCTTCCTTGAATAAGATATAGCTGAGGAACTCAACCTCCCCTATGTCACTTGGAGGACCCTGAATAGACTGAGGGTCAGAGTGCCTAAATGTAAGACCAACAGGCTCAAGTGGGGGCTTGAGCCTGGACAACATGCTTTGAGAATGTAGTAATCTGATCTGCAGATTACAACAGGAAACATATACCAATGAAGATTTAAGATTGGCTAGTGACAAAAGCCAAAAAGGTGCCTTCATTTTGGCAGTTTAAAGTTTAATCTGGAAGCCTGAGATGACCTCTTAGTGGCTAATCGAGCATCCTCGAAGATTGTGGCATTTTTGAACCACAGTCGGGTGTACCCTGGTAATGGCAACCTTGTGTTGTCGGTTAATCTTTCTCACACTAGGTCAAGCAAAAAGAACTGCAGAATGAACTCACCAAAAGGTGCCTTTATTTTGACAGTTTCATGTCTGGCCTAGACACGGAAGAAGAATCACAAAAATAAACAAGCTCATTTGAAAACGAAAGGAGATATGAAAAACTTATTTTTCTCCAACCTGACATTTATCAACATTTGAGAGATCCTTGCTTCTAACACTAGTAAAGGTAAAGGTTTCCCTTGCTCAAAAGACAGTCGTATCTGACTCTAGGGTTCAGTGCTCATCTCTGTTTCAAAGCCGAAGAGCCAGCGCTGTCTGCTTCTGCAGACGTTTCCGTGGTCATGTGGCAGGCATGACTAGACACCGGAGCGCACGGAACGCTGTTACCTTCCCACCGAAGTGGTCCCTATTTATCTACTTGCGATTTCTTCCAGGAGCTGGGACAAAGATGGGAGCTCATTCCATCCTGCAATACTTGGGAATTGAACTGCTGACCTTCTGCCTCCCAGTCAGTGTCTTAGCCACTTGAGCCACACTACACTGCTTATAATGTGCAGTTTGATTGTAAGGCTGTGGTCCAATATTCACTGACCTCAGTGGAAACTCTATTGCTAACAATGTGACATATCTTGTGTAGCCATTTGGACAGCTTTGCTGTTAAGATTATTTCCAGTCCCTTTATATTTATAACTCAACCCAAATTTACCTCTTTCTCCCTTGCACTCATAGAGGATTGGGAGTAGAGAACAAACCAGAACTGCAGCGAGTCCTGGAGCATCGGCGGCGAAACCAGCTGATACAAAAAAGAAAAGAAGAAGAAGAGGCCAAGAAATTAAAGTCCCCTTTCGAACAAGAGCTTCTGAAGAGGCAACAGAGGCTGGAGCAGGTAGAAAACAATTCTCAAATTTATTTCATTACATTGTTTTAACCACAAAAGCAAGAAGAAGACTACCAAGACTTTAATAAAGTTGTTGTTCAGTCGCACACTCAAGTCCGACCCTTTGCCTCTGTCCTCTGCCATCCTCCACAGCCCACACAGACACATACCCATCACATCAACGATTCCATCCAGCCACTTCATCCTCTGTCATCCCCTTCTCCTTTTGCCTTCGATCTTTCTCAGCATCAAGGTCTTCTCAAATGAGTCCTCTCTTCTCATTTGTTGGCCAAAGTACTTGAGCTTCATCTTTAGTATTTGTCCTTCCAATGAGCGGTCAGGGTTGCTTTCCTTCAGAATTGATTGATTTGATCTCCTTGCAGTCCAGGGGACTGTCAAGAGTCTCCTCCAGCACCACAGTTCAAAGGCATCTATTCTTCTACGCTCAGCCTTCCTTATGGTCCAGCTCTCAAAGCCATACATTACAACTGGGAAGACCATTGCTTTAACTATGCAGACTTTTGTTGGCAGGGTGATGTCTTTACTTTTTATTATGCTGCCTCGGCTTCTCATAGCTTGCCTCCCAAGAAGTAGGTGTATTTTTATTTCATGGCTACAGTCACCATCTGCAGTGATCTTAGATGCCAAGAAAGTAAAGTCTGTCACTGTTTCCATTTCCTCCCCTTCTATTTGCCAGGGAGTGATACCATGATCTTGGGGTTTTTTGATGTTGAGTTTTAGGCCAGCTTTTGCACTCCTCTTTCACCCTCATCATGAGGCTCTTTAGGTCTTCTTCACTTTCTGCCATTAGGGTAGTATCATCTGCGTATCTCAAGTTGTTAATGTTTCTCCCAGCAATCTTAATTCCCACTTGTGCTTCATCCAGTCCTGCATTACGCATGATGTACTCTGCTTATAAGTTAAATAAGCAGGGTGACAATATACAGCCTTGTTGTACTCATTTGCGATTACACTTGTATACCTTATATACTTGAGTATAAGCCAACCTGAATATAAGCTGAGGTACCTAATTTTGACCTGAAAACCCAGGGAAATAGATTCACCCGAGTATAAGCTGAGGGTGGGAAATGCAGCAGCTGCTAGTGAGTTTCAATAATCAAAATACATGAAAATATGGTAAAATTAATTAAATTGTTGGTACATCTCAGTCCGGCGCAGTCTTGTGACCCTTGTGGTCATTGACCTGAGTATAAGCCGTGTCCCCTTTTGGGGGCTCATTTTTGGAGCTAAAAAACTCAGCTTATACTCGAGTATATTCAGTAGCGCCCCATAGCACTTAGTGGTCCACAGAGTAATTAGCATAGAAAGGTCATATTCATGCTATAATTTTGGGTAGATTTGATTGAAAGACTATATTTAAATTATGCATAAAGACTTATAATAGCTCAAAAGGATTCACTCTCATTTTTACTACTTGTCCTCCCTTACATTTAGCTTCTTGTGCAGGTCTATTCCATTGCCAACAATCTTCTATTCGCTGTATTTTTTATTTTATTTTATTTTTTAAAAAATCTAGTGTACATAGATTTGGACAGGAACCATGAAGGTCTTTTTTTCATTTCCTTCACACTCAAACTGGAATACAGTAAAACCCCTACTTACGGAAAAATAGTCCGTTCCGTAAGCTTTTGCTTAAATCCAATTTTTGTGTAACTCGAAACAAACCCATAGGAAAAATTATTTTTAACGTAACTCGAAGCAAACCCATAGGAAAAAGAATCTTTATGTAACTTGAAGCAAACCCATATGAAATTGTGTAAATCGGGACCTGGTTTTAGCATAAAATCATTATGTAAGTCGCATTTTATGTAACTCAAGGCATTTGTAAGTTGGGGTTTTACTGTACAACTTTCATTGGAAAAGGTTGCATCTTTGCCCTAGCCTAGCTACTGGGGCTCTTGGTATCTTGACAGGCCCCACAATTGGACTTCAATTCCCAGAAGCCTCAGTCAGTACATTGGCAGATCAGTGCTTTGGGGGAATTGAAGTCCGAAAACCAAAAGTTGGGAAACACTGCCTTAAAAGGAACCAGTTAACAGACACCTGCAGTGGGCCTGCTAAATAAGTGCTTCCTTCCTTAAGGTCCTGGAATGTACATTAACTGCGGCAGCTACTGTACAGTATTACCAATTAAGACTGGCCAGGTTTGAATAGGTTAGGTTCTTTTTAGGATACCAGAGAGACAAGACAAGCATCTCGGTGGGTAAAGCAACCAAGTTTTACTTCAAATAATTTCCAAGCTAAACATGGCACAGACAGAGTACTAAAGGTAAAGGTCAATGTCTCTCTTGCTCGAAAGCCAGTCGTATCTGACTCTAGGGTGCAGTACTCGTCTCTTTACAGCCAAAGAGCCACAGCTGTCTGCATCTGTAGATGTTTCTGTGGAAATGTGGCGGGCATGATTAAACACCGGAGTGCTATTTGCCTTCCCACTGAAGTGGTACCTATTTATCTACTTGCAATTTCTTACTTTCGAACTGCTAGGTTGGCAGAAGCTGGGGCAGTTGCGGGAGCTCACTTTGTCATGAAAACACTTGGGTCTCGAACTGCTGACCTGCCAACCTTACAGTCATGAAGTTCAGCATCTTAACCACTAAGCCACCACAGTCCTTAGAGTACTTACAAAGGCACGAAAATACAACCATACTTACCCAATGGGTTCCCTCTCAGTCCTTTCTCCTCTTGCCACCTGGGAGCTCAGGCAAGGTAGCAAGACAGCTTTCTTGTCAATGGGAGAGCTGGAGAAAAACTGGTCTTAAATCTGCTCCTTATACAAGGTTAAAATGGCTATGTCACAAGCCTTTGCTCTACATTCCACCACTGGAGTAGTTATCCCTTGCTGCTGGGGATATTTTCCCTCTTTCTGGGAACTGAAGTCCCCCTGAGGGGCATGGACCCCACATTGGGAACCACTGCCTTAGAGGGAAATATGTGTATAGGGCAGGGGTTCTCAACTTTTTCAAGCCGAGGTCCGGATCACGCTCCCTCAGAAAATGGGGGCGGCCTGTACATTAAATAGGAACCACATGGCACTTCCGGATGTGATGGAGGCCTACATGAAATGGTGCCAAGGGCCGCATCCGGCCCATGGGTTGCAGGTTGAGAACCCCTGCTATAGGTAAAATTGAAAGGACAGCTTGATTATGACCTCAGAGTTTTGCCCTCCAAATTCAAATGCAGGAATTCTGTCCTGTGTCCTAACCTATGCGTATGGGTTGTAATGTTGCTCCCTTTACTTGGTACTCATAGGATTATCCCACAAGATCTCATCTTGTGGTTCAGATAAATTTTAGCAATCCATATTCTACCTGCACATAATGTGATAGCAGCTGTGGGATGTCTAAGCCTTCTGCCCAGAAGATAACTGAGCAGCTGCATTTGTGTCCTTGTTTAATCTCCAATCTTATGGTGCTTAAATCCCATTGAAATCACCAAGAGTTCTAAGATTGTAAATATTACCTGGATATTTTAGTTTCTCATTCAGCCTGACTGAAGATAATATAAAGGTAAGGGTCTTCCTTGCTCGAAAGCCAGTCGTATCCGATTCTAGGGTTTAGTGCTCATTTCCATTTATAGCCAATATGGCAAGCATGACTAAACACCAGAGTGCACAGAATGCTGTTTACCTTCCCACCCAAGTGGTACCTATTTATCTACTTGCAATTTCTTGCTTTCAAACTGCTAGGTTGGCAGAAGATAATATATAGAAACAACCCAAAAGCTGCCCACTGCACTTTTGCAGATATTTTAATTAAACTTTTAATAAATCTTTCCATACTTCTCCTGATTACCAGCATGTTTTCATGCTCATTCTTCATGGTTTTTGTTCAGAAAGACAGATTCTTTCTTTTCTAATTGCATTTATTTTAAAACAATGTAGAAAAAGGCATTTGGTGTTGAATGGTTCATGGCTAGAAGGAGGCCTTTTATGAGCTTAGTTAGAAAACTGCAATTAAAGTCTTTTAAGACAAAACATGTCTCAATATCATTTAAATGAAATGTGTCTGTATTTAATTAGGAGGTTCCTAACTTTCTATTACCATTAATTATTTTTCTTTAAACTCAACCTTATTTTAATTATTTCCCAGGTGATCAATGCAGTAGCAAGGCAGGCAAATACAAGATGCAGATAGCTCTACTAAAAGCTTTTCACGGCTTCCTTTTATTTTAACTAGAGGGGAATGTGAAGGCCATACCTGTCAAGTTTTGGATTTGAAAATAAGGGAAATTTTGGGCACACCCCTCTGTGGGTGTGGCCAAATCTGTGGGTATGACCAAATATAGCCATGTGACTTGCTGGGCTCTAGTCATGCCTGCCACATGGACATGAAAATGTCTGCAAACACAGACATCACTGGCTCTTTGGCTGTAAATGGAGATGAGCAGATTTTACTTTCTTAAGATCAAAGATCGCTGCAGATGGTGATTGCAGCCATGAAATAAAAAGGCAACTGATGCTTGGGAAACAAGCTATGAGAAACCTGGGGAACATATTTAAAAGTAGAGGCATCCCCTTGCAAACAAAAAATTGCATAGTCAAAGCAATGGTATTCCCGGTGGTAATGTATGGGTGTGAGAGCTGGACCATTAGGAAAGTTGAGCACAGAAAAATAGATGCCTTTGAAATGTAGTGTTAGAAATAGGTCGATCCTAGAAGAAATCAACCCTGACTGCTCATTAAAGGTCAAATAGTAAAGATGACGCTAAAGTACTTTGGACATCAAATGAGTAGAGAGGATTCACTTGAGAAGGCCTTGATGCTGGGAAAGGTGGAGGCCAAAAATAAGATGGCTAGATGGTATTGTAGATGCAATGGGCACAAAGCTGTGTGGGCCAAAGAACCCTTTCCCCATCTTCTTGGGGAACTTTTGTTTTGTTTTCTTTCTTGTTTACTCAGTGGCTTAAGTGACTAAGATGCTGACTGGGAGGCAGAAGGTCAGCAGTTCGATTCCCGAGTACTGCAGAATGGAATGAGCTCCCGTCTTTGTCCCAGCTCCTGCCATTCTAGCAGTTTGAAAGCAAGAAATTGCAAGTAGATAAATAGGGACCACAACGCTGGGTCTTCGGCTTTGAAAAAGAAATGAGCACTGAACCCTAGAGTCGGATACGACTGGCTTTCGAGCAAGGGAACACCCCCCCTCTCTCTCTCATATAGTGATCAGGCAAACCCCCCCCCCCCCGCCAATTAGGATGGAGGAGCAAGAGATTTATTCCCCCGCTCTCTCTCTTTCTCCTATAGTGATCAAGCAACACCCCCCCCCCCGCCCAAGTTAACTCTAGAACTCTAGAAACAAAATCCTCCAGCCAGGAAGCAGGACAGAAACAGCTCAATAAAGCATGAGGTTGCCCCTGCATATATGAAATATATTGCTCACCTAGAATAGACTCCTTGCTCCCAGCAGCCAAAACGAAGCCTCCAGGACCATGTGGCTGGCAGGGAAGGGAAAGGGAAAGGGAAAACTACAGAATGCCCCCCCCCTTCTCTCTCTCTCTCTCCTTCCACAAGCGAAAAGCCTGCCACACAGCAATCTCTGGTGGCCAGAAAAAAATACTGCAGCTTCGCCTGTGAGGTCAGGATATTTTTTTAAAAAAAATAAGGGGAAATACGGGGGAATTAATAAAACGGGAGGGCCGGGGAGAGGGGTAAATATAACGGGTTTTCCTGGGAAAAACTGGATAGTTGACAGGTATTGTGTAGGCAGTGACGGTATAAGAACAAAATTTCAAACATGTACCATCGCTTTCTGCAGTTACAGTACTTCCAGATGTCTCCATACCTGGGTTTTCATCACAGCTCCTGGTAATTGGATCAGCCCAAGATATTCCCTGCCTTTAACCAAATGACAAGATAGTACCCTCTAAATTTAGAAGTTGGAGAAGTTAGCTATTTGGGAGTAAAGATAATTCAATTCAATTATTCAACTTGTATGCCGCCCCACTCGCAATGCGACTCTAGCAGCTAACAAAGAAGCAATATCACAGTTACAATACATACAATTACAATATCACAATTACAATATCGCAATTACAATTATAAAGTAATTACCAAAACATGTCAAGAGCAAAACTCAGAAATACATTACAAACTCAGTCCGAACCACTATGTCCATTTCCCTCCAGGCCAGGTCAGCCGAGGGAAGAGTCCGGTGATTGTGGTGGGCGGTGGTGGCGTTTTTGAACCCTGCCGAGCTGCACAGCTTCTCTCTCCCCTCCAGACCGGCCAGGCCGAGGGGAGTCTGTTCTTGCTCAAAAACCAGTCATATCCGACTCTAGGGGGTGGTACACATTTTCATTTGCAGCCAAAGAGCCATAGCTGTATTTGTATGTTATTTTTCTTTCTCTTCCTTTTGTGTGTGTCTGTGTGTGTGTGTGTAGGTGTGTGTGTGTGTGTAAGCGATTTTTGTTGTTATGCAGGTTTCTATGGAGTTTCCCGCATAACGATGTTTTTAGCGTCATTGTCTGGATAATGACGGTTATTTTAGCATCGTTGTCCGGACAACGACACTTAAAATGTAGTTATGCGGGGGGAACACGTGGTGCATAACAATGCATTGTTAAGCGAAAATGATGCTATCCGAACATGTTGTTATGTGAAGGTTGACTGTATGTCTAAATGCATCTCTTCAATAGTTCAATTCTATTTCCTGTTTTTCTTCCAATAGTTGGAAAGAGAACAAGAGAAGCAAGAAGAAAATGCACCAGAATTTATCAAAGTGAAAGAAAACCTGAGAAGGACATCAACACTAACTGGGGCAGAGAAGGTTGCATAGCAGGCATCAGCTGAGACCAAAGCAAAAGAGAGTTTTCAGCTCTTTTGAATAAGTTCACGCTGACATCTTTGGTAAACAGTGGACTGTTGTGGTAACGTCTTTGGCACTATTTCCTGTTTGTTAATGCTTGCTCCAATGGGGGGCGTTTTCACATCCTGTAAGGAGTAAAAGCAAAATGAGACGAGGTGCAGTGCTTCTCCGGTAGGAGTATACTGATGGAAAAAGAGTGAGAGGGTCCAAATAATAGCCCTTTCTCTTATTTGTTGTTGTCCCTTCGGCATTAAGATTAACCCTTGGCAAATTGCTCCTTTCAACCTAGCAGTCTGAGAGCAAGAAATTGCAAGTAGATAAATAGGTACTGCTTCGGTGGGAAAAATAACAATGTTCCAAGCACTCCAGTGTCTAGTCATGCCTGCCACTGACAACACTGGCTCTTTGGCTGTAAATGGAGATAAGCACCGACACCTAGAGTTGGACATGACCGGCTTTTGCCCTTTCCTGAATATTTTAACATTCGGCATGTACTCAGGACAGGAAGAAGTTAGGAAGTGGGACATCCTTCATGAAAAGGAAGAGTGTTATAAGCCAGGATTTCAAGGATCAAAAGCTGGTATTGAAATGTCTAGCAGGCTGAGGTAATTGTCTGACATTCCTATCTCAAGGTGAGCCTGAGGAGAAGGCAAAAAGGGTGGTTTCTGCCATCAGGGAAAGGGTTGACAAGGTTTCAGTGTACATTTGCCTGGGTCTGCATGGTTTGTATTATATTGTCACAATCCTGCTTAGCAAATTCCTTGGTATCAATAGATTGCAGGGGAAAATGCAGAGTTTGGAAATAATGCATCCACTTAACATGTTAAAGTGTTTCTAGGTTCACAGATAGGTTCGTAGAGTTGACCCAATGTCAGCTTCTTAACCAAGGAGCTGCGGTGGCTCAGTGGTTAAGAAGCTCACCTTGTTACCTGGAAGGCTGGCACGTCGGCAGTTCGAGACCCAGGAACTTCATGACAGATTGAGTGCCCATCTCTGTCCCAGCTCTTGGGGACATGAAAGGAACCTCATTTGGGCGTTCCCTGAGTGGAGTTCCTTCCGCAAAAATCCTTTCAACCCAGAATAATTTCTGACATGAAATTATTATTAGCTTCTTAACTCACAGGACTGAGAGAGGGTTGAGGGAGCTAGACTGTGGCTATATTTTATTGCTGAGAACTTGCCACAACTCAGGACTATGAGAGATCCATTAAAAGGCAACACTGAGAACATGGGAATGCAGCGTGCGTTCTGAACGCTCTGTAAAAATGAGTGGATAATTTCACTTCCAGAGAACCGTTAAAGTATGTTTGCACACTACACAGCTAAAGCAGTCTGATACTATTTAACTGTCATACTCCATCTAAAGAGCTCCTTCATCACTTCTAAAAGTACACTCTTCTACATGGAAGGACTAAAGCTCTTTTTAAAAAAGTTTTTAATTAACACATAAAATTTAGATACACACAAAAAACAAATTAAATCTCATAACATGCTCGCACCACCTTCTGGACCATTTAAATATCCATTCCTTCTCTTTCTCTTCCTTTCTTCTTTTAGTTGCTGTATCCCATTTCTCTCCCAAAATACAGTGGTACCTCGGGTTACGAACGCCTCACGATACGAAAGGAAATCCATTGAAAAAAATGCCACACAATACAGTTAGTTTTGTGGTGGGGTTTTTGGGATTTTTTTTTGTTTTGCTTTTTTTTGCCGATACAAACTTTTTTTGGGTTTTCTGACAGCGGCCTCTAGTGGCCAGCTCTGGTTATGTGCCAAACCCATCCCCAAAACTCAGCTGTGTGGTAGCTTTCAGTGCTTCATTGTTGGCTGGAGCAATCGCACAATTTTTTCGGCTGCTTGGGGCCACTTCCCAGGGCAGTAGGAGGGTATGCAAAGTATTTCTACTCTTGCAATTTTTTGCCGACCTGGATGTGCCGAAAATGCATTGAAAACCAATCCATTCTGCAGGTCAGAAAAAAGTGTGTGGTGTGTGTGTGTTCTTTTTTCTGTTCAAAACTTTTTATAAGGTGGCAAAAATGTGGTGAACAATTCCAAAGTGCACTTTATAAAGAGTTTTGAACAGATAAAACTTTTTTCATTTTTTTCTGACCTCCGGAATGGATTAATTGGTTTTCAATACATTCCTATGAGAAACTGCATTTCGAGTTACAAACTTTTCATAATAGAAAAAGCCTGAGAAATTGATTAATTTCATAACTCAAGGTACCACTATACATTGTTTATTGCGCTGGTGTCTGCCTGTTCCATTTCAATAGGACCAATTCTGTAAAATCTCCCCATAAATCTTTAGTTATTCATTTTTGAAACCCTTTTTTATTTAATCTCACAAGCTTATTTACCATTTATAGCTATATTTCAATAAGCTGAAACTCATATTTTACTTTCTAGTTTGTTGAAATTATTAGTCTTGCTGTTGTTACCAAGATTGTGATTATCTTTTTTTTTTTTGCTATTTCAATCAAAACTAGATAAAAGTGCATTTTCTGGACTACATCAAATTTTGTAGATAAAATTTCATTAAAGACCAATTTCCAAACTTACTGAATCTCTTCACGTTCCTACCATAAATAAAAATGAATACATCTCCAACATACCACAAAATATTTCAAATTATAACAATTCAATTCAATTTTAATTTGTACCCCGCCTTTCTCAGCCAAGGCCAACTCAAGGTGGCAACAACATATAAATAGAATATAACAGCATAATAAGATAATACACATAACAAGATAATACACAAGCAAGAATACAAAAATCAATCACTAATTAAACTATAATAACCCCAAAATACAATATAACAATACAGAGCAGCAGCAAATATCATTTAACATCAATACACAATGCACAGAGTCCCCAGGTGATGTCCTCAGCTGAGGAAACATCAACAACTGCTGGGCCAGTCCATCTCCCTGTTTCTCATCTCTCTACCCACCCTACACTCACTAAGGGTGGGAATGGTGAGACCGAGAGTTCACCAAAGACTATTGCCATGATGACAGCCAATATCCAGAATGCATATGGCACTTGAAGAAGAAGAAGAAGAAGGAAACGTAAAGGAAACAATTCATTTTACTGGTGTTAAATGACATCTCCATATTATTTTCTAACAATTCTCTTTAATCCTTACAAACATACTCTTTAAAAAAATCTTCCACAAACTTCTTTCCTCATTAGCTTTTTTTTACCCTAAATTTATTCCCCAAATTATTCAAAGACACTGCTGTTGGTCCTCTGCCTCTACTAACATTCTATAATTTTACTAATTATTCCTATAATTTTACTAATTAATCCTTTCTGTCTCCCTCTGAACTATACTCGTTCAAACTCTGTCAACTCTACATTTCCATAGTGCTTTACTCAACTTCTTCCTGCCAACCTAGCAGTTCGAAAGCAAGAAATTGCAAGTAGATAAATAGGGACCACTTCGGTGAGAAGGTAACAGCGTTCCGTGCGCTCCGGTGTCTAGTCATGCCTGCCACATGACCATGGAAATGTCTGCAGAAGCAGACAGCGCTGGCTCTTCGGCTTAGAAACAGAGATGAGCACTGCACCCTAGAGTCGGATACAACTGGCTTTCGAGCAAGGGAAACCTTTACCTTTACCTTACTCAACTTTCTAGTCTATTGTGCTAAAGCTGTTCAGCAGAGAATTCTAAATTCCTCACCAAACATCAGATCCCACGATTAATTACTATAGTGTAATGGGAGTTAAACGTGGTACCAGAGTGCTGTAGCTATGTAATGTAGATATACTCAGGGCAGGGCAGATACAGATGATACAGATGAGATGTCAGCTTCATAAGTAGAAGTGGAACTTCTTGAAGAATTAAAGGATGCTTTTTTATCCTAGTGCAAGGTTTCAGTTTCTCCACAGTATGCAAATAAGCTTGCTTTGTTTGGTGATTATGATTCCAGCTAAAGCATCTTGTCAGTTTCTGCCCTCAAGCTATCCTCAGGCCAGGGGCATGTGCAGACACTGGCCGAAATCCTGTTGTGCAAAGAGCATAATTTTCGTAAATGAATTGTCATATATTACAGAATCTCCATAGATATTAACTATGGCATAATGAGTTTTGCAACTTGCCCTGCAACAGGTAATGCCTACAGAAATTTCTTTACAGCAGTTCACATCTAAAAGTTGTGCTAATTCCATAATTGTACTACAGGGTTTCAGATGTTAGTGTGCTATCTCTACTCTTTTTCTGCTAAGAAAAAACATGTGATTAATGTAGAAGTGTTGCACCAAATGGATAAAGAACAAGAACTGTTTAAGAGCATTAAACAAAGAAAGCTCAAATACTTTGGACATATCATGAGGAACGACATGAAGCATAGAATACTCCAACTTGTTATGTAAAGGAAGATCCCTGGGAAGAGAGGCCCAGGACGTAGACAGACTTCATGGCTAAAGAACCTGAGAGACTGGTGTGGCATGTCCTTGGAAGAACTGTTCTGAGGAGTTAAGAACAGGAAGACTATTGCCATGATGACAGCCAATATCCAGAATGTATATGGCACTTGAAGAAGAAGGAGGAAACGTAAAGGAAATAAATATGAAAACATAAGAGGGATGCAAGTTGAATATACCCCTACTCAACCCTCTCATAAATGTCTGTAAATTACACAGTATGATTGAACTAAAGGCCTCTCCAGCTTCCTTGGTGTAGCCAAGAAAACAAAGCATCTGAAGAAGTAACAGGAGAAATGCTAGATTTAGAAATATTGCTCCTGGTTAAGTCTTTTGGATTTTTTAAACAAAGCTCATCCCTAAAAGACCAGATTGTTTTTTTATTCCTTCATCTTTTTTTAAAGGCAAGTGAAAGCCCCTTCGGATTGTGAATCTTATGGTCCACATTGTTTTTCACTGGTGATAAGTCACCATATAGTTTAGATTTCAGTGAGTCCACTTAGAGGACACCAATCTGTCTAGCCAAGTATTGCCTCTTTTAACTGGTAAAGATTCCCAAAGCGATCATTTGCACATGGTTTGACTGGAGAGGGGTACAGTGTGCACCCCTATATTTCAGGCTACCGTAACCCTCTGTTTTCAGTTGCAATTTCACCGCCCTGAACTGGAGATCCTCTATAGCAATGATGGCAAACCTTGGCACGTCAGGTATTCTGGAACTTCAATTCCCAGAAGCCCTGATCAGCATGAGTGCTGACTTGGGCGTCTGGTAATTGCGGTCCAAGAATACCTGGAGTTCCAAGGTTCACCATCACTGCTCTATAATCTCAATTTAAATGCCTGCCAATTCCAGGCATCAAACAACAAATGGCCATGTGATCCTTCTTCTCTAAAGGTCCTCTCCCCAGCAGAGTGACAAAGACAGTTTTGCTGCCTTCTGAACAAACCCTAATTGGGAAATGTATGACTGAACTGGCAGGCTTCAGAAATGTTTAAAGCAAAGATTTCTATTGTCACTTATCTCTTACAGATTATGGGTTGGATCCATACTTTAATATGTACGTACTGGGTAGAAGGCAACTTCATGTGTTTATCTTTGCAGCAGTTTCATCTGGGATCTTCTGGTTGACACATAGTGGATGGGTTATTAAGGCTTTCTCCTTCTCAGTTGTTTAATGATGCCAAAAGCCCTCCACATCCTAATTAATGCTGCTGAAAAGGTGGAATGCATTTTTCTTTGTGTTTCTATTTTGTGGAGAAAATGATAAACTCTGTTCATTTGCACTGCCCAGAAGAAATGCCAGGGCTCTTCATTATTCCTCACTGTATGCCCTTTATATTAGACTTTGTGGGTCTCAGGATTCTAATTTTTAAAACACACACCTGCAAAGCCTGATGCCTGCACTCCCCAAATATAGAAGCTCAACCTGGTTGCACATTAACATAATCTAGCGGTATCCCACAGTAGAAGGTGATTGGATAGTTCAGTGGTTTAGGTATCTGGCTGCAGAACTAGAGTTTGAGAATTTGATTTCCCATTATGCCTCCGGCGAGTAGAGCCAGCTGTTGGACTTGGGCAAGCTGCATGATCCCAGGGGGGTCCCAGAAGAAGGGAATGGTAAACCACTTCTGAGTATTCTCTACCTAGAGAATCCTGAAAAAGGTTACCACAAGTCAGAATTGATTTGGTGGCATGTGATTACCTATAACAGGTAGCCAACCTTGGTGCCCCAGGTGTTCTCGAACTTCAATTCCCAGAAGCCCTGATCAGCAGATATGCTTACTTGGGCTTCTGGTAATTGAAGTCCAAGAACACCTGGGGCACAAAGGTTGACCACCCTGACCTATAAGGACAGTGGTATGACATTGTATCTTACAGGAGATGTAGATGAAAAGTATCTTGAATAGTGATGAGAACTTGAAACAGTGGGTAGTATTGGTTTGAACAAAGTTTGAAGCTGTTGGGACAAAATGGCCACCCCATCGTGCAGGCAGGGCAAAATGGCCATCTGGCCCTCGAAGCTGAATGAGAGCGTGACCCAGCCCCACTGGCTTGAAAAGGTTGGGAACCCCTGCTCTAGAGGTAATAAATGCTTAACATTGTAGCATTTTGTTTGATCTGAAATTGTCTGGGGCTATTAACTGAAATAACAGGTTGACATCCTTCTTGGGTGATGTTTGAAAGAATGACCAGTTTCTTCATGACAAAATTTAGCTTGTATGGAATTATTCCATCTTGAGCTTCTGAATTGTTTATTGTTATCCTTTGAAAAATGCTTGCTACTCCCCCACAGAAGATTTCATTCCCTTTTTGACTTACACCTTGCATTACGTATTGTATGTTGTAATATTTGTGCTTCTGCTGTAAATACATTATCTTGAACACTCACATTCACTTTTTCCTGCCTCCATCACTTTGAGGAGGGAGGAGGCTGCTAATAAATGAATTGATAATTGTATATTTTGCTAGAACTGGAGATATTCTGTAAATGAAACGACCTTAGCCAAATAAACTGATCTCACTTTTTTTGTAAAAAAATGTTAATAATTAAAGTTTGAAGAATGGCTGACCCTTTAAATTTATGTTTCCAGTTTTATCAAGAAAATTGTTTGTACCTTTCTGAGCACAGATCATCTCCACATTATGTGGCGTTTTGAAAGCCATCACACACACACATGCACACACCAAAAAAACAGGCTAATAGGCATAATCCATGAGGTGAGAAAAGCTTGCGGTGTGCCACCCAGACACTTTCATTGGTCGAGAATTTCTATCTTCCAGCCATGAGCTTTGTGAGTTTTGCCCTCATACAATCCTGATTTGCTTACATTATGGCCAGCCCCTTCAAATGAGAAGCAGGTGTGAAGAAAGAATGAGGAAAAGACAATGAAAAGCCACAACAGAAAATAACCACCGAAGCAACCAGAGTAGAAACAAGGCTATCCTACTAGTAGTAGATTGGTCAATAGGATAGGAAACACAGGGGTTAATGAACGTTGGTGAAATACAAAAGCTGGGAAACTATTTGGCTAGCATTTACTGGTGTTGAAGTAAGGTTAGTTTGCTTAGTTTCTTTGTTTGCATTGAGCAGGGAAAGGTTTGAGTGTGGATACCATGGTGACCAATAAGACACCTTGAAATGAGACACTGACCATACCTGTCAAGTATCCTGTATTTCCCGGGAAAACCCCTTAATTTTACCCCTCTTCCCGCCCCCTCCCGTTTTATTAATTTCCCTGTAATATCCCTTATTTTTTAAAAAAAAATCCTGACCAGAGCCCTCGCAGGCGAAGCTGCAATATGTTTTTCTGGCCACCAGAGGTCGCTGTGTGGCTTTTCGCTTGTGGAAGGGGAGAGCAAGAAGGTGGTGGGGGCGTTCTGTAGTTTCTCTTTCATTTTCCTTCCCTGCCACATGGTCATGGAGGCTTTGTTTTTGCTGCTGCTGTTCGGAGCCACCATGGGACGGGAGTCTAGAGGTGAGCGATATTTTATATATGCAGGGGCAAATCAGTGAGAGACTTCTCTCTCACTCTCATGGTTTTTTGAGCTGTTTCTGCCCTGCCTCCTGGCTGGAGGCTTCCGTTTCTGTTCTAGAGTTAACTTGGGAGGGGGTGTGGGGGAATGTTGCTTGATCACTATATGAGAGAGAGAGACAGCACCCCACCTTCTAACAAACCATCTGGAGGGAGATTAACTCCTGAGCTGCTGGGAGGCTTGGAAACTATAGAGGTTGTTTTTTTCTTTTTTACTAATTCCCTTCCTTAAGCTGGATCCGACATTCTCAGGTGTTGGTGCTTCAACTGGTTGCAGTGAGGAACAAATAGATTGGTTAATTTGGGAGGGGGATTAATCCCTTGCTCCTCCACCCTAATTGGTGTGTGTGTGTGTGTGTCTAGCCATGTGCAGGGCTAGTTCATTAAAGCCAAGCTGCTTACAAGCAGTTGGTAACCCTAGGGGGCTGGTTTACTATTCTGCACTTTCTTTGCTTCCCAGGAAAAAAAATGAGTATGGTAAAGGTAAAGGTTTTCCTTGCTCAAAAGCCAGTCATATCCGACTCTAGGGTTGAGTGCTCATCTCTGTTTCAAAGCCAAAGAGCCAACATTGTCTGCATCTGCAGACATTTCCGTGGTCATGTGGCAGGCATGACTAGACACCAGAATGCACGGAACGCTGTTACCTTCCCACCAAAGTGGTCCCTATTTATCTACTTGCAATTTCTTGCTTTCGAACTGCTAGGATGGCAGGAGCTGGGACAAAGACGGCAGCTCATTCCATCCTGCAGTACTCGGGAATCAAACTGCTGACCTTCTACCTCCCAGTCAGCATATTAGTCACTTAAGCCACTGAGTAAACAAGAAAGAAAAGAAAACAAAAGTCCCCCAAGAAGATGGGGAAAGGATTCTTTGGCCCACACAGCTTTGTGCCCATTGCATCTACAATACCATCTAGCCATCTTATTTTTGGCCACCCCCTTCTTTTGTCCTCCACCTTTCCCAGCATCAAGGCTTTCTCAAGTGAATCCTCTCTTCTCATTTGATGTCCAAAGTACTTTAGAGTCATCTTTACTATTTGACCTTTAATGAGCAGTCATGGTTGATTTCTTCTAGGATCGACCTATTTCTAACACCACATTTCAAAGGCATCTATTCTTCTGCGCTCTGCCTTCCTAATGGTCCAGCTCTCACACCCATACATTACCACCGGGAATACCATTACTTTGGCTATGCAATTTTTTGTTTGCAAGGTGATGCTTCTCCTTTTAACTATGTTCCCCAGGTTTCTCATAGCTTGTTTCCCAAGCATCAGTCGCCTTTTTATTTCATAGTTGCAATCACCATCTGCAGAGATCTTTGAGCCTAAGAAAGTAAAATCTGCCAGCTGTATCCAACTCTAGGATGCAGTGCTCATCTCCATTTACATCCAAAGAACCAGTGCTGTCTGTGTTTGCAGACATTTTCATGGCCATGTGGCAGGCATGACTAGAGCCCAGCAAGTCACATGTCTATATTTGGCCACGCCCATAGATTTGGCCACACCCGCAGAGGGGTGTGGCCAAAATTTCCCTTATTTTCAAATCCAAAACTTGACAGGTATGACACTGATGGACTGGGATGGGATGACATACATTTAGCTTTCAGTTTGGCTTCTTTTGTCCCAACAGCAGAATGTTGGGTGGAACACATTTGCTTCTTTGGCTTATAAGGAGACAGAGAAAGGCTATGCAGTTAGGTAACTATAGGTATATGTGTCGCAAGACAATTCATTCGAATGGGGTACATAGAAAGAGCCTCCTTCAAGATTGTGGTGTTTTCCAATCCCAATCAGGCATACCCTAGTAATGGCCACCTTGTGTTGCCGATTAATTTTTCTCACACTGGCTCAGGCAAAAGGAACTGCAGAATGAAGTCACCCAAAGGTGCCTTCATTTTGGCAGCTTCACATCTGGCCTAGACATGGAAGAAGAAAAAAATCATTCCCACGCATATGCACATATCCTCCACAGAAAAGATTCCACATCATACCTTGTTAGGTATTGGGGTCTGGGTGTGAATCCTGCAGAGCTAAGCAGTTAGCTTGTGGAAGCAGTGGTGGTGCCCATGTAGTATTTTCTCTCTCACCCAGACAGTAACACGCAGAGTTACGATGAAAACAAAATAGCTTTTACTTCAGCAAGTTAGTTCATAAGGTAAACACAAAACAGTAGATTCCTCTCTATGAAAGCAAAGTAAACAGTTTGTAAGTCTTTGTAAGCAGTACTTTCAAGGTCAGAGTCCCAGGCTTGTGCAAGGCTGGGCTCTGTGCTTTCTCAGAGTCAAAGTACTCACAGCAAGCTCCAACCTTCTCCTGGGCTGGCTGTAGGCTGTGCAAAGCCTTGTTGTCCTGGCTTGAGGAAATATCAGAGCCTCCAGGCTCAGCGTCTTTGCTTGGCATAGCTTCTGGAAACTGGACTCACTTTTGTCCGTGCAGTTGGATTCCAGTCCTCTGGAGAGTTTCAGACACTCTCTCTCCTCCAACAGAGGAATCAGCTAAGGCAGTAGCAGAACCCCAGGAGCTGAAGCATCCTGGCAGAAGCAGTTTGGCATACAAGCAGTTCGACTAGCAAGCAGTTCGGCTAGTAAGCAGTTTGGCATAAAGAGTAGTATGGCATAAAATCCTATCATACCTCTAGGCCACTAGATTTCTCTTCATGCTGATCTATATTTTCAGAGCCTGGAAAATCACTTTTTAAATTTAACGAATGGAAAATGAGTTACAACCAGCAGGAACTTATCCCTTGATAGTCTGGTCAATCAAATAATCAAGGATATAACTTATTATTACAACGCCCAAAAAAAGTCCATTACTTTTAGTGTTACAATCTGTTTATTTATTTATTTATTTATTTTAGTTGTTCATCGCATAATGTGTTTTCCATTTGGGTTTTGGGGGAGGCAAAAAGGGATTGATAAAAGGACACAAAACCTTTAAACATCTACCCAAAATATCTCAAAAATATCCTTTAAAAACCTAAAAAACACTATTAACACTCCACAAGATGTAAGATCATTTTCTGTCAATTTTTGACATGTATTGCTTTAGCTTGGGCATATGTTTTCATTTCACTTTCATTATAAGAACAAAGAAATGGCTTACTGATAATTATATTGCCGATTAACATACTACTTGCAGCCTCTGAGTATTTCAGAGCTTCTCTCAGAGGATTTACAGGGCGAGCTATGCAGTCATTTCTTCTGGTAGCGAGCTAATGTAATTAAAAAGAAGTTACTAAGCCAGAGGCATGGTTTGAGGCTCTATAATACTACAACTTGTTAAAGCTCAGGAGATGTGGGAGGGATGGATGAGTTAGAAACCAGTTGGGGATACTATGTTTTTTGCCACCTTTCTTTGTTTCTGATATAGAACAAAGGTAGGATTTAAATCTAATATAATAAAAACAACTATAATCTGTGAACTATATGGAACCAATAACAGAATAAGGTTATAAAGATTAATCTGCTTTACTTCTTTAGCATTAATATCTTGAGAGTGGAAATCCTTTTGAACTTTCTCACCTCGTATTCAATGTTCCCCTGTAGCACAAATTCTTAATTAGTGAAGATAACCTTAAAAATTCAGCAGCTTGGGGAATTCTTGTTCAGTCCTGTCTCATTTCATAATAATAGTTTGGCAACAATATTTTTGTCCTGGGAGTGTGTTCTCCCACTCAAGAAGGCAGGAGCAGATCCTCCAGATGTTGTTGACTGTAACTGGCTAGCATGTTGTTGTCATGTACCATCAAGTTGCCTCTGCCTTATGGCAACTCTGTGAATTAGTGACCTCCAATAGATCCTGTAATCCTTCACAGCTCTTGAAACTCAAAGATGTGATTCCTTATTGCAAGGGTCCTCAACCTTTTTAAGTCAGGGGCCAGATCATGCCCCCTTCAGACTGTTGGAAGACTGGATAGGTGCTGCTGCTGCTGCCATCACCACCTTTGGCGGTGGCAGCAGTAGGGTGAGCTCAGGGCGGGACCACCCTGAGCCCCCTCTGCTCTTCCCACACCACCAGCAGCGGCAGCAATGGGACCACTCCACCCCAGCCCTGCCTGGAGGAGCTGCATGGCACCAAATCATCTAGCCCGTAACCTTGCTCCAGCTGCCGCTGCCGCCACCTCTGCCTCAAACCTTGTCCCCTCTGCTTGGCTTGGCATGTTCCTAATGCTGCTCCATAGCAGGGTGGATGTTACAAGCCTTAAAACATCTGCCCTGCGAGCACCATTAGACATGCCAAGCCAAGTGGAGGAGACAAGGATTGAGGTGGAGGCGGCAGAAGCAGTGGCTGGAGTGATGTCACAGGCCAGATGAGTTGGTGCTGTGGGCCGAATCTGACCCGTGGACCATAGGTTGACAGCAGTTAATTCTTCCAAAGGAAAGGTAGCATTCAGATGGAACACTGTGTTTTCTGATTGATGCCTACTTGCACCTCTTTGTCAGAAGCTACTGTGCTTTTGGTGTGGGTAAGATCACTCCATGGTGTTTCACTTCCAGCATGTATGATCGCTGGAATCAAACCAAACCAGATAGCTTAAGCTGTTCCTTTGTCTTGTTAAGTCGCATTCAAGTCACATTTGTAACCCCATGGACCATAGCACGCCAGGCTCCTCTGTCATCTGCCATCCTCTGTGGTCCTCCCAGATCTGCGCCCACTGCATCAACAATGGCATCTAGCCACCTCATCCTCTGCCGCCCCCTTCTCCTTTTGCTTTTGATCTTTCTCAGCATCAGGGCCTTCTCCAGTGAGTCCTTGTTGTGTTCTGTAAAGCTGTGCCTTTAACAATGTACCTAGCCATGTGGTAACAATGCAACCTTTCTATGTGCAACATTATAACCTTCAGCTGTATCACTGTAACCCTTATGTAACGCCAAATGCCCGTTCAGAAAGGCCGAGTGTCACAACTGCGGCCGCCGCGGGCACATCGCCAAGGTATGCAGAAAGAGGCGCGAGGCCCGGAGGAGCTCGGCAGACCGTGCAGCGGGACAAGACCGCTCGACGAGACCCAAAGACGGCGCCCAGGCCACGAGAAAGCAGGACGGCGTGGGCCGCATCTCCGACGGCAGCGAGGACGACGCCCCAGTGTTCAGCGTGTCCGCGGGACACCTCCGTTACTTTGTTGAGGTACTAGTGCAAGGGGTCCCCATTAGGATGGAAATTGACTCGGGTTCCTCATATTCAATTATTTCCCAGAGGGAGTTTTTGAGAATTGCCCCCCACATGCGACCCAAGCTCAAAGCGTTGAGGTCCACGCTACGGGGCGTGCAAGGGAACAGTATTCCAGTGTTGGGGGTTGGAGAATTTCAGGTCAAATTTAAGAAGCACGCCGCGGCTCTCTCCCTAGTCGTGCTTAAAGGGGGGAATTGCAGCCTCCTCGGAACTCAATGGTTTCAGCCCCTGGGTTTGTTTATTGGGGGGGTGCACGCCGTTGGGACTGGGGTGCACGCCGTTGGGACTGACCCAATACAGGAGGTGTGCGACGCGCACCCCGAAGTTTTCAAAAAAGGACTGGGGAAATTCAAGGGGCCCCCAGTGACATTCGACCTAGACCCGGAGGTCCGCCCAATACGACTCAAACCGTGCCGGGTGCCGTTTGCACTCAAGGACAAAATAGAGGCGGAACTGGACAAATTGGTGGGCCAGGGGATCCTTGTTCCTGTTGATTCTGCGGAGTGGAAAACTCCAATTGTAACAGCACTAAAGGCCAACGGGGAGGTCCGCATATGCGCTGATTACAAGTGCACCATCAATAAGGCGATCCGCCCTAATGCGTATCCGGTGCCGGTAGTCAGCCATCTGCTGGCCAGGTTGCACGGGGGAAAGTGTTTCGCTAAGCTCGACTTGGCACAGGCCTACCAACAGCTTTCGGTGTCCCCTGCCGCAGCTGCTGCGCAGACCATAGTCACTCATAAGGGGGCGTTCCAGGTGACGCGCCTTCAATTCGGCGTAAATTCGGCGCCTGGAATTTTCCAATCACTTGTGGAACGCCTCCTGAAGGGGCTAGAGGGGGTGTTGCCTTATTTTGATGACGTGTTGATAACAGGGGGGGGAGTCGGGCTGAATTGGCCAAGAGATTGGGAAAGGTTCTGGCGGGGTTGAGACTGCGAAAAGACAAATGCGTCTTCTTCGCGACCGAGGTTGAGTTCCTAGGGTTTCGTGTGACTCCTGAGGGGATAAAACCATCCAAATCTAAGGTGGCCGCCATAAAGAAGGCCCCTCGCCCCACCTCCAAGCCCGAGCTGCAGTCGTTCCTAGGGCTGCTTAACTTTTACCACTCCTTCCTCCCCCGGAAGGCAGCAGTGGCTGAACCGCTTCACAAACTGCTTAAAAAAGACGAGGCATGGAAGTGGGGCGACGACCAAGAGAGGGCATTCAGTGAACTGAAACATCTCCTGGCGTCTGATGCCATACTGACCCATTTCGACCCCAAAGCCCGGTGGTCCTGATCTGTGATGCATCCCCGGTGGGGGTGGGGGCGGTGCTGTGCCACGTGCTGGAAAACGGAAAGGAGGCCCCAATAGCATTCTACTCCAGGTCCCTGTCCCAAGCGGAGAGAAATTACGCACAGACAGACAGGGAAGCGCTAGCGATAATTGCGGGGACGAAAAAATTTCACGATTTTCTGTATGGCCGCCCTTTCACTATCGTGACTGACCACAAGCCCCTGCTAGGCATCTTTACCGCAGATAAGCCCACGCCACAGATCCTGTCCCCAAGGATGCTTAGGTGGGCCATTTTCCTCAACGCGTATCAGCACGCGTTGGTGTACAGACCCGGGAGGGAAATTAGCCATGCGGACGCCCTGTCGAGATTCCCCCTTCCCCAGGTTAGCAGCCACGTGGGCGGGGAGGAGCCAGACCACCAAGTACTGATGATAGAGGTCCTAGACTCACCCCCAATATTGCCCGCCGACATCGCCAAAGCGACCGGCAAGGACAATACCTTGGCGAAGGTTAGCTCATGGGTGCAGAAAGGGTGGCCTGCGTCTTCCCCGGCAGCGGAATTCGACCCGTTCTTCTGGAAAAAACTAGAGTTGTCCCTAGAGAGGGGGTGCCTTCTGTGGGGCCAGCGGGTGGTGATCCCCACGTCCCTACGACCGCGGGTGCTCAAACTGCTGCACGTCAGCCACCCCGGAATTGTGCGCTCCAAGGCGCTGGCCCGTAGTTATTTTTGGTGGCCCCAGTTAGACGCGGACATCGAGCACATGGTCGGCACTTGTGAGAGTTGCCAATGCTCCAGACCAGAGGAGGCCCGTCTTCCCCACAGGGAGTGGGACGCGGCTAAGGGGCCGTGGTCCCGGATACACATAGATTTCGCGGGCCCGTTCCGAGGAACTCTGTTTCTCCTTGTTGTGGACGCTTTCTCCAAGTGGTTGGAGGTCATTCCAGTCACGAGCACCTCCTCGGCCGCGATGATTAAGCATTTGCGGAGAATTTTTTCCACGTTCGGCATACCCGACACCCTAATTAGCGATAACGCTAGTTGTTTCACGTCCGCTGAGTTCAGGGCATTCACGGAGATTAACGCCATCCGGCATATCACCTCCGCCCCTTTCCATCCGGCCACCAACGGCCAAGTAGAGCGCCTCGTCCGCACCACAAAGGACGCGCTGCGGCGCATGGGCCCCGGGGACCTC
Organism: Bradypodion ventrale; assembly: GCA_035047345.1. Taxonomy (NCBI): domain Eukaryota; kingdom Metazoa; phylum Chordata; class Lepidosauria; order Squamata; family Chamaeleonidae; genus Bradypodion; species Bradypodion ventrale. The sequence goes on from JAWDJE010000002.1 coordinate 333,882,875, forward strand.
AACCTACACGTGTGTCAGTTTCTGCTAGGATACAGGGTGACCCCGTTGGCATCAGGATACTCCCCCGCAGAGCTCTTAATGCGCAGGAAACTGACCACCATCCTCACTAGGCTAGACCCCACGAGAGTAGAAGACAAGGGAAGGAACATCGGGCTAGAGGCCACAAAGGGTTTCAGCGTAGGCGCCCCTGTGCATTGCAGGAACTACGCCAGCGCGGGCCCAGCCTGGGTACCGGGCGTTGTCGTGGAGCAAACTGGCCCCGTATCGTACCGCGTGGAGACCAGCTCAGGGTTGCTGTGGAGGCGGCACGCGGACCAGCTCCGGCGCAGGGTCCCCGATGAGCAGGGCACAGACCAACAGGAACAAGACTCAGCGTTAGGGTTCTCCCCCACCCGTTCAGCCCAAGGGGGAGGAGAGGGGGGCCGCGGGTCCCCACCAAGGGGAGAGGAAAGGGAGTCTGTTCTCATAGATATCCTGCGGGATCTTCCGGAGGAGGAGGAACCCGACCCCATACATATCTCGCGGGATTCCCCCACAAATACGGATACCCCAACTGAGCTAGGATTTGATTTTCAGAGCCGGGGGAGTTTTTCGGAGTGGTCCCCCACCCGTCCAAGCGAGAAGAGGGGTTTTTCGTTAGCCCCGAGCGCCCCCCGGTCTGCCCACAATGGAGTTTTTCCCTTCCCCTAAAGCCGCCAAACCACGGCAAGCAGCTAACAAGTCTCCCTCTCCCGTTTCAGGACAAGGGACCAGGGAACAAAGAAGCGGTAGCGCCCCCGGGGCAGGTCAGCCCACATCACGGCCCAAACGCACTTGCAATAAGCCATCTTGGCTGAGAGACTTCGTCTCATCCTAGGGGGGAGGGATGTTGTGTTCTGTAAAGCTGTGCCTTTAACAATGTACCTAGCCATGTGGTAACAATGTAACCTTTCTATGTGCAACATTATAACCTTCAGCTGTATCACTGTAACCCTTATAAGAGGACGCGAGCTAGTGACCACCAGATGGCAATAGCGAGCGTCCAGCTCTCATGGCTCAGATTCACCTTGGATCAGCAGCGCGGGAAGATTCCCGCCCCCTCCTCACCTGGACAAGAAGGGCGTGACCTTCTACGACGTCACGCAGGCAGCAACCAATAGGCTGTCAACGAGCCACATTCAAATGTATAGCCAGCTGTATATATTGAGCTACCCATCCGCCATTACCACATGTTCCTCCGGATCATCATGCAATAAACCTGTGTTAAGCCAACCTTTTCGGCTGTTTCATTGTCTTTGGTCCCATACACTAAAGTCCTCTCTTCTCATTTGGTGGCCAAAGTACTTGAGCTTCAGCTTCAGTATTTGTCCCTCCAAGGAGCAGTCAGGGATGGTTTCCTTTAAGATTGACTGGTTTGATCTCCTTGCAGTCCAGGGGACTCTCAAGAGTCTTCTCCAGCACCACAGTTCGAAGGTGTCTTGTCTTAGTGACTTAAAAATATTCCTACTTTCCTGGATAGGGAAAGAAGGATGCTTCACTACTTTAAAACAATGGAAAGCTTAAGCTAAGCATGAAGAAGGAGACAGCAGAGGGATTTTTTTTCCTTTCTCTTTGCCTCTCACGGTATTGTGCATGTGACTCATGAAGCTTTCAGGCACAGGTTTTCCCCACCTTTGCTTAATGTTGTGTATTTAAGGTGGAAGAACAGGGAGAATCTTTTGAATTTGGGGTACCCTCAGCCCCCGAAACACATAATAATTCTACGTTAGAGTCCTCCTCCACTCACTTATTCCAAGGGGAAGATGAAGAAAGCTCAGCCCTGTTTTCAAACTCTGAGCGAGCATCTTTGCCCCTTGCACAGGGCTCACAGCAGTCTGATATTTCCTCCAGTCAGTTAAAGGAGGGGGGGGAGTTTTTCAAATTTCCCCCTGGGACCACTTGTCCTCCTGTGTTAGAGTCTACCTCCACTTGTAACCAAAGGAGGGACTTTTGTGTTGAGTTGTCCCCTACTGAAACAGGCAATGGTGTTGAACATGAAATGGGTAATTGTCCGCACCATGCTATGAGTTCTACAGGTGCCTCCACTGCAGGGACTTTACCATCTACCTCAACTAGACCCAGGGCTTCACTAACTGACCAGGCATCAGTGTGCCACAAAATATGTTGTGGTCCTCCTAAATGTTTGCGGGATTTTAGTTTGATCCTAGGGGGGGAGGGGTGTTGTGTATTTAAGGAAACGTGTTTACCATTTTGTCTTTGTTGTGATAGAGTTTAATATGTATTTGCTTTACTATGGTCTGAAGTCTTGCGAGACATCGGGAAGTTTCTGAACGAGAAGTGCACGAGACAACGGTTCCAACGTTTTTCCCAACTGTCAGTTCTGATCAGAGAGAAATAAGGAATGTGAGGGTGTGTTGTTAGCTCTGGTCACCTATTCTTATTCCGAATAAAGTTGTGTGTTTGGCCCATATTGCTGGCTGCTGCCTATTATTTCCAGAACACCAAACCTAATGATTCATTTTCACTAGAAACTGGAATCTAACCTTCTGCGTGCCATATGCTGCTGTAGTACTGACATTTTATTGTTCCTGAATAGCATAATCACAGGACATGTCTTCCCATATGAAACCAGTTAGTGCTGTTTTCAAAACACAGATCTGCAGAAAATTCCAACCTCTAGCCTTTTCTCTAATGCTGATCTTTTTCTTATTACTTTGCTCATTGCACTCACTTCACCTCCTTCCAGAGCAGGAGTGAGCAAACTACAGTGATCAACCCTAATATCTGGTGAGAAATGCTGGGTTTTGCAATGTCTGGAGGGCCACCCTTTACCCATCCTCTCTACAGAAAAACACATGTGACCACAGAACCTCTCCCTACGAAGGAGCTGTGATAGGTCTAAATAATTTCCTTGATAAACAGTGTGCAAGCTTGGTCTTCAACAGAGTGAAATATCCTCTTATGGATCAGTACTGCATCAGTCCCCCCCAGAAACTTCCTGAAACATTCCTATGGCAGCACACAGCATACCTTTGGTACTGAAGCATATTTTAGTTTTACTCAGGAGTGTTTCTATGCCTGATATATATTACAATAGAATTGTGACTCTGTTAAACTAACCCTGAGTGATTATACAAGTAAAGCTAGATCATAGGAACAACTTCATTCTCACACTTCCAACCAGTCTTCCTTTAAATTGTCAAAGGCATACAGTACCTTCCTTAAATAATTTTATCACACACACACACAAACACACACACACACACACACACGTGTGTGTGTGTGTGTGTGTGTGTGTGTGATAAAATTATATATATATATATATATATATATATATATATATATATATATATATATATATATATATATATATATATATATATATATATATATATATATATATATATATATATATATATATATATATATATATATATATATATATATATATATATAACTCTGCTAATTTTAAACCACTGTTTAACCTATGGCTTCAATTTTTACTCATGTTATGAATATAAATTAAATTTATTTCACTATAGCTTTAAAAGTTTTTATAAATGGGTGATGTTTAGGTTGGATTCTGAAAAGGAAGAAGCACTTGAGATCATATTGCAAATACCTTCTGGCACACCAAAGAATATCAGACAATCAGTCTGATAGACTACAGAAAGATCCTTTAACTATATGGATCAGGACAAGCTATAGGCTGTTCTGAAATAAATGAGTGTGCCAACACTTGATTTTCATGATGCATAATCTTTCTTGTGGACAAGAAGATACCATTTGGACATAATATGGAGAGACAGAATGGTTTCCTTTAGGCACCTGAGGAGGGTGCATTTTATCTAGTTATTTGCTCAGTCTGTATGTAGAATATATCATACTGAAAGCTGGACTTGACTTGAATAAAAAAGGAGTGAAAGTTGGGAGAGAAATATCAATAATTTAAGATAGCAGATAACATCATCTTCCTGGCAATGACAAGAAATGATTTCTGATGAAAGTGAAAGAAGAAAGTGCTAAAGAAGGACTACAATTGAACATGAAGAGGGCAAAAATCATGACAAGAACTACACAGCTTTAATTCTGACAGTGAAGAAATTGAAATAGTAAAAGAATGTGTATACCTTAGCTCAATCATCAATCCAAATTCAGACTGCAGCCAAGTTATCAAAAAAAATAAAGACTTGGAAGAGCAGCAATGAAGAAATTAGAAAAGATCATTATAAAGTATAAAAAAATGTCATAGAAAACCAATAAAAACGTTATCCACACTATTGTATTCCCAATCAATATATATGGGTGAGAAAGCTGAAGAGTAAAGAAAGCTAAGAGGGAAAATAGTTCTTTTGAAATATGTACTAGAGGCCAAGAAGATTTAATCCACTTGGAGACCATCACCCTTCCCTGTGGACTTTGCCACCCAAGGCCCTTAGTTCTCAGGGTTGTCAGGTTAGTTATCTGTTGCCTGACGATCGGCATTGAGTCACTAACAGTATGATCAACAATTTGAGATATGCAGATGATACTACCCTAATGGCAGAAAGTGAGGAAGACCTAAAGAAACTCCTGCTTAAGTTGAAAGAAGAGAGTTCAAAAGTGGGCTTGAGATCCAACATCAAGAAAACCAAGATAATGGCAACAAGCCCTATCACTCCCTGGAAAATAGATGGGGAAGTAGAAGTAGTGACAAAATTTACCTTCTTAGGATCCAAGATCACTGCAGATGGTGATTGCAGCCATGAAATAAAAAGGCCACTGATTCTTGGGAGACAAGCTATGAGAAATCTGGGCAACATAGTGACAAGTAGGGACATCACCTTGCAAACAAAATTTCGCATATTCAAAGCAATGGTATTCCCAGTGGTAATGTATGGTTGTAAGAGCTGGACCATAAGGAAAGATGAGCACAGAAGAATAGATACCTTTGAAATGTGGTGTTGGAAGAGAGTCTTGAGAGTCCCCTGGACAGCGAGGAGGACAAATAGGTCGATCTTAGAAGAAATCAACCCTGACTGCTCCTTAGAAGGTCAAATAGTGAAGATGAAGCTAAAGCATTTTGGACATCAAATGAGAAGAGAGGATTCACTCGAGAAAGCCTTGATGCTGGGAAAGTTTGAGGGTAAAAGAAGAAGAGGGCGGCAGAAAATGAGATGGCTAGATGGTATTGTAGATGCAATGGGCACAGAGTTGGGTGGGTTGAGGAGGATGGTGGAGGATAGAGGTGCCTGGCGTGCAATGGCCTGTGATGGTCTATGGGGTCGCAGGGGGTCAGAATCAACTGTGCGAGAACAACAAACAATTACCATAGTAGGATAAACCTAGATAGGCTTTCAAGTTTCTCTAGAAAAGACAATAATGCTGGGAAAGGTTGACGGCAGCAGGGGAAAAAGTTAGACCAAATACAAGATGGATTGACTCCCTAAAAGCAGCTGCAGGATTGAGTTTACAAGAGATGAGCAGGGCTATTGAAGACAGGGCATACTGGAGATCACTCATGCATAAAGTCACAATAAGTTAAAGATGATTTGATGGCTTTTAACAACAACAAACTACCCCTAAAAAGCATAAGGAGCCTCCTGCTCTTACTTTCCTGCAGATACTATACAGGGGCATGCTGGCTGTGGTGGCAAAGGAATATATTAGTCCTCTCCTGCTAGTTGTATAGCTGAGTGAGTTGGGTATTAAGTTCAGTTCCCCACCGTGCATCTCAGAAGAGCCATCCTGTTTGGCCTTGGGCAAAATGCACTGTCCCAGAATTGCCTCAAGAAGAAAGGGATGTCAAGCCACTTCTGTATAGTGTCTACCCAGAAATCCCTGAAATGAGTCTCCATAGATCAGAATTAACTTGATGGCCAATGATTATTTCTATTACAGTAAATCCAGACATTACAGCCTGAAACCACAAAGGACATTAACTGGGGTAAAGGTGCAAAAGTGCAAGTTAAGGCTATCAAACAGGCCAATAGCCATCGGGGCTAGTAATCACTGATAGCCCCTTCTTCTGTGAATTTGTACCTTCCCCTTTTAAAGTTGACCAAGTTGGCAAAGTTGCCTTTAGCCTCTCTCTCATTCTTTATTATTGTTATCATCCGTGAGAAAACAGTTTCCAATTTCTTTCTCCATGCCCTTTCAAAACGAAATTGTCTTGAGTTGCTGATTCTAGAGAGAGTTAGTTAATCAATGACAGAAAGAACGAAAAAATATGTTGTGTTCAAAGTTGTTAACAGCATAGACTCTGTACTTTTCAAATGGACACCTGACACGGGTTGCCCTTGATTGGCATATCCAGGGCAGTCGAGCAAAATTGTTCCATGATGATGATGATGATGATTATTATTGTTGTTGTTGTTGTTGTTGTTGTTGTTGTTGTTGTTGTTGTTGTTGTTGTTGTTGTTGTTGGATTTGTATGCCGCCCACTCAACAACGCAACTCCGGGCGGCTCACAACAATGGAACATCCAATACACATTATACATATCATGTCAGAAAATATACATATCACAATACAATGAAATACAATACCATAATAATAAATGGATCACAACATCATATAAATCAGAACATCATATAAATCACAACTAAATCACAACATCATAAATCACAACCATCATAAAACATTCAGAAAAAAGAAGAAAGTCAATCATTTAAAGAAATCCCACAAATCGCCCGCCAGAGTGTACAAGGCCTAGACTGACCCTTGGGCGATGTCCAGCTCCCCCCTCCCACCAGATCTTAATACCAGTCCTTCACACCAGCCCTTCACATCCATCCCAGCGCCCAAGATGACTGGCTACATTTTTTACTAAACAATGAACTAAAAACTAACCAAACTAATGTCAACAGGTAAGTCATTAAGTCTTTAATATACCAAAGCATGCCTGATTAGGCAGCACCACAATCTTAAAGCTTATGGACTCCAAAAGTTCTGGTACCTTAACTGAGAATGGCGAGGGCTGGCACTTCGTTGCCCTATGACAGGGATTCTCAACCTGTGGGCTATGGCACCATTTCATGTGGGCCCTTTACTGTATGGGACCAAAGACAACAGAACAGCCGAAGGGTTGGCTTAACACAGGTTTATTGCATGATGATCCGGTGGAGCATGAGGTAATGGCGGTGATACATCTCTATATATACAGTAGCATTATACATTTGAATCTTGTAGCACGGTAGCTCATTGGCTGCTACCGGCGTGGCCTCGCCCAGGCACGCCTCTCTTCAGTAGTTCTTTCTCCTGCTGCTGAATGCGGGGAAGGTTTTCCCGCGGCTGTCCGTGATTGAGCAATGTGAACCATGTGAGACTGAACGCTCGCAGCTGCCCTCTATGGGCTGCTTGCTCGCGTTCTTTTACAGCTGAGATACATTGTATTTGGAGTGGTTACATTCTTATCTTGACAGTACAATGAGCATGCATACATAACATCCCTCCCCCCTAGGATGGGACGAAGTCCCGCAACCATTGTGGCTTGCCGCACGTGCGCTTGGGGCGTGCTTGCGCCTGACCTAGTACTGGAGAGCCTGTGATCCCTGACTCCGTGGGTGCTTGCCCTGCAACGGGAAACGGGGATTCGTTAGTGGCTCTGTGGGGCGTCCGTGCCTGCCTTGCGCTGGGGGATGGGAATGGAATGAACAGCTGGGAAGTGAACCCCTGCCTGTTGCTCTCGGACCCCAGGGACCCTCCTATTGTGAACCGCGGAACCGATGAGGATGCCCTTGTGGTTCTGCTTCCTTCTGTTCCCCGCTCGGGGGACCTTGAGACTGTGGTGGGCGGACTCGCCGTCGCCTCCTGTCTTGGGGGTGTCGGTCTCTGGGAAATTGGTGCTATGTTGCATTCTAACTCACAGGGGCTACTGGGACTGGAAGTACCAGGGGCTGAACTGAAACCCCTCTTTTCGCTAGGACGGGTGGGGGACCACTCCGCTAACTCCCCCTGGTACTGTAAATCAAGGTCTAAACTTCTTGGGGAATCTGTGTTTTGGGGGCGCTTCCGAGGGATGTGTGTGAGATCGGGGCTCTTCCTTTCTGCCGCAAACTCCCGCAAAAGATCTCTGAGGATCGATTCCCTTTCCTCCCCCCTTGGTGGGGACCCATGTCCCCCTTTTTCTCCCCCTTGGGCTAAGCGGGTGGGGGAGTACCCTAACGCTGATTCGTGGCTATTTTCGTCTTCGTCCTGCTCTCCGTGGATCCTGCGCCTGAGTTGATCCGCGTGCCGCCTCCACAGGAGGCCTGTATTGGTCTCCACGCGGTATGAAACGGGGCCGGTTTGTTCTATTACAGTGCCCGGCACCCAGGCTGGCCCCGCGTTGGCGTAGTTCCTGCAATGTACCGGGGCGCCTACGCTGAAACTCTTTGCGGGTTCCACCCCTACGTTCCGCCCTTTGTCCTCTACTCTCGTGGGGTCTAGCTTGGAGATTACCGTGGCCAGCTTCCTGCGCATTAACAGCTCCGCGGGGGAGTACCCTGACGCCATTGGGGTGACCCTGTACCTTAGTAGGAATTGGCACACTTGCAGGTCGAGATCTCCGGGGCCCATGCGCCGCAGCGCGTCCTTTGTGGTGCGCACGAGGCGCTCTACTTGGCCGTTAGTGGCCGGGTGGAAAGGGGCGGAGGTGATGTGCCGAATGGCGTTGAGATTCATGAATGCCCTGAACTCGGCGGACGTGAAACAGCTAGCGTTATCGCTGACGAGGGTGTCGGGTAAACCGAACGTGGAAAAGACCCTCCGTAACTGTTTAATTGTTGTGGCCGAGGAGGTGCTCGAGACTGGAATGACCTCCAACCACTTGGAGAACGCGTCCACCACAAGGAGGAAAAGTGTTCCCCTGAACGGGCCAGCAAAGTCTACGTGTACCCGGGACCAGGGCCCCCTTGCTGCGTCCCACTCCCTATTGGGCAAACGAGCCTCTTCTGGCCTGGAGCTTTGGCACGCTTCGCAAGTGCCGACCATGTGCTCGATGTCGGCGTCTAGCTGGGGCCACCAAAAGTAACTGCGGGCTAGTGCCTTAGAGCGGACGATCCCCGGGTGGCTGACGTGCAGTAGCTTAAGCACCCTCGGCCGGAGGGACGTGGGGATCACTACCCGCTGTCCCCACAAAAGGCAACCCCTCTCTAGGGACAATTCCAATTTCTTTTTGAAAAATGTGTCGAATTCCGCTGCTGGGGAAGACACGGGCCACCCTTTCTGTACCCAGGAGCAAACTGTAGCTAACGTTTTGTCCTTGCCGGTCGCTTTGGCGATGTCGGCCGGTACTACTGGAGGGGAGTCTAGGACCTCTATCATTAAGACCTGGTGGTCCCTCTCTTCCTCGCCCACGTGGCAGCCATCCCGGGGAATGGGGGACCTCGACAGGGCATCCGCATGGCTGATCTCCTTCCCGGGCCGGTACACCAACGCGTGCTGATACGCGTTGAGAAAAATGGCCCACCTGAGCATTCTCGGGGACAGGATTTGGGGTGTGGGCTTATCTGCGGTGAAAATGCCTAGCAAGGGCTTATGGTCGGTCACTATGGTGAAGGGGCGGCCATACACAAAATCATGAAATTTCTTGGTCCCCGCAATTATCGCTAGTGCTTCCCTGTCTGTCTGGGCGTAGTTTCTCTCCGCTTGGGACAAGGACCTAGAGTAGAACGCTATCGGGGCCTCCCTCCCGTTCTCCAGCACGTGGCATAACACCGCCCCCACCCCCACCGGGGATGCATCGCATATCAGGACCACTGGGCGTTTGGGATTGAAGTGGGTCAGTACAGCATCTGATGCCAGGAGTCGCTTCAGGTCATTGAAAGCCTTCTCATGGTCGTCGCCCCACTTCCATGCCTCGTCCTTTTTTAACAATTTGTGTAGCGGTTCCGCCACGGCTGCCTTCCGAGGAAGGAAGGAGTGGTAGAAGTTGAGCAGCCCAAGGAACGACTGCAGCTCGGGCTTGGAGGTGGGGCGAGGGGCCTTCTTGATGGCGGCCACCTTGGATTGGGATGGCCTTATTCCCTCGGGAGTAACACGGAACCCTAGGAACTCAACCTCAGTTGCGAAGAAAACGCATTTGTCTCTCCGCAACCGCAACCCCGCCTTTTTGAATTTTGCCAGGACCTTTCCCAACCTTTCTGCTAATTCGGCCCGGCTCCCCCCTGTGATCAATACGTCATCAAAGTAGGGTAACACCCCCTCTAACCCCTTCAGGAGGCGTTCCACGAGTGACTGGAAGATCCCGGGCGCCGAATTCACGCCGAATTGGAGGCGCGTTACCTGGAACGCCCCTTTGTGGGTGACTATGGTCTGCGCAGCAGCTGCGGCGGGGGTCACCGGGAGTTGCTGGTAGGCTTGGGCCAGGTCGAGTTTAGCGAAACACCTCCCCCCGTGTAACCTGGCCAACAAGTGGCTGACTACCGGCACCGGATACGCATTAGGGCGGATCGCCTTATTGATGGTGTACTTGTAATCAGCGCATATGCGGACCTCCCCGTTGGCCTTGAGTGCTGTTACAATTGGAGTTTCCCACTCCGCAGAATCAACAGGAACAAGAATCCCCTGGCCCACCAATTTGTCCAACTCCGCCTCTATTTTGTCCTTTAGTGCGAAAGGCACTCTGCGCGGTTTAAGTCTGATTGGACGTACTCCAGGGTCCAGGTCGAAAGTCACTGGGGGGCCCCTGAATTTTCCGAGTCCCTTTTTGAAAACTTCGGGGTGCGCGTCGCACACGCTCTGTATTGGATCAGTCCCGGCGGCGTGTACTCCCACAGCGTGCACCCCCCCAATGAACAACCCCAGGGACTGGAACCATTGAGTCCCGAGGAGGCTGCATTTACCTCCCTTGAGGACGACTAGGGGCAGCGTTGCGGCGCGCTTTTTGAACTGGACCTGGAACTTCCCAACCCCCAACACCGGGATGCGGTTCCCTTGCACGTCCTTCAGCGTGGACCTCAACGCTTTGAGCTTGGGCCACACGTGGGGGGCTATTTTTAGGAACTCTCCCTGGGAAATGATAGAGTAAGAAGAACCCGAGTCCACCTCCATCCTAACAGGGGCCCCTTGTATTACTACCTCAACGAAGTATCGGGGGTGCTCCGTGGATACGCTGAGAACCGGAGCGTCGTCCTCGCTGTCGTCGGAGATGCGCCCTACTCCGTCCCGCTTCCTCGTGGTCCGGGTGCCGTCCTTGGGCCTCGTGGTGCGGTCCTGCCTCGCCGAGCGGTCTGGGGAACTCCTCTTGGCCTCGCGCCGTTTTCGGCAGACCTTGGCGATGTGCCCGCGCCGGCCGCAGTTGTGGCACTCGGCCTTGCGGAACGGGCATTTGGCGCGGGCGTGGGCGGCACCGCAGCCGTCGCAGCGCCGGCCTTCCTTCTGGACCTTCCGGACGTCCTCGTTGTCGCCGCTCTCCGCGGACGAGTTCAAAACTCGCCGGGCCGCGCGCACCAAGCTCTCTGCCTTGGCGGGTTTCGGGCGCCAGTCCTGGAGCTCTTGCACCCCGGGCATCGTGGCTTCCGCGGCCTGTGCCGTGTCGAGGACTTGCTGCCACGTGGGAGGCGGCTCCTGTCTCATCAGCGTGCGCTGAGTCTCGGTGTCCCTCAGGCCGCAGAGCAGGCAGTCTCGGAGGGTGACTTCTGGGGTCTCCCACTTGCATGGGCCAGCGGCCAGCCGCAGGGCCGCGGCGAACTCAGCGACCGATTCCCCGGGCGCCTGGACTCGCCTCCAGAACGCGCTCCGAGCGGGGAACATCGCTATCGCGGGCCGGAGATGGGTGCGCAACACCGCCAGGAGCTCTTTGGCTTTGAAGTTGCTCACCCTCCTCGGCGTGATCAGGTCCACCAAGGTCCTCTTGGTCTCGTGTCCGAGCATGCGGACGAAGATGGCCCTCAGAGAAATAACAAAGAGAAATAACAAAGACTTCTTTAAGTACTTAGAAGTAAGAACCCAACTAGGAAGGCCATTGGACCATTAGATGACAATGGAAGGCAAGGGGTTATTAAAGAGGAAACAGAGATTGCAGAGAGACTCAATGAATTCTTTGCTTCAGTATTCACTGAAGAAGACAGAGACCACATGCCCAAAACAGAGCCTATCTTCGTAGGGAGGGAAACCGAAGAATTAAGCCAGATAGAAATAACCAGGGAGGAGGTCCTTGCATGTCTTGTTAAGCTAAACACTAACAAATCCCCAGGACCAGATGGCATCCATCCACGAGTTCTCAGGGAACTTAAAGATGAAATTGCTGATATCCTAGCCAAAATATATAATCTTTCCCTCAAATCAGGCTTTGTGCCTGATGACTGGAAGGTAGCGAATGTAACACCAATTTTCAAAAAAGGATCCAGGGGTGATCCAGGAAATTACCGGCCTGTCAGTTTGACATGTGTCCCAGGTAAAGTGATGGAAACCATCCTAAAAGATAGATTTAATAGTTACATAGAAGAGAAGGCGCTGCTAAAGGAGAGCCAACATGGCTTTTGCAAGGGCAAATCATGCCTCACTAATCTGTTGGAATTTTTTGAGAGTGTCAACAAGCATGTGGATAAGGGGGATCCAGTTGACATTGTTTATCTGGACTTTCAGAAGGCTTTTGACAAGGTCCCACACCAAAGGCTCTTGAATAAACTTACCAGTCATGGAATAAAGGGACAGGTCTTGTCCTGGATCAGCAACTGGCTAAGGGACAGGAAACAGAGGGTAGCACTAAATGGACACTTCTCCAAGTGGAGGGAAGTAAAGAGTGGGGTCCCCCAAGGTTCAGTACTGGGACCCCTGCTTTTCAACCTCTTCATAAATGATCTAGAGGTAGGAGTAAAAAGCAAGGTAGCCAAATTTGCTGACGACACTAAATTATACAGGGTAGTGAAAACTGTGAGAGATTGTGAAGAGCTCCAGAGGGATCTCTTGACACTGGGGGAGTGGGCAAAACAGTGGCAAATGAGCTTCAACATCAGTAAGTGCAGAGTGATGCATGTTGGGGCAAAAAACCCCAATTACATTTATAAACTGATGGGGTCTGAACTCTCTGCGACAAACCAGGAAAGGGACCTTGGTGTCCTGGTGGACAGCTCAATGAAGGTGTCAACCCAGTGTGCCTCAGCAGTGAAAAAAGCAAACTCAATGTTAGGGATCATTAGGAAGGGTATAGAAAATAAGTCAGCAAGTGTCATTTTGCCTCTTTATAAATCTATGGTGAGGCCCCATCTGGAATATTGTGTACAGTTCTGGTCGCCATACCTCCAGAAGGATATTATGGAGTTGGAGAAAGTACAGAGGAGGGCAACCAGAATGATTAGGGGACTGGAACACCTTCCTTACCATCTGAGGCTGCAACGGTTGGGCCTTTTCACTCTTGAACGACGGCGTCTAAGAGGTGACCTGATTGAAGTTTATAAAATCATGCACGGTGTGGACAAGGTAGATAAGGAAAAACTGTTTTCCCTATCGCACAACACTAGAACTAGGGGACACTCCATGAAACTTTTGGGTACTAGTTCTCAAACAAATAAGAGAAAGTACTTTTTCACCCAGAGGATTACTGGTCTATGGAACTCCCTGCCAGAAGAAGTGGTGACAGCTGTCAGTCTTCACAGCTTTAAGAAAGGATTAGACAAGTTCATGGAGGACAAGGCTATCAATGGCTATAATTATGGCTACCTAAGGACAACCTCCGGGTTGGAGAGATAGGCAGGATATCTCTCAATGCCATTTCCAGGGAATCCTAAGCAGGTGAAGGCATCTCCTTGGGAATACCCTGAAGGAAATGGTGAGCCACTGTGTGAGACAGAATGCTGGACTGGATGGGCTGTGGCCTGTTCCAGCAAGGCTGTTCTTATGTTCTTGTCCTCATCTGAGACTTCAAGCTCCACCAGCGCTCCATTGAAGTCTATCTCAAACAGCTCCAAGTCTCCCGGCTTCCTGATCTCGTAGCCGGCGCATGTCTTGGTCCCGTGGGCAGCCATGATCCCACCTTCGTCGCCAGTTTACTGTATGGGACCAAAGACAACAGAACAGCCGAAGGGTTGGCTTAACACAGGTTTATTGCATGATGATCCGGTGGAGCATGAGGTAATGGCGGTGATACATCTCTATATATACAGTAGCATTATACATTTGAATCTTGTAGCACGGTAGCTCATTGGCTGCTACCGGCGTGGCCTCGCCCAGGCACGCCTCTCTTCAGTAGTTCTTTCTCCTGCTGCTGAATGCGGGGAAGGTTTTCCCGCGGCTGTCCGTGATTGAGCAATGTGAACCATGTGAGACTGAACGCTCGCAGCTGCCCTCTATGGGCTGCTTGCTCGCGTTCTTTTACAGCTGAGATACATTGTATTTGGAGTGGTTACATTCTTATCTTGACAGTACAATGAGCATGCATACATAACAGGCCCCCACTGCCTCCACCACACTAGGAAGTGTCATGTGGTGGAGGAAGGGCAAAATGGCCATCCAACCCCCGAAGCTGTCTGAGGGAACATGACCCAGCTCCTGGCTTTAAAAGGTTGAGACCTCCTGCCCTATGACATTGCCAATTAGGATATGGTGCTTCACCATACCTAAGGAAGGCTTAGAGCAGGGGTTTTCAACCTATGGTCCATGGGCCGGATCCAGCCCATGGCACCATTCCATCCAGCCCACGCCCTCACTCCCACCATCGCTGCCATCCTTGTCTCCCTAATGCCACTCCATAGCAGGGCAGATGTTGTAAGAAGGCTTACAACATCCACCCTGCTACAGAGCGGCATTAGGGACATGCCAAGCCAAGTGGATGGGATAAGGATTGAGTTGGCGGTGGTGGAAGCAGAAGCGGCAGACACACATAGCCACCTGTGTCTTTCCTGGGGGTCGCTGTGACTGAGCACGGGAAAGGACAGCCAGGACCCCTCCTTCTCCCATGGCAGGGTGGTAAGCAGGGAAGCGGCAGTGGTGGCAACATGGGGGGTGGGTGGGTGTTGGTAGGCCAGACTGATGGTGTGGGGGAGTGTTTGCAGCAGCAGTAGCGGCGTGGGAGAGTGGTGTTGATGGTGGTGGCGTGGGTGTATGTTTGCAGGCTGGACTGGTGGTGGGGGAGTCATGGCGGCAGCGGTGGCATGGGGGAGTGTTGATGGTGGCATCGGCATGGGGGAAGTGTTTGCAGGCTGGACTGGTGGTGTGGGGGAGTGTTGGTGGTTGTGGCATGGCATGGGGGGAGTGTTGGCGGGCTGGATTGGTGGTGTGGGAAGATGGTGGCGGTGGCAGGAAGTGTTGGCGGCGGTAGGGACTGTTGGCAGCAACTGCAGTGTGGTAAGAAGTGTTGGCGGGAGGCGGCGGTGGCAGGGTGTGGGGGAGTGTTTGGATGCCAAATTTATGATATCCTAACAAAGGCCTCAGAGCACTATAAAATTTATAATACCCCTTTGTAGTTTGAATCTGTGGTGGAACATCACAGTTGACATTTATCCTTAAAAGGGCTAATTTCCAGTGTGAAATCAGGTAACCGTTTCCAATCATATCAAAGTTAATCGGGATACCAAGGTATAAGAACCCAAAGCTTTTACATCTCTTCTGCTACTCTAGCAAAAGTAACTGTTTGTCCTGAAGCAACCTCTGACAGTGTATTGCTGTTCAAACTTCAATTTTATGATCACAGCTCACATTTCTAGGGTTACAATTCTTATACTGCACATATTTTATCATTTTAACACTTTATATATACAAAATTTCAAACATTGACATTCCCTACCCCTGTCAGGTGAATGTGGGGATGCTTCACTTGTAGATTATATCTGTTGTTCAGTAGTCCAGACTTGCAACTTTGATACTTTTTTTCTCTTCTAGTTCCATTAGCATTAATCTCAGAGTGAATGAGCAAAAACCTTAGACTTACACGTCACAATTACAGTACTGTAATTTTGTGTGCCAGAGGGAAAAGCAGAAAGCCCTAAAATACCAAGTAACACCAAAAGCAAGACAAGATGAATTTGTAAATTAAACTTCCAGATAATTATAAATGTCTTAAGGTTTTTTAAAAAACCATTCTTCTCAAATGAGATAACATAACAACAAGACTTGTGCATCATATCCCAAGTATGTGCCTGCACAAGTTCTAAAACATGTATTAGGATCACATGGAGCTTCAGGTGCAGGTGTTTTGCAACTCTTATCAGTCCTAGTAATCACACCTAGGGCTGAGACGTTATAGGAGCTTCACTCCAATAATTTCCCTACCTCTGGTCTGAAATGTTAGGCATAATTTACTTTAAATATTGTTTAATTATTAGGCGAAAAGACTGTACAACTTGTGGAAGGAATACTAAGCAATATTTGTTGGATTACTATAACTATCACTTTCAGAAAGACATTCATATAAGAAGTAATGATGCTACTGTATATTGTAAAGCAGATGCCAAAGGTTTCCCTTGCTTGAAAGCCAGTCGTATTCGACTCTAGGGTTCAGCGCTCATCTCTGTTTCAAATCCGAAGAGCCAGCGCTGCCTGCTTCTGCAGACATTTCCGTGGTCATGTGGCAGGCATGACTAGACACCAGAGTGCATGGAAGGCTGTTTACCTTCCCACCAAAGTGGTCCCTATTTATCTACTTGCAATTTCTTGCTTTCAAATTGCTAGGTTGGCAGGAGCTGGGACAAAGATGGGAGCTCGCTCCATTGTGCAGTACTCGGGAATCGAACTGCTGACCTTCCAGCCAGCGTCTCTCTTAAGCAGATGCTAAAGCAACAGCAAGGCTTCACTCAGGTTTTTCAGTCTTCAGCAGTCCCATCTGGCATGGCCAATACTCAAAGGTTGGATTCCCTAAATGTAAGACCAACATGCTCAAGTGGGGGCTACCGGCAGATAACAACATGCTGTGTATATAAACCATGCCTGGAAGTTTTACTCCTTGTCTGAAGAAGTGGACTTGATTCATGAAAGCTAACAGTAAAAATATAGCAGTTAGTCTTTAAAGTGCTGCAGTGTTCTTGGGGTTTTTTGTTTTTGTTTTCTGATATGCCAGAGTCAAAAATGTGTCGCCCCGACTCTTTGGAACCTCCTGCCACCAGAGCTGCGTCTCCAGGTAGAACTGTATCCCTTCAGGAAGGCTCTGAAAACCTGGCTCTGCCAGCAGGCATGGGATGCATCTGGAAGCACATCTCAGCCTTAAGATGGTTATGTTGGTTTTTTTTTCAGATTTTATTTTTTTATCAGTTTTATCAGAGGGTTTTTAATTGTATAAGTTGTTTTATTTGATGTAAGCTGCCTTGGGTCGCTGAGGCAAGGAAGGCAGCCTATAAATTGAATAAATAAATAAATAAATTATGTTTTTTTGTTTCTGATATGCCTGAACCACAGACATAACAAGGCTACTATTCCAAAAACACGCTGTGTGAATGTGTAGAGATGATGTATAGTCCGGCTCATTTGCTGGTTTGCCAATCACTCCCAGAAACATGTACCGAAGATTTAATTTTGACCAACAACAAAGCCAAGAAAGTGGCTTCATTTTGGGAGTCCAAAGTTTGATCTGGACATGGAAGCAGCAGCAGAAGAAGCTATTGGAATCATCCCTCCTCCAAGCGAAAGGTTGGATCTGACAACCTTTCGTGTTCAAGGAATGAAGAAGCAGACGAATGAAGTAGTGAAATTCAGCTCTTTATTAGTGGGGTTTGAACACAGTTTGGATGGGGCAAAACTCTGACTTATATACACTATAAACAGTAAGAGTAACAATAATACAACAAGCCCATTGGCTAACATTTTTCGATCCACTTATTTGCGTAAGAATAGATACATGAAAAAAGATACATTCCGCTCCTGTCAGAAAACACAGTTAACGTACATAACAACATCTGAGTTCGAAAAAAGAAATTGTGAAAGAAAACAGGGGCTCAAGAGAACCGAGTGCCTAAGTCTTGACACAATGGAAGGAATGGGTTTCAGATACAGTACAGTACTGTACACCTTCTGAAATGCTTTCCTTCCAGCAAAACACACATTCAGAGTTCTCACCTGTAGGTGGCGCTGCCTTCCCTTTTTCCGGTCTTCTCTAGCCGTACGATAGAGACTACGGGCAGGGAAAGGCCATAAAAAGATAGGAGAGAGGCGAAAGGTAGCATTGGACGTCACTTGACTTGCCATCGTCGAAGCGCCGGGTTGCCTTTGGGAAAGTCGGTAAGTCACCTTTGCATGGCATGGCATGGCATGGACGGAATAGGCTGCATTTCCACGCCTTGTCCCGACTCAACTCCATGGGACTTATGTTATACTTTGAGACAGATACAGAAGTTTGTGCTGTAATATAGGAACTTTTCTTGTTATTGTGCAGCAGAATTGTCTTTGCGAAAGGAAAGGTTCCTTTTCACATGTTTTTTGTACATTATGCAACCTACAGAGCCTATCCCTTCAAAAGATTATACACTATTGGTTTCCCACTTGTATCCTGAGTTTAGTTATTAGTGTTGCACCGTAACTGGTTATGCAAGTAGTCTGTGCCTACTCCGTACAAAGGTTGTGTTACCTCCCATACAGTACTGAACTGTTGGCAAAATTGTATTTTTCCCCAGACCTTAAGACATCAGGTTAGTCAAGCCAGCTTGGCCGGTAGCCATACCGATGGGAAACTTTGGACCCTTGTCAACTCTTGTCCCTTCTGTATCCCTACCTCGTCATGGGGATCATTGTCCTATAGTCTCGCTCTTATAGCAATAGCAATTACACTTTCATACTGCAGTGGCTCAAGTGGTTAAGATGCTAAGCTCGAAAGCTGGAAGGTCTGAGTTCGATTCCCAAGTACTGCACAACGGAGTGAGTTCACTGCTCCTGCCAACCTAGCAGTTCGAAAGCAAGAAACTGCAAGTAGATAAATAGGTACCACTTCATTGGGAAGGTAAGCAGTGTTCCGTGCACTCCGGTGTCTAGTCATGCCTGCCACATGACCACGGAAATGTCTGCAGAAGCAGACAGCCCTTGCTGTTTCGGCTATGAAACAGATTAGCACTGAACCCTAGAGTCAGATATGACTGCCTTTCAAGCAAGGGTGACCTTTAGTGCCCCATAGCACTTAGGGCACTCTTTGGGCAATTTACAGGTACTGTAATTAGCATCTTGCCCTCAACATGCTGGGTACTCATTTTACCAACCATGGAAGGATGGAAGGCTGAGTCAATCTTAAGTCTGCCAAGATCAAACTCACAAAGTCTTGGTTGTAGTACAACAGTTTAACCACTGTGCCACCAGGGCTTCTTATATTTGCCTTTTGTTTTGTATCTTGCCTGATATATTAGTTCAGAGTTGCAACTTTTCCAAACTCTGAGCCTGGGCTGGGAAGTTTCCCAGAATATGCGTTCAGTTCTTCTCCACACTTGTGTAGCAGTTTCTAACCTTTTACCCCACCATTTCCATTAGCAGCTCCCCTGGTGGCTTAGTAGTTAAGATGCTGAGCTTGGAGACTGGAAAGTCAGGTTTTGATACCTGAGGGCTGCAGGGGACATGAAAGGAGCCTCATTCTGACATCCCCTGAGCAGAGATTCTCCAGCAAAAATCCTTTCAACCAATAGTGGGATTCAATTTTTTTACTACCAACTCTGTGGGCATGGTATTGTGGGCATGGTCAGGAGGAAAGTCCTGTGTTGCCCCTGAATTAGGACTACTTTATTTCAAAACTTGGATGGGTGGGGCCAGCCAGAATTTCTGCTACAGGTTCTGGCGAACTGGGGCGAACCTGCTGATGCCCACCACAATCTCAGACATGAAATTATTATTATTACCAACTCCATTCAATACTTGCTTGGTGTGCACATGTGTTTCTTTCTATCCAACTAATCTGCACATTGAGAATTGGGTTACCCTGTAGTAGATAAGGTGTGAAATAATTGACTAAAACAGCTACCTCACATAAAGAGCGCCTCGCTTAGAGACTAACGCGCTTAAAGAGCAGAATTTTATCTGAATGGTCACCTTGCTTAAGAACTAAAACCAACCAAAAACTCACTCAACAGCTAAATTGTGGTTTGCAGTCCAACCCCCCCAAGTTACAATTGATCACTTACAATGGTGTTTCACTTAAAGAGCAAACTCACTTAGAGAGCAATCCCATGGAACGCATTATGCTCTTTAAGTGAGGTGCCACTGTATTCCCAACTGGTTGGCTTTCAGGTGTACTATATAAACTCATCTTTCTTGAACATGGGCTATTGAGGATAGGGAGTATTAGAGGCTAATAGGACTACTATCCCACAGCCAGAATAGCCCACGTTCAAGGCACCAGTTTACAGAAGTTTTGTTGTTGTTCAGTTGCATAGTGAAGTCTGACCTCTTGCGACCCATTGCATGCCAGGCACCCCTGTCCTCCACAGAAGTTACCTTTGCAGTATCCATAAAGGGTGAAAAATGAGCAAACTAAAGACCGTACATGTAGGACTGCACTGTTAAACATGTCAATAGAAAGCCTGCCATGTTTTAAACAGTTCAGTGGGATATTTTGTGTAGTGCTACAACCTAACAGCAACACTTTTAAAGAAGATTTGGGGAGGAAGTACTTTTGAGTGTACGGTGTAGAAAGTATTGTACAGTAAAACCCCTACTTACAAAAAAGTCAGTTCCGTAGGCTTTTGCTTAAAGCATTTTTTTTATGTAACTCAAAGCAAACCCATAGGAAAAATAATTTTTTACGTAACTCGAAGCAAACTCATAGGAAAAATGAAATTTTTATATAAATCAATGCAAACCCATAGGGAAATGAATTTTTACATAACTCAAAGCAAACCCATAGGAAAAAGAATCTTTATGTAACTCGAAGCAAACCCATAGGAAATTGTGTAAACCGGGACATGGTTTTAGCACAAAAGTCGAATTTGATGTAACTCGAGGCGTTTGTAAGTCGGGTTTTTACTGTAATTCAGATGATATTTTGCTTGGCAATACTTTATTTGTGACTTCTGTATTTGAGAACTGGGCAACCTGTGGCTATCCTGTTCTTGTTGAAATATACCTGTCCTTTTTCATCATTGGCCAAGCTGGTGAAAAACTGAGTCCACCGACATGTGGAAGACTGTAGGCTCCTCAGCCCTATTGCTTGGACACATGTCCAAGAAACTTCAGCTATAGAAGTTTCTTCATAGATACTTCATAGATACCAATCAAGTATCTATTTCCCGGATGATGGGTTAGCAATACTTTGTGGTTTCTGATTATGCAGAGCTAAATCCTGTGTTCCATGTAGTTTGTTCCCACTAGAGGAGAATACCTAGGGCCACAGCAATCCAGTTTCTTAGATCAATGGTTCCTAACGTGGGGCCTAGGCCCCACAGGGGGGCTTTAATTCCTAAGTCAGTACATTGGCTGATCAGTGCTTTGGGGAATTGACGTAAGCTTCTGAGAATCAAAGTCCATAAACCAAAGGTTGGAAAACACTGCTCCTAGATTCATTTCAAGGAAATGCTTGTTTTGCAGAGAGAAAAAAATGCTTTAAAGTACTATTTTTGTTACACATCAGAAAACACTGAATAACTGATTTATGCTATTACTTTAAGTGTTTCCTCAGGGCTCAGGATGGCAATGCAGAATGAAAGTAGACTTTTTCCAAATTCCACTGGAAGAGATGTGAATCCTGACCTCAATATAGAAAGGAAAAAACCCTCCTTCAATGTAGAGCAGCTTACTAATATATTGGATGGTGGTGCTGAAAATACCCGGATCCGGAGATCAGTAGGTAACTAAGTTGTTTTGAAGGAGGTCATGATTTGCTTAGTGAACTTTCTTGGCTGTCCAAAAGGTAATTAACATTTTGCCCCCAACAAGTAAGGTACACATTTTGCAACCTTGGAAGGATGGAAGGCTAAGCCAACCTTGATTCCCACCAGGATCGAACTCACAACGTCAGCAATTTTGGCTGCGGTACAGTAATTTAACCACTGTACCACCAGGGATCCTGGTTTTGCATGTCAAACATGCATTCCCTAGCATCTCCAGGTAGGACTGCCCTGAAATACTCCAGTGTGGCTGCTAGTCATTGTAGAGCAAGGGTGCCCAAACTTTTCTGGTTGTGGGACAGTCACGTGGTTCAGGGAGCCAGTCACTATGGCCCGGGGCCCAGATCCAGCCCCCGACGCCAATTCATCTGACCCACGAAGCCCTCATCGCTCCTGGAAGCGGCAGTAAAACACACCCATGATTTGCACAGAACAGAGTGTGTCAAAGTTACCTTTTAGGACTGAAATTCCCAGTGGCCCTCAGGTTTCAGGACCCATATTAGCCGAGTGTCTGGAAGGTGTTATCTATGAAATTCCTTCTAAACTACTCAAAGCATGGCCAGTCAAAATAGATATTGGGACTGTGAGGGAATAACTTTGTGGAAGTGATAAGATAGGCTGATGTGGGAGTTCTCTTTAGACCCCTAAAATTTGTATAGTTGGTGTAAACAAAGTTCTAGATAAGAAGTAGAGTCCCCTGGGTGATGGGTTTTCACTCCATTTGTACTTATATGCTATGTACAGTTTTTTATCTTCTTTTGTTGCTGTTTGTACTCAAATTATGGCCAGCCAAAATAGTTATTGGGACTATGAGGGAGTAACCTAAGATAGGCTGATGTGAGAGTTCTCTTCAGACATAAAAAAGTGAAGAGCTGAGAGGAATTCCAGGAGTAATTTTTCAGGAGAAGAGGAACTGTGTGAATGAACCTGTAACTTAGGATTCATCAATCCTTTACTGACTGTCCATGGGTGTTTCGCATGTTAACGCTAGTTTCTTCTTCCGTGTCTAGGTTATACATGAAACTGTCAAAATGAAAGCACCTGTGAGTGACTTCATTCTGCAGTTCCTTTCGCCTGACCTAGTGTGAGAAAGATTAGTCGGCAACACAAGATTGCCATTACCAGGGTACATTCGATTGTGCTTCAAAAATACCACAGTCTTCAAGGAGGCTCTCTCTGTGTGCCCCAAGGCCAGCTAAAAGAATGATCATATGTTTTCACAGGCATCTGGCTTCAGAAAGACCCTGAATTTAGCAGGGAGGATGAGTACTTCCGCAGCCAGAATGAAAGATACGAAGGTTCCATCAGAAGGTCTTTTTACCTCACAAAAAAGATGGATGAAATGGGATGGGCTGAAGACGGACTTGAGCGGAAGTATTGCCGCAGGTGATTTGAAGGGTAGTTGTTTCATTTGTTCCAGCAAAAAAGAAAAAAAAAAGAAAGCAGAGTGTCTTGTGGTTCCTTAAAGATTTAACAGAAAGTGTCACAATCTCTTTGCTGTTGCTCTTCTTGAAAAGTAACTAAATCAGAAGCACAAAGTTAGAATTTAATCCAATATGCACTTCCTCCCTCTCCCCAGTGCAGAGTTCACCCCACCCCTCTGCTCAGTAGCCCAATGGGTGCACTTCCTCCTTCCCCCCAGCACAGAGTTCGCCCCTGTCCTCTGGGCACTCGGTCTCTAAAAGGTTCACCCTCACTGCTCTACACCTAAAAAACCCTGAAAAGGGTTGCTATAAATCAGAATTTACTTGATGGAATATAGTATAATTTATTTTTGCAGCTTTATGTTTCTTTCTGGACTCTATGTTTTGGGGTCAACACAAAGAATGTAACAAGATTGTATGTTCTGTTTTAGGGCTCTCAGTAGTGATTTGGCTTTTAATGTTCACCAAGTCTTCCTGAAGAGCATTTTGGGCTTGGGCACAGATGAGCAGATTGCCAAGTGGGTCCCCTTAGCCAATAAGTTTTACATTGCAGGAACCTATGCCCAAACTGAACTAGGACATGGTAAGTAGCCTAGCCTGATGCAGCAGTTACATATTTTAGTTACTTTTGAGAAATGAATCATCTCCTCCTCCTCCTTTGCTTCCTCTTTTACCTCATTGGGTGTTGAGGGAGGTTCTTGTTCTGACACTTCTAGAGGTCTCCTCTAGTGTTATTTGGTATTCTTGTTCTCAAACCTTTTAGCCGGGGGCCGGGTCATGCTCCATCACACAACTTCAGGAGGCGGATAGCCATTTTGCCCTTCTTCCACCACATGACACTTCCTGGTGTGGTGGGGGCAGTGGGTGGCCACACAAAATTGCACTGCGGACCGCATCCGGCCTGCAGGCCGCAGGTTGAGAATCCCTGTTGTAATATGTCTTTGATGTTATCTCTCCATCTTCCTCTGGGTCTGCCTCGTGGTTCTTGTCCTTCTCTTTCCATATACAGTAAGTCTTCCTCCTCCTCCTCCTCCTATTCCTCTTCTGTATCCCAATCCGAATATTGGCGATCAACCATGATGACTGTCCTGAGAATATAATGCAGTGGTCTTCCCCAACTTTCTGCATCACAGCATGACACTCGTGCCACTGATCCAGTTCCGCAAGTCACTTTCTGGTCCTGAGCCCTTTTGCCACACAAAGTCCTCCTGAGCCCCAGGCCAGAATTGATGAAGCTGCTGCCCTCCATCAAGATGGATCCAAGTGGGATTTAATCCCCTTGGGGATCATCACCTTTCCCACTGGACTTCAGCACCCAAGTTAGTTAACCACCGCCTGACACTCGGCATTGAGTCACTGGCAGTATAGGCTACTCGATTACCATAGCAGGATAACCTGGCCAGACTTGAATAAGCCTGAGTTGCTGTTGTCTCGCTTTCCTTTTGCTGTTAAGGAACTTACCTTCGGGGTTTGGAGACGATGGCCACTTTTGATGTTGCTACTCAGGAGTTTATCATCAACACACCAAGCATCTCTGCTATGAAATGGTGGCCAGGAGACTGTAAGTAGCAGATAATATGTGAAAGGTGATGCAGGTTGTGGGTAGACTTTCAGTTCATTTTTTTTCTTTGATAAATTCCCTAATAATTTTTAAGCTATCATTTGGTTGGGAGGCAGAAGGTCAGCAGTTCAATTCCCGAGTACTGCAGGACGGAATGAGCTCCCGTCTTTGTCCCAGCTCCTGCCAACCTAGCAGTTCGAAAGTAAGAAATTGCAAGTAGATAAATAGGAACCACTTCGGTGGGAAGGTAACTGCGTTCCCTGCACTCAGGTTCTATCATGCCTGCCACATGACCTCGGAAATGTCTGCAGAAGCAGACAGCACTGGCTCTTCGGCTTTGAAACAGAGATGAGCACTGAACCCTAGAGTCAGATACGACGGGCTTTTGAGCAAGGGAAACCTTTACCTTTAAGTAGAGTAAAGGCAAAGTTCCCCCTTGCTCGAAAGCTAGTTGTTCCCAATTCTAGGGGGCAGTGTTCATCTATGTTTATAGCCAAAGAGCCAGCGATGTCTGCATCTGCAGACGTTTCCTTGGTCATGTGGCAGGCATGACTAGATGCCAGAGCACACAGAACACAGTTATCTTTCCTTCCAAAGTGGTACTTATTTATCTACTTGCAATTCCTTGCTTTCGAACTGCTAGGTTGGCAGGAGCTGGGACAAAGACGGGAGCTCATTCCGTCCTGCAGTACTCGGGAATCGAACTGCTGACCTTCTGCCTCTCAGTCAGCGTCTTAGCCACTTGAGCCACTGCAGTCCCTCTGGAAGCATAAAGGTGCTTTAAAACAAAATTTGTGCTCCCTGTGCATCTCGTTTTGAAACAATTTTTTTTCTCTTGCAACTGCAACATTGAGTCCAGTGCCAATGACAAACAGGACATGGGTGGGGTGGCAAAAGCCGGCGAGAAGACTTGTGGCCCTAGGGTTAAGCATTGCCAATCTCTGATATGCAGTTGTGCTGACCAACAGTTTGGCTTTTCAGGCCTTCAGATTCCCTCTTTCTCATCGTTATCTTTAAAGACTGCTTCATCAGTTCAAAGAGTTCCCATCAATGCTGTCAAGAAAGGTCTCAATGTACTGCCGGCCTTGTCAAGCCAACGGTGGATTCCTTTCCCCACCCACCCCTTTCTGCTTCTCCCTTACAGTGGGACGTACGGCGACTCATGCTGTGGTCTTTGCTCAGCTCTACCTGAAAGGGAAGTGTTACGGCATGCATGCTTTCATGGTGCAGATCCGCAGCCTCCGAGATCATTCTCCATTGCCAGGTAACACCACCCAAGCCACCTTAAAGAGAGTCACTTGGGGAGTGGGTTTTAGTCTTCAAGGATCTCTGTATCTGGTAATTTAGGTCCTCACACCAACGCTAGTCACTGTATGTGTCTGTACAGTTATCTGCAGATTATTATAACTCAGCGATGGTCAACTTTGGCACTCCAGGTGTTCTTAGACTTCAATAGCCAGAAGCCCAAGTCAGCACCCCCTGCTGATCAGGTCTTCTGGGAATTGAAGTCCAAGAACATCTGGAGTGCCAAGGTTCGCCATCACTGCTGTAACTCTACTGGTAAAAATGCATCCATCACTTGCCTTCATTGACTACCATAGTATTTCCCCCTTTTTTTCTATCAAAGTAATGGTTGCTTTCATAAATCCATGCTAATTATAAATGTCAGATATGTGTTCAAAGTAGATCTTTTAGGGATGTCACAGTCCCAGGTAGGGATGGACACATGTATGGGAAGGGCAGTCGACGGGTGAGGGAGGCAGAGACGGGATGGGTGAGGGAAGAGAGATGGAGGAAGGGAGGGAGGCAGGAGTGACCTACACACACCCCATGAGGTTTCCACGGGAAAGGCTGGCCTACGTTAAAGAAAAATAAAACCCGAGCAAGGCCGGGTAATCAACTAGTCTTCTCTAAAAGTTGCTCTCCTTGTTTTCATGACTCTACCTGGTTTTCTTTTACCTCCTTGGAGCTACCAGGCCATTGCTATTTTCAAGTGCCGGTGCTCAGGCAATCTCAAGATATGCCCTACAAACTTCACTCTTCGTTTTGCTATAGTAAATGCAACCAAGGCAGAGTATAACAGGCAAAATAATTTTAAAAATTAAAGCCGCAACAAATGCACATTAAAAACAGTCACACAGCTGAAACAGTTTAAAAGGCCAGTTTTAAAAAGTGGATTGATGCTTTTTTCTGAAAGTAACAAGAGTGGGGGCAGTTTGTAATCATCAGCACCGGTATCAACATTTAATATGACATGTAGAATTGCATTGTTTATGTATGTTAGCATAAGTCAAATGGCTTGGTTCTCAACCTTGGGGCCTCAGATGTTTTTGGACTACAGTTCCCAGAAATCTTGGCCAGCACAGCCAATGCTGAAGGCTTCTGGGAGCTTTAGTTCAAGAATATCTGAGAACAACACAGTCAGTAGTAGTAGTCATCACTTACATTCCACATCATGAGTCAGCTGACAAATGGGTGTGATATGAGGGACTCAAGTGACAACTCCCTAACTATCGCCAATTTACAATTGTGCTCTCTGCCATTTGACTTCCAGAGTCTGTAATTGGAAATAAAAACACACTGAAAACTAATATTAGTAACAATGGTGGCTTTTATCCATAGTTTCCTCTAGATTCTATTCCATTCTAACATTGTAGTCCATAATAATGTACTGTATATATAAAGTGCTTTGAATTAGGACCATTGGAAAACCCTTGGGCCATTAAGCGCAGAGAGCCACACCATTTTCTCATTCCTCCTGTTCCAGCTGAGATCTCCCTTCTTTCACATTGCAAACCTAATTAAGGACCACCTTACTGTGAGAGGCCTGATATTTAATTCCCTCCCATAAGCATCAGTAATAAAATTCATGTATAAACCTCTCTGTGAAAGTCATTTTAAAACAGGATATAAATGTCTTCTAGCAGATGAATTATACCACGTCGTGTGTTTTAAAGAAAATAAGAGTACGAGTCCCTGCCAACAGGCTCACAGGCAGGAAAATATGAATGGGGAAAAAAAAATTAAAGGAACTGAGGGAAAGAGGGGAAATTGACATAAGATAGGGCAGGATGAGTGAAAGGGGGGAAAGTGAAATTATTAACCCCCAAGTAGGCAAAAGCAAATGAGGTAATACATCAAGGAGAAGGAGGAGAAAAGGTTAGAGGTTAATAACTCTTTAAAGTGAGAGGATTAATAGTTCAGGCAAGTGTTTGAAGTATGATAATTCCACAGGTGAGTGGATATAAGCACAGAAGAGAGCTGTGGTTTGATGAGATCTTACTTTTGTGATGATGAGAGAGACCAGGAAAGTAATACAGTTAGAATAACCAAGCATAAGGTCATCATAAAGTTCCTCAATTAAACCTATAACGAGACACTGAATTCCTTGGGAGCAAGCCTAGATTAATTCAGTGGAACGTAACATTTGAGAAGTCATTTAGAGCTGACACTTTTAAACATTCTTGGTTTGCTTCTTTTATACCTTAGGAGTAACTGTAGGGGATATTGGTCCCAAAATGAACTTTCAAAATATCGACAATGGCTTTCTCATGCTGAAGAACATTCGGGTTCCGAGGGAGAACCTGTTGTCCAGATTTTCTCAGGTACTTCTTACAAAGAGGTTTATCTCATTTCGGTCACCAAGGAACAAGGGTGTCTCTAGTGTCTTCCACGTATGTGAGATTTTGTGTAGAATCTGATAAACGAAATTTGGTAGCCATGTTACGGTCTCCACTAGCTTTCTTTCTCTTATTTCAATTTTTAAAAAGACAGACGACCCTCATGTTTGTGAGAAAATATTTGCAATCCTTTAATGTTGTCTCAAGCCTCTGAGCCTTGAATGCTTGGCCCTTCATGTTCCCATATCTAAGCATTGGTACTAAATATAATTTACTCAGGCTTGCTGCATAGCTCACTGACTACAGTACCTTTGCTTTGGAATTTGAGAGTTTGATTCCCCACTGTGCCCCCTGGCAAAAGAGCTGGCCTGTGTATCCCATTTAGTTCAAATGCCCTCAGAGGAAGATAATGGCAAACCACTTCTGAGTATTATATAATTTTTTTAAAAAAACTGGAAGATGTTGGTGTAAGTCGGAGCTGACTCGATGGCATGTAATTATTATTATTATGACAATTTCTGTGGAACTTTTGTCCTCCATGTTTCACTATTCTCTCCACCATCACCATCAAATTTCCAGATTTTGTAAAACCTCAATATTTCTGCTTCAAAATAAGGACACCACTGCATATAATGAATAGGTAAAGGTTTCCCTTGTTCGAAATCCAGTCGTATCCAACTCTAGAGTTCAGTGCTTATCTCTGTTTATAACCAAAGAGCCAGCGCTGTCTGCATCTGCAGACATTTCCATGGTCATGTAGCAGGCATGCCTCAACACCGGAGTGCACTGAACACTGTTTACCTTCCCACTGAAGTGGTCCCTATTTATCTACTTGCAATTTCTTGCTTTTGAAGTACTACGTTTGGCAGGAGCTGAGACAGGGACGGGAGCTCATTCCGTCATGCAGCACCCGGGACTCAAACTCCAACCTTTCAGTCAATGACTTCAGTGTCTTAACCTCTTGAGCCACTGCAGTCTATGTAATAAATAGGGCAATATGTAAATGTTGCTGATTTCCCTATTTAATGTTTTTCCCACAATGCCACCTGCAAGGCCAGATTAAGCTCTGTTTTCTATTCAAAATATTATTCTTTGGCTGATTGCTGAGATTTAAATCACAAGACAATGTTAAAAGCAGGTTGCAGTTATTACTTATTTAATTTGCAGTTACAGTAGAACACTGCATAACGAAAAATCTCAGTTCCATGAAGCTCTTCACTATGCGTTTTTTTTCTTCTCGTTATGCGGTTCCTTATGGGAGATGCATAACGGGGGTAAAACCTTTAACTGGGGTTCCCATTGAGCAGGTATACCCCGGTTACCACCCCCACCCCCCGCATAACGAATAATTTTTTTCGTTATGCGGGGTATCGCCCTTGCATAACAAGCGCTTCTTTATGCAAATTTTTGCTATGTGGTGCGTTCGTTATGCGAGGTACCACTGTATATTTCTTTAATCCTGTCTTTCCTCTGTTAAGCCTAGGGTGGCATATATGGCTGCTTCCCTCCATAGGGTGTGTGGGCATATTCATGAATGTTTTGTATGATTATGTAAACATAGAACTTGTTAGCCAAGTGATGTTGAGTTTGGAAAACTCCCTACGATAAATTCATCCCAAGCCAAAAGCTTATCTACTGATAAAAGTAGAAATGCTTGTTTGCCCACATTTGCGTCCTTCCTCACATGCAGCATGAGGAGAAATCGAATAAATTGAGGATTTTGCTGTCTCATAATGCACATCACCCCTTGCATTTTATTATATTTTTATCTCATAAATCCCAGGTTCTGCCAGATGGACAGTATAGGAAACAAGGATCTGAGAAAATTAACTACTTGACTATGATGGTGGTCCGTACGCAAATGCTCGAAACTGAAGTTGTCCCTTCTCTGATGAAGGCTTGCACCATCGCTATCCGATATTCTGTGGTCCGCCGGCAATCTGAACTAAAGCCCGGGTATGACAAGGATTCTTCTTCCAATCACTATATTGCATCATTTTCTAGCTTTTTGGTTGTCTCATTATGGCTTTCTTAGTTTCATCTCATTGCTGTTGCTATTCATTGTTTTTCTTTTCCTGCAGTCCTTCTGTAAAGTTTGCAAAAGGATCCTCTGAAATGGAGAATGACTAAAAGAAGGTGGTCCATTGGCGGCGGGGGGGAGGGGGTCACACAATTAAACCCCTGATGGAAATGGGGAATAAGATCCAGTGGTGGCCAACTTTGGCAATCCAGGTGTTCTTGGACTTCAGTTCTCAGAAGCCCAAGTCAGCGCTCCTGCTGACTTGAGCTTCTGGGAATTGGAAGTCCAAGAATACCTGGAGTGCCAAGGTTGGCCGTCACTGACTGTTCAGGAAGAGTTCTCTTCCTTTAGTAGATTGGGGGTGTCTCTTTTCTCCAGATAGTATACGGGTGGCTGTAAGTCAGAAAGTGCTTTGATAGCTCACATTTGATAAATGATTTAAGTAGTCGGTATGTACATCCTAGTCCTGTGGCTGCTGACGTATGATTTTGGTTTAATCCTAGCAGGTGTTTGTTTCAGACATGGAAAATTCAAAATTCCCCATGAAAATATATGTCCCCCACATGCATGCATAAGCTAATCTGTACATATGCACCCTTGTACAGTCGTTAGCAAAAGGCAATGTACATGACAAAGTTATTTATTTATTTATTTATTTATGTCGACTTATTTAACCGCACCCTCGCCAAGGCAACTCCAGGCGGTTTACAATGTAGAAAACAACACTAACCTAAAACACTCTGACACACGATACGCATAGATAAAACATCATAAAAATCTAAAATCTAAAAATCTTAAGTTCCTTTTCTTCCATTTATTTAACTAGATTTTTATATATGAGCAAATGCAAGCATATGTGGCTTATTAATACAAGAAAGAGCCTACTCAATGATTGTGGTATTCTTGAACCACAATCAGGCATACCCTGGTAATGACAACCTTGTGTTGCTAGCTAATCTTTCTCACACTAGGTCAGGCGGAGGGAACTGCAGAATGAACTCACCAACGGGTGCCTTCATTTTGGCAGTTTCATGTCTGGCCTAGAAACAGAATAATAATAATACAAGATAAGAAAATATAAATCTTAAAAGAACTGATAAAAACAACATCAGAAAGTACTTATGGCTTTATATCAGTAATTAATTGAGCAATTACACAGGTCCCAAAGGAGCCACCACAATGCAGAGCATTGTACTTGGACAACAAGGCCACAGGTATCAACCTCTGCACATATCAAGGTAAAGCTGAGAGCTTTATTGGCCAATCAGCCAATAATGAAACATGACATGTAAAGATGTAAATAAGCCCCACCTGCTGCATTGACAGCCCAGTTCTGACCTTGCCACTCAAGCTAGCACAAACAGAGCCAACACATGGATGAATTGGGAAATCAAGGCTGGCTCAGAATTCCTCTTTAGGTTATACAGGACTGTTGTTAGCTGTCTTAAATAGCCCTGTGTAGTAAAACCCTGACTTACGTAAAAAGCCCATTCCATAGGCTTTTACGTAGATCGGTTTTTTATGTAAGTCTAAGCAAACCCACAGGGAAAATGAATTTTTACGTAACTCGAAGCAAACCCATAGGAAAAATGTTTTTTTACATAAATTGAAGCAAACCCATAAGGAAATGAATGTTTATGTAAATCAAAACAAACCTGTAGGAAAAATGAATTTTTTACGTAACTCGAAGCAAACCCATAGGAAATTGGGTTATGTAAATCGGGACATTTACGTAAATCGGGACATGGTTTTAGCACAAAATCATTATGTAAGTAGAATTTTACGTTAACTCAAGGCATATGTAAGTCGGGGTTTTACTGTACAGTATTTAACTTGGCCTTAGTTCCATGTCATTATCTCCGAACAACTCCAGAACCAGTTGAATCGTACTGTACATGGATTTTAAGTAGATAGAATCTGTGGGTAGTTTTGAAAACTGACCATCTCATGTAGGAATTTGAGGGCTTTTTTCTTTCCTGAAATGATGAAAAAGAGCCGTGGTGGTTGAAGGTTTAATCTAGAAGAAATAGGCCTTGATTTCTTGTTCTTTGCTTCACTTGCAAAATGCTGCAAAATGTCAGTTTGGCTATGAAGCTAGGCTTGGCCGTTATTTAGCATTGTGTTTACTAACAAAGAAGGAAATGCTGTGGAAACACTTCCTGCCATCAAAATAATTTAAAGCTGTGCTAACAAAGGACTGTCATTCATCCCTTCAGTAATCCCATTTTCTTTCCTCAGTGACCTGGAGGCAAAGATCCTTGACTATCAGACTCAGCAGCAGAAGTTGCTGCCTCAGCTAGCAACCGCCTACGCTCTTTACTTTGTTTGTGGCTATCTGCAGGAAATCTTTGACAGGGGCTACAGAGAAACTAAGGAAGGAACATTTGATTTGCTTCCAGAGGTAATTCTAGCAAAGGAAAAGGACAATATCTGTTCCGGTCATTAGAAAATACAGTAAGAATTATGACCCATTTCAGCTTGTAGGAAGAGGTCAGTAAGTTACTAACACTGCAGTTTTAGGCCTGCCTTCTGAAGAGTAAATCTTACTGAATATAGTAGAGCTTACTCCCAAGTAAGAATGTATTCAATTAAAGCCTGAGCTGTGTTAATTTGTGTTGTTCAAATTTTGTTAAGACTCTTGAAAACAGGAAATGGTTCAAGCTAGAAGTGGATAAATTGAGATTCTTTTGGACTATAACTCCTAGAATACTCATTTGTTGTTTGGAGAATTCTGGAAACTATAGTAAAAAAAGCACAAATCTGTATGCCTCTACTTGAAAGCCATTTTGCTGACCGAGTTAAAGGATAGTGGCACACAAAGTCCATTTCCTGTACAGAAGCTGACTGATAAAGAAACCTGGGTTCAAATCCCTGCTTCTTATTTGCTGGCATATATATATAAAACACATTTTCCCCCTTAAAATACA
Organism: Bradypodion ventrale; assembly: GCA_035047345.1. NCBI lineage: Eukaryota > Metazoa > Chordata > Lepidosauria > Squamata > Chamaeleonidae > Bradypodion > Bradypodion ventrale. The sequence continues at coordinate 333,916,092 of JAWDJE010000002.1, forward strand.
CCAGAAAAACGGAGTGTGTCTTATACACCGATGCGTCTTATACATCGGCAAATACGGTAAACATCACTTGGGGAGGCAGCAGTAATGGTAATATCTCATAGCCCAATTAAAGTTGCCAGAAGTCAGATGCAACTTTGTAGCCTGTAGAGTACTGTACATGTCTTCTTTCTAATAGTGTGCTATTTCCATCTCCTGGCATGTGGGATTGCTACCCTGCATTTCAGCCATGAATGTAGTATGCTTCATGGAAGCCTCTTCCGTTGAGATGCTAGTCCTTCATTTTGGAGCATCAGTGAACTGAAATACCTCCACCATCAGACATGCTCCAGCTATGGTTTTAAAGTCTCATTTATGCCCTGTGTGAATCATACTACTGATAATTACAGGGATTCTTAGCCTGTGTACAAGAACCATAATAATGTTGCTGGTTTCATTGGATGAGAGGATTAAATGCACTCATTTCCCATGGAAATGAATGGAACTTAGCCGAGCCACAGTCAATCGCTTTCAGGTCTGTTGTTTGGATTGCTGAATTCTTAAAAGGTTTGCGTACGTAGCCTTCTATACCATGACAAGGGACTGCGGTGGCTTAGTGGTTAAGATGATGAACTTGATGACTGGAAGGTCGCCAGGTCAGCAGTTTGAGACCCGAGTGCTGCACAATAGAGTGAGCTCCCGTCTGTCCCAGTTCCTGCCAACCTAGCAATTCGTAAGCAAAGATTTGCAAGTAGATAAATAGGTACCACTTCAGTGGGAAGGTAAACAGCATTCCATGCTTAGTCACGCCTGCCACATGTCCACAGAAACATCTGCAGACGCAGGCAGTGCTGGCTCTTTGTCTATAAACAGGGATGAGCACTGAACCGTAGAGTTGGATATGACTGGCTTTTGAGCAAGGGCGACCTTTATCTATACTATGACATTATTTCAAATATAAAACACAATGCATAAATGTGATGTGTGTAGTAGTAATTAATTTTCACTGATGCAGAAAAGCTGTGTTGGTAGGAGACCCTTCTGAGGTCCCTTTGCATGTTCCTCAAAGGCTCCCTCGTGTTCATAGTGACGCTTAAATGGCCTTGTTAAATTATCGTCTCTCTCTCACCCATTGACAGCTTCATTCCCTCACTTCTGGCATTAAAGTGATAGCAACAGACTACAGTTCCTCTGGTGTGGAAGTGTGCCGGAAGGCCTGTGGTGGACATGGCTACTCTCTTCTCAGTGGTCTGCCTTCCCTTTACACTAGACTGGTTGCCTCTTGCACCTACGAGGGGGAAAACACTGTTCTCCTTCTGCAGACAGCCAGGTAACTTCACCAAAAATCGATCCTTGGCTGATATCTAGGGCCTTGCCAGAGCCATTTAGAAAACAAATATGCCATTACAAATAAGCTTTCCACAATACATTTCATAAATACTACTACAAATCAGGATATCTTTTTAAAGTCTGCAGGGTGAGGTATGTGTTTTTACCTTACAAGACCTTCATACTGAGGGGCCATTCAACAATTATGTGATCCTCGAGGGGGGGGAGTGAGTCTGCCATCTGAATTATGGAAAATTGCGTTGGGGCGGTGTGTGTGTGTGTCAGGTCAGATTACATAATCCATTTGGAGCTGTTGTGGTTTCAAAATATGGCGCTTTTTTAGGTTTAAAAATGATCTCTGGGAATTTTGATCCGATTTGAGATTATTGAATCTTCACCGATACGTTCTGCATTAGGCACCAATAGTGAAAAGCTCTAAAAATTAGAGTTTTGATACAAAAGCTCTGGATTACATAATTTTAAGGGTGGGTGGGTTTTGAGTGAAAATTACGGTTGGTTTACATGGGGGGAGGGAGTCAATTTCCCCCAAAAAATGGATCACGTAATTGTTGAATGGCCCCTGAGACCTTCTTGATCCAGTAGAGTGGATAAGAGTCTTTGGCCAACATCCTACTGAATTTTTACACTGGCCTAACATACCTTGTATTCAGCAAGGAGTCCCACATTGGTAGACGTCTCTGCAACGACATTCTGCACATGCAAATCGACTTGAGAAATCAAGTTTATCTGCATGCGGTTTTTTAGCCATTTGGCTATCGCATCACGCTCTGGCTAGGTGGACCATGACGTGTGCCCTCTGCTTTCACCTTGCCCAAGGGATCTGCTGGAGGATGCTTTGGTAAGTTTTAGTCCTGGCCTAACATCATGGACAAGAGATGGGCAACACTGCCTAGTTACATCGCTCAAGCACCCCACGCCCCAACAAGTCTCTCACCTGGAGGGGGTAACATAGTTGACTTAAACCTCATTGGCAAATTGCTGCAGGTCAAGAAGCCTATGTAGGCATTTGCTGTTAGGTGCCACATCATTTGGCTGAGAGCACAGCATCAAATGCCTATGCAGATTTCTCAACTTGAAGCCAATTGCCAATGAGATTCACACCCATTGCATGATGCCAGCAGATGTCACTAATATAATATAATTTTAACCTTTAATTTAACAACTGGAATAAAACTGTATGTATGTTGCTATACATTCAGTTGGGCCAAAGAAGCTTGTGGGGTTAATTCACTGAGCTGTTTTACTGCTCAGAGTGTCCAGAAACATAATTCTCAGGAGACAAAACTGAGAGGAGAATCTGTCTCAGGAGACAAAACTCAAAGTATAGTATTAGTTTCTTCAAGAGATAAAAGAGTTGTAGAACCACTTATGTGATGCATATCTTGTTTGTATGAATTCATCATACAAACTATTGCCACACTGCTATCCCTGCTTAATCTTTATTTCATTACCTACCCATCTACATGCCAGTACTATATAACAAACAAATCATGCAATATTTTTGTTCCAGGAACCTGCAAGAAATTGTTTGTTTGTTTGTTACATTTATATCTCACCCAGCTGGGATATTTTCCCACTCTGGGCAGCTTACAAGATATTTAAAAGATATATTTACAATAGAAATTTGGACATAAATGAACCAAATGAATTATAAATACAGTAGCAACAAAAACCAAAATTGACAATCTTCCCTTCCGTCCCAGAAGATGAACAGCACTTCTCCCCACAGGGGAGCCAAAGACAGCTCCCAATAATTAAAACTATACAACCTCAAATTTTACCTCAAAACGGTCATTTAAACACTATACAGGACTAAAATAGACTCGCATAAGCTTGCTGCTAGTAGATAGATAGCCTTTATTGGCATACAATTGCTAGTAAACTCTATTCAGCAACATTATTGCCAATTTGTTGCATTAATTTCTCACTAAGCAGAAGTTTTGTGTTTCTTTCATGTCTCCTTTTGGAACTAAAAAACAAATGCTTTAAAATTAAACGAGCGATTGAGGAAATGATTTGGAGTTGAGGAATTGATTACTTTTTCTTTCCTATTCCTTTGTATGTGTGTGTGTGTGTGTGCTTATTAGGTTCCTCATCAAATGCTTTGCGTCAGCAATGAAAGGCCAGCCTGTTCCTTCATCTGTTGCCTACCTGGCCTCTAAAAGCTTTGGGAAATGCCAGGCAAAGGAAAAGAGAGACTTCCTAAGTCCTAATGTTTACACTGACGCTTACAGGCAAAGAGCATTCAGGTTGGTATAAAGATACTTCGTGTGTACGATTGGATTATCTTCATGATTCATCCTAAAGATTCAGAATGGGTGACATTTGCAGTTTGAGTCTGATGTAATGATGAATAAAGGGGCCTTAATCTAGTGAAGAGAAGAGCTTTTCTGGCTCTAGGCGACTGAGGCAAGGTCTAATTTGTGAAACTTTAGGTCGGGGTTCCCAACCTAAGGCCCACGGGATCCAGCCTGTGATGCCATTTCATGTGGCCCCCACCCTTCCAATGACATTTAATAAACAAAATGGCTGCCCCTTTGAAGATGGTGGGACAAAATGCCCCCCCCCCCCAATCGTGCAGACAGGGCAAAATGGTCGTCCGGCCCTTGAAGCTGATTGAGAGAGTGTGACCTGGGCCCCGGCTTGAAAAGGTTGGGAACCCCTGCTCTAGGTCTAGGCCAGGGCAAGAGCAGAGTATGGATGGGAAAAGTCCAGTGGGCAGGTTCAGATATTATTTTTACAAGTCTGGATATTTTCCTATCAAACACCCTAATCTTGTTTCTAAGTATTAATGTTGCCCCCGTAAAAGCGAGATGTGATGTCGAGACCACTCATGCCTGGGTGCTCCTCCTTTTGGTGCTCTTTCCATTTCCCTTTATTCTTTGTCTCACACATTTACAGGTGAAACTCAGAAAATTAGAATATCGTGCATATGTTCATTCAGTTCAGTAATGCAACTTAAAAGGTGAAACAAATATATGAGATAGACTCATTACATGCAAAGCAAGATAGTTCAAGCCTTACTTTGTTATAATATTGATGCTTATGGCTTACACTTTATGAAAACCCCAATCTCATGTACCCCATAATCATTACATAATCTCATGTACGCTGTACGCCATGATGATCACAATTATAATGAATTAAGGCATGACATCTCTCGCTTTGCATGTAGTGAGTCTATCTAATATATTTGTTTCATCTTTTAAGTGAACTGAATGAACATTTGCACGATATTCTAATTTTCTGAGTTTCACCTGTACATTTCTGTCTGCTCTTGGTCTCCCACATCATTTTCTTTCTTCCTCCTTTCCAAACTTACTCTCTTTCTTTCCAATACTCACTCAGGCTTTGCATCCATTCACCAAGCAGAAAGATCCTTTTTTCCTCTCTATCTCTCCTTTTTAAACTTTTAAAGCAATTGGGGGCGGGCTGCACATAAATCTTCAAAAACACACACATATGTCCCTCCCTCCACGAGGGACAGAAAATAGTACTGCAGTTTTTAAATGTGGACACACAAAAATTAGTGCACTTTTTAGAAAAACAATTGCAAAGGATCTACTTCTACAATCTATTATACACACACAAACGCGCGCACACAAAGTTCTAAGAATCTACATGTGAATGTTGTGGCAGATGGCTAGATAGACGTGTTCTTGTTGTTAAAGATGTACAGAGATATAAAGAAAATTGCTTTATAAATGTTTGCAAACATTTTGACAGTCTTGGTAATCATTTCTCATCCATACTCCTAGGATGCTAAGAAGTGTTGCCAGCAAGCTCCAAATGTTGATTCAGTCAGGAATAGCCCAGTACGATGCATGGAACAGGTGCTCCATCCAACTGGCACAAGCTGCTATGGTACGTAATTGTTACTCTTAATGGTTTCTGTGAATCACACATTTTGTTTTCCTCTGCACCTGTGTGAAGACCTTCATAACATTCTAGAGCTGTGGTTCCCAACGTGGGACCCACAGCCCACAGGGGGAGGCAACTTGATTTTTAAGGGGAGCAATTTGAGAATGAGTTATTAACAGTGAATGGCCTTTTAGGCTTCCTCCACGTGAATAGGAGTTCACTATTTGAATAAGGAGAATTATATATCACAGAAGGCAGGAGGGTGGACATCAGGATTTTAGAGATGCTTACAGTGATACCTCATACAACATCCAAACTTGGTTCCACAAGATTGGACTTTATACGGATTTGGACTTTGCATGAGGCATGAAAAATCCTAGCTGCAATTCCCCATACAACGTCCAAATCCTTGCTGCGATGCCTCATACAACGTCGTTTCCATAGCGATACATTGTACTGTAACAGCACAGACTTCAGGGCAAAGTCAAGGAAACAGACAGGAAACTGACAGAACTTTAAGAAATCATCGTCTAAAGGCTAAATACATTACAAAAACATGTCAAACAACCCTGATTGTCCAAGAACCTGAAGAATGCTGCAAAAATCCCAGGAATGCTTCTAAAAATTCTGACGAAGAAATTCAAAAAAATCCAAAATGGTGCTCAAAACCACTCCTAAACACTCTTTGCCTCATGCAAAGCCCACAAGAGCAATGCACGCATGTGTCCTGCATTTTATACTGCCCAGGCACAATGCAACCTGGGAAAAACCCAATGCCTCATATAAAGTCGCACAACTTTGTATGAGGCAACTTTTTTCAAGGAATTAGATGATGTTGTATGAATCCAATGTTGTATGAAGCGGACTTTGTATGAGGTGTTACTGTATCTTTAAAAGGCTGATGCTAGCTCTGGCAAGAGTTAAACATATAGTCTTCCTTCCTCTTCTTTTTTTTTTTTTTTGCAGGCTCACAGCCACTACATTGTGGTAGAAAGATTTGTCAAAGCACTAGAGAGATTTGGGCAAGAGGCTGACATCCAAAGGGTCCTGAAACATCTCTGCGACCTCTTTGCATTACACGGGATTCACTCTGACACAGGCAGTTTTATGCAAGATGGGTATCTTTCCGCAGAGCAAATTGCCATGGTAACTGAATCATACCTCGACCTCCTGGCGGTCATTCGGTGAGATGATTCTCCTCTCTACCACCAATTTAGTCCACTAATGCAATTTACTCCGTGCCCTCCCCACATGCTGTCGTTATCTTTATCAAAACCTAGAGTGGGAGAAGTGGGAAGCATTCATGTTTCAGGGATGCTTACACATATCTTTTATATTTTCTGTCCAAAATGACTTTGCACCTCCTTGGTGGAGAAGAGACGATGAGAGGCTCAAGGGAATGGGAGTGTCATGATATTGACTCTTGTTGTGGGTTTGAGAGGCTGGTTATGATCAATAGGCTGTTCAATTTTCCATTTCTCCGCACACTCCCTCAACAGCCTTTTGTCACCTCTCCTTCCAAAACCCGGGTTGCCGCAATTCACCTCTCATACAGGGAGTCTATGGTTCTTTAGTTGGTAGCGTATAAAGCAGAGAGGAATATTGCCTAGATATGCCTGATAAGTAGACTCCAACTCAGGATATAGTAAAACTCACAAAGAGCTTTATTTTCCAACATACAATTTCATACAAACATAGCATAGCTTAATACCTGTGAAAAGAAAAGGAAAGAGAATATATAGAGATAGTTAGTAACTCCTTAGGATAGCCCTGGCGGATGCATCCAGCCATGGGTGTTTTGTTCCCTCCAGAGAATATGAGTTCAGCTAATGGAGCTAGGTAGCCCCAGGTTAGAGAACCGATTTGGGGTCTGAAAAGGCTCTCCTTATATAGGGGAAAGGAGTGACTTCTACCACCCCTAGGAATGTAGGATTGCATCACCTAATGTAAAAACCCCTGGTTGATGCAGGCTTCTAGAAGCTTCTATGACTGGAGTGTTTTTCCCTCTACCCTAAGGAATTTGAGATATGAATCTGAGAGATAATGCAGTTGTTCCTTAGCAGCGAGCTGACAATGAGCTGGCAACCTAACATCATGACAGGGAGTGGCTGTTATCTCCAGGTATACAGTATTATCTTTTGCCACAGAGGACTATGGTGGCTTCGTGGTTAAGACATGAGCTTGATGACCGCAAGGTCGTCAGATCAGCAGTTCAAAACCCAAATGCTGCACGATAGAGTAAGCTCCCATCTCTGTCTCAGCTCCTGCCAAACTAGCAGTTCAAAAGCAAGAAATTGCAAGTCAATAAATAGGTACTGCTTTGGCGGGAAAGGTAACAGTGGTCCATGTGCTTTAAATGCCTGCTACGTGACCACGGAAACATCTGCAAATGCAGACAGCGCTGGCTCTTTGGTTGCAAACAGAGAAGAGCAGTGACCCCTAGAGTCGGATACGACAGGCTTTCAAGCAGTGGAGACCTTTAGTTTTACTACAGAAGTAAACACTATAGCAGAGGTTCCTTGCAGAAGCAGACTTTGCCTTGGAAAATCATGGGGAAATTGTAGCTAAAGAACACGCTACGCCAGTGGTTCCCAGTGTGGGGCCCAAGCACCACAGGGGTATTTTAATTCCCAGAAGCCTAAGTCAGTACATTGGGGAATTGACTTAGGCTTCTGGGAATTGAAGTCCAAAAACCAAAGGTTGGAAAATATTGCCCTAAGCAGTCTGTTCCAGTGGTTGCCCAAGATAAGCCTGGCTTGAGAATGGTTTCATTCGTTGAACTACAGCTCCCAGCCTTGGGCAGCAAGCAGAGCTCTTGGCTTGGAGCCACTGACCGTAGGAGCTTCAAAGTGCCCAAGATTCAAAGAGAGGAAGCTGCCTTGAGCCAGATCAGCCTGTCTGTCCTTCAGTCCCACTTCTGTCTACTTTGTCTTCCAATTGCATTTCAGGCTTTTAAGGAGAGATTTTCTGGTTTTGCTTATTTGTTACAATTAGAATCTGCTTTCCTTTCTATTAGGTCAATTATAATTTTTTGCACTACAGTGCCCAGAATCCCTAAGTCAGAGTGGCTCCTTTTTTCAATTTTTGAGTCTGATTTAGTAAACATCAGCTTAGTATATTTCTCCAAGAGGTGGCTTAGTGGTTAAGATGCAGAGCTTGGAGACTGGAAGGTTGGGCTTTGATACCTGAGGGCCGCACTTGGGGACACGAAAGTAGCTTCATTTGGGCGTCCCCTGAATGGAGTTTCTCCAGCAAAAATCCTTTCAACCTAGAGTAATCTCTGACACAAAATTATTATTCCTCCAAGCCCTTAGGTTCAAATCTATTGTTTATACTTCAAAGGAAGAACTATAAGGCTTTAAGCTTTTTTTAGTCTGTACAATGCTTAGACAATGTTTATTGTGGTATATACAGGGTTTTTGGCTGTTTTTCATAAAAGCAGGCATCCAGGAAATTATTTCTTCTCCTCCCATGCTGCTCAAATATTTTGAAAAGCACAGAAGCCGTGACCTTTCATTTTAGTGATCTATCGGGACTGAGTGATCTTAATTCAGAATGGGTAGGCATTTTCAAACAAGCTAGAAATATTAATTTTAAAGGTTTATCAAATCCCCTCCAGTAAGGAGGATCTCTGCAGAGTTCCAAAGCAACATCAAGTATAAAGGCATTAAAAGATAAAACTATTATTTTCCTCTCCCTCATCAGGGTATTCATTGCTTCACTTAAATTGAAAGGCACACAGTCTATTTGTGATCTGAGATAAGGTGCCTTTTTTATTTTCAGAATGCAGAAGGACAGCTTGGATCCAATAGTTCTTTGGGTTATGAATTCATAAACTGCTTGGATCTTACTGAAAAGGGTTTATTTATCTACATTATTTTGCTCCAGCAAGCTCACAGAGAACGCAGGACCGCCATCAGAAATTTCTGGGCCCCATGCTGAGCAATCTTATCCCCCCCCCCCCCACACACACACACAGTAATGTCACAGTTATGGCCGGCGGCAGCAGGGCCCCCGTCAGCTCCGGGCCCTATACAGCAGTACTGGTAGTACTGCCCTGATGGCAGCCCTGAGAGAATGACCATGAAGCCAGAACCACAGAAAATATTAACTCAGTTTTAAATGTACAGTATTGAGATCATAAACCTATAAATGTTTATAACAGCGAAGAAACAGAATATGTTGCCTTAAAAGCCATAATTGAAATTATGTTTAAAGCATAGAAGGTGAAGCAGTGATTCTATTATTATTATGAGAGCAATGGAAAAATAAGAAATGAAATGTTTTAAAAAATTAATACTGCTTAGTATGGATATGTCACTCAGACAAAAGTGCATTGTACTATTAAGCCCAGCTTATTTGCTGGTTAAATGCTAATTAACTTGTGAGCCAACCAAAGAGTGCACTAAATGCTATGAGGTGGTATATAAGTGTTATTGCTAATTGCTAAACCTTTGGCTCTCCCAGTTGATTTTGACTAGAATTCCCTGTCCTTAATCATTGGTGGTACAGAGCTGGGGATTCTGGGAGTTGTAGGTCAAAGCATCTGGGGTGCCAAAGGTTCACAGCCCCTGCCTTGGATTGGGGGAAGAGGCCTAAGTATTCCTGATCTTATATGCCTGCTGGGACACTTTCTTTTTCCCCCTCTCTAAACCAGGCTTTCTCAACTTTTTCAAATCACTCCCCCTCAGACGGCTGAGCCGTCACATGGTTCCATGCGAGTTCTTGCACATATTCTCGTGCATTTTCAGTGAGTTCTCACATTTTTGGTGCATCTTTGTGTGTTTTCGGTGAGTTCTCGTGTGAAAATGCACGTTTTTGACGCATTTTCTGTGTGTTTTGGTGCTTCCGCCATTTGCGGTGGTTGTGGTGAACGCGGGTGGCGGGCCACATGAAATGGCTCTGCAGGCCACAGGTTGCAAATGCCTGCTCTAAATGTACCATAACCAATGAATACATCAGCTCTCCATCTTTTCTCTTTCAGTGGTAGGATCCGCTGACATGTCAAGCAGGGCTTTCCTCTAGTGGCCCCTGCCTAATGGAGTTTGTTCTCAAACACAAACATGCACATACACACACCTGTTAGTTTTAACCCCGGATGACTACTGTTTATGTAGCTACCTGCAGTAGCTGCTTATGAGTGGTCCATTTGCCTTATGTTTCCAACTGGATGCTGCTGCTGTGTTTGTGTCTGTCCTCATATACTGCCTATATTAGGGTTTTTAGTTGGGTTTTATACTTGTCCTTCACACTTGGGAATAGCGGTGGTGACTCATCAAATAAAGTGTTGCCTTGACTCTTCCAGGAGAGATGCCGTGCCATTAGTGGATGCATTTGACTTCTCCGATGCTAGTTTGAATTCAGCTCTCGGATGCTACGATGGCCAAGTCTACGAGCGGCTTTTTGAGTGGGCCAAGAGGTCTCCAACCAATAAGAAGGTGAGGACAATATCTGCCAAAATCAACAGGAAGCCACATTTTTATTTCTGAAAGAGCAAGGCTACCAGTATTGACAGGTCAGCAGTTCGAGACTCGAGTGCTGCATGACAGAGTGAGCTTCTGTCTGTCCCACCTCCTGCCAACCTAACAGTTTGAAAGCAAGAAATTGCAAGTAGATAAATAGGTACTGTTTCGGCAGGAAAGGTAACAGCATTCCATGCACTTTGGAGTCTAGTCATGCCTGCCACATGACCACAGAAACATCTGCTGACACAAGCAGCGCTCTCTGAGAACCAACTACAGGTGATTTTAATAGAGTACCTCTCCTTTAGAATGGAGGGTATTATTTTCATAAATTGATAGTGTTTAGACATCCTCCCCAAATCTGGATTGGGACCTCAGCATGTTGTGAAGGGAGGGTGGGGTAACACCACTGCAGTTTGAGTCTAGATTGGGAGGGCAAGATTTCTGGAGAGGACCTATAACACTCCTTCACTGAAGGTGGAAGACTGGAAAGCTTGAGTTTACTGTGGTAAATAAGAGTACAGTGGAACCTCATACAACAATCGCCCTGTATAGCAACGAAATCGCATAACAATTAGGTTTTTGGGGGAAATGGTGTCCCACATAACAATTTTCCCTATGGAAAAAATTGTACAACAATTTTTCAATGGGAAAAACTTAGAAAAAAAATTTGTACGATGCATCCCATAGGGAAAATCGCTATACGATGCATGTATTGTATAGCAATTGTTTCGTACAACAACAAACACCGTGGAATGGATTAAAATCGTTGTGTGAGGTACCACTGTATTTTATATGCTGTTGGTAGTATAACATTTTATATTTTTAGGCTTTCTTGAAATCACTTCATTCTGGCTTTATGCCCTAAATGGCTTCTGTGGGACTTTAGCCATACTTGCTGTCCAAATGCGAACAAAATCATACTGCCAAGTTAAACTGTCAGAAGTGTCTGGGCATGACAGAGGAGTAATAATAATTTCGTGTCAGAAATTATTCTGGGTTGAAAGAATTTTTGCAGAAGAAATTGCTCAGGGGACGCCCAAATGAGGCTCCTTTCATGTCCCCAAGAGCTGGGGCAGAGACAGGCGCTCAGTCCGTCATGCAGTACCCAGGTCTCGAACTGCCGACTTGCTGGTCTTCCAGCTAACAAGGTGAGCTTCTTAATCACTGAGCCACCGCAGTCCGACAGAGGAGTGAGAGCCACACTGAGATGCGAAGGCCTTGACCCACAAATACAGCACAACATTGGAATGTGCAATTTTGCTAGCCAATCTCCATTCCTTGCTATTTAAAAGCTTATCCAGGCCTCCTGTTTCTCCTGCTGGTTTTCTCGGAATGAATCTACAGCTTCTTACCTAAAATAAAATCCATACTTTATTCGCTTTTCATTCCTCCCCTCTATTCATGTGCATGGGGTTAGGGAGGTATGGTTGTTCTTTCCAGTGATGGGATTCAAACATTTTACTACCTACTCTGTGGGTGTGGTATGGTGGGCGTGGTCAAGGGGGAAAGCCATGCGTTGCACCCGAATTAGGACTATTTCAAAACTTGGATGGGTGGGGCCAGCCGGAATTTCTGCTATTGGTTCTGGCGAACTGGTGCAAACCTGCTGATGCCCACCACTAGTTATTTCCTCTTAGAACAAGGGTCCCCAACCATTTTTTTGCGGCAACACGGACTGGTTTCATACTAAACAATTCTTCCACGGTCTGCCTACCAGCCACACCATTCGACTTGGGCAATGGGGTATCACACTGCATGCAGGCGGGGGACCCCTCTGTAGTTCAGCAACGTGGAGAAAGGGCCCAGCCACCTGCCTATTTGCTGTGTCTGAAGCCTGTGCTCTCGCTCCATTTGCCAGGCAGGCCTGGCGGAGCACATTGAGGGCAGAAGGCTGCCATCAGGGCTCCCAGCGCCACCCACCCTTGTGGCCTGGTTTGGGACAGCCCGCATGGCCCGGTACCAGTCTGTGGCTCGGTGGTTGGAGACCCCTGTCTTAGAATATTGCTTGACACAAATGACACAAAATAAATGTTACCCAGACCTGTGGTGCTAATTCAGAAACATTTTTCCAAGTGAGGGAGAGTCGACTCTTCTGTCTTCGGCATGGTCAGTTTGCGACTCAGCAAACAACAGGAAAGGAGGGAGTGAAGGATTAGACAGGAGGTTGTGAAGCCACCATGAAAAAAGTAGACAAAGTTCGGTCCTAAGCTAGCCAGTCACTAAACACGTCCACACCTGATGTCCTCTTTCCTTTTCTGTCTCCCAGCAGGGGAACCAGGTCTTTGAGACTTACTTGAAACCACTTTTCCAGAATGCTGTGTCAAAACTATGAAAATTTTCCAAGGCAAGAAGTGAAGCAGAGGCTGCAGTGGGAACATTTCTATTTGTCAGTAATACAGCCTGTATATAATACCTGGCCGCTTTTTCAGTGTTGGCTTGTCCATTCATCCCAATTGATTTGCCAATTGTACAATTTCCACTTGAGTGTTAAAAGGGAAAGAGAAAGGGCTTTTCATTTTAAGCACTAACCCAGGGAGATTTTTTTTTTAAAGAGTGCATTATTTTGGGGCTATTTTCTAACCAATATGTTAACAGCAAAGCTAGGGTCAAAGTTAGGTCTTACTGCTCTTGAACCCATTTAAAATTTCACTGTACCCCCCTCCCCAACTGACTGAGGACCATGGGATATTTTTGCTTCTTGGCATGACGACGCACTGAAAAACTACGTGGGGGCATTTTCCTTCCAGTATGTTACACATACCTGTCAACCGCGGCTCTGGACAATCCGGGACCTGCGCAGAACGGTTCTGCGCAGGTAGCTTTTTACGCATGCGTAAAAGCCTTCTACGCATGCATTAAAGCAACTTGCGCAGAACCGTTCTGCGCAGCTCCTTCTACGCATGCGTAGAAGGCTTTTATGCAAGCGTAGAAGGGTTCTACACATGCATAAAAGCCTTCTACGCATGGGTAGAGGCGAGCTGCACAGTAACGCCTTTCCTCCCCACTGCCAAATTCCGAGGTTTCGGCAGCTCCGGGCGGGAAATGGCGAAAATTGGCGCTGAAAAACGGGAAATCCCGGCCAATCCGAGAAGGTTGACGGGTATGATGTTACACTGGAAGGGACATGCATTTCAATAGCAAAATGCAACAGATCTGTCACAGCCGTTCATTGTAAGAAACTACACAGCTGCCGTTTGGAGACATTCCTCCGTTACAATGTCATGCAATGCCTACTTTGTAGTTAGAGGTGCAAATAATACTTCTTAAATGCATGGCTCTGAGCGATTTTGCCTATCTCAACAGTACAATGAAATAAAGCTTCCAAGATCCATGAAAATTCCTCTCCTCCAGAGCGGAAGCAAGATGGACAAGAGCTGAAATTCTGTTGCTAAGCATAGTAAAATCACAACTGGAATAGATCCATGTGAATAAGTGAAATGTAGACTTCACTCACCAATTACCAAATGATTTAACAAGCCTAACTGTACTCACTATACCTAAGCAACAGGAGTCAGCCAAGAAGTGCCTTTCTTAAAATGTCAGAATTTCTGCACATTTGCACACAGTGGCTCTGTCTTTAAATCCAGTGTCCTTTCTCTTTATGATGCAAAACACACATACACAGCCTGCAGGGAAATACCAGCTGATTTTTTAAAAGACACAAACAACCTATCCAGTGCTTTTTTACTCTGAAATGTTCATACAACAAAGCAGGAGAGATTGTAGTTTTGAACAAACAAAATAAGTTACATGCAATTTATGTCGCAAGGTAGTGTTTTTTTGCGATTGTCCTTGCCTGTGAAGATGAAACAAGGATTTAAATTTTGTCTTGTAAATTGAGTTCCCTCTGTGAATTTGGCAATAAAACATAATTGTGGAAGATTAAAACAACCTATCTGCTTGGATGGAGGTTAATTTGACAGATTTTTAAAGAAATAATGTTTACTGAAACATTTATGTAGAATTACGCTCTCTTGGCTTAGTTACCTCCTAGGGTTGCTGTTTAAAATTGAACACAGAGAAACAGGAAGGCTACTGTGTATGCTGCCCTGAAATTAGGGACAGTGAGTATAACAAAGATACAGTACTTTTTAAAGTGGTGCCACAACAATTGTTTTGTTTTGTTTACTCAAAGATATAGTAAATTCGTAGAGGGACATCTTGAGGCAAAATGTTCATAATGAGGAAAGGTGGTGAGCATAGGGATATGTTTCAACTTAGCTGCTAGGCTTTATCTGTTCCGTTTACTGTAAAGAAATTCCAGCTGTTTAAAACGAACTCTCTGTAAGAAAAGTAAAGACATACATTTATATGGAATTACTACTCTACCGTAGTATAATTTGCCAAGAGATGATTCAGGACAAAATATATTCTACTTAATACGGTGGCATTTAATTTTTAGATTCTGGAATTCATACATTAAACCACTGCAAATTAAATTATATTCTGCTATAATATGTCTGGATTGTTTCAGATTGACACTAATGCAACCATTTACAAAATAGGTGGTGCTGATGGTGGAAAATAACAGGTTTTTGTCCCCCTCTCCCTTCTGAGGTGTCTCTCACAAACCCCAAAGTCGATTCTCTTCCCAAAACCCATGTGCCTAATAGAAAGAACCTGAGCTTGGCCCTCCTAATTAGCATACAGCCAATGAAGCCCAGGGTTTTTATAAACAACCACTGGTTCTCATAACAAAGGTCTGGTGTTCCCAGGCTCTGGATGTTGACGTAAACGGACATTCCAGACCTGGGGAAGACAAAACATAGGACTGAAGCTTTGAAAAGCTTCTACAAGGCCCACCTGCTTGATAAGCGTAGCAGAAAGAATTATGAGGCCTTTGCAAAGAAGCAAAGCTACATTCTAATAGAGTTTAAAAACCAAAGAGACTCCATGTTGAATAACTTGTGACCCATTTTATCACAAATGCAAATTGGACTATTCCAATCCCATCGCATTTCCTGCACTGTATGTCAAGATATCCACACACCCATCTGTGTCACCAACTTATAAACCACCAAAAGAGAATATCAGGGATCATATAAAATGGCCTGAATGATAAATATTGGCTAAGATCTAAGGGTGGAAACTTCTGTTGGATCCTACTCTTTGTGCCAAAATCATTGAATGCCCATCTTGCTTTCTACTTGAAATCTTGCCCCCACATGCAAACACACAACCCTCAGTGAACAATAATGGTCTTCTCCAGAATGTCGGGGTCAGGAATCTTTCTGCAGCCGATTTTTGGCACCAAAAAGTCCCAGTTCCACTGACACTGTATTCTGAAACAGTGTTAGATCTCTGCCTTATCCTTAAGAGCTCTGGTGGTGCAGTGATTAAACTGCTGTCCTGCAATCAAAAGGTTGTGAGTTGGATCCTGACCAGGGCTCATGGTTGACTCAGCCTTCCCTCCTTCCGAGGTCGATAAAATTAGTACCCAGCACTTTTGAGGCAAAATGCTATTAACTTGTGAACAGCCCAGAGAATGCACTATGCACTATAGGGTGGTATATAACTGTGATTGCTTTGGTTTGACTGATTCCTCAAACCCCAGCTAATGAATTTATACTTGGTAGTTTCTCTGTATTTTGTGTGTGTGCAGAATCTGCTTTGTTTTCCTTTACTCCCACACTTCCTTTGAATAATTTGTTCACAAAGAAATAAAAAATGCAAGTCCGACTTCCATATTTCAGTTTTATTAGCTTCTTGCTGGCAAGCATTACACTTGGGAATAATATTGCACTAGGCATTAAAAATAAAGAGTTCGAACACAGGGATGGCTTTGCATTCAGATTCCAATATACATACTTCTTATTGTGTTTTTCATAGCTGCAAATATTTGGTTGCTTGATTTTATAATGCATAGAAAGGAACAGTTGTTGTAACTGTAAAATATCATACTTTTGAAAATAAAACCATGGCTGATCTAAGATTTGGAGGTAACCTATTGGTAGCTAAGTTTTAATAATACTGCTTGCTTGCTGATTCAGGAGAACTAGCTTAGATTACATGATGGTAGCTTCTTCTCCTTGTATTCATCTTAACCAAATCTGGATAGGGTCCCAAAGGAAACTTTTACACAAACTTCCATACTATTTCCATTCATTTCTTTGAGCTTGTAGAGAAGGTGGTCATGATGGAATAAAGTATCTCATTTGTTCTGAGTGGTCTGCAATAGTATTAAACAGATTGAACACAGTTTAAGCCAGGAAGTAATTTTTAACACTTTACACCTCATTGTAAACCTGGATGTGGGAGAGAGGACTAATGTAATTATTTTGCATTTTGAACTAAGGATGTTCTCTTTGCTTTGTCCTTTATTATTTTTTTAAAAGGTGTCTTGACACTTTGAGCAGGCACATGCATAAGTTTCACAAAACAGAAGACAAAAGGCTAGAGAGCACATCCATTCTCCAGTCCTAAAAATCAGTAATAAATATTCATCTAACAAAAAATAAAAAGAGTGCCTCCAATACTGTTCTAAGTCAGAGCCAGACTCCGGCCTCTAATACAGTATTTCCCATCCTTTGGCTTTTGGACTTCAATTCCCAGAAGCCTAAGCCAATTCCCAAAAGCAATGATCAGCCAATGTACTGACTTAAGACTTCTGGGAATTGAAATCCAAAAGCCAAAGGCTGGGGAACACTGCTCTGATACAGTGATGGCAGACCTTGGCACTCTAGCTGTTCTTGAAGTTTAATTCCCAGAAACCCTGATCAGAATGAGTACTGACTTGGGCTGCTGGTAATTGCAGTCCAAAAACACCTAGAGTGCCAAGGTTCGCCATCATGGCTCTAATACATGGTTCTGAGAAGTGGCTACTTAGTGTCTGGAGTGAGTAAACAAAAAAGGGAAGGAAGAAAGGGGGAGGGGAAATCAGTCATCAGTTTTCCGTGCCAGTCTACAAAAAGTCCAATTGTGTTCAACCGTGTTTTCATTGGCTCGTTCGCTCATGTGGTGGACCCTTGTGTTTCGGATGGTGAAGCCTTGCTTGGTGATATACTCCATCAGATGGACTCGGAGGGAAACTTCCTGGTGATAATCGCATGGCCCAAAGGTAAAAGACACTTGACAGTCTCTGGTGTCCATCATATGCTTGTTCCACTTGGTAAAATGGTTGGAAATGCCTTCCAACAAGGAATGGACCTTGGTTGTGATGGTCAGCTGTGTTATGATCACCGCCACCGGGTTGGAGTATTTTGAAAGCTTGCGTGTACTGGAAAGCTCAACCACTTCCTCAAATGTATCCACAGGATACAAGGGTTTGGGGTCATTAAGACACTGTATTAAGGGTTCGATCTGGTAAAAATCTGCTTCTTTACGGAGCAGATCAAATTCCTTGAAGTCCAAAGGAAGCGTCAGCTCTGATGTCCGCAAAAAATTGAGGACATACCGGAAAAGCGGTCCGTCCCGGTCAATGAAGTAGTTGCCCTGAGAATCTTTGGCCGTGGGGAAGTCTCCCCCGAACATGGCCCCCAGCATGGAATCAGGATACCTCGTGAGAGTGGTGAGCGATGTTGAATACAAATGGCCACCCACATTGAGAGTGACCGGTTCAGTCATCTGGAAAAGGGAAGGAAGGAAGAAGGGAAGCATTCAACATTCTTTCAAACCAGCATTACAAAGTCTCATTAAGTATTTGAATTCATTGGGTTTTTCACAGAGAGAGTTCTAGGACATTTCCCGTCCCCCAAGGAATTCCAATGTCTTCAGAATTCCCAATAAGGTTTGGGGAAAGGTTACATTTATACATCCTGTATTTCTTGAACCTAACGAGAACTCTAATGTCCTTTCTGAAAAGGGCCAACCTATTGATAACCAGAATATGTCACATTATTTGCCAAAAACAAAACAAAACACAACAGTATAAGACTTTTCTTTCCGCAATGTTTTATATCGATTATTACAAAAAATCAACCTACTGGTAAAATGAAATTGATTTGTCTCAACCTGTTTTTGCTTGTTTTAAAACAATTCAAACTGCTCAGGGCATTTGAACTCTTAGGCACTGTTTACAATGGCTCCAGTGTGTGGCAATGTCATAAATGTTCTTGTAATTCTTGTTTAGTGTGTATTTTGCAACTAAACATGACTCAGTGGGACTCAAATGCCTAATTCAAATGGGTCACGATTAAGAGCTTAGCAAGTCACAGTAAGAAAAACAGCCGTGGTTTGAAAAACAACACATTCTTCCATCTGGATGACATAATAGGTGACGTAACATTCCAGAACACACAGGATGAATTGGATAATTAAGTGCAATTCACAACCCCTGTTCAACCTGCCCTTAATGCTGGCATTCCCATTCAGACTGCAACAAAACTGTTCTATCCATCCGACTGCCTTTGTAATGAGATGGCCAGAGGTAACCCCAGATTTAGGGCACCTCTTCCAACTCAATGCACACTGCTCCAGCTTTGATTCTACTTCGCACCAGATTTCCTTTGGAGACCATGGCACAGTAGATGAGCCATGCACGACTCTGATTTGCAGGTGAGGAGTGGCTGTGTAACAGGGGCGGTGTTCTTAAGGTGGGGAGGGAAGGGATGCCATATCACTCTGCACAGTTCGCCACCCCTAGTCAACGAGAGAAGAAAGTAGGGAAAGGTGAATATTCTGCCCACCAACTCCATAATTCCAGTCTGGCGTGCAAACATTTTTAAAAACAGTGGTCCGTTCGTCTTCCAAGAAAGCTCTAATTTAATTTAAATCTCTGATTTTTCAGATGTTTTGGATTTCCAACTCCTTTGTTTGTATAAAATGACCTTTACTGGCTAAAGCTTATGGGAAATAAAATCTAAAACACGTGGAAGGTCGGAACTTCTCCACCTTTCATATTATACAACCAAGGTACCCTTTGGACGCTGCCTGAAGTGACTCCATCTTCAAATTTTACAAAATGAAATATTGTGCATGCATATTAGCTCACAATCCACACAACATCTTTGTCTGAACCACTGTGACATTTTTCTTGGATTTTTGGGGCTAGTGCATCCAGTGAATTACTACACAGAAGCAATTCAGGACATTCCAACAGGCACTGCAAGATGCAATTTAAAGTTCCCTCCAGGTGGCCTTTCATTTTCTCAGCAGCCTACATAGCTTGAATTCAAGCATGATGCCTTTTTGCTCTATGTACTGTACTTTCTATGTATACTGAGCAAAAGCTTAACTGAACGGGGGGGGGGGGGGGGATCCTTCAGTTTATCAAACTTCAGTGGCATCTATTTTAGATTAAAATTAAGATGCTAGCTCTTCAAAACAAAATAATTAGAAAAATGATATGGCCTCAAAGCAGAAATTATGGAGAAGACAAATCTAGAGCTTTTAGAGAAGCATCTGGAATGAGTAACCAGTAACAGCAATGGAAGGAAAAAATTATATTAACTGATCTCGCTAGACTAACAATTTTTCTTCTGGAGCATTCTATGGATAAACTTTGTGGTTCACACATTGTCGACTTCTTCAAATATGCCTGAGTAAGTAGAAAGATGCCCCAGTACTGAAAAGCAAGGACAGCATTTGTGGATTAAGATATAGTGGTTAAGAAGCTTGCCTTGTTAGCTGGAAGGCTGCCAAGTTGACAGTTCGAGACCCGGTTACTGCATGACAGATTGAGTGCCCATCTTTGTCCCAGCTCCTGCCAACCTAGCAATTCGAAAGCAAGATATTGCAAGTAGATAAATGGGTACCACCAAGTCAAGATGAGACATCCGCCTAATTCTTGCAGAATTAGACATTACTACCAATTCAACAATTTATTGTATTTAGTTCTTAAAATGTATATTTTAGTGGACTTTTGGAGCTACAGTGGTACCTTGGTTTGTAAATTTAATGCGTTCTCCAGGACATTTCATATTGCGAAACATTCGTAAACCTAAACGCGGTTTTCCAATAAAAACCTTTTTCCTGACCTCCAGAGTGGATTAATTGGTTTTCAATGCATTTCTATGGAAAACTGCGTTCCGGTTTACGAATTTTTCACAATTAAATTTGTAAGCCAAGGCATTATTTTCAATAGATTTTCATTCATAAAATGAAAATTACGTTAACCGAGGTGTTCGTAAAGCAAGGTACCACAGTATTTTGTTTGTGTGGAGGTGCCGGCCATGGAGTGATCTTTGTGACTGTGCCAGGATGCCAATGGGTGATTGCCACTGTTGACTATACACAGTGTGGGGCATTTATCTCTTGATGTTCTTTCTGCTGTGTTGCTGTTGATTGTTTGGTTGAGTGAGTGGGTATCTCTCTATATACCAGGAGATCAGTGTCTGCCTGTTTGTCTGGTTGCTTCCTTGTCTTTTTATCTCACTTTAGGCTCACAGGGTCTCTGTTGTGTTGAACTCGCCTTGTACTTTTGAATGGGATAAACTGGTACCTGTAAAGGTTTGGTGCCGATCTTTTTCCCCCAATACTGTTTACCATTTCTGAAGTGGATTGATACTCTGTTGTTTTGCCTCTCTGCTTTCTGGAATAGTTTTTATTTTATTAATTTGTTCCTTTGAAAAACGTAATCAGCTCCTTTGAAGAATGTAATAATAATAATTTCGTGTCAGAAATTATTTGGGCTGAAAGGATTTTTGCTGGGGAAACTCCGCTCAGGGGACGCCTGAATGAGACTCCTTTCATGTCCCCAAGATCTTTTTCCCCACCAAAGTGGTCCCTATTTATCTACTTGCAATTTCTTGCTTTTAAACTGCTAGGTTGGCAGGCGCTGGGACAGCGACGGGTGCTCAATCCGTCATGCAGTACCCGTGTCTTGAAGAACTGCTGACTTTCCAGTCTTCCAGCTAACAAGGTGAGCTTCTTAACCACGGAGCCCCCGCAGCCCCCAAAGAATGTAATTAATTAATTTAAATAAAATAAAAAAACATTCCAGAAAACAGATGCAAAAAAAAAAACCAAACAAATCAGAATTCAAAAATGGTAAAGAAACATGCCAGAAACTGCCATCGATGAGGACTGGGCCAACAACAAAGCCAAGAAAGTGGCTTCCTTTTGGCAGTCCAGGTTTTGATCAGGACACGAAAGAAGAATTACATTTTTATACCAACCTTCTGGGATATTTCCCACTCTGGGCAGTGTACAGACAAATAAACAACATCAGCAAAAATAAAAACAAACAATAAAATGAATGACAAAATATGTAGCTTTTAAGGATTCATTAGGGCATTTGGATAAGTGCTAGAAAAACACGAATGAGAAAAAAAAACAAAGTGAAATGAGGCAATTTATTTTGTGTTCAATGAAAAGGGTGGTGCATGCAAAAGAAATATGAATGTTTGTTCTGTGCACACCCTTATTCCGAAACTGCTCTCAAACAAAGGCAGACTAGTTTCAATCCTTTTGGAGAGCTAAATAAATAAATTTTGTGTCAGAAATTACTCTGGGTTGAAAGGACTTTTGCTGAAGAAATGCCGCTCAGGGGATGCCCAAACGAGGCTCTTTTCATGTCCCCAAGATCCATCGTGCAGCACTCAGGTATCAAACCCCAACCTTCCAGTCTCCAAGCTCAGCATCTTACCCACTAAGCCACTGCAGTGCTGGAGCTAATCATATATTATTGTAAAAGAACTGGTCTTCAAAACTGGTTTTTAAAATAGTTTAATTCTTTTAAAAGAATATTTTCATTTGTTTATTACAAACAACTTTGGGAACCCTTCCCTCAAACATAATGAGCCTCAAGACCCTTAATTTCCTTTCTCTTAACAGAGAGGTGTGGGTACTGCAGTGGCTCAAGTCACTAAGACGCTGACTGGGAAGCGGAAGGTCAGCAGTTCGATTCCCGAGTACTGCAGGACGGAAATGAGCTCCCGTCTTCATCCTAGCTCCTGCCAACCTAGCAGTTCGAAAGCAAGAAATTGCAAGTAGATAAATAGGGACCACTTCGGTGGGAAGGTAACAGCGTTCCGTGCGCTCCGGTGTCTAGTCATGCCTGCCACATGACCATGGAAACATCTGCAGAAGCAGACAGCGCTGGCTCTTCGGCTTAGAAACAGAGATGAGCACTGCACCCTAGAGTCGGATACGACTGGCTTTCGAGCAAGGGAAACCTAACAGAGAGGTAAATCAGCCTCAGAGGCCTGGAAATCATCTCTGCCCACATCTGGATCTTGGGGCGCTATACCTGTTTCTGTGACCTCTTCCCCCCAAATTTTTACTTTTAAAATGGGGGGGCTGGTACTGGAAAAGCCACTGTGGACATCTGATGGATATCTGGCAAGGGGTGGCGGGCTTTAATAGAAGGGAAAGTTGCCCCAAACATCTTAGAGTAGATAAAGATATTAATAATAATTTCATGTCAGAGATTACTCTGTGTTGAAAGGATTTTTGCTGGAAAAACTCCACTCAGGGGACGCCCGAATGAGGCTCCTTTAAGATATTTTTGAGCAAAAGAATAACAACAGCAACATAATAAGCCCAAGTTTTAAAAACATTGAGGTGAGAGTGATGCAGTGATGGACGCTAAGAATCCACATTTGTAGCTCAGATGTCTACATCAGACAAGCAGCATAAGATATTAACTAGCTGAATCTTTAAGTAAAAATTCGTAGCATTTGCACATAGCCAGCTGTCTCAGAAAAGAACACGGAAGGGCAGATTTTGCGCATGTGTGTGTGAACAGAGACAAAGACTCTGGGCTCATGCAGCCCAACTGGAATACTTACTATATATCCCCAGTCTCCATTATCCATCTGTTCCAAGGCGCGATCTACGCGAACCCAGGTCCAGATTTACTTGAAATCTTTCAAAAAGCGATACAATGCACCAATTTCTCCTCCCTGGAAAAGAGGGAAGAAGCAAAACAGACGATGAGTGCTTACAAGAACAACAACAAGGGACCAATGTTTCTGCCCATCAAAAAGCAGGTTCTCTGCCAGACCAGACGGCCGTCCTTGTCTCGAATCCCAGCTACAAAGCAACACAAGTACAAAGTGTCTACACAAAAGAACACCTTCCCTCGGCTGACCTTCCTGCATCCTTTACTGCTACACGGAGGGGCTGTGCCTTGCAGGCAAAAATGGCAATCTGTCTGTATGCTGTCTGCGCTAAATAATGAGCAGGAGGGTCTCGGATAACATTTTGTACTCAGGAGACGCTGCAAATTTTTATCTGAATACAAGACAGGTTTTGGAACATTGCCCAACTCTTCCAAATGCATGTCCCCTAAAAATGGAAGTCAAAGGAACTTAATTAATATGATGATTTTACCCACTCCATTTAATTAACATACATGTCACCTGAACAAAAGGCGGCTTTTA
Organism: Bradypodion ventrale; assembly: GCA_035047345.1. Taxonomy (NCBI): domain Eukaryota; kingdom Metazoa; phylum Chordata; class Lepidosauria; order Squamata; family Chamaeleonidae; genus Bradypodion; species Bradypodion ventrale. The sequence continues at coordinate 333,940,006 of JAWDJE010000002.1, forward strand.
TTTAAAGAAATGCAATTTGATTAAAGTTAGGAAACAGAAAATAAGCCAATAGTTTTCCAGTCCCTGCAACCCTGCAAATACAGGGATACCTCGAGTTATGAATTTAATGTGTTCCCCAGGATATTTTGTATTACAAAAAATTCATAACTTGAAACGCAGTTTTCCACAGGAATGCAATGAAAACCTTTTTTCCTGACCTCCAGAATGGATTAATTTATTTTCAATGCATTCCTGTAAGAAACCACATTTTGAGTTACAAATTTAAATTCATAACTCGAGGCATTATTTTCAATGGATTTTCATTCGTACCGCGAAATTTTCGTTAGCATAACTCGATGTGCCACTATATCTAGTTGCACTAGTTGTGCGACTCTCTAAATACAGCATGTGATCGGCTAAAGCAGTGGTGGTGAACCAATGGCATGCGGGCGAGAGGGGGCACCCAGAGCCCTCTCTGTCGACATGCGCACCGTAGCCCCAGAACAGTTTGCTCCGCCCCTCTGGTCAGCAACCCAATGGGAGTGCTTCCTTCCTCCCTCCAGCCAGCAGCCCAATGGGACTTCAATTCGCAGAAGCCTGGCTGATCAGTGCTTTGGGGAATTAACTTAGGCTTCCGGGAACTGAAGTCCAAAAACCAAAGGTTGGGAAACACTGCTCTAGCACAGTGATGGCGAACCTTAGCACTCCAGAAGTTCTTGGACTTCAATTCCCAGAAGTCCAAGCACCCTGTGAATCCACATGAATGGGTTTACTGCAGGCGAGTTTTACTTCTGCTTCCGGGAGCGACGAGGGCAGTGCGGGCCGGATGAATTGCAGTAAACCCATTCGTGTGGATTCACAGGGTGCTTGGACTTCTGGGAATTGAAGTCCAAGAACATCTGGAGTGCCAAGGTTCACCATCACGGCTCTAGAATGAACTCCACACATAGACCAAAAACTGCTACTCATTCCAACACTCAGCAGAACTCTGGGCATGGACGTATGTTGACATTTATGGCAATAACAATAGTAATAGCAACAGCAACACAGGAAGTCCAGACGGCATTACCCATTAAGCAATTCTGTAAACTGTAGCTCTTTGAAAGGGGGCTCAAGTTCTCCAATGGAGTCTCCTCAGGACCTGATCAAACCATATTCTCCAAGATGCTTTCTAGGGAAGGGTACGCATATAAACAGAAAGGTACACAAAACTCTGTCTGAGGAAGTGTGACCCGGCCCCCAGCTTAGAAAGGTTGAGAACTCCTGTATTAGAAAAATGTGTCTTCTGCTAGGTAAAGATAAAGTTCACCCTTGCTGGAAAGCTAGTCATATCTGACTCTAGGTTTCAGTGCTCATCTCTCTTTATAGCCAAAGAGCCAGTGCTGTCTGCATTTGCAGACATTTCCGTCGACATGTGGCAGGAATGCCTCAACACTGGAGTGCATGGAACACTGTTTACCTTCTCACCAAAGTGGTCCCTATTTATCTACTTGCAATTTGTTGCTTCCGAACTGCTGGGTTGGCAGAAGCTTGGGCAGAGACGGGAGCTCACTCTGTCATGCAGTACCCGGGAATTGAACTCCGACCTTCCAGCCAGCGAGTTCAGTGTCTTAACCACTCGAGTCACCAAAGTCCCTCTTAACCACTGCAGTCCCTCTGTATTAATATAAATAGGTTTTTCTCCTCCTCTCTCTCATCAGCCAAGGCAAAAGAAAAAAAACAGCAGCCCATCTGCAGTATTCTCCATAATTTATAATGATAACTAACTATAAATCAGTCCAAAGGCAACCCGTATTTCTGCAACAAAGGATGAAGACAATATGAAGCAGCCACTCAACATAAACAGAATATTTAGACACAGCACTGTGCTACCACCTTGCTCCATCATTTTTATCAGTTATAATTTCTCCCTTTTTATCCCTGACAAACCTGGCTTAATGAAGGAAGAGAGGCAGAGAGAAAAGAAGCAAATGCAACTAAAGCCGGCATCACAAAATGGCAACATCGTTCATTCTGGGGTGCATTCAGATAATACCAATGGTGGCATCAAAAGTAATACTGAAAACACACAATGCTGTGCCATCAATAGAAAAAGACTTACTTGAAATGTTTGAAATGTTAAAACTAAAATAAAGCAGTATTGATTTTTGACGGTTGATTAGGTAGGCTCCAATCTAGATTTGGAATGAGTTCCACATTTCAGAATCCAAAACAACCATTGCCTAAGCAAGGGTTTGGATGGAAATGCTATAGTAAAAAAAGGTGTGACTTAGAGAAGACCAGGAAAGACAAAAGGCTCGGTTTCTTAGAATTAGATATGGCCCGAATCCTGTGGCCACTCAACAATTACGTGATCCATTTTTTGTTGGAAATTGACCCCCTCCCCCATGTAATCCGACTGTAATTTTCGCTTAGACCCCCCCCCTCCCTTTAAAATTACATAATACAGAGCTTTTGTATAAAAACTCTAATTTTTAGAGCTTTTCATTATTGGTGCCTAATACAGAATTTATCGGTGAGGATTCAATAATCTCAAATCGGATTGAAATTCCCAATGATCATTTTTAAACCTAAAAAAGCGCCATGTTTCAAAACCACAACAGCTCCAAATGGATTATGTAATTTTTGACCTGACCCCCCCTGACCCCATGTAATTTTCCATAATTCAGATGGCAGACCCCCTACCCCCTCTCGAATCACGTAATTATTGAATGGCCCCCAAAGACTAATATGATTTATTGAGTTTCTGAGAGCAAAATTTGTATGACAAAAGCTAACAAAATTAAACATTTATTATCAAATCGTTACAGTCATACTTACTCTAACTAGCACCATGAGTTGAAGAGAGATCCTATGAGATGTTAGTACAGGGTTTTGTCAAAAGGGATGTTACCATCTTCAATGCCAGTTAAAGCCAAAATATATTAATTTGACTGATTTCTGAAGCAAAGTAAGGCAGAGGCACCCATCAGCCTTTTTTTGCTGAGTTTACTCCCATTATCGGTAAGGCATTAAAAGGTGAATAGAATTACTACTTTTTGTTGAGGAGGGAAATGGTTCACATCTTCCTATCCCATCCTTCCCCACCCCAGGCCAAAAGGGGAGTATTTGATCATCATGCCAGAGAATGAATAATTCATTAATGCAATTAAATCAGGAAAGCCTGGTCATGGCCTCTTTGCCTAGGCACACTCTCATGCTCAAACACAATCACGCACAGGACACAAAGTGGAGGCGCACATAACAGCTGCTCCATTAATGTTGTGTATGTTTCCAGGACTGGAGCAGTGCAGAAATCTAGTTAAAGGACACCAACGCTAGCTAACTGCAAGGAACAAGGCCAGATATAGCAACAGACAATCTAATAAAGCTCAATAACACTCCATTTTAACAAGCAAGCAGCTGCTGCTCAATAATTTCAGCCTGAGAATTTAAGTCTGTATTCTTCCAAGACAGAACACATCTTTTGGGGAAAACCTCACTGAAGCAGCCTTGCTATCGCCATCACTACTTGGACCCATAGTTCCAAAGCATTCAGCCATTCCCAAGGACTGCATGAAAGCCAGTTTCCATAGCAGAAGCAAAGGCATGAAGAAACCATCACAAACTGGAGCAATTTTATAACACCAATGCATAACAGGAAAGCAAAGTACAGTATGTAGCATAGATGAATCAAGAGAGGTTGGTGGGCTAGATCTCTTTAATTTCCCTAGTGAGCAGCCTGGGTGATTATGGGACTTGGGTTCTTTGATGTTCAGCAAAGATACGAAGCAGCCAGCATAACAGGGCCAAACACAACTTTATTTCAGGAACTGAACATGGAGAGCAATGGCGCAGCAGCGCCTATATATACTGTACAGGAAAGATACATTCGGGCGGGAAACAACTGGATTGGTTGGGAGAACAGTGGGGTGACAGAGACTGTGAAGCCTTTCGCGCTTCTCGTTAGAAAGGGCGGGAACCCAAGTCCCGCGAGAGCTCAGTTTCAAGAAGAACTCAAAATGGAGGATCACCCGATCCCAACAATAAAATACAAACTGTTAAAACAATACATCCGGTTAGATACACAACAGGTTCCCCAATACAATTTTTCTAAATTGTGTGCGTAAGCATGGTTGGAACCATCCTAGGTGCTTAAGAAAGTAAGTTTGATACTTAAAATATATCTAAATTGTTTGCTTACTGCTGCTTTGGTCTAAGGTTAAAGAAGCTGATTCCGGATCCTTCTTATATTTTATTAATCCTGGAACAAGCAGAAAATCATAACAGCAGTCTAGCCCAGGGGGTCAGCAAACTTGGCTCTCCAGATGTTCCTGAACTTCAATTCCCAGAAGCCCTGATCAGCTGGTATGCTGACTTGGCCTTGTGGTAATTGAAGTCCAAGAACATCTGGAGAGCCAAGTTTGCTGACCCCCCTGGTCTAGCCAATAAGGCCAAAACTGCTGGCCCTACCACTTTGTTTGAACACATATACCAATTTTATCCATGTGTGGTCCACTAAAAGGCAGGGGGGATAGAGTAACAAAGAAAGAGAGAGAACATAAATTCCTTTCCAGTTGATTTTTTTTAAAAAAATTGGTGGGGTTTTTGTTGTTTTTTTGCTCAGACACACAGGGACAATTGTGTTCACTACATTTTCACTTTGTCAGTTTTGATGACAAGGAATTGCACGAATTGATTTAAACACTTAACAGTTTTGATCTTGGAACAGCTAAAGTAAATCATGACCAAAGCAAGTCTTCTACCTAAAGTTTACCCTTGCTTGAAAGCCAGTCTTATCCGAATCTAGGGTTTGGTGCTCATCAACCTTTATAGGCAGAGGCACAATGCCTGTATCTGTAGATGTTTCCATGGTCATGTGGCAGGCATGGGCAGACGCCAGAGTGCATGGAATGCTGTTTACCTTCCCACCGAAGTGGTATCTATTTATCTTATTATTTATTTATTTATTTATTTATTTTTCACGCTCATATACCGCCCACTCAGGTACAACCCAACTCAGGGCGGTTTACATAGCGGACAGTAAATACATAAAAGACACATGATAAAACAAAGTTAAAAGTTTAAAAACCCACCCCTAAAAGGTGTGCAAGAACCGAAGGGACCTTCGGGGAAGGCACACTTCTCTATACCAACCACCCAATGGTACCCCCATCCCCATCCGCACCTCAATTAGAGAGCCCCTCCGGTCTGCTCTGGTTGGACGGACAGACATCCTTAGGGCGATGCGGTCTCTAAGATACCCTGGCCCACTACCATGTAGCAAAAAGAGAGGCGGCCGGGGTGTAACAATAGTGACAGAGATATGCAAATACACTCCCACGAAATTGGTAAAATATATCCAAAATACAAATACATGTAAAGTACAATTTAAATATGCAATTTTAATATACCAACTAGTGGTGAAAGGACGTACGTGATATGCTTAACTACTACTTGAGGGGTCATAAGACATCAATGTACATGTATATCACATGCACATCAAATGTTAATCATGAATGTTCGTGTGACACAAACCCCCTTCCCCTGGGTGGTCTCTAGATGAGTCTGCCGAGAAAGTCTGTTGATGAGATCATACATCGAGCTGAATGTCCATTTAGAATGGCTCTTGTATACAGAGCGTTCGTCCGAGAGGTGAAATGGCGCTTTGGGAAATGCAAAGTCACTAAAAGTTCAAAAACTGCGCGGTTCGAACTGATCCAATTCAAACAAGGTAAGTCGGCTAAACACAAATGGGAAGAGAGCGGTCTTCACAGAGTTCTTGTTCACAGAGTTCTGATGTCCCTCCGGTATGATGACATTTCGAAAACTTCCTCAGAGTCTAAAGCTATTGGTGTTACTTTTTAGGCGCGCGAACCTCTTCAGTTTATTCTTATTGTGTTCTCGCGTACCGGAGGGACATCAGAACTCTGTGAACAAGAACTCTGTGAAGACCGCTCTCTTCCCATTTGTGTTTAGCCGACTTACCTTGTTTGAATTGGATCAGTTCGAACCGCGCAGTTTTTGAACTTTTAGTGACTTTGCATTTCCCAAAGCGCCATTTCACCTCTCGGACGAACGCTCTGTATACAAGAGCCATTCTAAATGGACATTCAGCTCGATGTATGATCTCATCAACAGACTTTCTCGGCAGACTCATCTAGAGACCACCCAGGGGAAGGGGGTTTGTGTCACACGAACATTCATGATTAACATTTGATGTGTATGTGATATACATGTACATTGATGTCTTATGACCCCTCAAGTAGTAGTTAAGCATATCACGTACGTCCTTTCACCACTAGTTGGTATATTAAAATTGCATATTTAAATTGTACTTTACATGTATTTGTATTTTGGATATATTTTACCAATTTCGTGGGAGTGTATTTGCATATCTCTGCCACTACCATGTAGGGCTTTAAAGGTCAAAACCAGCACCTTGAATTGCACCCGGAGACAAACTGGTAACCAGTGCAGCCCCCGAAGCAGTGGTGAGGCATGGGCATAACGTCCACACCCCATCACCACCCGGGCCACGGCATTCTGGACCAGCTGCAGCCTCCGAATGGTCATCAAGGGCAGCCCCATATAGAGCACATTACAGTAGTCTAGTCTGGAGGTCACCAGAGCGTGAGTGACCATGAGCAAAGAGTCCCGGTCCAGGAGCGGGCGCAACTGGCGAATCACCCGAAGTTGGGCGAAGGCCCTCCTGGCCACAGCCACCACCTGTTCTTCTAGCAGCAGCCACGAATCCAGGAGGACCCCCAAGTTGCGCACCGGGTTGGTCTGGGGCAAAACAGCCCCATCCAAAACCAAAGATGGTAGCTCCCGGGATAATGCAGTACCCCCTATCCATAGCCACTCAGTCTTGCTAGGATTCAGCTGTAGCCCATTTGCCCCCATCCAGACCCCAACAGCCTCCAGACAGCTGAAAAGGACTTTGACGGGCCGAGATGTACAACTGTGTGTCATTCGCGTACTGGTGGTACCGCACCCCGTGGGAACGGATGATCACACCCAGCGGCTTCATGTAGATGTTAAATAGGAGAGGAGAGAGTACCGAGCCCTGAGGCACACCATATTTTAGGGGCCTAGGACTCGACCTCTCACTCTCCAACCACACCGACTGGGTCCGGCCCCTCAGAAATGAGGAAAACCAGGACCACACCGCGCCCTGGATCCCCAATCCTCGGAGCCGTTCCAGAAGGATACCGTGGTCAACGGTATCGAAGGCCGCTGAGAGGTCAAGAAGAGCAAGGACGGACGGATGACCGCCATCCCGCTCTCGCCAGAGATCATCCATCAGAGCGACCAATGCAGTCTCAGTACCATATCCAGGCCTGAATCCTGACTGGAATGGGTCCAGATATTCCGCTTCATCCAGTACCCCCTGCAGCTGACGTGCCACTGCCTTCTCCAGAACCTTCCCCAAAAAAGGAAGGTTGGAGACAGGTCTGTAGTTGGTTAGGATTGCTGGATCGAGGGAAGGCTTCTTCAGGAGGGGGCAACTATTTGCAACTTCTTACTTTCAAACTGCTAGGTTGGCAGGAGCTGGGGCAGAAACGGGAGCTGGAGTCTCAAACTGCTGACCTCCTGACAATCATCAAGTTCATGTTTAACAGAATATATTTGAATTTTGAAGATGAAACTTTGAGCACCTGGAGTATATTCTGTTTATGTTGAATATGTAACATTGAGTATTTTGAATATGTCTTGTTGGAACTAGACACTACAGTAAAACTTAAAATTTATTACAAGGAACAGTTACCTCAAACGGTTTTTCTCTTCACCTTTTGGCCATGTATCTTTTGTGCTTAGGAATTGTTGTGTAGCATTGATAGAAATATTAACACAAAATATTAGAAATATATTTTGTGGCTGAAAAATAAATGAAGTATTTAGATTCCTAAAAAAAAAAGTTTTCTTTTACCTAAAAAAATGTCAATGTATTTTAAGAACTTGATAGAGTTCTGTCAGGATTGAATTCACAATATTTTGGCTGCAATGCCGCAGTTTAACTACTGCGTCACCAGGGAACAAAACATCTTAGCACTGTTCAAATGATATTTTTTGTATAACTTGTATTTGTGCTGTAATTTTGTAAGGTCATAAACTGTACATTTTTGGTATTTTTGTTAACTCCCTTGTAATTGTACTGCATTGTGAACTGTATTGATGCATGTACTGTGTTATATATTTATGCTGTTTTGTATTACTATATTATCATGTTGTTATATTGTATTGTATTGATATTGATATGTTGTTGCCGCCTTGAGTCGGCCTTGGCTGAGGAAGGCGGGGTATAAATTGAAATTGAAACACTCTAGAATTATAATGTACAGCTTTCAGAATGTACATCATGGCATGTTCTATCCACAAATCAGGAACAGATCTTGGAAAAGTTTTTGTGGTGGTGGTGGTAGAATATTGTTTGGCTAGGAGAGTCTAGGTATAATAATCCAGAAAACTAAAATTTCCAAACAGTTAGCATGAATGAACAGAATGCAGATTATAATCCAGTATAACCCACTGACAATTTATCATGGACTTAAACTAATGTTTTAGCAACTCGCTTTACACCAGTGTTTCCCAACCTTTGGTTTTTGGACTTCAATTCCCAGAAGCCTAAGTCAATTCCCCAAAGCACTGTGGGTTCCCACATTGGGAACCACTACTTTACACTAACGTTATTTTATTCCTGGTGGGCATAACTAACATGATTTCGGCCACTGGGTTAGCTGGGTCTGTACCTGTTTTTGTTTTCTGTTTTAATCATACCTTGGATCCCATTCTGGAGATGAAAGCAGGATATAAAATGAGCATATTTTAAAAATGCAAGCATTCGTCAACAAGATTTCCTAACATCCTGAAAAGAGAGCTTGTTTACTTACTCACCACTGTTGCCACCCTTTGTTCATGTTCCTCTTGATCTTTGGTCATGGCATGCCTTTCAAATCCTCAAAGCAGATGCTTAGAGAACTTTCAGGGAGGCCAGTAACCTAATTGATGCTTTGTAGTTCTACCAGTCTTCTTTCTGATGTTCTCTTAGATTCTTTTTAGTTGAAGAATGGGGTAAAATGCTTTCCTTTACATGAATGTAGTCACATGGTCTTCCTTGTAGACTTATTATGATTTTCAAATAACTTTAGAATCCTGGTAGTTCAAGTATACTGCACAAAATTATCTCATGGCAGAAATGCTTGCCTATGAAGTAATTAGGTGTCTGGCCAGGCTATCCTACTATGATAGTAGAATAGAGCATACTGCCAGTGATTCAACACCGAGTGTCAGGCAGTGGTTAACTAACCTGACCACCCTGAGGACTAACGGCCTTGGTTGGGGAAGTCCACAGGGAAGGATGATGGTCCCCATCTTGACAGGGGCAGCAGCTTCATCAATACTGGTGTGGGGCCAATGAGGACTTTGTGTGCCAAAAGGGCTCGGGACCAGAAAGTGACTCACAGAACTGGATCAATGGTAAGGATGTCATGCTGTAATGCAGAAGGCAAATGGAAGGCCACTGCATTCTATCCTTAGGGCAGTCTTCATGGCTGATCGCCATAAGAATCGCCAATATTCGGATACTGCAGAACAAGAAGAAGAACTAATTAAGAGACAGCTAATGCTGAATTCCTATAATGGTCCTGAAAGGCCACGAGATTACTATGGCATTCATGGACCCAAATTTGGTCAATCAAATGGAAAATATACACCATGAAACCACTATGTGTAACAGTGTAAATCAGAAGGTCTATCACCGTGATAGCTAACCTTGGCACTCCAGGTGTTCTTGAATTTCAATTCCCAGAAGCTCTGATCAGCAGGAGTGCTGACTTGGGCTTCTGGTAATTGAAGTCCAAGAACATATGGAGTGTCAAAGTTAGTCATTACTGGTCTATCAGAATTTGCTGGTAGCTCAACAAGAGATTTTATCTCACAATTGCTTATCAGCAAAAATGCTTCCCTCCATTCTAAACTAACATGTTGAGAAGAAAGCTGAGGGTGACTTGTGTGTGAGAAGCCACTGCTTAAAAAAAACAAATTTCTGGGCTGATCACATGCTCAGAGACACCATGCCTCTTAATTCTAAAATATTCCAAACCTTAAGCCACTATTTGTATTTGGGTCCATTTGGCGGATCTCAAAGACCTAACATGTGTACACTCATAGAGAAAGAGAGAAATCCTGATATCTACCTATCCTGATAGGCAGAACTGAAGTAAAGGTAAAGGTAAAGGTTTCCCTTGCTCGAAAGCCAGTCGTATCCGACTCTAGGGTGCAGTGCTCATCTCTGTTTCTAAGCCGAAGAGCCAGCGCTGTCTGCTTCTGCAGACGTTTCCGTGGTCATGTGGCAGGCATGACTAGACACCGGAGCGCACGGAACGCTGTTACCTTCCCACCGAAGTGGTCCCTATTTATCTACTTGCGATTTGTTGCTTTCGAACTGCTAGGTTGGCAGGAGCTGGGACGGAGACGGGAGCTCATTTCCGTCCTGCAGTACTCGGGAATCGAACTGCTGACCTTCCGCTTCCCAGTCAGCGTCTTAGCAACTTGAGCCACTGCAGTCCCTGCAGAACTGAAGTACTGTACTGTTAACTGTTTATATTGCTTCATAGTTTACATTGGCCACCCTGAATCAGAAATTCCTAGAGGGAAAGACCAGTCTTAAAGTGCTAATACCAAAAGGTGTTATTTGTAGCTCTTAGCAAAGGGCTGAAAAATAACCTTTTCAAGAAGTAGCTTTTCCTTCCTTGGGGCTGCCACACTGATGAAAAAGTCGACTAGGGTTGCAAATAAGAGAATTAAGGTTTTACTATGGTAAAATTTTTAACTTGTGAAATGCCATCTAGATAGGTATTTTACTACGGTTTATTACTGTTATATTATTCTGGTTGACAAGAAACAATGTATTAACCTTTTTAATTCGATGGTACTACCTGTGGTCCTCTGTGGGAGTGAAACATGGTCATTAACGAAGGCTGAGGAAGAAGAACTATCAAGAGCCGTAAGAGCCATGGAAAGATCAATGCTAAAGGTATCCCTTCACAACCACATCCCCAATGCCCAGATAAGAAAACGAAGCTGAATCAACTAAGCTCTTGCAGAATATCATAAATGGAAATTGTGCTGGGCTGGACACGTCTCTCGAATGACGGATGGGCGTTGGACAGCAGCAGTCACCGAGTGGGATCCCAGAGGAGTAAAACAACCGCTTGGCAGCCCCCGCAAAAGATGGGAAGACCCAACTGTGTAAAGTTTTGGTTGAACCTGAAGAAAAATGCAGCCGTGAAAGGAATGGAAAGCGAGTTGCGACCAGAAGGAGCTCGCCCCCTAATAGTCTGGTCAATTGAGGAATATTATTCTATTTGGACTGTTTTATTTGATATTTATTTATTTAAGATATTTTTATCCCGCCCTTCTGTCGAATAATTGAATTGAATTGAACGCCACCCAGAGCAGCAGACAAAATCAATAAGAATGCTCCCTATAACTAGGAGAGCAGTCTTAACACAATACAAAATATTAAAAACCCTTTAAAAACAGCTAAAAGACCCTCCTATATCCTCCCTAACCCCTTAAGAAAAAAATAAAAATAATAAAAGCAGATATCATTGTTTTTTGGTGTTTATTCACTATTCTCTGCTGTCGAGAGTGGTGCTTGTATAAATCAAACAAATAAATAAATTTTGAACTCTGCATTGCTCCTGAGATCACACGTAAATGCTATGGCTATGATGGCCAGTCAAAGCTGTATTATTCCCTCTCTAGGTTCTGAGTCTGTTCTTCTTAATCTCATCTTTAAAATGTTGTAATATATTCCATTGTACATTGTTTTGAGGAGCTCTGATGGACAGAAAGACATTTATAAATACTTTAAATAAACCAGCTGCCATTGCCCAAACTGTCCTTAATGGCATAATCAGAAATTATCCCAAAGAGAATCTGGGCAGTCTCATGGAATCTTTTATTCCTGATCAAATGTTGAAATGCAACCTTGAGAAAGTACTCGTTCACTTTCGGGTCAAGCAAATATACTGACTTTCAAATCAAACACAACCAGCAAACTGTCCAACATTTATCAAATGCCAGAAAGCCTTGCTTCGATTCCAACATCATCATGCATGGCTCATCATGCATAGGTTGCAGGGAAAACTTTCAGTCCCAATTCATTTGTGGCATGTGCTGCCTTTAAGTTGGAATTTACTTACGGTGGCCTTAATTGAACTTTCAAGAGATTCTGCCAGTTGAAACCCATCCCCATGGGTTTCCACAGCTGTGCAACGATTTGAACCCAAATCCTCTGAGTTCCAGTCTGTCACCTTACCTACTACTTTGTGCTGCATGTCTGTAAGTTTTTTACTTAGTAATAGTAAAGTTAGGTACAGCAGTGGCTTAGTGGTTAAGATGCTGAACTTGATGACTGGAAGGTCAGCAGGTTGGCAGTTCGAGACCCGAGTGCTGCATGACAGAATGAGCTTCCATCTCTGTGCTAGCTCCGGCCAGCCTAGCAGTTCAAAAGTAAGAAATTGCAAGTAGATAAATAGGTACCACTTTGGTGGGAAGGTAAACAGAGTTCCGTGAGCTATGGAACCTAGTGATGTCTGCCACATGTCCACAGAAACGCAGATAGTGTTGGCTATTTGGCTATAAACAGAGATTAGCACCAAACTCTAGAGTCGGATACAACTGGCTTTCGAGCAAGGGTGACTTTTACCTTTACCTAATAATAAAGTTGTCATGGTTCTGGGAGTTCCAATCCCTGCTGTGGCTTCCAGAAAAGGGTTCACCTAAGATCCCCTGTGGCCTCTCAGCTGATGGGGTTAAGTGCTCGCCACTTATGCTGCCTCAGGTAACCACTCACTTCCAAGGCACTTCCTAAAAGGACCAGTAAGCCACTTCTGAACATTTGGAAAATCCTGGGACAGTCGCCATAAGTCAAAACCTTCATGACAGCATAAAGCTTAATTGCTATTAACAATACAGGTTGCTTTAAAGATTACTATACCACAAGCATAAGAAAAGCAGATGACAATGTATATGGAGCTGTTCACATGAATGTACATTTCAGCAACAATTATCTTACATAAATACATGAATGGCATTAACCTTTGTTGCCCAGCTTTCCAAATTAAATAACCATCGTAAATACTATCAATTGCATGTTGTCATAAAACTTGGTACAGTATACAGTAGAACCTCGGATAAAATCCAAACTCCATTCCACAAGTTTGGACTTTATCCGATTTTGGACTTTATCCGAATCAAATGGGTGACGCATCAGATAACGTCCAAAAATGGACTTTATCTCAGGTTCTTGTACCAAATGCCTCAGATAACGTCCATTTTTAGAGGTTTTGGGCTTTATGCGATGCATCACGTGTGCATGAAATCCAGGACTTTATCCGAATCGGACTTTATCCGAGGTACCACTGTATAGCTAATGTCTACATGATTTCTTAACTTGGAGCAACTTGCCTCCAAAAATTATTTGTGTTACACCAGTGTAACTAGGAAAGACAAGGGCTGCGGTGGCTCAGTGCTTAAGAAGCTCACCTTGTTAGTTGGAAGGCTGGCAAGTTGCCAGTTCAAGATCTGGGTACTGCATGACGGACTGAGTGCCCATGTCTGTCCCAGCTCTTGAGGACATGAAAGGAGCCTCATTTGGGTGTTTCCTGAGCGGAGTTTCCTCCGCAAAAATCCTTTCAACCCAAAATAATTTCTGACACAAGATTATTATTATACAGTACTAGGAAAGACGATGGTTGATCACTCTATGGAGAAATGCCTGGTATTTTACATAAATTAGTCCATTGCTGAAAGCAAAGATAACCATTCTATAATAGCCTGCCTTAGGCAGAAAATCTTGTGGTTTTATCAGGACAGCAGTGTCATTTCTTCAGTTTATCGTTACCTTAACCTTCTCGATTTTCTGACATAGGAGGAAAGATTGTTTTCTTCCATTGAAAATGTCTTTTACTATAGCAGCCTCTTCCTTACCCTTAATCAAATCTATTTCTATGTGCAATACATATTGATTAGCACAGATTTGATCTGGTCTTTTCTTTGCATGGAATAAAAGTATGTGAAGCCCAATTCTAATGACTTAAAGCTATTTGGCTGACATAAGGTTATGACAGTTGTTCTCAACCTTTTTAAGCTGGGGGCCGGGTCACGCTCCCTCAGACAGCTTCAGGGGCCGGACAGCTATTTTGCCTCTCCTTCACCACATGGCACTTCCTGATGTGGTGGAGGCAGTGGAGGGGCACATGAAATGGTGCCGTGGGCCGCATCCGGGCTGTGGGCCACAGGTTAAGAATCCCTGGTGTATGTGTTTGCTATTTTACAATCAATAGAAGGACAGAATGGAAATGGATACATTTGCTGCACTGGATCTTAAGGTGGTTTATCGGCAAGGATGCATGAACCAGAAATAAACTGCAGTCCTTACTTCAAATGTGTTCTACTTTTTATCTCAATCTAAGATGCTTTGCATACCATTTCCTTACCACCACCCCAAAAATGAGGAGGCCTGATGGTGCAGTGGTCAAACTGCTGTATTGCAACCAAAAGGTTGTGAGTTTGATTATGACTAGGACACAAGGTTGATTCCACCTTCCATTCCTTCCGAAGTCAGGAAAATGAGTACCCAGCATGTTGGGGCGAACCACCCCGACAGTGCACTAAGCATTTTGGGGTGGTATATAAGTGTGACTGCTTTGCTTTTGCTTTGAATATCTTAAGCCCCATGGGTCAGCCAAAACGCATCATCCAACTGGACTTGGAAAGAATGCAAACACTCTTCTTATAACATAAGCTTCCCTACCCCAGGATGTCCTGATCTACACCCACCCTCTTCAGGGCTCAGACCCCCCATCAATTCTAGCTCTGCACAAGCAAATCCCTTCCTTCTTCCTCATCACAGAAGGTGATCCTGTAGTCAAGCGGCATAGCAGTTCATACTTGTTAGCCAATGCAGGTTTTCTGGCAATAGCCCTTCCTTCGGAAACAACCCACACAAGAAATTTAGGAATGCTAAACATGCTGACTGAGAAGCAAGCTGTTGTTTAGTGGGGCTTCTTACCAAGCAGAGCAGGAAGGCTAGCTATGCGCTCTGAAAAAACCTTAACCTGTCCCTATGCAAATAGTTTAGTCTCCGCAGGCTCCTATGCCACAAAGGCACTGACAAGGGTAAAGGTCTCCCTTGCTTCAAAGCCAGTTGTGTTCGACTCTCATCCAGCCAAAGAGCCAGCCTTGTCTGCGTCTGGTCATGTGGCAGGCATGACTACTCACCGAAGCGCACAAAATGCTGTTACCTTTCTCGCCATCGCAGTACTTATTTATCTCCTTTCATTTTTTTTTTTTTTTGCTTTCAAACTGCTAGGTTGGCAGGAGCTGGGACAGCATTCAGGGCTAGCTCAGCTACTTAACCTCATCTCCTATTGATTAGTAAAATGGGCTAAAGGAGCAGGGCAGAATTACTCTAAAGTTACTCAACCTGACTTGAGACAGAATGGTGTGATGGTTAAAGGTAGCAGATTGAGGGAGGATGCAACTCACAGACGGGTCCTCAAAGGAGAAAGCCGGCCGGGCATCCTAACCTCCTCCTACTTATTCCTACAAAATGAAATTTTAAAACAATAAATAAAAACAACCAGGCATTCCCATCTTTGTTTTTCCTGAAATCCAAGACCCCGACTGTACAGGTGAAACTCAGAAAATAAGAATATCATGCAAATGTTCATTCATGTCACTTAAAAGGTGAAACAAATATATAAGATAGACTCACTACATGCAAAGCGAGAGATGTCATGCCTTAATGCATTATAATTGTGATGATCAGGGCATACAGCGTACATGAGATTATGTGATAATTATGGGGTACATGAGATTGTGGGGTTGGGGTTTTCATAAACTGTAAACCATAAGCATCAATATTATAACAAAGTCAGGCTTGAACAATCTCGCTTTGCATGCAATGAGTCTATCTCATATATTTGTTTCACCTTTTAAGTTGCATTACTGAACTGAATGAACATTTGCACGATATTCTAATTTTCTGAGTGTTACCTGTATATCGGACCTGTTCTTCCCTTTCTACTGAAAGAAAAATGTCCAATGTTTTGATAACCACCCCCACCCCAAAATCCTCCTTCTCTGAATCCCCCCCAAAAAACAAAACAAAACAAAAAAACAACCCCCCCAAATCAGGACCTTCCAAATCCCACCCTGTTCTCTTAGCAGAATCCAGGCATTTTATCTTGGCTTGGCTTATCTTGCTCCGAACTCGCGCAGAGAGCCATCCAGACGCCCTCCTAGACAGACACACACCACACGAGCCCTGGTGGCGCAGGGGGTTAAACTGCGGCACTGTAACCAAAAGGTTACGAGTTCGATCCCGACGGAGAGTTGATCCAGCTTTCCATCCTTCCGAGATGGGAAAAACGAGCCCCCAGCATGTTGGGAGGGCAAAATGTTCATTCACTTGTGAACCTCAACCTCCCAGAGAGCGCACTAAGAACTGCCATAGAACTGCGATTGCTATTGCTAGCCCCTTTCTTTCTCTCCCTCCTCCCTACCCCATTTCCCGCCATTTTAAGCCCCGACCCCTTCTCTTCTACTTACGCAGGAATCGGCCGCCACTTTTCGGTGGAAGGAAGGGCTTTCCTCCGCCTCTCCCCTTTTTGCTGCAGCAGCAAGCTCGGGAAGCAGAGGCCGCTGGCCGCCGGCGACGGGGACAGGCGGGGCTGCGGGGCTGGTGGGTGGTGACGACGGCGGGGACAACCCAAGCGGAATCCGGCTACATCTCCGACTCCTCCCCCCCTCCCCGCCGCCCCTCCAGCTCCGTCTGGTTTTCTCTGCGCCGCCGCTGGGCCTGCTGGGGTGGCGGGAAGGGCAGGCGCCCGGAATGGAGGCAGGAGAGTGACCTCTCCCAGTTTGGGTTCAGGCTCAGACTGGGCAGTTGCCCGCGCACTCCCAGTCAAAAGCTGGAGGCCGGCCTCCTTGGCTTTGCCAGCCGGCAGCGAGACCCGGGTACTGCTGAGCGCCCGTCTCTGTCCCAGCTCCTGCCAACCTAGCAGATCGAAAGCAAGAAATTGCCAGTAGATAAATAGAAACCACTCAGGGCCGTAGCCAGGATTCTAGATTATTATTATTATTATTATTATTATTATTATTATTATTATTATTATTATTATTGGGGGGGGGGAGATTTTCAGGAGGGGCAACAATGTTACACACACATACAGGTGAAACTCAGAAAATTAAAATATCGTGCAAATGTTCATTCAGTCCAGTAAAGCAGCTTAAAAGGTGAAACAAGATTGTTGCATGGAAAGCGAGATAGTTCAAGCCTTACTTTGTTATAATATTGATGCTTACGGCTTACAGCTGATGAAAACCCCAAACCCCACCCGAATCTCATGTACCCCATAATCATCACATAATCTCATGTACACTGTACACCATGACAATTATAACGAATTAAGGCATGACATCTCTCACAGGACAGACTTCAGCAGCATGTGGAGAGAGAATTACCAGAGGTGCAGGCTGGTTTCAGAAGAGGCAGGGGGACTAGAGACCACATCGCCAACATACGCTGGATCATGTAGAAAACAAAGGAATACCAGAAACAAGTTTACTTTTGTTTTATTGACTACACTAAGGCATTTGACTGTGTGGACCACAACAAGATGTGGCAAGTAATTAAAGAGATGGGAATACCAGAGCACATCATATGCCTCCTGAGAAATCTGTACATGAACCAAGAAGCAACAGTTAGGACAGAGCATGGAATGACAGAGTGGTTTGGAATAGGAAAAGGAGTAAGACAAGGCTGCATTTTGTCACCATGCCTATTCAACCTATACACAGAGCACATAATGCGCAGTGCAGGGATGGAGGAATCACAATATGGGATTAAAATCGCTGGGAGAAACATCAATAATCTGAGATATGCAGACGATACCACCCTAATGGCAGAAAGTGAGGAAGACCTAAAGAACCTCTTGATTGGGCTGAAGGAGGAGAGTGCAAAAGCTGGCTTGAGACTAAATATCAAGAAAACCAAGATAATGGCAACAGGCCCAATCAGTTCCTGGAAAATAGACGGGGAAGAAGTAGAAGCAGTGACAGATTTTACTTTCTTAGGATCAAAGATCACTGCAGATGGGGATTGCAGCCATGAAATAAAAAGGCGACTGATTCTAGGGAGACAAGCCATGAGAAACCTGGGGAACATAGTGAAAAGCAGAGACATCACATTGCAAACAAAAATTAGAATAGTCAAAGCAATGGTTTTCCCAGTGGTGATGTATGGATGTGAGATCTGGACAATTAGGAAGGCTGAACGCAGAAGAATAGATGCCTTTGAAATGTGGTGTTGGAGGAGGGTTTTGAGAGTCCCCTGGACAGCGAGGAGAACAAATAGGTCAATCTTAGAAGAAATCAACCCTGACTGCTCATTGGAAGGTCAAATAGTAAAGATGAAGCTAAAATACTTTGGACATCAAATGAGAAGGGAGGATTCACTTGAGAAGGCATTGATGTTGGGAAAGGTGGAGGGCAAAAGAAGAAGGGGGAGGCCAAGGATGAGATGGCTAGATGGCATTGTAGACACAATGGGCACAGAGCTGGGAGGGCTGAGGAGGATGGTAGAGGACAAAGGCGCCTGGAGGAAAATGGTCCATGGGGTCGCAAAGGGTCGGAGTCGACTGTGCGACTGAACAACAACAAATCTCTCACTTTGCATGTAGTGAGTCTATCTCATATATTTGTTTCACCTTTATGTGAAATGAACATTTGCACGATATTCTAATTTTCCGAGTTTCACCTGTATATAACATTGGCATCCCGGGGTGGGATGGGGGCTGTGAGCTCAGGAGGGTTTTTGCCTCCCCCTCTCCCCCCCGGCCCCCCTTTGGCTGCGGCCCTGGGACCACTTGGTTGGGGAAAGATCTTGGGGACATGAAAGGAGCCTCATTCAGGAGTCCCCTGAGTGGGGTTTCTCCAGCAATAATCCTTTCAAGCCCAGCATAATTCCGGACACAAAATCACTGTGTTATAGAATCATAATAATTTTGTGTCAGAAATTATTCTGGGTTGAAAGGGTTTTTGCGGAAGAAACTCCGCTCAGGGAACGCACAAGTGAGGCTCCTTTCATGTTCCCAAGAGCTGGGACAGAGACAAGCGCTCAATCCGTCATGCAGTACCTGGGTTTTGAACTGCCAGCCTTCCAGCTAACAAGGCAAGCGTCTTAAGCACTGAGCCACCACAGCTCCCTACCACTGGGTTCATAAAACCATTGAATCATAGAGAGTAAACAAAACAAAAGGCAAAAACGTTGTTACAGACTAACTTCTGTATTTATATGTTGGTTTTCGTGGATCAAGTCCACTTCATCAGACCTAAGAGTAAGACTTCATGGTATAATTTTATACATATCAGGTACAGAGATGCACAATGATTGGCTGGCACAGGAGTCAACACACCTGGCTCTCCAGATGTTCTTGGACTTCAGTTCCAAACCCTGATCATCAGTTGTAACTGACTTGGGCTTCTGGTAATTGAAGTCAGAGAACCCCTGGAGAGCCAAGTTTGCTGACCCCTGGGCTAGCATAACATAGCTATTTAGAACCAATAATAACAGAAGATCAGTGTGGCCATTTACAACCAGTAATAACAGAAGATCCCTAATTGGGGTTCAGATTTATTACCGTGTGGTTTGTTTCTCTTGAGTTGTATGTGGTTAGTGACAGATGCAACATTCTGGCATTACACATCTGATAATAGGTTAACTGAGGGTGGCGAAAGTGACGTAAAACATATTCTCTCTCTCTCCAGGACCGCAAGCCCCGGGAGCTCCAACACCAGGTATTTTATATTATCTATTTTTATTGTCTGATGTACTCATTTCTTTTGTTGTTGTTTTATTGTTATTTTGTTACTTGTATGTGTACCACCCAGAGTATGATATATCCCAGATGGGTGGTATAAAAATAAATAAATACAATCTCTTAAATGGGCTTCAGGACTGCAGTTTTCTTCTTACCTGTGGATGAATATAAATACAGCTTCCCCTATGCACATGTGAACAATTATCACATTAGTAGCATTCTCTAAATACTCCTGAGGCTTGTTCATTATGTAACCAAAACAACAACATGCTGATGTATGCAGAACTACAAACCATTCTCAGAATCCTACCATTACTACAATGCCAGTCAGCATTCAGTAGGCTGAGCATGGAATGCTGACTGGCAAATTGATGGAACAGAACAAAACCATCCTGTTTGTTTTCATTTAGTTTTGTTAATTTGCAATCTTAAAAAGAAAAATTGAATCCCCCACACCTGCAGGGATGAATTACAAAGGAATGTAAATAAATTAACAACAAAGTTCTGTGAGGGAGTTCAATTCATCTCTTTAATCCACAGATTTCCTGGAGTGGAAGCCAAATTGAAAGAGTACACTCAGCTAAATAGTGCTTGAGCACCCAGACTTATTCCAGCTTGAAGAGATAAAAACCCAGCACAATTCCATTGTCAACAACGGGCAGCCATCAGAAATGAGCATGGCTGGGCATGTAATGGTTCGTTGCTAATTCTGCTGATCATATCCATTTCACTTCATCTCATTGTTCCTCTGGATACAGTTCTTCTGTTGCCATTAGTACTAGTAGTACTGTGATTGCTGAATAGGTTTACTCCTGTTCCAGCACTGCAAAAAACTAATTTAGTTCAGCTCTGTAGCAAGGGGTGAGCCATTATGTTAGATATCCCCATGTGATAAATATATAAGGAAAAGGTAATGCTGGGCCTGCCTCCAATATCTCCCCACAAACATACCAGCTCTCTTGCTGAACCTATAGTCATTGTGAGTTCATTGCATACACTTAGAATCCCACGTCATGCCTCCATGAGGGATGTGCAAAATGCAGAGACTCAATGTTAGCATTTTTTGAGGGGAGGGGGCGTGCACAGATTTGAGCAGATATATGTGCAAATTCCAACAGACTTTGCATGTTGTATTTAGCATAACTGCTATAATACGTCATAGTTGTCCAGATGGTGCATTTATACACATTTTTATACAAAGTGTTTCCCAACCTTTGGTTTTTGGACTTCAATTCCCAGAAACCTAGGTCAATTCTCCAAAGCAGTGATCAGCCAATGTACTGACTTAGGCTGCTATGTTAAAATATATCTGTATTCTAATGAGGAGGGATACTTAGCATATTCTCACAAATTGGGCTTGTTTTTTCTTTTTCTACGAAAATTAAAACCAGTTTTCCCATGATTTCCAGTCAAGGGTACTGTTAGGGGTAGGTATTTTAAGGAAGGAAAAGAAATTACTCTTTCCTCCATTGCTGAAGCCATCTTATAAGCTGCTGATGTCTATACCTGTCAAGTATCCCGGATTGGCCGGGATTTCCCATATTTTCGCGCCAATTTTCGCCATTTCCCGCCCGGAGCTGCCGGTACCCTGTAATTTGACAGGGGGGGGAGGAGTTACTGTGCATCCCTTCTGCGCAGGTCTGTTCTATGCATGCGCAAAAGCGTTCTACGCATGCGTAAAAGCCCTCTACGCATGCGCAGAACAGACCTGCACAGAAACGTTCTGCGCAGGTCCGTTCTACGCATGTGTAAAAGCCTTCTACGCATGGGTAGAGCGGACCTGCACAGAAACGTTCTGCGCAGGTCCCGTAATCTCTGGAGCTGCACTTGACATGTATGCTGATGTCAGCAACAAACAGTAAGCTTCCCCTAGCTATATAGCAAAACTTGACTCTGCCATTAGGAAACACGGACCAGGACAATTTGGGACATCTTTACTGGGCTTGCTTTTGGGGACCTGGACTTCAAAAAACACAGCAAAGTTTGAGTTGAAGTTGTAAGCAAACACAATTTGTCAAAGCATCTTTCCTGATTATAAGCTTTAGCTTTCAGATTCCTGGTTCTGTGGTAGTGTGAGTAAAAATGAAAGTCCTTAATCTTTAAAAAAAACTGTTTACTTTTTAAAAATGAGTATGTAAGCCATCCTCTGGATAATTTATTGGGAGCAGCTGTAATGCACCAGAAAGTAGGCCTTGACTTAGACAGCTGCAGGACTTTTCACTTTCCCAGGAAAGGGTTAACATCTGGAAGGGAGAAGAAATGAGCAGAAAGTGCCTTGTTTTTTTTTTTTTACCTGTCTTTTCATAGGTGTCTGATAAAGCAAACTGATTCAGAGCTATCCAAGGCCAGGAAGGAGTGAAGACACACTAAAGCCCAATGTGCATTCCACCGTAATTGGCAACAAATCTTTCTCATGAGAAAGAGGACTTTAAGGGGAGGAAAATTATTGATATGATGTAATATTACCTCATTGGTTAATTCTAGAATGAGAGATAAAGAAAAGAATAATTAATTGCAGCCAAATGGAAGATATAGTTGGTTCTTGTTAGTTTTCCATAGTTGAAAGCTTCAGCTACGTGGTTTCCTTGGAGTACGTGCTGAGAGACAGCACCATGCTCTCAGGTTAGCTTTGCATCATGATCAATTAGAATTAGGGCTTAGTTAGATCTTTATTGTTTTCTTTAGGAAATGGGAAATATCTGACTATCTTATTTTTCAATCTTTTGCTTTGGAAAGCTGTTTTACTTTTTATGTAACAAATGTTTTCTTATGGTGTTTTGGAATGTTGATTCTTTGCAATTCAATTTTTTAAAAATAACATTTTAAATATGTCACCAAGGTATCATTTTTGGAGTAACAAGGGTTGATGTGTCTAAAGCAGGTACCTTGCCCAGAAGCTCTCACTACACTATATTTGCTAGTTTGGACTAAATGCTACCTGGACTACCTGGTCTGGCTGTAGTAAATACCAACCAGGGAAGGATTTTGTCTATAGGTACACAAGACAGGGAAAACCTAGAGGAGAGTTCCCTAGCTGTAACTTTCCATGCACCTTAAAGCAGCAAGGGTTTAAGTCTAGGAGAAAGGTAGTTGGATTAAATGGAACAAAAGTTCTTTCTTTAGTTGAATTTAGAGGATTGACTCCCTGATTTAATTACAAGGTGGTAGGGGTGGGATCTTGAACACATTCAACGCTTGGTGTTTTTTTTTGTTCTAAGACAGCTCTTAAAAGCAGTTAGCTTGAAAGATGGTCTTGAATAGTTTGTCTTCCTAGCTTGGAAGTGGAATTTTAACTCCTCCAACCAACTGGACTTCATTTAGCAGCCCTTTAGCAGTTAAAAAGTGTGTCTGAAGAAGATTTTTGCCCCTCAAGCTATTTTGCCTGAGACAGAAGTCTTTTTTGTGATATGTATTTTTGTGCAGGTGGAAAACTGCAGTGATTTTTCTTTACGAGACAGATAGAGTACCACTATTCTCAGGTTCTATGTAAAAAAACAGGTGGAAGAAACAACACTTCTGGAACTTTTGGATTTATTGCAGCAGCAACAGGATAGAATTTGCTCATTTAATCAAGCCAGCATTTTCCCACTGGGCTCTAATTCTATCTCCTGAACTACTATTTGCTGCTTGTATTTACCTGCTAAACTTTTGGATTCTCAGGCAAAGCAAATAAACCCACCAGCCCTATATCTTCCCATGCTTGCTTGAGGTTGCTAAGGATTCATCATTTGGAAACAATGACTGATTTGTTACGTGGGTTTATATTTAGATAATGATTATGTCCTCTTCAGTAAGGTCATTGAAATTTGCTCTTTTGAAGGTTGCTTGTGTTCATAAATATGCAGATTACAATTGACTATTAGCTGTGCTAATGAGCTATTTGGAATAATCTTAATCATGCTATTTCTGCACATTCCCTTATAAATGTTATTTCTGCTGCATTCTTTTTTTCTTTTCCCGTTTCAAACAATCCCTCATGATTCAGATGTTCAAAATGAAATCACTGCTTCTTTCAACAGGATAACAAAAATACATTTTAAAGATGTACTGTAAGTTTTTTCCAGGGTAGCTATTCCCTACCCTGCAAAAAACCAAACTCACACTGATTCACTCAGTTATTTTAGCCCATACAAATTTATTGGGTTTCTTCCCTAGCCAACTTCTCTTTATTCAATATACAATCTAGACATTTAGTTCAAACTAGCATTTTTGTACCCGGTTTTGTGCCCGGCAAGCTGGGCAGTTTTTATTTGTGTTTTTTCATTGGGGGGGGTTGATTTTTGGGGGTACACAATGCAAACACACAAACAACACAACTACACACACACGCACACACACAATACTCACACACAACCCCACACACACATGCACAACCACACACACCCACAACGTACATACACACACACACACACACCATGCACACACACAATACACACACTGCACACAACCACACACTCAATACACACCCACACAACACAATCACACCCACAACACAAACACACACACACGCCGTAGCTCCTCAGGGAGAGGACGAGATAGGAGGGACGGGTGCGGGAGCCTTTGTTACATTCCAGTGGTTAACGTCCTTCCTTATAGGTAAAGATAAATGTATGTTTCTGTTCAGTTTCTTTATAATGTAAATGGTATACTACATCCTAAATGAAATATCCTATAGCATCAAAAACCTAAAGGTACACTACGTACAATACATATAAATATATATAGTCGGGACTGCAATGGACTGCAACTTGTATCCGAGAATGCGTTTTTTCTTGAAGCAGGAAAAATGTCACTGACATGAATTTAAGGTGGATCCCATCTTGCCATGAAGTGACCCACACACTATGATCACATGCAGGATTTAACACTGGGACTGCAATGGACTGCTACAGCCTTGAGGATATTATCAAGGCATGCCTTCACAGCCAATTCATCTGGCATGGCCTCTTCTGCCTCCATGACTGTTGGGAATCAGAGTTCTTCCTCTGCTCATTTTGCCATTGGGCCCAATATGATGGTTTCCAGTGGCATTTCTTTCACGGAGGGGGCCATCGCCCCACCTAAAGGGGCTCATCCACCCATAGCCATTGATCCCTTTAAGGAGTGAGGTTAGTTAGTTAACTGCCACCCAAACCTTGGTGTTGAGTTGCTGGCTATATGGTCTACTCCATTACTGTAGCGGAGTGTCCGGCCAGACACACGCACACGCGAACAATTCACTGGTTTTAAAACTCAGACCTATATATATTTATATACCTGTACACATAAGCTCCATAGTGGTTAATGGGACTTATCCTTAAATAATTGTACAGTACATGCATTTTGCTGCAGGCTTTCTTCTGTGGCTGAACAGATGTTACTGGAGGTAAACTCCATAGTCTCAGGAAGCCAGCCTGATTTGCTGCTACCTGCTCCACCACAGTAACTAAGGTTTCTCAAGACACTTTGTGTTACTCCAAATACATTGGCTCAGTGAGTTAGTTGCGATAGAAGAGCTAGTTCAATGGACTATAATAAATCTTAGCTTTTTATACCAAGTCTTCGCTTTCCTCGTTAACAAAAACGTTTAAAAGAAACATCTATGTGAGAAGAAATCCAGGATGTGGACCTCTGCAGAAATTGAATGCCTTTATGCCTAAATTGTGGACTAAAATAACAATGTAGGCTAAAATATCAAACTTCATTCTGTTTTTGGCATGAACTTTCCTCATGAAGGCACAATTTTTACATTCCCATCATAAAGGATTTAAGCCCAGTAGCCAAAACTGGAACATATATCAATATAGTACATTAATAATGATTGGAGGCAAGAAAAGTAGGGAAATCAGTATCACCCCATCAAAGAAGCAAACTTCAAGTTTCCTGAAATTTTCTCGATTACCACTGCTAGAAGGATGGGAGGAATTACTGACTTATTTTCAGGTACCACTATCTCATCTCTGATTTATAGCACCCCCTATGAACGAGAGATCTCAGAAATGTCATGTCTTCAACAACCCAGCTTTGCTCTTGCAAACTCAAGCCTGAGGTCCTTAAGGACTCTAGCATCTCACATTTGGTCTTCCTCTTTTCCTGCTGCCTTACACCTTTCCCAACATTGCTGTATTTTCCAAGAATTCTGCCTCTCATGATGAGTGCAAAGTATGACAGCCTCAGCATCTTCAATTTTACCTCCAGGGATAGTACAGGCTTGATTTGCTTGACTTGTTCATCTTTTTGGCAGTCCAAGGTGTCGGCAAAGTTCTCATCCAGCACAATATTTCAAATGAGTCATTTTTCCCCTATCAGCTTTCTCTACTGTCCAGCCTTTACCCCCATACATGGTGATTGAGAATACAAGTGTATGATTTTCTTGGTCTTCAGTAAAACACTTGATTATATTTCTAGTTCTTCCACTGCTGTCTTTCCAAGTCATCATCTCCTCCTCCTCCTTTTTTTTGGTGTGGCTTTAATCTTCATTTGGACTGATGACTGGACCAAGGTTGGAAAATTCTTACACTATTTCAATTTCTTCATTGTCAGTGTGTTGTGTAATTCTTCTGTAGTCATGGTTCTTGTCGTCTTAATGTTTAACTGCAATCCTGCTTTGGCACTTGCTTCTTTCATTTTTACTAAGTCGTTTAAAGTCATTACAGCTTTCTGCCACTAAGATGGTGTCATCTGCTCATCTTAAATTATTTATATTTCTTCCACCAATTTTCATTCCTTTTATCTGAAGCTTGTCCAGTTCACTCCTTTCACCTCTTGTCCATCTTTTCGCACACTGATTGAATAGATAAAATAAAATGCATCCTTGACCGACGCATTTACCTATGGAAACCATTCTGTTTCCCCATCTTCTGTCCTCATAGTAGTTTTTTTTGTCCACAATATAGATTACATCCCAGTCTGGCCAGGTTATCCTCCTATGGTAATAGAGTAGACCATACTGCCAGCAACTCAGCGCTGAGTGCCAGGCGGTGGTTAACTAACCTGACAACTCTGAGGACTAATGCTCTTGGGTGGCAAAGTCCACAGGGAAGGGTGACGATGGTCCCCAAGTGGATTAAATCCCACTTGAATCCATCTGGATGGAGAGCAGCAGCTTCATCAATACTGGCCTGGAATTTAGGAGAACTTTGTGTGCCAAAAGGGCTCAGGACCAGAAAGTGACCCGCAGAGCTGGAGCAGTGGTACGGGGGTCACGCTGTGATACAGAAGGTAGATGAAAAGCCACTGAATTATATTTTCAGGACTGTCTTCCTGGTTGATCACCATGATGATCACCTATATTTGGATTCGGATATGGCAGAAGAAGAATAGACTACTTATCAGGACAATAAAGTGAAATTGCTAATAATTTTGTTGCGTTTTGGTTGAAAAGGTGGCTTTATGCGGTGGACCCTCTAAAGCAGAACTCAGACATGTCCTAGAAAGTTGAGGGATCACTGATTTAAAGGGTAAAGGTAAAGGTCACCCTTGCTCAAAAGCATACCTGTCAAGTTTTGGGAAATTGCTGTAAAAAACCCGTATTTTACACTCTTTCCTGTCATCATCCCGTATTAGTTAGACTGCAATTAGACTGGAGTTAGACTGGAGGCCAGCACAGGATAAGCATAGCTGTCCAGCTTCCTGTTTTGGCTGGGAAATTTCCCTTATTTGACAGAAATTTCCCTAAACTTGACAGGTATATTCAAAATCCACTAGTATCCGACTCTAGGGTTCAGTGCTCATCTGTTTATAACAAAAGAGCCAGCGCTGTCTGCGTTTGCAGACGTTTCCGTAGTCATGTGGCAGGCATGACTAGACACTGGAGTGCACGGAACGCTGTTTTACCTTCCCACCGAAGTGGTCCCTATTTATCTACTTGCAATTTCTTGCCTTCGAACAGCGAGGTTTGGCAGGAGCTGGGACAGACGACGGAAGCTCACTCCGTCGTGCAGCACTCGGGAATCGAACCCCGACCTTCCAGTTTTCGAGTTCAGCATCTTGACCACTGGAGACCAACCCAAATACAATGGCCTCGATTCAGGTAGCAATGTTTGCATAACAGGCGCGCACAATAGCTCAAGTCAACCCTATCTCGCCCTCTTCCACAACTCATTTCTCCCCCACCCCAGCCAATAATGAGCGCAAACTCTTTCATTCTGGGGGGGGGGGGGGGAGAGACGGAAATGACGCAAAAAGACGGCCATAGGTGGGCGAACCATGGGGTATAAAAAAATCAGGAAATGGCACTACAGGCTTCATGCAGTAAGTTTTTTGAAGCCAGTGGGCGTGGCCTGCCGCCATATTAGGTGGACCAAAACATTAGCAGACTACCGTTTAGATTGCTTCTTGTGTTGGAGGGGGGTGGATTGATCCCCTCTCCTGGATCCCCTGGGTTGGGGGGACAAAAGGGGTCTGTCCCCCCAACCCTTCCAGAGCCATGGGACCCGGCAGAGAGGGGATCCCCCCCCCAGGATACCCGTTATTAAAGAGAAGAAACTAAGCGGTTGCTTCTCTTCAACAACGGAGTGTTGGAGGGGGGTGGAATCGATCACCTCTCCCGGGTCTCCTGGGTCCAGAAGGGTTGGGGGAACAGACCCCTTTTGTCCCCCCAACCATTCCAAACCCAGGGGACCAAGGAGAGGGGAACGAATCCACTACCCCAACACTCTGTTGTTAAAGAGAAGAAACCGCTTGCTTGCTTTTTTCTCTTTAATAGGGGGGGTGTCAGGGGGGATTCCCCCTCTCCGCTGGGTCCCCTGGGCCTAGAAAGGTTGGGGGGGGACAGACCCCTTTTGCCCCCCCCCCTCAAACCTCCCAACCCCAGGGGAGCCAGCGGAGATGGGGATCGCAACCCCCCACCCACTGATATTAAAGGGGAAACCCCATCTACTTTCACGACTCCACACAATCAAAGCACCATGAGGAAATGTTTTGGGCCAACTAACATGGCGGACTGTCAGATTCGTCGGCTTCAAGTTTGTGATGTCATGACATCTTTTTTTTTAAATACCTCCATGGCGCAAACTCTTTCATTCTGGGGGGGGCAACGGAAGTGACGCCAAAAGACGGCCATAGGTGGGCGAACTCCTCCATGGCGAACTCTCATTGTATTAATATCGCGATCGTTTCGACGTGGTTTCGCCCGGCCTTTCTCTCTCCCTCCACCCGCTCCCTGTCCCGGTTGCTAGGCGACGGTAGAACACGACGCGGAGGAGACGAGCGTGCGGTTCAAGGGTGAAGCCAGGACCGTGCGTCGGGGTTGAGGGCAGTTCCAAGATGGCGGCTGCGGTGGCCTGGCCGTTGCGGGGAGTGATACGAGGCGCGCAGTGGGCAGGAGCGGTGGGAGGCGTCGTGAGAGGCCCCCGCAGGGGTTTCCACCGCTCCCTGCCGGCCGCGGTTCAGGTACGAGGCCCGGTGGGGAGGAGGGAGTCAGGCGGCCTCTGGCGGCGACAAGGTTAAACGCGACGCTGCGGCACAGAAGAGAGAGGTCGCCGGGGGCTTCCCTCCGTCGGTGACCTCCCTGAGGAGGAGCGTTTCCAATTGGGAAGAGGGAAAAGAGAGCCCTGGGTGGGGGCGAAAGCAGGGCTTAAACTGCTGTGCTGCAGCCAAAACGTTGTGAGTTCGATCCTGACAGGGATTTAAGGTTGACTCAGCCTTCCTATTCCTTCCGCAGTCGGCAAAATGAGGACCCGGCAAGTTGGAGGCAAAATGCGAATTAATTGCTATTGTTGAGAAAAGGGGGGACTGCGCAGTGGCTTCGTTTTTTAGCCTGTGAGGTGCGAGGCTGAAGGTGCTCTGCACTTCCTCAGAGGCACTGCTGCCAGATGGTGGCTCAGTGGTTAAGAAGCTTGCCTTGTTAGCGGGAAGGCCGGCAAGTCGGCAGTTCGAGACCCGGGTACTGCATGACAAATTGAGCGCCCGTCTGTGTCCCAGCTCCTGCCAATTTAGCAGGTTGAAAGCAAGAAACTGGAAAAGTTCTTGGGGACGTGAAAGGAGCCTCATTCAGGCGGTCCCCTGAGTGGAGTTTCTCCAGCAACAATTCTTTCAACCCAGAATAATTTTGGACATGAAATTATTACTGTTACTGCTGCCGGATGGGTCTCGAGTTGCAGCCTTTTGCCCTCTTCTAAGCCTGCGTTCCATGCGCTTCGGTGTCTAGTCATGCTTTGCCACATGACCACGGAAACGTCTGCAGCAGCAGACAGCGCTGGCTCTTTGGCTTTGAAACAGAGATGAGCACTGCACCCTAGAGTCGGATACGACTGGCTTTCGAACAAGGGAAACCTTTACTAAGCCCGAAGATGAGCTTTGTGGAATGTGCTGCTGTCGTTAGGAAAACGGAAAGATCGGTGCAGGCATGAAATGTTGGCTTTTAGTGTTCATAAAATGGTAATCATCAAGGGCCAAATTGTTTTACACATATATCTGCTGCAGCTGACCACGTGGCTGTCATTTACTGAGCACTTGAATCTGTGCTTGCATCTATCTATTGCTCAAGGTTTGTTGCCACATAAAAGCTGTTCAGGACAGCTTGGGAGATTTCTGACAATTAGAGCAATTTGTGACTCAGAAGAGATCCTGTCAGATACAAATGCTGTACAAGCAAATATTTGTAAGCAGAGTACATAACAATTAATTTTACTTTGCCTAAAATATTCTGGTTGCATAAGGATCGAATACTGTGTATTGAAGAACTTTGTCCACTTTTCTAAAGTGGTGGTGGTTTGCTTATAGATTCTGACTTAGTTCTTGGTTTATTAGAAAACAAAAATATAAAACAAAAACACTGCAGCACTTTAAAGACTAACTGCTATATTTTTACTGCTAGCTTTCATGGATCAAGTCCACTTCTTCAGACAAGGAGTAAAACTTCCAGGCATGGTTTATATATACCAGATGTAGGGGTCAATATGTCACAAGGGGAAAGGATCACAGTGGAAAAGGGGAAAGGTTCACAAATGCCTGGGAAGCACAAGTGACACAAGTAGTTGTTTTACATGATAATTGTTCTGACAGGCAATGATATTTCAATCTAATTAGGGCTTTAGATGTAAAAACCAATACTTTGAATTTGGCGTGGAAACTGATAGGGAGCCAACGCAAGGAGGTCAGGATCAAGGAGATATAGTAAAAAAAAAGGTTGTCCTGGAAATCAAGTAGGCCACTGCATTTTGGACATGCTGAAGTTTCTATAGTGTCTTCAAGAACAGTGACATGTAGACAACATCACAGTAATTTTTGAGCTTACCAATATGTGGGATTTCCTATCCAGTTAGTGGTGCAACTGAGCAATCTACTGTATCAAACTTTGAAAAGGGCAGCTGTGACTGCAGTTGACAGGTAAACCCCATCCAGTCCAAGCCAATTTCCTCTTAATCAATCAGTTCAACCTCCCAACAACATGACCTCTGTCTTGTCAGGATTCAGCTTCAACTTGTTAGCCCTCGTCCAGTCTATTTGACAAGTAGTGTTCAAGGATTTGGACAGCATCTGCTAGAGAACTAGAGCTGCATATCATCAGATGTTAAAAAGAACTAAGGAACTTACCATCCTCTGTTGGACTCCACACTGGAAGACCAAAGGGGTCAAGAATATTCCAAGCTAAAGCATCTGTCTAACCATTAAGAAAGGATCAGAACCAGTAAAATACAAGACCTCCAATTCCCAAACTCAAAAGGTATACTCCTGGTGGCTAACCTGGGCACTCCAGCTGTTCTTGGACTTCAATTACCAGAAGCCCAGGCCTGCACTCCTGCTGATCAGGGCTTCTGGGAATTGAAGTCCAAGAACGTCTGGAGTGCCAAGTTTAACCATCACTGGTCTATACAGAAGAATACCATGGTCAACAATATCAAAGGCTGCTGAGATCCAGGTGTAATAACAAGGTTACAATCCCCTTATCAGCCTCCTTCAAGAGGTCATTGCACATCGTGACCAGTACTGCCTCAGTACCATGGCAAGTCCTGAAACCCAACTGAAAAAGATCCTGACATTTGGTTTCCTCTAATAATGCCTGCTGTGTGTTCTTTTCACAGCTTTTATTGTGTTAAAAACTAATTTGCTGTACTATTACATTTATATTTTGAATTGGCTGTGGAATCTCTCTCTTTTTGCATCCGCCAAAGTATAGCCTCCAAAAAGTGATAGAGAGTAACTTCCAATCTCCCTGCTTGGTTTAGCTTTGCTGCTAAAGGCTCACAAGAATTTATAATCTGACAACATCTAGGAGGCTGCACCTCACCCTCACCAAACTAAAATATCACCTCACCAAAATAAGGGTAGAAAACACTTTGGAGGTGTGGGCCTTAATATGTGTGTCTTTCTCAGATGACAGTTCGAGATGCTTTAAACCAGGCCTTGGATGAAGAGTTGGAGAGGGATGAGAAAGTTTTCTTGCTGGGAGAGGAAGTTGCTCAGTATGATGGTGCTTACAAGGTAAGGAGATTGTCAACATAGCATTTAGAAAGACATACTCCGTCTGGTAGTTAAGAATACATTTTTGTATCTATAGATTAGCAGAGGACTCTGGAAGAAATATGGTGATAAAAGAGTGATGGATACTCCTATCTCAGAGGTATGCTTTGAGAACATGTCTAAATTTCTCCATTTTGCTTTGAGCCTTAACACAATTGTTTATAAATACATCTGCCAGATTTTTAAAAAGTTGCTTTCTTAAGATTGTGGCAAAAGTTTTTACGTATATGATTTCTCTCTCTCTCTCTCTCACTAGATGGGCTTTACTGGAATTGCTGTAGGAGCTGCCATGGTATGTTCTTTTCTGTGCGTGGAAGGCAGGGGACAAGTAGAAGGAGAAAAGGAAAACCCTTTTTATATTGGTTACCATTATACTCACTGCCATTTATTAATGTACATGCTGGCTGTG
Organism: Bradypodion ventrale; assembly: GCA_035047345.1. Lineage (NCBI taxonomy): Eukaryota > Metazoa > Chordata > Lepidosauria > Squamata > Chamaeleonidae > Bradypodion > Bradypodion ventrale. The sequence continues at coordinate 333,972,715 of JAWDJE010000002.1, forward strand.
AAGGTGCACCTTGTCAATATCCTCAAGGCTGCGGCAGTCCATTGCAGTCCAAATGTCAAATCCTGCATGTCTCATTTCATACTTGCTGCAGGAGATGGCTCTGTGATTATAGTGTGTAAGCTGGGATCCACCTTAAACAAATTCACGCCAGTGGCATTTTTCCTGTTTGAAAATGATCTTTTGGGGGGGAGGGGAATATCTATGCTCGGACATGAGTAACAGCTGCCACTGATTTCATGAAGAACAGATATGACAGGTTCCTATTCTAAGGGAATATGCAATATAAAAAAAACAAGAAAATTTGGGGCATGAAGATCTGGGTAAAACATGATTACTTCAGACATGTTAACAAAGCTACTTTGTTTTAACAGGCTGGCTTAAGACCTGTTTGTGAATTCATGACCTTCAACTTCTCCATGCAAGCAATTGATCATATCATAAACTCAGCTGCCAAAACCTACTACATGTCTGCTGGCTTGGTACCTGTTCCCATTGTCTTCAGGGGTCCAAACGGAGCCTCGGCAGGAGTAGCAGCTCAGCATTCCCAATGTTTTGCAGCTTGGTATGGACACTGTCCTGGGCTGAAGGTAGTTAGTCCTTGGAGTGCGGAGGATGCAAGAGGTCTCATTAAAGCTTCAATCCGGGATGATAATCCAGGTGAATGAAGCAAAGAACTCTTTGTGTGTATACTGTATAGTTATTCTCTGGAGCTAGGAACAATTTTTTGGTATCATCTCTACTTTAAACATTTTGCATAGGTTGCTGGCCTCTCTATTGCAAATCTGGCTTTTGGGTCATTTCTGTGCTGAGCTGATTTTTCCAGATGGGGTAATATGCTGTCTTTCATTCAGCCCCTAAAAAGATGGGAATACTCGTTCTCTGTGATTATCTGTTGAAAGATGAGATTGAGCATGTTGTTTGATATCCTGCTTTGTCTCCTGTTGTAGATGTTCGGTTAGAGTTTTTGCATGTGTTTTGGATTTATTTTGAGTTTTCAAGATTTATATTTATTGTTTTGGGATCTTTTGTGACTGAAAGGTTGAGACGTAGAAAATGAGCAAATCCATGTTGTGGACATCGGTGTAACAGAGCTTTAGAAATAGATCCCACAAAGAAGAGCAAGCAGCTTCTCATGAACCTTGTAACTGAAGAGAATGAAACATTGACCAGGCAAGCATTAGCTTAACCGCCTCTTTAGATTATAGTCTGTTTTTAGGTGTGCAAACATATGAATGCATTTATTTAAACTGCATACATTCTTTTGTAAATGCCAGGTGTTTGCTGACACTTCAGAAGAAAACAAGCAGATGATGGAGTCTTAGCAGATGGGCAAAGAGGACAGGTGTACAATGTCCTTGGGTTATTGGTGTATAGGTGTAAGTTCAAGAGGGGTCCAGGAATGATAACCCATGATCCAGGCATCCTATCTAGTGTTTCTCTGGATTTTAAAATTGAGCAAGAAAATTTAAATTGCTCAGGAGTTCTGACAGGCATCATTTAATTTGCAATGTGTGATTTTTCAATTTGCCTGTTTCATAGATAGGCAAAGTGTGGTCCTATAGATGTTGTGGATTGCAAATCTGCTCTGGCTATAGACTTGAGCCGATAGTACTGTGGTTGGAAATGCTGAGGTTTGCAGTCCAACAACTTCTGAAAGGCCCGGTAGGCTGTTTGAAAGGCTTCGTTTTGGAAATCAAATAAGCTTAGTTGGTAAAATCCTTGATTTACAGAAAGAGCCTCCTTGAAGATTGTGGTAGTTTTGAACCACAGTCAGGCGTACCCTGGTAACAGCAACCTTGTGTTGCTGGCTACTCTTTCTCACACTAGGTCAGGCGAAAGGAACTGTAGAATGAACTCACCAAAAGGTGTCTTCATTTTGGCAGTTTCACATCCGGCCTAGGCATGGAATTTTTTAAGAAAACTAGCATTAGACAAACTAGTTGCCCTTCTGAAGGACTAGTGAAGGAATAAGTTATGGCCTTGTAGTTTTCCTTCCTCTATTCTAGGGGTGCCCAAACTACAGCCTGTGGGCCGGATCCAGCCTGCAGCACCTAATAATCCAGCCCGTGCCACTCCCAGAAGCGGGAGTTAAACATGCATGTGCAAAACCTGCTGTAAATGACAGCAGCTGTCGTAAATGCATTTACGACAGTCGCAGGTGCATTTACAGCACTTTCGCGCGGGCACATTGTACTTCCACTTCCGGTGGAAGGAACCATGTGACCGTCTCGCAGCCCAAAAAGTTTGGGCACCCCTGCACTATTCCATTGAAGTAGTCAGGCACTAGTGTTGCAACTGTTCATATGAACAGTTTGTTCCTTTCTCTGTTTACTTTTGATACAAATGAACAAAGTTAATGCTGATGAATGAAGAAATAACTCTTGCACCTTTTCTATATTCCACGTGAATACTGCAAATCAGTGTGTTGCATGGAACTGAAGATTCCTTTATGTTTTATGCATCTCAGCCTCATCAGCTGTTCAATATTGAGCAGCCAGTCCCCAAATCCTAATTTCTTGTCTTCTATATATTTTATACCCATATTGTCTCCCACCTCCATTATGCTCTTGATATAGCTCAGCCTTCCTCAATCTACTGCCTCCCTGGTCTGGTGGACTGCATGCTGGGTGGGATTGATAGGTTTCTGTCCTTCCAACCAGAGCAGACCAGAGGGGCTCCCTTACAGTGCCATCGGCTAGAGGGGCTCGCCTCTCTACCACAAGGAGGAGAGCCTTCTCCGTGTCCGCTCCAGCCCTGTGGAACCTCCTGCCGGTAGAACTATGGCTGCAGACGGAATTGCTGCCCTTCAGGAAAGGGCTCAAAACCTTGCTGGCAGGGCAAGTGTGTGTGTGTGTGTGGGGGGGGGGGGGGAGCTGACAGGGTGGTGGCTCCCGCCCATTGGCTCTTCTAAGATAAAGCATCCTTCTTTTACTGATGGGTGGGTGGGTTTTTTTAATGGGCTATTAATGGTTCTGTCTTTTAAAATTAGACTGGATTCTTTTGATCTCCACGTATTTGAATTACTGTACTGTTTTATCCAATGGTTTGTATTTGTAAAAGTTTTTAAAATTTGTTCTTTTAGTTGTAATGTTGGAAAATGAGCTGATGTATGGAGTGCCTTTTGAATTGTCTGAAGCTGTCCTGTCAAAGGATTTCGTTGTCCCTATTGGAAAGGCCAAGGTAGAAAGACAAGGTAAAGTAAATGAGCAGTTTGTGCTGGCGCATCAGAACTTCCTTTTTTCACTAAAGTAGTAGTTGCTTTGGTTTTCTTCTATACCAGGGGTGCCCAAACTTTTCGGGCCGCGGGCTGGCCATGTGATTCAGCAGGCCGGTCACATGGTTCCTCCCACCAGAAGTGGAGGTAAAACTTGCATGCACAAAACACCGCTGTAGATGCACCTATTGCTGTCATAAATGCGTTTATGACACCCACGGGTCCATTTACAGCAGTGTTTTGCATGTGTGTAGATACATTTTACTTCCACTTCTGGGAGCAGTGAGGCGCTGTCAGCTGGATCTGGCCCATGGGCTGTAGTTTGGGCACCCATGTTCTATACTCTATGATCTGTTACAAACTCTTTTCTGTGAAAACATGCTTCCTTTGTGCCCAAAAATGTATACCCACCAGACACTTAACTGCAAGCATTCAAAGTACTATTCTGCCCTGATGTGTGCTCATTAATTCCTATTAGTGTGCAAAGATCTATTTTCTTTCTGAAAGTATTTTCCTTTGCATGTTGAGAACCAGTTTTCACCACTAACCAAAGGTAGCTCTATATTAACTTGACTACTCATTGCTATTGCACAGTGGTTCCCATTGTTGGGCCCAGGCCCCACAGGGGAACTTCAATTCCCAGAAACATAAGTCTGTTCATTGGCTGATCAGAGCTTTGGGGAATTGGTTTAGGCTTCTGGGAATTGAAGTCCAAAAACCAAAGATTGGGAAACTCAGTCTAGTAGCCATTCAGTGATTTACACTACCACCACCACCAGTTCAGAAATTCTGCAAAGATGTCTTGTAATGCTGATTTCCTTCCCCTCTGCCCTTTTGCCATTGTCTTTTCTCTTTATTATTAGAAAATATAAATAACACATTACAACATATATTCTGTCTGGCAGATAAGTAGTGTATTAATTCAAATTTTGCTTTTCATAAGAACAAGAGTGTTTGCACATGGTGTAGGCTTCAAGTTTGACAAATGAAGCCAAAATTCTGTTGCTTAGCCTAGTAAGTCACTGTTAAGAGTATGCCCCTTTGGATTAATGGAACTCATGGAGTTGACTCACCAGATCGTCATTGTTTCAATGAGCCTACTCCAGTTTGATTTTTTTTCCCTTCTAAGTAAAAGGGTTTGGGCCAGTGAAAACCCCTTGAGCTGTTCCTAAGGAATGCTCTGACTTAACTAAGCTTGCTTATTGACTGAAATGCTGTTCATGCAGTTATGCCACATATGTTGATGGTGCCATCAACCATGGTGGTGTTTCAGAAATTAAAGATTTCTGATTCCTTATGCGCACACCCCATCCCACATCCTGAGGCTCCCATGGGATACCTCTTGTCACAGGAAAGCCACAAAGAGTCATGGAATGGCAGAAGAAGTCTTTAATTTCCCAAAACCACAGCCTCCTGTAAAATTACCCTAGCAGAGGCAATTATTTTGTTATTAAAGACTTCCCTTACCATCTTGCTTTCCCACAGTGAAAAGAATCACAGAGGAGCCTCTTGGGGCGGGGGAATCCTAAGTCTTTAATGTGTAGAAAACATCTGTAACTGATGTTCTCTGCCTTCCACAGCACATGTTTTGCTGTAGGATTTCAGCTATTAATACATGTTTAAGCAAGAGTTGGGCAAAGGATGGCCCTACAGATGTTGGGGTGCAGATCCTAACTCTGTTCATCATTAACTCTGCTGGTTCAGGTTGATAGTAGCTACAACCCAACCAGCATCTGCAACACTGCACTTTGCTTACCTTTGCCTACTTCCGTGTCTAGGCCAGAGGTGAAAGTGCCAAAATAAAGGCACCCATCGGTGAGTTCATTCTGCAGTTCACTTCGCCTGACCTAGTGTGAGAAAGATTAGTCGGCAACCTAAGGTTGTCGTTACCAGGGTACGCCCAATTGTGGTTCAAGAATACCACAGTCTTCGAGGAGGCTCTTTCTGTGTACCTTTGCTTTAAGAAATGGTCACTGAGCCTTCAATTTAAGACAGGGCGATGACTCCAGAGAAATCTTCTCTTAAGCATCTGAAGTTACAGCTGAGTTCTGAACATGAACATCAGTGCTGCAGTTCTGAATCCTCACCAGACCTCTGCATTTCAGGGACCCACATCAGCTTGGTGTCTCATTCCCGACCTGTTGGCCACTGCCTGGAAGCAGCTGCTATACTTGCTAAAGATGGGGTGGAATGTGAGGTATGTATCATTCTGGGAGATTATAATCCACAGTGAAGAAACCTCCTGAACCAACTCTTTCAAAATCAACCAAATTGTGTGCCAAATTTTCTCTTGCATGTCAATTCTTAGCCTCCAACACTGATGTGGCAACCTTTCAGTAGACTTGCCTAGCGCTGCAACTTAAGTCACCTGCGACAGGAGAGGGAGCTTGGGTACTGCTGAGAGTTCATCTCTTTGCCTATGAATAGGAGATAATCCTCCTGAATATTCTCTGCCAGGGGAGCAAAAAAAAAAACCCACTGAGAAATATCTTCATCTGATAAAATATTATGAATTAGTAAAGGTAAAGGTTTCCCTTGCTCGAAAGCCAGTCGTATCCGACTCTAGGGTTCAGTGCTCATCTCTGTTTCAAAGCCGAAGAGCCAGCGCTGTCTGCTTCTGCAGAAGTTTCTGTGGTCATGTGGCAGGCATGACTAGACACCGGAGCACACGGAATGCTGTTTACCTTCCCACCGAAGTGGTCCCTATTTATCTGCTTGCAATGTCTTGCTTTTGAACTGCTAGGTTGGCAGGAGCTGGAAGAAAGAGGAGCTCATTACAACATTTAATATTCAGTTGGGGAAAACATTTAAAGTTTATTTATTTATTCAATTTATACACCGCCTTCCTCGCCTCAGCGACCCAAATAACCTGGATACTATTAAATAAGTTGCCTTGGCTTGTGTCAAACCACTGATCCCTTCTTTGTCAACTCCTGACCGATTGCAGCTCCTCAAGGTGTCAGCCTGCCCATCCCAGAAGGCAGGAACTGAATTTGAAACTCATGTGTGTCTGAAGCATGGCAGAACTTGAGTTTGATTAGAAAGCTGACCATAGGAAAAGATGTTACCTCATTAACTTTTTGTTGTTGAATCGACTGCGCGACAACATTAAAAACAAAAAGTTAATGAGGTAACATCTTTTCCTAGAATTATTATTTTTATATATAAAAAGACTGCGGTGGCTTAGGGGTTAAGACACTAAACCTGACTGGAAGGTCGGCAGATCAGCAGTTTGAGACCCAAGTGCTGCACATCGGAGTGACCTCCCGTTGTCTGCCTCAGCTCTTGCCAACCTAGCGGTTTGGCAGCATGAAATTGCAAGTACAGTAGATAGGTAGGTACCACTTAGAAGGTTAATGGTGCTTTGTGTCTAGTCATGCCTGCCACACGTCCACAGAAATGTCTGCAGACGAAAACAGCGCTGGCTCTTTGCTTTAAATGGAGATGAGCACCAAAGCTATAGTTAGATATTACTGGCTTTCAAGCAAGGGTGGCCTTTATATAAAATGAACAGAGATGCTATATTAAGAGTGTTTCTCTTTCATTAAGGAACTACTGCTTTTAAATATGGTGGGTACATAATCTAAAAACAGCACAGTATTCTAAAAACAGTATTCTACCAGATTTGGTATTTGTGATTGATGAGCACTAATCAGGTGATGTTGTGGTTCTAATCATTTGATTTTTTAAAAAAAAAATCAATATGTCACAACTAGCCCTCTCTATCTATTAAAATTCTGCTATTTCTTCCAGCCCCACAAGAGCTGTTAGGATTTTTATTTTGCAATTTAAATTGTAATTTTCAGTGTAGAATTCACATAGAAACTTGGGTTTTGGATCTCAAGCTGCTTTTCCTTTATTTGTAAAGGATGGAGAGCTGATTCCTGCCAATATCACCCCTTAGCTCCTGTCCACTTCTGTTCCAGATTTCCGCTAACCATGAAAATCAGATCCTTGGAGCAGATGAGGAAGTCCTAGTATGGGAACACTTCCACTCATAAAGGGCAAAAATAGTATCCAGGCCTATGACTGCACTGAACTAGGGTATATTGGATGTGATCTGAAGACTACTTACCATATTTTTGGACCATAAGATGCACTTTTTCTCCCCCAAAAGTGGGAGGGGGATGAGGGTGCGTCTTATAGTCCAAATGCTGGTCTTTGACCAGCTGTGGCTGTTGTAAAAGGATATTTTACAAGAGCTGCAGCTGGCTGAAGACCTCTACTGCTGCCTCTTAGCTGTTCCGGGGCAGGGGAAAGAAAAACATATGAAAAACAAGTGGCTACTAGAGGGCGAAAATCGTAATTTTCCATTTAAATGCATTGGAAATAAATTTCTTGTATTCAAAAGTTTTCTGTTTGTATGTTCCCAATGCATTTAAGTGGGAAACAAACCTGTGCTTAGAAAGGGTTTCACTTACCTTCAATCTTTACTCCACGTGGACAAAATGGAGGGGGAAAACATGCTTCCTGGTTGAAAGGAGAGCAATAGGCTAGGCTAGAGTATCACTTCCTTCCTCAGTGCAATTGGCCTGCCTGCCCATTTCCCCCTGCAGTGCCACCACAAAATACAGTACTAAATATATATATTTTGTTTTCCTACTCTGAAAACTGGGTGCATCTTATGGTCCCAAAAATATGGTAAATCTCTCCTACAGGTGATAAACCTCCGTACTATTAGGCCAATGGACATTGAGACAGTTGAATCCAGTGTTATGAAGACAAACCATCTTGTAACGGTCGAAGGTGGCTGGCCCCAGTGTGGAGTAGGAGCTGAAATCTGTGCCAGGATTATGGAAGGTATTTGAGGATTTTTGTATGATGGGCATTCCTAAAAACATCTTGTTGGCTAGTTCCCTTTACTTGTGTTTTATAAACAATGACCAGTCTCATCAGACGCAAAAGCAGTATTTACAGTACTTTCTTCAATAATAAATGGAGGGGTGGGTGGGTGTTTCTTTCAGTAGCAGACATGTGTTCTTAGAAATAGAAAACTGTACTGTATGTTGAGCCCTGGTGGTGCAGTGGTTAAACTGCTTTATAGCAGCCAAAATGTGTGAGTTCAATCCTGACAGGTCATAAGGTTAACTCAGCCCTCCATCCTTCTGAGGTTGGTAACGTGAGTCCCTAGCATATTGGTGGCAAATGCTAATTACCTTGTGAACCGCCCAGAAAGTGCACTAAGCACTACGGGTCGGTATATAAGTGTAATTGCTATTATGACTTAGAATCAACATGAAGTTCTGCTCAAATTGTAGGGAGGCGATTCCATATGTCTTCAAACTAAATACAGTGGAACTCCAGATAACGACAGCACCAGATAAGGACAAGTCCGGATAATGACGGCAAATTTTTAGAAAAGACAGCCTCATTTTGTCATTATCTGGTGTATCGTGTTTGATCTACCTTCTGATGCTGTTTTGGGCTGAGAAAATTGCCATATTTAGGTGCATTTTTCCAGCTCTTTGCCTCGCCAGCAACCTCTGGGAGTGTGGGAGGACCTTTTCCATGCTATTTCCTGCCTTCCTAGGAGGTCCCTGAGCGGCACATCATCTGAAAATAGTTGCCATTTTGTTTTGCATGTTCTTGGACTTCAATTCTCAGAAGCCCAAGCACCTGTAAAAATGCATGTGGTGGCCATTTTGTTTTACAGGGTGCTTGGGCTTCTGGGAATTGAAGTCCAAGAACATGTAAAACAAAATAGTGGCCACAACTACTTTCAGCTCTTGTGCGGCTCAGGGTCCTCCTAGGAAAGCGGGAATAGCACAGAAAAGGTCCTCCCGACCCAGAGGTTGCTGGCGAGGCAGAGATGGAAAAATGCACCCAAATATGGTGATTTTTTTCAGCCCCAAACAGCATCAAAAGGTAAGAGATAACATCCTTTTTGTTTGGGTGGGCTGCCGCTTCTGGGGAGGGCGGGGGACCCAATCCGCGCTGTTTCCGACGTCCCCCAACCCCCCTGGGCGCTGCTGCAAGGCAAAACCTGCAGCCGAGGAAGGAAGCACCCAGGGGGGTCGGGGATGTCGGAAACACCGCGGATCGGGTCCCCCGACCCTACCAGAGGCAGCCGGCGATATCCAATACATGGACCGGATAAGGGCAAAAAACAGATAACGACACGACTTGTGGAACCAAGTTTTGTTGTTATCCGGAGTATTACTGTAGCTTTTGCTCTTAAACTTAATTTTTAAAAATAAGAACATGGAAGCTATTTCATCTTTCTGAAAAGCAGGGAAAGCTGCTTTAGTGTGGTGGGATTTAGAGCTGTTATGGGTGAGTTTTTGGTTTCCTATCCATTCGTGGCACACAAAGACTTAAGATGTAATATACATGAACACTGTTGAGACATGGAGAAAGTTCTTCACCCTGACTGATGAGCCATGCTGTGCTGTTTCTGCCTTCAGGTCCTGCTTTCAACTACTTGGATGCTCCTATCGTTCGTGTCACGGGAGCTGACGTACCTATGCCTTACGCAAAGGTTTTGGAGGAGAACTGCATACCTCAAGTCAAGGATATAATATTTGCTGTGAAGAAAACGCTGAACATCTAGGTCTGGATGTGGATGCTATTCTTCAACTCCTTTCGTCTTTGAAAATATTTATGGAATGTATTGCAAGCTTTTATTTACAGAGCGGCGCATTGTATAGGAAACAGAGGGGGCAAAGCAGTTTGGAAAAGAAGCGATGCGAGAAACAATGTTACAAAACTTCTACTGCCTTGCTGTTCTCTTGAGGAGGAAACAGGGAGACTCCAACAGCCTAAAACTGTGTAGTAATAATAATGTTAACTCTCTGAAGGACTCTTGCTATGAGAGGAGGTGTTTTGGTTATCATTGTACACGTGATCAAAGTTGCTTCTGCTTATTTTGTAACTTATGCTTGAAATAAATATTAATGAAAGAATTATCTATACCTATAAAATGGTGCGTTAACCGTTGGAATGTGACAAAGGATGTTGCACCAGGCCCCACTAGCCCATAATGGGCCTCCGTTCACTCACCCGAACCTGGTTCGCAGGTAACTGTCGGGTTGAAATTTTCGGCCTAGGGGCAAGAGCCCCCCGGATGCAAACAAATAAAGGGAACTTCAATTCCCAACGTTCCTTGCGCCGCGCCATGCCAGAGCCAATCAGGCTGAGCGGTGCGTCAAAAGGAACGTTCGGAAACGCGCCGCGGCCAATAAAAAAAAGCCGCAGGAAAAAAAACGCTGCAGTAAGCAAACACGTGCAGGCAAAACTACAAGCCCCAGCGTCCTGCGCACCATTAGCGCGCAGAACGCTGAGGCAGCCGGCGCGTGAAAAAGTAAAAAAAAAAGACCCCCTGCCGCCGCTGCCCTTCTTCCCCATGGGCCAGGCAGCATGGCCCGTGGAGAAGAAAGCAAAGAAATCACACACACCCCGCCATTGCCCTTCCTTCCCACGGGCCAGCCAGCATGGCCTGTGGGAAAGAAAGCCCCCACCACCACCATTGCCCTTCCTTCCTGCTGGCTAGCCAGCATGGCCTGTGGGAAAGAAAGCCCCCGCCATTGCCCTTCCTTCCCACGGGCCAGCCAGCATGGCCCGTGGAGAAGAAAGCAAAAAAAGCACACACCCTGCCATTGCCCTTCCTTCCCACGGGCCAGCCAGCATGGCCCGTGGGAAAGAAAGCCCCCCCCCCCATTGCCCTTCCTTCCCACGGGCCAGCCAGCATGGCCCACGGGAAAGAAAGCCACCCCCCCCTGAAAAAGTAAACACAAAAACAGAAACCAAAAACACTCAAAAATCCAAAAAGGAAACACAAAAACAGCCAAAAACAAACAAGGAAAAACACACAGACCCCCCCCCCCAAAAAAAAAAAAACCACAGAGCTTACCAAAAGACTTCTTCTATCCATGAGGACCGGAACTCAAATGAGAAAATAAAGAAAAAACTTACCGGAAGCGACACCCAGAGGACAGAAGAGAACAATTATAGAGAGGAAGAAAAGCTCACCACCCCCACCCAGAGGCCAAAAGAGAAAAAACATTCAAAAATATTGAAACTAATAAGATTAATTCCAAAATTAATCAAATAAGTTATAGAAACATTCAAAAATAATCATACTAATCTCAAAAAATACCAAAAAAACCAGAAATCACTTTTCACTCAAAAAAACCAAAATAAAAAATGCGTAAAAATAAAGATTTTAAAAACCAAAATTAAATTTTAAACTAAATAAAATAAAATTAAATTAATTAAATTTAAATAAAATTTGCATAAACATAAAACAAAAACCTTCAAAAACCAATATAAAGAGCCCGGCACGCAAAAAAACTCAAAAAAAACCCCCCACGCTGGGAGCGCAAGTCCGCCACAGGCGGACGCAGCGCCTCGAAGCCACAAAATCACAAAACCTTGCAACGCCATTTAAAACAGCCCAGCACCATTGGTTCAAGAAACCCTTTACTATCCAACACAATTTTAAAAAGCCCGGCACCGCCGGGCAAAATATGCTAGTTATCTTCTATTTATAAGTTGCCTGATCATAAAAATGAGACCTCAATCTAATTATGTTTCAAACATCAAATTTTGCTCATTTTGCAGATATGTCCCCAGATGTGGCAGATATCCAAATAAATAAAGGTTTTAACCCCGCTGTCGCATCTAAGGGTAATTGGTATACAGTGTCATGATATTCACTAGGGCCTAGTCGACACTGACTGGGAGGCGGAAGGTCAGCAGTTCGATTCATGAGTACTGCAGGACGGAATGAGCTCCCGTCTTTGTCCTAGCTCCTACCAACCTAGCAGTTCAAAAGCAAGAAATTGCAATTAGATAAATAGGGACCACTTCGGTGGGAAGGTAACAGCGCTCCGGTGTCTAGTCATGCCTGCCACATGACCACAGAAACGTCTGCAAAAGCAGACAGCGCTGGCTTTCCGGCTTTGAAACAGAAATGAGCACTGCACCCTAGAGTCGGATATGACTGGTTTTCGAGCAAGGGAAACCTTTACCTTAGTCCTTGTAGAAGGAGGTCAGTTCATGTCTCATGGAGCCATCGTGCTTTCCAATAGGCAAGCTTCACATGAGGGCTTTTAACAGCATTAATGTCACCTAATTCAATAAACAGATCTCCCATAAAGATCTGTAGCCCCACTGATTGTAAGGCTCTACGAGCAGGCTTAACTTATAAAAGCCTGACGGTATTCAGTACAGTAACATCATATTCCTATGAGCAGACCTCCCTGTGTAAAGGTCTGCAGTGTAACTTTCCTTATCTGAACATTCAAAGCATGTTCAGCCAGGCACAATAAAGATCTGCCTTTGCCTGCCAATTCCCTGAAAAAAAGGGAGGGTCTGGCCAGAGCTGTGCAGTCTAAATTCTGATAAACCTGGGCTTCTGTGTGTAAGCTTGCTAAACCACAGGAATGCTGGATGAGTTTGCAGAGCTTGCCAAGAAAGCCAGGTGTATATCTTCACTTACATGTTAGGCAGAACCCATGTTCCGCCTCTTATCAACATGTCCAGTAGGGAACATGTTTGCCTCTCACAGTACACTTACATGCTAGCTTTTCTCATACTAGTCAGCAAGATTTCTTTCTAGTCTAGTCAGCAAGATTACTTTCCCATAAGGGGGGCCATATTATTGGAGGTGCACGGTTAACTGTCAATCACACCTCTGACGCACATTTAGTTATGGTCACCCAGGATAACCCTAAAGGGGAGAAGGAAAGAAGGAGCGGACATCTTTGACAGGGTGACTTTGTCACTCAGGTCCTCAAGATGCCCATCTAGATATGGGGGCTCAGAAGCCCCATTCTCTTATTAGATTGATTTTGTATGTTTTTATTTTATTAGAAATACGTTTTAAGTGTAGAAGTGGGTTAATAAAAATTATCTGAAAAGGCATTTTCGCTGTTTGCCTGTCTGCGCTGCTTATCTGGAGTCAGGAGAAGGGCCGATAAGGAGAAAGCTCTGGCAGAACTCACAGAAACACGGATCTCCAATGGAGAGAAATGGGAGCTGGTTCGGCTCGGCTGTGCTGGGAAGATCGTGCGTGATGGAAGGAGGGAGCAGGTCTGAAGCCCTGTGAAAGGGGATTCTCAAACTTGAGACCCCAGGAGCCCACCGATTTCCACCCTCCCGCAGTCACGATATACAGTAGCTGTAGCCTGCAACAGATTTCCTTTCTCTGCCCCCAAAAATATGAATATAGGAGTCTACCAAAGAATTAGAATTTATATCTTCAAAATAGCTACATCTTTTTATAATGGTGAATAATGCTGTTAAACCATTACGCTGGTATGTTTTACCTCAACACCAATAACACCAATACTATTGACATTTACTGCAATAAATATATGACTGAATAAACTGCAGGTTCCATGAACTCATACACAGTGAGATTCTCTGCATAATAACAAGCATTGATGTATAGTTGGTTTAAAAAATGGATTACTAATAATCCTTAAAGCGCTATTCAAAGGTTTGATAAAATCAGAATACTTTTCACTGTAAAATTTACTGAAATTATTTAGCTTTTCTCTTAATTGCCATCTTGATCATTTTTCTCATGGTGTTATTACATTTGGCCTGAAAGAAATGCCCTGCATCTCTCCATGTGTGTAAAACAGCTCAATTTCTACTTAATTCTAGTTCAACTACTTCTACTGCTAAAATTTCGTGTCAGAAATTATTCTGGGTTGAAAGGGTTTTTGCGGGAGAAACTCCACTAAGGATGCCCGAATGAGGCTCCTTTCATGTCCCCAAGAGCTGGGACAGAGACAGGTGCTCAATCCGTCATGCATCAGCCTGGTCTAGAACTGCCGACTTGTCAGGCCTTCCAGCTAACAAGGCGAGCTTCCTAACCACTGAGCCACTGCAGCCTCATTTCTACTGTTGTACTTCCTTCTTTGTAAAAGTATAATGGATACTAAGTTAATTTAGTGCTTTTAGGAAGAAAAGGAAAATAACAAGACCTAAACTCATCTGCACTACAGCTTTCAAATTAGGTGATTTTTTTTGTTTGCATAATTAAGGTAAGAGTGTGTGTGTGTGTGTGTGTGTGTGTGTGTGTGTGTGTGTGTGTGTGTGTGTGTGTGTGTGTGTGTGTGTGTGTGTGTGTGTGTGTGTGTGTGTGTGTGTGTGTGTGTGTGTGTGTGTAAAAACAATGTGTCAATCTTTCAAAAACCTTTGGGCCAGAAATCATTGTTGGCAAAGAAGTCTCACGGTAGAGCTTTTAAATTTTTTATTCTATTTGAAGGAACACTACCTACCAAACAAGATCCTGTAAAAGAGGAAGAGTTCCTTTAAACTGGAATTAACATTTCATCCTCCAAATGGCAAAGCAACCCAACACAGTGCTGCTAGTCAGATAAGAGATTGCATTACAGAGGGGGGAAAAACAGCTTGAAATGGTTGTATACAGGCAGCTGTAAAAGAAGGCCACCACTAGACAATAACTAAATGAAATTGTGATGCAAAAAAAAATTTGTTGCTAGGACACAAGTGGAAAGTAGATCCAAGGTGAGGTGGTATGAACAGTTTCAGCTGATTTTGGGAGCACTGTGGTCATGGGTTTCTGTCTTCTTCAAAGCTCCTCTGTGGAAATTTTGAATGGAGCAGAGTAAGGCGCCACGGCCACTTGTGACGTTAAGATTGTGTGAGTCGAGCTGTGTTGGCACATCCAGATTGGAAGGGGGAGCTGCTGGTGGCGGAGGTGGTGGTGAGGGAATGGCCGAGGTGCCTGTAATGAAGAGAAGAGATACTGTAAAAAGAAGAACTCCCGCTTAAATAAGATGCAACTAGACCAGTGTTTCCCAAGCTTTGGTTCTTAGACTTTCAACTCCCAGAAGCCCAAGTCAATACCCCAAACCACTGATCATCCAATGTACAGACTTAGGCTTTTGGGAATTGAAGTCCTCCTGTGGGGCGTGGGCCCCACATTGGGGACCACTGTACCAGACAAAACGATAAAACTGCCAAATGTACTAAAAAAAAAAGAATCATGCGCCATAAGCCAAAAAAAAGATTGTTAGAAATAAAAGGTTCAGATAAATGCAGCCATATGGAAAAAGGATGAGTATAAAAGCAAGCAATGCAATCAGTAGGATGGTTGTGGAGTCATGAGAGCAGCAGGCATTAATCTTCCACAACTTGTGTATGGATTCCAAGTGTAGCAGCATCACAAGACATTTCACAAATAGAATATCTGAACCAACTGCTCTTCAGAGTGTTTGGAAGCTACAGCTAGCATAACATTTGACAGGTAAAGTAATATTCGATGTGCACTGCAGAGACAATACCTCACTGGTCTTGAACCAACTATACTGCCTTCCAAGTTGAACCAGGAACAACTTGAGATGTCGTTTTGACCAATAAAGTGCTAAATGGCATCCGGTTAGGATATCTGGGAGATTGCCTTCTCCCAAATGAGCTTACCATAGAAAGAGATGCTTAAGTGCTATGGTTCGCACTACCATGAAAAGCTAAATTGCTGGGTATAGAAGATGGGATTTTTCTGCAGAAGCATCCCAGCTATGGAACTCGATTCTAAAAAGGATTATTTAAATCAAATCCTACTAGATCTTAGGTGGTAAAAATTTATCTATTTAACTATATTATTTATATGTTACCTTTCTCCCCATGGGGGACTCAAGGCAACTCACAACAGCTAAAACTAACACTCAACAGTTTTAGAATACCATCTAAACACCATGTTAAAACACAAACATATGCTAAGATTAACGCTAGGATTAAAAACAATTTTAAAATCATTTTAAAAGTTGAATAAGCATCACATTCTTGAGACAGACACTTATTGCTTAAAAGGAAGCACTTTCTTTGATAATGGGCAAGGGAGGGTGGTCAAGCTGCCTTCGAAGGTCAGTCAGTGCATTACCCCAAAAAATCATCTTCTCACCAGGCCTGGAGCTTTCCATATTTGGGCTTCATTTCATTGTGATCTTATTTGGGATTTACTTAGCTGCATTGTTTTGAGGGTCTTCGTAGGCAAAAAGGGGGTAGAAAGATAGAAAGAGGCTTTCACATTTCACACTTGCCCCTCAACAGCTCCAAGACAGACCAAATCTTACCCCGACTCAAGCTAACTGTACCTATAAATATGAATATTGGAAAAACAGCACGGTGCTAATGTATCTTTATCAACCTAGCTGTAGTAACTCTTTTATCCTCTTGCTTCCTTCCAAATGGCAGAGCTGAGCACAACAAACTACCTCATGCAGATCAGCTTAACCAAATAAGCTGAATTTGATCACTTGGAATGAACATCCTTATGGCAACAAGGAATTTTGATTCAGCAAACCTTTTAAGAAAAGGCTTTCGAAACATTCATTGCTGAAACAGTTTTCCTTGTTGCAATGTTCTGCTGGTAATCGCTGTAGTATGAACAAAAATAATGCATTGTTATATAAATGGATAAATGATGGCAAAGCAACAGGTGACAGGGCAGAGCACAGAAAGCAGCAGCACATATCAGCAAGCTAGCATAATTAAGAAATTTTTTATCTAGTCAATTGACAAAACCCCAGAGCAAATGCCAGTCCACCTACCAGTCCACCTACACTTGGAGGGCAACAGTCCCCTGTACTACTGGCAGAAGGTTTTGTATTTCAACTCTCCTCAGCACACCTAGTCACAGGTGTGTGTAAGGACAGGTAAAATCTCACCCATTATGTGAAACAGAAATGAAGAAGAGAAGCCAAATAATAGAGATAAAGGTGCAAAAGTAAAAGTAAGTGAAAATGCACAATTAGCTGTAAGATGGTAGGGGCCACAGATCAACAGTACAGTACAAGAGACTTGAATTCATTATTAAGGTCCATTTATAGCACCCAAATTAATGGCAGATCAAAATGCAAGCAAACCAATAAAAGGAAGCGCCTGCATACAGGGCTATAGATCATTGTCTGTAGTGGATGCCATCTGGTCCCCATGATTAGTGTGACCCCATGATTAGTGTGACCCCATGATTACCAAAAATATATACATTGTTATTTAGAATATACGGGTTCTGATCAGTTGGGGCAGAGAAAATCGCTCGGCTAGTATTTCTCTGAAAGTTAATGATACTCTTAACTCATAACATTCCATTCCTGGGACACAACTTGGAGGAATCTGATACTAATTAAACAAGGCAAATAGTCCCTTAATCCTTAATGACCAACATTCGGCCTTAATCCTATTGTTTTAGGTTTGTACCTAAATATTAATCAGTCTTGTTTCTTTACATTTCCTGGAGCCATGGAGCCAGGAAAGTCTTTCTGTCAATATCACTGGTCAATTACATTTGTTAGTTATTAATCACGTAGGCAGAGAGAATCTCTGCTGACATCTAGTTTAGTTCTCCAAGAAGTTGATTATAAATTCTTGCTGTAAAATAAAGCAATTAAGCCCTCAACCGGATCCTGGAAGCCTGCCTGTTGTTATTTCTCTCCACTGAATAAGGCTCATTGCAACAATTGTCACACCCACTTAGTAGGCGTAGACATTTTGGGAGTTACTTTACATAACTCTGTTATTCCTGTATTTTCTAGCTAGAGACTATCTAGCTCTGAATGGCTTCTCAGATGACAAAAACAATTAGGATGTGATTAAGTCTAACACAGGGGTCGCCAGCCTTTTTAAGTCAGGAGCTGGGTTGCACTCCCTCAGACAGTTGAGGGGGCTGGGCTGGTGGTCCCCCCCCACCGCCGTAAACGCTGCTGTAAACAAGTCTGTGGCTGTCACAAACACGTTTACAGCTGCTGTAAATGCGTCCACGGCTGCTTCCGGCAGCTGGAGCGAGGGCTGGATTATTTGGCACCATGGGCCAGATCCAGCCCATGGGCCATAGGTTGCCTAACCCTGGTCTAACATAAAACATTTCCTCCAGCTAGTGTGCTGGAAAAGTAAAACTACATATTAGTAGTCGACAGAGAAGGTCGATGTCGGGATCTGGACCGCAATGGGGGCCCCTGCACCCCACACAAAAAACTACAAGTTCCAGCGACCCCAGCAGCACACCACAGCCAATAGGGGCAGCCAGTGCCAGCGCGCTCGGGGCGGAGCAACGGCTGTGCAGCCGCCGCACCAACTAATACAGATCTGTAGTTTTACTTAGTACTAAGACAAAAGTTAAAGTCAGAAAAACATTTTAAAGGGAAACCTGCCAAGACTAAATGAGAGTGTTATTTTGTCAGTTTCTTATTGATGTTTTTTAAAGGCAGTATTATCTCCCTCTTTAGCATACAAAAAGATATTTGCCTGTCTAAAAAGATGGAATGGGACATTTCCATGCCCACAGAGTACAAGCTGCACAACCATTATGCCACAAACAAAATAATGGCTCCTGCTCTTTGAAAGGTTAATTAACTTGATACAGTAGTTTGAATTGCATGGATTTTCTTCATTTTATTACACGCTGCTTGTAAGAGTTGACCAATTCTTCTGTAAGTTGCGAAAATTTTATATGTCTTTCCCTCTTTTACTAAGCACTACTTCACCTGGAAAAAAAAATATTTTTGCTTCACAAAGAAAAAACTCAACAGAAAGCACAGTTCTGGCCTACTAAACTCCAGCAAACTAAAGAGGCCTGATGGCACAGTGGTTAAACTGCTCTACCGCAGGCAAAACTCTGCCCACCATTTGAGTTCGATCCTGACCAGGGCTCAAGGTTGACTCACTCAGCCTTCCAAGGTTGGTAAAATGAGTACCCAACATATTGGGAGCAAAATGATAATTAACTTGTGAACCGCCCAGAGAGTGCACTGAGCACTATTGGGTGGTATATAAGTGTAATTGCGATTACTAATGATTTGTCCAATTATGGTATAAGAATGACAACAATGGCAATCCACGAACCAGTCACACTACACACTTCTATCAACTCAATCTACCTTGCATATTTCAATTTAAGGTTCAATTAGGCTTTTCAGCCTCAAACACCAAAACAACCTGCTGTCTCTCCAATCCTTCCACCTTCCTATTCTTCTCATTTTGTGCCTTCGGATCATCACCATCACCATCAATAAAATGTTTAAAACAGGAGTTCCCAACCTTTTCAAGCAGGGGGCTGGGTCACGTTCTCTCAGTCACCTTCGAAGGGCAGACGGCCATTTTGTCCTGCCTGCACGATGGGAATGGCCATTTTGTCCCAACAGCTTCAAAGGGATGGCCTTTTTGTTTCTCGGATGCTCTTGTAGGGGTGCGGCAGTGATGCACTGTAAAAACCTTTACTACCCACTCGGTGGGCATGGCTATCTGTGGGCATGGCTATCTATGGGCGCAGCCTCAAACCTCCCCTCAAAAAAAGAAACCTACCTTGCTCTCTTGCTTCGCGGAGATGAGGAGGAGTCCCAGAGCAGCCAGGCGCTGCTGGCAGGTCAGCATCAGCCCCTTAC
The DNA here is from genome assembly GCA_035047345.1 of Bradypodion ventrale. Taxonomy (NCBI): domain Eukaryota; kingdom Metazoa; phylum Chordata; class Lepidosauria; order Squamata; family Chamaeleonidae; genus Bradypodion; species Bradypodion ventrale. The sequence goes on from JAWDJE010000002.1 coordinate 333,992,284, forward strand.
CGTCCGGGCACGCTTTCACCAGCGGCACTGCTGGGAGGTGAGCGGGGCGGGTTGGTGGGCTGGCGCCGGCCTCCCCCTCCCTGTGCCGCTGGAAACGCATCCCATTTGCCTCGCTCAGGGCTGAAAGTGCGCAGGAAGTGCCTTCGGCCCTGGGTGAGGCGAATGGGACGCGTTTCTGGCAGCGCTGGGAGGGGGAAGCCGAGAGGTAGATGTGGCCGGCAAAGTGGCCATGGCCTGGAATTTCCGCTACTGGTTCTCAAGAATTGTTGAGAACCAGCCACAGTACATCACTGGGTGTGGGGGGCAAATGAAATGGCACTGGGGGCCGGAACCCCTGGTTTAAAGAGAAAGCTTGCCTGAAAGCTGAAAGGTTCTTTCCTCCTCACCTCCTTTCCTTACAAACACAAAGTCTAGTCAGCTTTCCTCTTCTCTGCTCCAAAGAAATTACAGTACTCTACTTCTATCAATGGGTAGTAATGCTTGTCCTTTCTTCAATATCCTCAGAAAAGTATCTCTTCTGTATTTTAATAAATCTGCATATTCTCCAAACCAATAAATCAATTAAAAGCAGCACCAAAAGTCAGGTTGCACTCCAACCAGTTGACAACACTACTCCATTATAAAGGAATCAGAGAAACCCAAGAGCAGATTGGTGAAAGCACCATCTCACAAACCACAGGTGTTTAAGAATGTATTCAGTGACAGGTGCAACTTCAGAAGAGAGGAAGGGAGTGATGGTAAAAAGTGTTTGGATTGTTTATGCCCAAATCATCTGTCAGTTAATGCTTTGTGATGTTTTCAGGTCTCCACACTGAATATCTTTAAAGAGAGGGAACTGGATTACTTTACCGATAATTCACGTTCAAAATGGTGCATGCTCTACTGGAGACAGAAGGGAAGGAAAAGAGAGAAAAGAGAAACAGAGAGGAAGGGAAAAGCACAACAATTATTATCATTATGAGAAGAAAAGGGTTATTCAGCAACGTTAAGGAGGGGAGAGACATATCAGCAATTGCATACAGTTATGAACAAGCAAGTTAGACAAACTGGTTTGCTTTCTTCTTTCCTATGGCCCAAAACACATCATCTGTAGACACATACAGTAGAACCTTTGCCATGTAAAAGAAAACTCATCTCTTTGAAAAAATTGCTCTATAAAGTGGTGGCGAACCTGTGGCACTCGTCCCAGAAGGGGCACTCAGAGCCCTTTCTGTGAGCACGTGTGACCATCACCCCAGCACAACGTTTGCCCCGCCTCTCTGCCCAGCAGCCCAATGGGAGTGCTTCCTCCCTCCCCAGCACAGTGTTTTCCGCCCCTCTGCCCAGCAGCCCAATGGGAGTGCTCCCTCCCTCCGCCAGCACAGAGTTCACCCCGCCCATCTGTTTAGAGATTTGGTCTCTAAAAGGTTCGCCATCACTGCTGTATAATGTCAGAAGGAGAGCTTTTTCCAGGGGTGGGATGTGTGTGTGAATCTTTTTTGGATTGCAGAGCTCAGAAGCTGTCACTTTCAAGGATTCTGGAAATTGTAGTTAAAATGAAAGGACTTTCTTCAGCTATAGTTGGACCACTGATCCATGTAGCTCAGGGACACATATTTGGACGAGCAGAAATATCCAAAGGCTCAGGCTTTTAGACTTGTCTTTACCCTCTTATATCGAGATGTCCAGCACTGAACATGAGATCTTCAGTATTCGAAGCAGGGATCTAACAGGAGCTGTGAACTCACATTTACTGTCGGAGAACTACTTGTATAAATGACACTCTTCTCCTGGAAAGAATGACTTAAAATTTACCACCATGAAGGATCCTGAGCTTGTTCTCCACCAGGCTAATGCAGATGCCATTCAGAGGGCTCTGCGATCTGTTCTGCAACGAAGGTGAAGTCATTCTTACCAAAGAGTCAAGTCCCAGCCAGCAACCAAGCTAAGCAACAATTCTACAGTCTGTGCTTGGTCATGGCATTCTGGAAGCTTGGTATGGAATGGAGCAATCCTGTTGTGTCCAAGCGTTATTTCTAATAACCGCTTAATAGTGCCATAAAGTCTACAGCGGAATCATGCGCCTTTTGCAAAGGTGCCATTTTCAAATGTATGTCAAAAGAGCTGATTCGTCAGTACAAACTTCCCCGCTTCCCCGGAAGCCTGCTGAAATGTATCAACCTGAGTAACTGCCTTTCTCACTGTATATAAGCTGGCCACCTTGTACATGTTCCCCAGTCCGGTATTATGAGCTAAATAATAAATCACTATGTTGACCCGATCCTGTTGGTCAGAATACCTTAAGTGCCTGACTCAACAATTCCTTTCCTTTATCTGTTGCTCTGCCCTTACCTTGGATACCTTGGATTCATTATTCAGCGATGAGTCCACACATAGGTAGACGCCTCTGCAACGACATTCCGCCCATGCAAGTCCATTTGCATGTGGATTTTTAGCCATTTGGATATCACGTCACCCACTGGATAGGTGGACCATGACGTGCTTTGCTCTTATCTCTCTTAAATCCTTACCTTGTCCAACTAACCAAACAGCTCTAGGCATCATTGTCTGCTACAAATTACTTCTAATGCTATGAAATCTGGGACGCGGATGGTAGGCATGAGCCAGGGGGCTGTGGGGCCTTGTCCTGATGTGTGGAAACACATTCGGGACTCACGGGCATATACAGATAAATAAGGATGGCTAAATAATGTGAATCTGATAACAAGCTATATATTGTTGTTTTTATTATTATTTGCTTTTTACATTTCATGTGTGTATTTCTCTATGTGTCTTGAAAATTAATATATATAAGAAATTTAACCAGGCAACAATCTAAAATGTCTTTGTAACAGCCCAGTGATGGATGGGCTTTACATGGTGCTGCCTCTGGAAAGAGCATGGAGTCCCCAGCAGATCCAAAGTGAGGCAGTCAACCTATTGACCAGAAACAGTTTCTGTGAGAACAGTAGTCCTCTGCTGACAGTTTTGCTGCCTACTTATCCATTTCCAGGCACAATTCAAAGTGTCTCTGATGACATACAAAGCCCCACACAGCCTAAGTCCAGGCTCACATCCCCTCAGCTGAGTCTGTTGAGGACCTAAGATACTTAGCTTTTCTCTTTGTCCCCCAACCTTACAGACACAACTGGTCTTCAAAAACAAAATCAGCTGGTAGGGCCGGAGGGTCAGAAATGGTAAGGGTCAGGACCACAACACATGTGCGTGGGAATCCAAATTTTTCCTTTTCTATGGTGGCCCTGAGGAAAATCCCTGTGCCAAAACCAGTTCTGAAATGGAAATTCTCCCTTGTATTGAATTGTGAAGAGACTGCAGTGGCTTAGTGGTTAAGACAAATGAAAGGACGGCAGGTCAGTAGTTCGAGACCTGAGTGCTGCACAACGGAGTGAGCTCCCATCCCTGTCCCACCTCCTGCCCACCTAGCAGTTCAAAAGCAAGAAATTGCAAGTAGATAAACAGGGACCATATATACTCAAGTATAAGCCGAACCAAATATAAGCTGAGGTACCTAATTTTGACCTGAAAACCCAGGGAAATAGATTGACCCGAGTATAAGCCGAGGGTGGGAAATGCAGCTGCTGCTTGTGAGTGTCTATAATCAAAGTACATGAAAAAATTAATTAAATTGTTGGTGTATCTCAATCCAGCAAGATTCTGGGAGCCTCGTGATCATTGACCCTATTATAAGCCGAGTCCCCTTTTTGTGGCTCATTTTTGGGGCTAAAAAACTCGGTTTATACTTGAGTATATACAGTACCACTTCGGTGGGAAAGGTAACAGCGTTCCGTGCACTCCAGTGTTTTGTCATGCCTGCCACATATCCATGGAAACATCTGCAGATGCAGACAGTGCTGGCTCTTTGGCTAGAAACAGGGATGAGCACTGAAGTCTAGAGTTGGATATGACTGGCTTTCCAGCAAGGGTAACCTTTACCTTTTGAATTGTGAATGTAAGCAAACTCATATAATACATCAATCTCTTTGGATGATTTATAAGATATTTATAAGACATATGCATTTTAAATGGTGGTCATACTCCAGAGCACTAAAGAAACAAACCTATCACATAAAAACAAAGTTGCCAATAGCATGCCAAAACAATTCCTGCTTACAAGCACATGCAACCTCCATTATTATCAGAAAATATGCAAATACTGTATGTCCTTTGCAACCAAACATGTAAGAACATTAGCAGACAAAGGAGCTATTACAGACCATAAGGCGTATTTAGTTCAGAAGACTATATTGTATGCAATGGCTCGGGGGGGGGGGGGAGTTCTTCCAATTTAAGGGATGGGGAATTCCGAGGAATGGAGAAAGAGGAATTTCTCTACACAAAATATAAAAATAGCCACACTGTCTTAATATTTATACCCACCATTAACCAGACTGAAACAAAAATCCTCAATACCACAAAGTTCCGTAATAGCATAGACCAGTGGTGGCGAACCTATGGCATGTGTGCCAGAGGGGGCACTCACAGCCCTCTCTGTGGTCACATCTACCATCACCCCACCCCTCTGCCAAGCAGCCCAATGGGAGCACTTCCTCCCTTCTCTGTCTGGGGTAAGGCGGGTGGCTCACATGTGGTGTGAGGGTATGGTGTGGACGGCAGCCTGTTGAGTCTGTGGTGAAAGTGAGTTGTTGTTTCTAAACTAAAACCTCAGTATTCAAGTTAAATTGCCATGTTGGCACTTTGTGATAAATAAGTGGTTTTTGGGTTGCAGTTTGGGCACTCAGTCTCTAAAAGGTTCACTATCACTGGCATAGACAATAGGCAGCTAACCCGAAATCAGAAAGGTAATCTGTTGTAATAAAATATATAATGTAGTTCAATGTTCAGCAAAAGTACTGCAGTAGATCACCCAGTACTTTCACATCCATTCAATCAATTCTTTGTGTTCAGATCACAGCTTAAATACTCAGTTTACGGTGATGACCTCAGAGAGGTCAGCTTTTCTTAAGCTGAAAGCCTCTACTCGTTTTCTTTGAACCCAGCAGGACGTCTAAATAGGCAACACACACAAGGTCTCACTGTTAAGTCTCAGTTCATGAGCAGTAGGAACAACACACATGATTGGGAGAATTAAATAAGAAACTGTTTGGACCACATGCTATTTAAAAGACAGAGCAGCAATAAATGAGCTCATAGGGATAGTAAGAAGGCTGACAGAAAATTGGTTTGGAAACTTTAGCTCTGGAAAGCCATAAAGGGCAGGGAATTCGGTAATCAGAAGACTGATTTTTCTTCTTCAGTTTAAAACAAACTGAATTTGCAACTGAGTGTTTCTTCTCCTTCACACCAAGATAAAAGGGTTCTTCTAATGAATGTAAAAAGTTATTTACTACAGCTTTCACACACTGAGTGAAGACAGTAAAATTAGCTCCACTAAACACCTCTCATTGTACCAAGGAGAGAACTTCATTTGATGAAACAGATTGCAGGTCACAAAAGGTTATGGCACAATACAGGTGAAACTCGGAAAATTAGAATATCATGCAAATGTTCATTCAGTTCAGTAATGCAACTTAAAAGGTGAAACAAATATATGAGATAGACTCATTACATACAAAGCGAGATAGTTCAAGCCTTACTTTGTTATAATATTGATGCTTATGGCTTACAGTTTATGAAAACCCCAACCCCCCAATCTCATGTACCCCATAATCATCACATAATCTCATGTACGCTTTACACCGTGATCATCACAATTATAACGTATAAAGGCATGACATATCTTGCTTTGCATGTGGTGAGTCTATCTCATATATTTGTTTCACCTTTTAAGTGAAATGAATGAACATTTGCACGATATTCAAATTTTCCGAGTTTCACCTGTACATTTCGTCTTCACTGACCCAGAAGCTGACTCACTTAAGTTTTCTATAACTTACCACAGCTAATGAAGGCTAACTGGTGAAGGATGTGCCTCAGTCACGTGCTTGGTCATGCACCCAATTGCACCTCATTCATTAGTTAAAATTAGTGATAGCAAGTTAACAAATCTTACACAAACACCAACAGAATTCTGGCCACTCTCTGTTTTTGCTGCAACAGATTAACATGGGTACTCCTCTGAAAGGAGTGGTTGGTTTAAGCAGTTCAATGTTCTTGGCTTCTGGTTTTACAACAGCTCTCTAAGAAAGTTTTCTTACTTACAAAGTCTCTCTTTTGCTCACTTCTACCAAAAACATCTTAATTGGGAAACATCTCAGTATTCCATGGAGGCTGTGCTTGTATATCTGTTGAGTTTATTAAAAACTTCACAAAATAAGAGTCCAAGTTTCTTTTTCAGATGTTAATTTCCAGATAAGAAAAACTTATATGCATCTGTGTCCCTATGAGGTAGAAAGTAAGGGCTTACCACAAAGAACCTGTCTGGCAGGTTTACCCTGCTGTGATAATAGCATAGACCATATTGCCAGCGACTCAACAGTGATCATCAGGCAGCTGTTACCTAACCAGACCACTCTGAGGACTAACAGCCTTGGGTGGCGAAGTCCACAGGGAAGAGGAATGGTCCCCAAGTAGATTCAATCCCACTTGAATCCATCTTGATGGAGGGCAGCAGCTTAATCAATACTGGCCTGCAGCTGATGGACTTTGTGTGCCAAAAGGGCTCAGGACCAGAAAGTGGCTAGTGGAACTGGATCAGTGGTACAGAGGTCACGCTGTGATGCAGAAAGAGAAAGGAAGGCCATTGCATTACATGGTTCCCAGGACAATCTTCATGGCTGATCGCCATGATGATTGCTAATATTCAGAATTGGATACAGCACAAGAGGAAGAACCACAAAGAAAGTATGTGAGTACCTTTCATTTTAATAAAGTTTTAGTATCTTCGAACTACCTTATATACTAGACATTGTAGCGTAGGTCACAAAAACATGGTACAGTAGGTCAGTATTCCTAAGTTGCAAAGCAAGGAGCGATAAGACTTGTTTGCATAAAGCCACCCTGTGACTTCATAATAAATTTGAAATGAAAAGACAGTGTCATAGCTCAGTCTCTTGACCTGTTATTAAACTAGCCGGCGGCTGCCACTATGTGATGGAACCGCTTAAACCTTTTCCCCTCCTGCTGGGAATCAATTACGTCAATTCCCTGAACTTGTTCTCCTGCGCAGTGATCCTCCACTGACCTGTCAAACAACAGCTGTGTACACTCCTGACAGAAGAGGTGGGCCACTAATCCAAAAGAAAATGCATAAATAAGAAATGCGGGGAGCACCGAAGGGGTCTACGCAGTGCTAAATACTGCAAACTTTAATTCGAGAACTCAGCGCAGGGCACAAGAGTTATGAAGAAAGACAGTGGGGTTACTACAAGCTGTAAAAGCAAGGATTTCTTCAGTAAGAACATACAAGCTAGTAAACAAGAGAGCTGATGCCGTTTCCTGCACTACTAAAGAGACACCCAGAATCTGAACTCTTTGATTACACCGCAAAAACAGAGCCATCCAGCCATTAAGCCAGTGATGCCTAAACTTTTTTTTTTTGCAGGCCGGTCCTGCCCCCGACACACAGCTGTGTGGGCCAGAGGCGGGCTGCTCCTGCTGCTGACAGTTTTGGTGTCAGCAGCAGCAGCAGCAGAGGCGATCGCACCTGCATCAAGCAGCCTCTTGCTCAGTCCCATCCCCTCTGCAGCCTTTGCCAAAGCTGATCACCGTGTTAGAAAAATGTTCAGAGCCTCCTCTGTTTCAAAATCCAAAGCGCTGGAAGGGTAAACCTAGTGCACGGCAGTGATGTCATCCCGGGCACACCAGGGGGCTCTCCTAGTGCTGCGGATTTTGAAACAGGAGGCTCCAAAGATTTTCCTAACACAGCGATCGGCTTTGTCAAAGGCTGCAGAGGGGATGGGACTGAGCAAGAGGCTGCTCGGAGCAGCCAGGACAAAGCGTGATCACTGCCACCGCCGTGGTGGTGGCGGTGGTGGAGGGGGGGCGGTCCGCGGTGAGCCCGGGTACTCACTGCAGACCGCATTAATGATATTGTTGTTGTTGTTCAGTCGCACAGTCGACTCCGACCCTTTGCGACCCCATGGACCATTTTCCTCCAGGCGCCTCTGTCCTCCACCATCCCCCTCAGCCCTCCCAGCTCTGTGCCCATTGTGTCTACAATGCCATCCAGCCATCTCATCCTTGGCCTCCCCCTTCTTCTTTTGCCCTCCACCTTTCCCAACATCAATGCCTTCTCAAGTGAATCCTCCCTTCTCATTTGATGTCCAAAGTACTTTAGCTTCATCTTTACTATTTGACCTTCCAATGAGCAGTCAGGGTTAATTTCTTCTAAGATTGACTTATTTGTTCTCCTCGCTGTCCAGGGGACTCTCAAAACCCTCCTCCAACACCACATCTCAAAGGCATCTATTCTTCTACGTTCAGCCCTCCTAATTGTCCAGCTCTCACATCCATACATCACCACTGGGAAAACCATTGCTTTGACTATTCTAATTTTTGTTTGCAATGTGATGTCTCTGCTTTTCACTATGTTCCCCAGGTTTCTCATCGCTTGTCTCCCAAGAATCAGTCGCCTTTTTATTTCATGGCTGCAGGGGCCTAATTGGGCCCGTGGGCTGTAGTTTGGGTGCCCCTACATTAAGCCAACCATTTGTTTCTCAGAAAGAGAATTTAACTCACCTGCTGTAGAAGGTGGAACAGGTGAGGAAGGCGACGTTAGAGGTGTACTCGTCCCTGATCCTGCTGAATAAAAACATTCACAGTTGCTAATAAGATTCAGTTTGAAAACCCAGTCCCTTGCTTCTAACGAGACACAAATGGGGATGACTTGAATAAACAACAGTGTGTCAAAATAATCATAGGAGGAAGTCTGTGGGCCAAGCTATTGTTGTTGTTATTGTTCAGTCACACAGTCAAGTCTCCATCTATTTAAGAGTTTTCCTGCATTTAATATGAATAAGGCTTTTGTTTTGTGCTTTGGTGGGGGAAAAGAGTCAGGATAAGGAACGCTCACAAGGAAAATGTTACATTACCTCAGATTAATTTTTGCATTGGGGAAAAATGTCCATGGGAGTTTTCCTTGTAGTGCAAAAATAAAATAAAATAAAGAGCAGACAGAGAATTTTAATTGACTTTCTACCTGCTAAGATCTTGACTCTAATTATTCCCCTTCTACACTTATTATTCTGTTGGTTTTTAAAAAGGCATTACTTAAAATTAAGTTATCTGCTTAACCAGATTGAAAAAAATGGACAAAATGCAGTGGAAATATATTGGAGACAAGACCAGAGGGGGAAAAATCATGGATCCACAGGTACACAATTCCCTTGTGTCCTGTCTAGGCACTGAAGAGCAGAAGACAGCTAGCAGAACAGTGTGTATAAAGGGGAACTGAACTTTTAGAAGAATTGTTCCTGACTGCGCCATTTAGCCTAATATGAAGTGATCTGCAGCTACATTTACCACATCAGGCGAAGTTTTCTTTCTATGGGTATGGACAAGAGGGTTTACCCAAATAGCAAGTGGACTGTGAGTATCAAGGGTTTCTCCATAGTGCGATGTTTCCCAAACTATATTCTGTTGAACACTGGTGGACTTCAATTCCCAGAAGCCTCAGTCAGTACACTGGCTGCTCAGTGCTTTGAGGAACTGACTTAGGCTTCTGGGAATTGAAGTCCAAGAACCAATGATTGGGAAATGCTGCCATAGAGCATTGTTCTATCTCAGTCCTCCGATTTATTTTCTCTCTGTAGTAGATAAGATCCAAGCCACTTTTTGGCTTGAAAATGAAGCACTTGGAGAATTGATTGGGGGGATTTCTTGAAGTTGCAAGCCAGCATCTCAGGAAGGTGCCAAACCATACAATGCTGGGTTTATAAAGCCTGCCACAGACCTGGCAAAACTCTTCCCCCTGCCTTCCCCCATAAGCGTTTGAAACCAGCAATTTCCCTGGATGGGTTCATGTGTCTTCTGTTTATTATCTGACCCTACCAATTTAATTATGGGCATGGAATATGCTGTTGGGGGCTTATGAATGTGACCATAATGCCCAAAGTAACAGATTCTCCTCTTCTCTGTCCCATGGAAGATTCACCTTGCTCCCAAGCAGGCAAACCACTCACACTGGCTGATGTAAGTAATGATGACATGTTTTATCCCAGTTTATGTTAAGATCATATGCATGATTTCAGCTTCTGTCCTCAGAGAATGTATCTCTTGAATATAAAACAACTCCCATCCATTAAGCAGCAGTTATAGGGATGGTAAGAAACAGGACCAATCTACATTACATCTCACTGTCACAGGCCATCCTAAACACACAGTCGCTATCCTGGAGAACAGCCCACCAACTCCGATTTGATTTTTGTGACTTCTACACCAGCGTTTTCCAATCTTTGGTTTTTGGACTTCAATTCTCAGAAGTATAAGTCAATTCCGCAAAGCACTGATCAGCCAATGGACGGACTTAGGCTTCTAGGAATTGATGTCTACCAGTGTTCCGCAGAACACAGTTTGGGAAACACTGTTCTAGACAATAGACATCATAAATTCTGTGATAAGGAACCATCTTTCCAGTCCTCTTTTCCCCCCACAGCAAGGCATTTTTAGTGTTACTTGTTACCTGAGTTGTTTGAGTTGCTGTACTTCATTGACTGTTCCTCTCCACTCTCAAAGGCCGACTGTCTAGACTTCTAAAAAAACCATGAGACAGGGAGAAAAACTGAAACACTTCCCAATGTTAAGTAAATTGTAATTTTATATATTTTAACATTTGTACCTCTGAACAGCTCAGGTACAAACTTCATTTCTCAAATGAAAGCAGCACTCATGGTGCTGTTGGAAACATGAACTTAAAGGTTCAGAAGGGGATGCTGAGACTTGGCATCTAAATCTTGAAGCAATAGTTATTTGGCTGCAGATTAAACTGAAATTGCTGGTCCCATGTGTAACACAAACTGTCAAGAGGCTAATGTAAGCTGAAAACAGCCACCTTATCAAAGACAGAAATGCAGTCTCTTGTTTCAACTCTGCAAAATAAACAGCTGGTATAGTAAAGGTAAAGGTTTCCCTTGCTCGAAAGCCAGTCATATCCGACTCTAGGGTTCAGTGCTCATCTCTGTTTCAAAGCTGAAGAGCCAGCGCTGTCTGCTTCTGCAGACGTTTCCGTGGTCATGTAGCAGGCATGACTAGACACCGGAGCACATGAAGTGCTGTTTGCCTTCCCACCGAAGTGGTCCCTATTTATCTACTTGCAATTTCTTGCTTTCGAACTGCTAGGTTGGCAAGAGCTGGGACAAAGACGGGAGCTCATTCCATCCTGCAGTACTCGGGAATCAAACTGATGACCTTCCGCCTCCCAGTCAGCGTCTTAGCCACTTGAGCCACTGCAGTCTCTAAACAGCTGGTACAGATTCCTCCAAATAACCAAATTTGCAGGCTAGCAACAAAGTGCTGGACTCAGATCAGATAGACCTGGATTCAGGCTCCACTTAATCAAAAGACAAAATGGAGAATCTGTAGCCCTCCAAATTTGGATTTGTATCAGTTGCAGCAAACATATCCAGGAATGCTGGGAATGAAAATAAAACCTTTTCTTTATTCCAGCCATAATTTTTTTACAGACTGGCTACCTAAAGCCTTTCTGGACTAGCATCTCATTGAATTGTTATGAGGACAGGAATTGGAATCACTATGCTCTCCCTAAATGCCTTGGAGGAAGACAGTAATGTATAACACTTTATGCAGCTATTTGTCCCTGCTTAAATATTCCTCAAATAAATATGGGATAGAAACCACAATTTGGGAGAATTGCCTTATCCCTCTTGAATGGTAGTACTGCTTACTTTTCGTGCCAAGATCTTCCTCCTTTTCTTCTCTTCCTCTGAGCCGTGATGAGACTGTGCTCTTGTCAGTCTTCTTTGTTGATGAATCTTTTAGTGGATGAGAAGAATGAGAGATGTTAATGAAGGCATTAGAAAAGACGTTCCTGATCTCTTTAGTACTATATTTACGGTGGCCCTGGTGATCATGCATGCTCCTTCTTCTTTGATGGCTTTGTAGGTACCTCAAGAAGTATCACCATATATTTATATAATTGTTTCATTAAGCCCAGGGCTCTCAGCCTTTCATTATTACTTACTGTGCTTCTTAATAGTTGTTAATAACACAGCACAACAATGATTTTGCTACTGGGAATAACACATGTGATTTACATGATACTGAATGTGCTGATTCCAAATCTGAACTCAAAATCCGCCTATCATGTACAGATTTTAAGCTATTCAAATGGTCAGTAATTGGGCAATGCATTTTTATGTGGGAACAACAGTTGCAGCTACCACTATGCCTGCTGCCGCCTCAGCTGAATCATGTCCCCTGGTGGCATGTTCCAGCAGCAGCTGGGATGTCTGGGCAAGTCAGTGAGCTGACGTAAGAAATAGGTATATAAGGCGAGATGGACCAAGGGCTTGCCTCTAGTGGCGAAACCATCTTATTGAATAGTACAGGTAGGCCATAGTGAGTCTGTTTTGAGTTAAAGATGAGTAGGTGCAGCTGTGTTAATAAACTGGACATTTTTTGTTAATAAACCGGATTTTTTGTTAATAATGTTTTGTTAATAAACTGGATAATTAACTTAGGATCCTGACGTCCGAGGCAGAAACAGACCTCATATTTGGATTCAGCACACTTGATTTAGTATAGGACACATGGATTAGACCAAGTAGCAGACAATATTTTTTGTGTGTGTGCGCAATCAAAATCTATAGCATACCATATAAATGATTGCAAGGTTTAAAAGCATAATTGAGGAATGGTAAGCTAAATTTTTTTACCTGTTTCTGTTCTTCTACTAGTCTCTTCTCTATGCATTCTTTGGCAGTCTTCAATGCCTCTTTTAACTTTGTGGGAACCTGGGTAAGCAAAAGAAGTTTCCTGGCATGGTTAGAGAACCAAAACAGTCTAGTTTGACATCCATGCAAGCATCTTTTAAAAGTCTTATGTTCCCTGAGACTTTCTCCCTGCACAAGAGCCAATCGCTCTAATTATTTACTCTAGTTTACTAGAATGAACAAAGAAAGTAGAATGCACAAAACAGACCTAATGAATGAATGCCTAAAACACTATTGTACAGTTATGCAAAAGGAGTAAGCTTTTAGTGGCGACCTGCCATAAAGTTAAGTAATCTTTATAGGCATTATCTGTTGCACACTAAGTCCTACAGCTCAGCATGCAAAAGATAATACCTACAGAGATTTTTTAACTCACAGCAAATTGCCAATAAAATGTATCCCTTTTGCATAACTGTGCAGTAGGATTTGGGCCAATATATTTATTGATTTTCTCAAATTGGCATAGATAGCCCAGTTCAACTACTCGCAAGGCGGAACTTCCCCCCCCCCAAAGATTAGCAGCAAGAACATTTGCTTAGAACCAGCCGCCCTCTTACACCACTCTGCCCTGCCTGCTTATTCTTCAAATGCCTTTAAAAGACAGCAGTCCAGGACAAACAGATAACTCTGACCCAGCAGATCTCATGCCTGCATCTATCTTACTCTTGTTCAAAAGACATTTTAAAAATGAAATTATTATGACAGGAATTTGATCTGGGTATCATAACTGGATGTGCCTCTAGATTTCTTCATTTCACTAGTATAACTGGAGGAGGGGTCACTGATGTTGTTTTTGTCTATAATCAAGTCAGAAATCCTATTCCAAATTAGTGCCAATCAGATGCTGTTCTAGAATGTGCTCAATTATGCAGTAACTGGTATAGCAAAGTCACATTCCCTTGATCAAATCTTCATTCTTCTCCAGCTCCAGGTTTTCTAGGAGCGAGTTTTATTGGTAGTGATTTAACCTGATTTAGTAAAGTGCTCGAAAGCCAGTCGTATCCAACTTTAGGGTTCAGTGCTCATCTCTGTTTCAAAGCTGAAGAACCAGCGCTGTCTGCTTCCGCAGACGTTTCTGTGGTCATGTAGCAGGCATGACTAGACACCGGAGCGCATGGAGTGCTGTTTACCTTCCCACCAAAGTGGTCCCTATTTATCTACTTGCAATTTCTTGCTTTCGAACTGCTAGGTTGCCAGGAGCTGGGACAAAGACGGGAGCATGAGACACACCCTGACAGAGGCAATAATGGATGCCACCGCCACCGCGGATCCAGGCTCCGACTGGGGTGAAGAGGCCCTTCCCGGCCACTCCACCTGCCGGGACTCTCGCCCCCCCCTTGAACTTAAGGCGGGGGGCAGGCTGGATGCCGGATGCCACCGCCACTGTGGATCATGGTCCCGGCTGGGGCGAAAAGGCCCTTCCCGGCCACTCCACCTGCCCGGACTCTCGCCCCCCATTGAACTTAAGGCGGGGGGCAGGCTGGACGCCAGACGCCACCGCCGCTGCGGATCCTGGTCCCGGCTGGGGCAAAGAGGCCCTTCCCGGCCACTCCACCTGCCGGGACTCTCGCCCCCCCCCGCCCCCACCGGACTTAAAAGGCGGGGGTAGGCTGGATTTCTGTGCCGGGGTAGGGATAGATAGTTGTTCTATTATATTATAGCATACAGTGATACCTCATACAACGTCCAAACTTGGTTCCACAAGTTTGGACTTTATACGGATTTGGACTTTGTATCAGGCATGCAAAATCCTAGCCGCGATGCCTCATACAACGTCCAAATCCTTGCCGCGATGCCTCATACAACGTCATTTCCATAGAGATACATTGTACTGTAGCAGCATAGACGTCAGGGAAAAGTCAAGGAAACAGACAGGAAACTGACAACTTTAAGAAATCATTGTCTAAAGGCTAAATATATTACAAACAACCCTGATTGTCCAAGAACCTGAAGAATGCTGCAAAAATCCCAGGAATGCTTCTAAAAATTCTGACGAAAAAATTCAAAAAAATCCAAAATCATGCTCAAAACCACTCCTAAACACTCTTCACCTCATGCAAAACCCACAAGAGCATGCGTGCATGTGTCCTGCCTTTTATTCTGCCCAGGCACAATGCAACCTGGGAAAACCCCAATGCCTCATACAAAGTCGCAGCGACTTTGTATACAGCAACTTTTTTCAAGGAATTAGGCGATGTTGTATGAATCCGATGTTGTATGAAGCGGACTTTGTATGAGGTATTACTGTACTGTATTTTATTTTGATATTTTGATTTTCTTGTACTGTATTTTATATTTGCATTGTATGCTATTATAATTTGCATTTATATTGTTTATTATTATTGTATAGTTATTATTGTATTGTTGCTTTAATATGTTGGGGAACCACTTTGAGTCACCTTCAGGCCAAAAAAAGCGGTATATAAATTAAAAATGAAATGAAAATGAAAAATGAAATTAAAGATACTGAATAGTAAAGCCAAGTAGAGATGATAGGCAACAAAGCCTGTTTTAACTTAGTGAGATGCCATTTTCTCAGAAAATGTAATTTTGGGGGAAGCAAACTGTACCTTAAACTGTGTTTTTTCTGAATTTGTTAAAAGGGCATCGCTGAATAACCTAAAGAAATAGAAGATATCATTTTCAAAAGCTGACAGTAAGAGTTTGCCATACATGTATACCAACAGTTTTTGCAGTCAAGCTTACCTTTATGGCTGTACAGACTTGCAAGAACAGCAGGTGTGTGCATACAGCCCCCACACGATGCGTCATTTGGGTGAAACAAGTCTTTAAGTCAGATCTGTTAACTTTGGTTGAAGCTGTTACAATCCTGTGAAGAGCTTCTTCACAGACAAAACTTTGCATGCAAAACCCAGTCCATGAGGATGCAGGTTCAAGCTGCTTCCCGCACAGACCAGATGGCTATAGCACAACACTGAACAATCCACTTCATCTCAACTTTAGTCAAACATGGTTTCTCAACCCTGGGCCCCCAAATGTTCTTGGACTTCGATTCCCAGAAGCCCTGATTAGCAGAAGTCCAGACTTGGACTTATAGGAATTGAAGTCTAAGAATATTCTGGGGACCCAAGGTTGAGAAACCCTCCCTAAGTCATAGGCCAGCCACCAAAACATTTTGTGTGCCTCTCTTCAACACCAGAGACATTTAAGGGGGGGGGGGGGGGGGAGCAAAGCAAGACAAATGGGGAATCTTAACTATAGATACCCCATGGGCAAGCAATTAAGAAAAGGTAAAGGTTTCCCTTGCTCGAAAGCCAGTCATATCTGACTCTAGGGTTCAGTGCTCATCTGTTTCAAAGCCGAAGAGCCAGCACTGTCTGCTTCTGCAGACGTTTCCGTGGGTCATGTGGTAGGCATGACTAGACAACGGAGCGTGCGGAGCGTTGTTTACCTCCCCACCAAAGCGGTCCCTATTTATCTACTTGCAATTTCTTGCTTTCGAACTGCTAGATTGGCAGGAGCTGGGACAGAGACGGGAATTACTTTAAAGTAAAGTAAAGTAAAGACAGGAATTACTTTAAAGTAAAGCAATTACTTTAATAAATTTCCCTCACACTCTTCTTAGACCCCAAATATTGCTTTTAGAAAAGTGGAAATGATAAATTACTTATAGTTTTTAACAACAGATGTGAGTGCAGACTATAGGGGTCTGAGGCAATGGTGGGAAATGGTGTGGGTACAGCATCCAGACCCTCCCTAGTTGTGTCTACCTCTGTTCTAGTCTGCACTGTTGGGCTCTCTCTACTCAAGGCTACTTACGGCATTTGTAATAGCCGGGAGACGGTTGGCATGCTATTCTTCATGGCTTCAGGAGACAGAATGGATTCTAGTACAGTCACTAAAGGGGAGGAAAAAACAAAGAAACAAAGATTAAAGGAGGACCATCACTACATTTCCTTAAAACTTAGAACTTAACATTATTGAAGAGAAGATGCTTTAAATCCTTGCAAACTGTAGCCCTTGCAGAAACATGGCATCTGACCCCCAGATGACAACCAACCCCAAAAGCAAATCCTACAGTGGGGGAATTAGAAGATGGAGGAAGGAGGTCACTGGACAAGGAAGAACATTAAAGGAGGATATAGCTGAGGAACTCAACCTCTCCTACGTCACTTGGAGGACTCTGAATAGGCTGAGGGTCGGAGTTCCTAAATGCAAGACCAAAATGCTCAAGTGAGGCCTGCTGGCAGACAACAACACAGTGTGTGAATGTGGAGAAATGCAGAACCCAGGCCATTTACTGGTCTGTTGATTACTTCCAGAAACATACCCCGAAAAGGGCTTAAGTTTAGCCAACGACAAAGCCAAGAAAGTGGCTTCGTTTTGGCAGTCCAGGGTTGGATGGAGACACAAAAGAAGACCTATGGGGAATTGGAAGCTAGGGACTGCCACATTTCCCCATATTGACTTTTCTATTAAATGAAACAATGGGTGTTCCTGGTAATAATAATTCAGTGTCAGAAATTATTTTGGGTTGAAAGGATTTTTTTGCTGGAGAAACTCCGCTCAGGAGACGCCCAAATGAGGCTCCTTTCATGTCTCCAAGAGCTGAGACAGACGGGCACTCAAACCGTCATGAACCCAGGTCTTGAACTGCCAACTTGTACAACTGCAGGGCCGCCATCAGGGGGGACCATCAAGACTCCCGTCCCAGGCCTGGAGATGACGAGGGCCCGACAGTGCCGGGAAATCACTGATCTGCGCATGTGCAAACAAACCACGCATGCACAGAAAACCACAGGGGCATGGCCAAAATGGGGGAGCCGCGTACCGGGCCCGGAAATTTCTGATACCAGCACTGCACAACTGTATACTGTTGGATGCTGATGTGAAGAAACTTTGCTAACAGCACATTTATGGTCATGACAGGATGCCTCAATGTGGTGAGAACACCTCTCAACCTTTTTTTCAACTCCTGCAAAGGCTCTCCCTCCCAGTAGGGTAGCAAGTCACCAAGTTGACTGCTGACCCAGATGCAGACAGCCCACCTATTATTTCTACTTTTTATAAGTAGTAGCTGGCTGGATAGCTCAGCAGTTTAGGTATCTTCCTGCCAAGCCACAGGTTGGGAGCTTGATTCCCCACTGTGATTCCTGGAAGAAGAGCCAGCCTGTGTGGCTTTGGGCAAAGTGCACAGTCCCACGGTGCCCTCAGAGTGGGAGATTATTCCAGACTAGCAGGGGGGCTCGGCTTCGCCCGGGTGGTCCCAACCCGGCTAGCTGAGTGCCAGTGTTGCCCGGGAAATCCACTGGCCAGAGGTGGGTCTGTGATGTGAGCTCAGCTATGCCATCACAATTCCCCCTTGGTTGGCCTAGCACTGGGGCAGACACAAACCCTCCTGTCGAATATACCCCCCTTTGCAGATCAATTTAAGGAGCAAATCCCCCCATGGGCTTCGGGACCCCGACAGTGACCTGCTCACGTGCGCAAGGCACGTGTGTGCCGAATTTCACGGGGTTTGGTCAAGGGGTGCGGCAGCCCATTATGGATACGGAACCCACACCTCTGCTTATGAAGATAGATGGGTGGGTGTTATATATCCTCAGATACCTTCTTGAAAGGGGATGGACTCCATAGGTCCTGCCAGCTTTGCAGTTCCAAGATGGTGATTATGAATCCCATGATGGAGAACCTTGGCACTCCAGGTGTTCTTGGACTTCAATTACCAGAAGCCCAAGTCAGCACTCCAGCTGATCAAGGTTTCTGGGAACTGAAATTCAAGAACAGCTGGAGTGCCAAGGTTCACCCTCATAATTGTCAGCAACTTTAAGAAAAAGACTCTAAACTACATGAAAACTAAATATCTATCACTCTCTTTTAAGCCATCAATAAAGAAGCAACTGGGGAAAAAGCTGTTTGAGGATAAACCATAAATAAAATATGGATAAAAGAAACACCAATAATCCCTATATCTATGGGAATTAGGCCAAAACATTACTCTAAACTGTTCACGGACCTACAGACACGGACGGTGCAGGAGGGAAAGTATCCACTGGAACAGAGTCTGGAGGCCTCCCGTAGGTCATTTCATACAGCAAGTGACCAAAGCAATGTACATCAACAGCTTCTAAAGTCTGGGGAGAGAAAACAACAACATTGGCTAGAATATTTGGAGATTGTCCCATGAATCCTAGATACATTTGCATCAGAGATGCTGTCTTAGTATAAACAGCTCCACATAGCATATAGCAAAAATAAAGGTATGAAGTCTGTAGACTAGTGGTTCCCAGCCTTTTTTCGCCAAGCCCACCTAAACATCACTAAAATCCTGATTCCTCCCCTCCCCCAGTGACATATAATTCTTGTTATTCAAGAAATGAACTCCTATTCATGTGGAGGAACCTAAAAGGCCATTCACGGTTAATAACTCATTCTCAAATTGCCCCTCTGTGGGACATGTGCCCCACCCCATGTTAGAAACCACTGCAGTAGGAAGACCAACCTCTCTTTTGGAGATATGTTTATATACTGTTTTCGAGGGTGCATAAGATGCATCGGAGTATAGGACGCACCCCATTATTACTAAAATAGCCCACTATATACAGTACAAGATGCACTCCATTTTTCCAGTGGTTTTTTAACGGGGGGAGAAGAGGGTCTTATATGCTAGCAAATAGGGTAATTTAAGTTGCACTCCTGCAAATACTTCCCCAGCGCTAAGTACCACTCAACTCAGCAGTACTTGTTTCTGAGTAGACTTTTATGTAAAATGTCACTGTAAGGAAATTAAAACATCTGGGAGTTACATTTAGGAGCAAACCAGCACTTCTACCAACTGCTTATATTATACTAGCAGAGGTTGCCCGGCGTTGCCGGGCTGTTTTAAATTGTGTTGGAAGGTTAAATTGTGTTAATGTTTGTTAAAAATTGCTTAGTCTGTAATTTTTAAAATGTTTATTTATACAATGATTATTTTTTGGCTTGGCTGGCTGTTTTATGTAACTGAATAATGTTTTAGTTTTTGGTTTTTTAAAAAATAGTTGTACCGTAGGTAATAATTTTAATAATGTGAAAGTAAATGTTTTTTACATTCAATGTTTTTAAAATATGTTTAGTTGTTTTGGGTTTTTATTTGAGTTAGAACTCAGCACAGGATTTTAATAATTTTTTTATTTTATTTTTATATGTTTGTGATTTGTGTTAAATTGTGTGTTCGTGTAATTTTTTTGACTTGTTATTATTGTGACCTTTTTTGTAAAATTGTGATTTTGTGTTATTGTTTTGATTTGTTTTTACTATTGTGGCCAGCAGGTGGTGCTGGTAGGGGTTTTCTTGTATTTTGACTGTTTTTCTCTCCTGGCCTCTGGATGGAGCTTCTTCCGGTAAGTAGTCTCTTTCTTTATTCATTTCATTTCCAGTCGTTGTGCAGGTAGGACATGTGCTGGTGAGTTGGCTTGTTTTCTTTATTTTGTGGGGGGGGGGGGGGGTTGGGGGGGTTGTATTTTTTTTACTGTTTGTTTTGTTTTTGATTGTGGTTTTGTTCACTTTGTATTATTTTTTGGTGTTGTTGCTGTTTGTTTTTGTGTATTTTTGGATGTTTTTGGTGAGTTTTTGTAAAAAAAAATCAGGCGCCGGCTTCCTCAGCGTTCTGCACGCTCATGTCGTGCAGGACTCTGGGGCTTGTAGTTATGGGTTTGTGATTTGTGGTTGTGTTGCGTTTTTTTCTTCTTCTGCGGCTCAATTTTGATTGGCCGCGGCGTGTTTCTCAATGTTCTTTGTGGTCGCGCCTCTCAGCCTGATTGGCTGTGGCGCGGCGTGGTGCAAAGAACATTGGGAAATGATGTTGTTTCCGTTTTTTCACATTTGTGGGGCTGTTGCCCCACTGCCGGTTTTCTCAATCCTTCGTTGACCTGTGGACCCAGTTCGCCCGTGTGCTCGAAGGGTGGGTGCGGGTTAGTAGGGCCAGGCTTAGGAACCTATACGAACTTCCAACGGTTAACCCCTGGTTTTATAGGTTAAGACAAGTTCAAGGTTAGAACAAAATAAGCAACAGCTTCTAAATGTTTTTAAGAAGTATGGTACAGCTTGCTCATTGCTGTTCTCTACTTTTCAAAGATTATGCACTGCTGCCATTCTTTCCCTGGGAAAACCAAAATCAACTAGAATTTTTTGAAGCTCTCAATTGAGTGCTCACTTGAGACTCTCCAAAATTCAGGTTCACTTTTCTCATTTGAGGGTTTTCCTTTCTTTGTTATTTAAATGAAACATTTGCTGCCAGAGGCCTGTATGTTGCTTTCAGGCCTCTTCAATAATTTCCCTTTTAAATCTGCTCTCTCAATGCATCAATAAAAGTTCTGAAACTGTTGCAGTGCACCATAACTCTCTGTGCGTTCCCATGTATTTCCCCCAACTTACATTAATTTTGCGGAACTGCGTGAAATAGGACCGATAGAAAGATGGGAGCCCCAGCAATGAATTCTCCAAGTCTAGTAGCCTGCATGTGTCTCCATCCAACATTACGTTTGAAGCATGAAGGTGGCCATATGGAAATCCTTTCTCGTGGAAGAACTTTAAGACCTAGGAGACCAAACACACAAAGCTTCCGGTTTAATTGAGAAAATTCCCCTAGCAAAATTTTCCTGCTAATCCAAGGATGATTTAAAGCAGTGGTGGTGAACCTTTGAAAGACTGAGTGCCCAAACTGCAACCCAAAACCCACTTATTTCTCTCAAAGTGCCAACAGAGCAACGGGGGAGGAAGGAAACGCTCCCATTGGGCTGCTGGGCAGAGAGGCAGGGTGAACTCTGTGCTGCGGGAGGGAGGAAGCGCTCCCACTGGGCTGCTGGGCAGAGGGGCACGGCAAACTCTGTGCTGGGGTGACTGCATGGGTGCCCACAGAGAGGGCTCCAAGTGCACCTCTGGCATGCATGCCAAAGGTCCACCGCCACTGATTTAAATGTTTTGACCAAGTGATCACTACCAGCTATATCTACATTTCACTAAACAGCCTCTTCCTGCTCAGATTCCCTTCAAACCTTTTAACAGCATCTCTTACTCTGCCATTAGAGTGCTACATCTTGGTTTTATGTTGTCAATAATCTGTTTTGGTACTACAGTTCAAATTATCACTTTAAACTGTGGTGCTGGAGAAGACTCTTGAGAGTCCCCTGGGCTGCAAATAGATCAAATCAGTCAATTCTGAAGGAAATCAACCCTGGCTGCCACTTGGAAGGACAAATACTGAAGGTGAAGCTCAAGTACTTTGGCCACCAAATGAGAAGAGAGGACTCACTGGAGAAGGCCTTGATGCTGGGAAAGATCAAAGGCAAAAGGAGAAGGAGCAGCATAAAATGAGATGGCTAGATAGCATCATTGATGCAGTGGTTGTAGACCTGGATGGAATACAGAAAATGACAGATGACAGAGGAGCTTGGCATGTGGTGGTCCATGGGGTCGCAAAGGGTTGGACTCAACTGTGCAACTGAACAACAACAATCTATTTTGGTAATTTCTTTTACTTCCTCAAGTGTCATCTCTTTTTCACAAGTGTAACATCTGCATTTCTCATTGCTTGGAAATGCACTGTACCTAGGGTTGCCATAATTCTATCCCCCCCCCCCAAACCGGGACTCCCTTGCTCGAAAGTCAGTCGTATCCGACTCTAGGGTTCAGTGCTCATCTCTGTTTCAAAACCGAAGAGCCAGCGTTGTCTGCTTCTGCAGACAATTCCGTGATCACGTGACAGGCATGACTAGACACCGCAAACTCTAAAACCCTTCGTCTCCCTGAGGCCACCCCTACCCTACCCTTCTCACACACACACACACACACACACACACACACACCATTGAGTTGGAATCACCTTCAAACCTCACACGAGGATCCCTTGGAAGAAAGCTCTAAAAAGTATGGAACGGAAAAATATGTAAAAAAAACTACGGAGGATTCCTTAAGACTGCAAAGGGTTAAATGCATAGAGTCAGCATTCCTAGAGAAGAAGGGAAGTGTTCCCTTCCTCTCTAGGAATGCTGACTCTATGCATTTAACCCTTTGCAGTCTTAAGGAATCCTCCATAGCTTTTTACATACAGTATTTTTCCTTGAACCGGGATTTTTACATGTTTTTCCTTGAACCGCACGGGACAGCATGAATCTGTGAAAATCACAGAAAACGGGACGTATGGCATCCCTAACTGTACCATATCAAGTGCATTTCAGATTATCAATGCATAGAGGGTCTGATTTGCATGGTTTCTTTCAATGCGATTGAATTTTATAGCTTCGAATACACACTTCCCTTGGTAATATATGCAAACAGCAGGCTTTTTAATACATTAGAGGAAATCCTATTGCTTAGAATACTTATGTAATAACTAGAGTAGGCCAACTGAATCAATGGAACACACAAAGATGTGCCTCACCAGATTCCCACTGATTCAATAAGCCTACTCTACTGCAATCAGCCAACCTGTACATTTTGCAGGAATGATAAAAAAGGGGAAAAAACAAAAGCACTCAAAAATAATCTCTGGAAAATACATTTGGATTGAACACTTTAGTGTAATATTCTCAGCATGTGAAAATTACAACCGAATTGGACTTGGGATAAAACTTTTTATTGCTGTTCTGATCAATATGACTTATGGACTGTCTATGTGCTCTACAGAATAAAAATGTCTTGCCTCTAGTATTTGTCTGCCAAATGTTTTAATCTGCTGAAGTTCAAGTCCTTGGATTTTCTTCGGATTGCAATACTTCTTCAAAAACGGATCTTTGGGTTTTGCCTTGAAGAAGAAATTATAGCTGTGATTATTGAATTCACACAAAATAGAACATACCACACCTGCAGCAGACAATTTTTTTAAAAAAAACATTTTTAAAATATGGAAATTAGAATTATTTTAATGCTGTCTCCTAATTTTTAAAAATAAATCAATTTATTAATCTGGTGAATCCAAATCCAAAAAGTTATAGTTACATGTAAGTAAATCAAGCATGCCAAGCAAAAACACATGCATCTACATTCACATGTGAGAATTACAACCCCAACAGGCATCATTTTACAAGAGGCAATCCCAGGTGTTGTGAGAGAGAGGCAGAATATTTTTTATGATATTTTTTGCTAACATCATTTTAATGCAGTTTGAAATAAGTGCTTCATTTAAAAGAACATGTATATACATGTTAATACCTGACATCCATGTAGAGGAATGTTTATTAAATCAAATTAAATAAGTTTTAAAATTAAATAAATGTTGTGACCTAAAAATATGGGACTGGTCCCAAATATAATCATACTTAGTGTAGTTTTACTGAAGCCAAGGAAACGTATGTTAATAGTAACTAACTTAAGCCCAGTAAATAATGGGTCTACTTGAAGTATGACTAAACCTAACTTTGCATGCTCTGCACCCATAAAGTACAGTTAAAAGGATGCATTATTAGTACTGTTAAATCATGTTGATATGTATATTGAAATGTACTTCACTACCTTATATATCAGGTCTTTTAGCGTTCCTTTTTCATTGAAAGGTCGAATAACAAGTGCAGAAGATTCACTGGCAGTTGCAAAAGTGATCTTGCAAATATATGGATGCTGTAAAGATAATTAACAATAAATCTCAATGTATACATATTGTCTTTGTACAACCCCAGTTGAGTGGGACTTACTCCTGAGTATGTATGCACAGGAACATAGCCAAGAGACGTATGACAACTAAATGTCTGCTCTATTCACAGACCAGATTTCAGTAACTTTGACTATTCAAATTATACTTGCTGATTATGAATAAGACAGCTTTGTTATCTGAGCTTAGAACAGAAGTCTCTCTCCATCTATATTTAAATTAAGTAAAAATTACAAAGTAGGAAAAAATTATGCAAGATCTTGCTGGGTTCCAAGTCCTGTAATTCCTGACTATCAGCCATGCTGGCTGAGGCTGACAAGATTTGTAGTCTAAACTTCAGGTGGATCCTATTTCTACTTATGTTGAACCCAAGGGGCTACCATCAAATACCTGCTCTCTATAGTACTGCCTTCACCCCACATCAAGAACCCAAAAATGTATGTTGCAGTGTCATTGCATCCAAAGTTTCTCTCCTGTCTACTCTTCAGAGTGACTCCTCATAGCCAATGATGTAGAACATAAGCATGAAACTCGCTGCCCATAGATTGCTGGGCAAGATCTGCTGGACACTTGTTGAACACACAACAATGCACACAAAGTGAACAGAAAAAAACAACGCAGATTATGTCTAACCTCTGCTTTCTACCATAGCTCATGCCCCTAAAAGAAGTAGTGGATCATCAGATTGTTGTGATCCAGCCCTCCTCCGACTCTGAAGATGACCGGGATTAGGGGGCACCCTCGATGCCCAGTCCAGTTCTGCCTGCACCCGAGCCCGAGGATGTCTTGAACCAGGGATCTCAGCCTGTGCCTGGCCCGTCTGTTTCCCTGGCAACTGACCTGTCAGATCAGGGGTCTGGCTCTGACAGTGATCATCCCTCAATCAGGGAGAGGTGCATAAAGGAGCTACAGCTGAGATGCAGGCAGGCTAGAGCGACGTACCAAAGAAGACTCCCAGCTGATACCGATTAGCTGGGAGGCTTATAAGCAAGCTTGTTGCAGCTTGGCAGTGTCAGTACAACTCTCATGCAAAGACCGATACCCTGTTTGACTTCAGACTGCCCACCTAGACCCTGACCTGCCTGCCGTGCCCCTGACTTCTCTGTCAATCCTGACGACGCCCCTGGACACCCTTTGGATTAGATGCTCGCTCGGACTACTGGTAAACAGACCTCAGCTTGCCTTTTGGACTTTGATATCTGGACTCTACTCGAATAGACTCTCTGTGTAGCACCACCATGCAGTGACCATGCCCACTCAGGTGGGTCAGCACACAGATGCTGTTGGACCGCAATTCCCAACAACTGACCATTGGCTATGTTGAACACAGAACTGATGGAGGCTATAGTCTAAAACAGAGGCTCTCAACGTTTATTAGCCGTGGGCTGGACCATGCCCCCTCAGAAAGCTGAGTGGGCCAGACTGGTGGTTACCCCTGCCATAAATGCTGCCGTAATATCTGCCCACGGTTGTTGTAAACGCATTTATGACGACCATAAATGAGTCTGCAGCCAATTCTGGTGGAGGCAGCTGGAGCGAGGTCGGGGGCAGATTATTTGGCACCATGGGCCAAATCTGGCCCACAGGCTGCAGGTTGTGAACCCTTGATCTAAAAACATGTAGAAAGCATGTAGTTGCTTATGCTGCCTATGAACATTTAATATTCTTATTTATTACATTTATACCATACCCATCTGGGATATTTTCCCACTCTGGGCAGCTTACAACATAATAACAATAATAAAAATCTTCACAATAATAAAAAGATAAAGACCAATTGATTAGAATTAAGAAGATCAGGAAGGCAAAACAACACCCACACATTTTTTTAAAAAAAGACACTTAACTTGAAAGTATTTTTCTGATGTCAGTGCTGTTCAACTCCAAATAAATATGCATAGGATTATGTCAACCTTTTCTTTTGAAAAAGAAAGAAAGCAACGTGTCCAAAAGATACTTCCAAGATGCTTTTAGCTAGTCACCGTGAGAAGAGAGTTCCATAGCTGTGAATTCACTTCCCTAAATGTCCAGAATTATGCATGAAAATATATGGGGTCAATGTTAAAACTCAAGATGGGACATAGTCATATGCTCAGCACTTAGCTCTTTGGAAGTATGCTATTCCAATGAAAGTATGTGAAAGTGGTATTGTTTTTAAAAATCTAATTATCTACTCACAGAACAAGAGGAAAGGAGTTTCACAGCACACTGAAGATCTTTGTCTGATAAATATTTGTCAGGGCCAAGGTCAGCCTGCAAATACAAGAGATACTACATTATATAAGAGGTCACCTCCTCCAATAACGAAAGTTACTACCGTAAATAGCTACTTCTGAGGGCCATCTGGGAACTAAGGCATCATTTCAATTATTCTAATATCTCCTTTTCTTACAAATTGTTTCTTCAGTTTTATCGTTCACTCTCTCTATTCAAAGCACAAGGAGCACAATACTGCCTAAAACTCATCAAACCTTTAGATGAAGCTACTAGGAAAAGTTTCATATCACTCCTCCTCCATCTGTACTGCTGCCCCACAAATATGAAGGTCATAGAACTGATAATGTTCCTCCTTGGCTCCCCACACCCAAGAAAGTGCAATGGGTTGGATTTCTCCTTGAATACACACCCATTCTCCTCAACTCACAAAGACCATGTTTCTTTTAAGCCCATATAGTGATTCAGTGTGGTGTAACGAGTGTTGGATTGGAGATGGAAGACTTGAGTTCAAATCCCAACTTGGCTACAAAACTTGCTAAATGATCTTGGCCCATACCTGTCAAGTTTCAGGAAATTTCGGTCAAACCCCTGTATTTTACACTCTTTCCCGCCATCATCCCGTATTAGTTAGACTGCAATTAGACTGGAGTTAGACTGGAGGCCAGCACCGGATAAGCCTAGCTGTCCAGTTTCCAGTTTTGGATGGGAAATTTCACTTATTTGACAGGAATTTCCCTTATTTGACAGGTATGTCTTGGCCTAGCCCTACTCTCTCAGCCTGACTTAGCTCAAAAAATGGTTCTGAGGATAAAATGGGGAGGAGAAGTGCCATTTACCCTATATTAAGCTTGCAGGAGGAAAGTGAGATATAAATTTAACATACATAACATAAATGAATAGCAGTGCCAATACAGTATCCACAATCGGAGCTAGACTGCCAAGTAAAGGTCTTAAAGATAGAAGGGAGTCATCCTAAGATAGTGATGTGAACCTTATAGAGACCGAGTGCCCAGTGGTGGGCATCAGCAGGTTCGCGCCAGTTCGCCAAAACCAGTAGCAGAAATTCTGGCTGGCCCCGCCCATCCAAGTTTTGAAATAAAGTAGTCCTAATTCGGTTGCAATGCAGGGCTTTCCCCCTGGTCACACCCACCAAAACACGTCCACAGTGTGGTAGCAAAAGTTTTTGCAGCCCACCACTGCGAGTGCATAAACAGAGGGGTGGTGCGAATTCTGTGCTGGTGGGAGGGAAGAAGCACCCCTATTGGTCTGCTGGACAGGGCAAACTCTGTGCTGGGGGAGAGAGGAAGTGCTCCCATTGGGCTGTTGGGCAGAGTGAACTCTGTGCTGGGGCGATGGCATGAGTGCCCACAGAGAGAGCTGTGAGTGCCACCTCTAGCACATGTGCCCATAGGTTCTCCACCACTGTCCTAGGTAGACTTCACCAAGTTTACCCATTTGCACTGGAAAAAGAATAAGACACCCCATACCACGAAGCGCTTGCCAATCTGACCTGCACTCAACTGTTTACTAACGTAAATATAGTACATGCAATTACAACTGAATGATCCACATTCCAGACTCTCCCCCCCCCCCAATTTCTCATGCCTATTTTTAATAATCAATCGCTACATCAGGATTAGGGTGAACAATATCAGTGCATTTCATGTATCATTTTGTCTTGGCTGAAATCCTGTTGCAGGATTGCATAATGTTTAGATCGGGGTGCCCAAACTATGGCCCACAGCCCATGGGCCGGATTACTGCTGCCTCCGGAAGTACCCTGCTGCCACCAAAAGTGTCAAAATCACGGCAAAAACATGCCAATTTTTTTTAAAGTGCGGAAATATTCTGCCCTTGCTCCCTCCCCATGGGAAGCGGAGGGGCAGCAAAAAAGCTCAAAAACACATGTTGAATTCACACACCGGCGCCGGCAGAAGGAACCACATGACCGGCCCGCTCAGCTGTCTCAGGAGGCATCATCAGGCCCCTGACATGAAAAGTTTGGGCACCCCTGGTTTAAATGAAAATTGCTGTAAATCAAGAAATAACCATAGGCATTATACGTTGCACACCAAGTTACGTGACTCAGTAGCATAGCAAATGATGATTATGGAGATTTCTTAACTTAGAGAGTAATTTGCTTCCAAAGGTTGCACCACCTAAGTTAAGTGTATAATAGGATTTCAGCAATTTAATAATTTCACTGTTCAAAGTCTTGGATAAAACACTGAAAGACGCAAGACAGGATTTGGGATTAGGGACTACAGAATATTTCCGATCTCTTTTATAATCAGAGAATTAAATAATTTGGACAAGAAGGGAAAAAACAAGAAAGATATTGCTAACCCATGGTGTAATCTGTGTGTGTGTGGGGGAAACAAAACCCACAAAAGAAAGAAACTTGCCCAGCTTAATGCTAGCCGCTCCTTTGGTTGATTCTTAAGCTTCATTAAGAAATACTTCTTCCGTATCCTCCAGCCTTAAAAGAAAAACCACAAACAAAAAGTCACTGGTAGTTTGCTTTTGACTGTTGTACATCTCAAGCAGCAGCAGCTTAGCTTGTATACAAGCCACATTGAGAAAAGCAGGTTGCCCAATAATCACAGCCTCTTGCAGCAAATGTTACAACATTTCCCATCCATTTCCAATCAGTTCAAAAGTCTGCCCAAATTCTGTCCTGTCACCTTTATTTCCAAACTAAAGGAGTGGGTGTCTTTCTATTAATCAGTATAAAACAGGGATTCTAAACCTACGGCCCGTGGGCCAGATGCAGCCTGTGGCACAATTTCATGTGGCCCACCACCACCTCCACCACACCAGGAAGTGTGCCATGTGGTGGAGGAAGGGCAAAATGGCCATCCGACCCCCAAAACTATCTGAGGGAGTGTTAAAAAGGTTGAGAACTCCTGTTAGAAAAGGTGCATGAGGAGAATTCCTTCAAACTATGTCTAAGCCCCTTATATGAGATTATTAGCTGTTTCAAACAGCACTTCTCCAACATTTTGAAAGGCGATTCTCCTCCCATTTAAAAAAAATAGTGTTTATGGGCCCTCTTGTAAAACATACAGTAGTTTATCTTTTGAGCCCTACTCTTCTCTTTCAATGGGACTGCAGTGGCTTAGTGGTTAAGACAGTGAACTTGACAACTGGAAGGCTAGCAGGTCAAGACCTGAGTGCTGCACGATGGAGTGAGCTCCCAGCTCTGTTCCAGCTCCTGCCAACCTAGTAGCAAGAAATTGCAAATATAAATAGGTACCACTTCGGTAAGAAGGTAAACCGTGTTCCGTGCACTCCGGTGTCTAGTTATGCCTGCCACATGACCACGAAAACATCTGCAAATACAGACAGCACTGGCACTGTCTATAAACAGAGATGAGCACTGAACCCTAGAGTCAGAT
The DNA here is from genome assembly GCA_035047345.1 of Bradypodion ventrale. Taxonomy (NCBI): domain Eukaryota; kingdom Metazoa; phylum Chordata; class Lepidosauria; order Squamata; family Chamaeleonidae; genus Bradypodion; species Bradypodion ventrale. Next base: position 334,022,334 of record JAWDJE010000002.1, read on the forward strand.
ATGACTGGCTTTTGAGCAAGAATGACCTTTACATTTACCCCTTCTCTTTCAAGGTCATCAAACAGCAGCTAACACTAAATAAATGTTTATTTCATATTTCACTTAGTATAGGAATATAAAATGTATGTATCTGAACAGCATTTAATCAGGACATATTGGAAGAAAAAAGTTGCTTAAAGGGGCCTCAGAACATTAATGATCCTGCTAGCTCAGAAAGGAAAATTTCAAGACTCAGTTTGGAAGCTGCACATATACAATACAGTAAAAAAAACTTTTTTCTTTTTTTCATTTATCTCCTACCAATGGTTGAACATGATCAAGATCATTCTAAATGTGGATGAGGCAATGCAAATTTTTTTTAGTATCCAAATTAGTTGGTAAGTTTTTTGCCCCACCCAAAATATTTTGTTCTCCTCTTCCTTTTCTCATTCAAAAGTATAGGTCAACGTTTAGCAGCAGGGTGATACCACTATGGGGCCATTCAACAATTATGTGATCCATTTGGGGGGGGGGGGGTTTGACCCCCTCCCCCCTATGTAATCTGACCATAATTTTAGCTTCGATCCCCTCCCCCCTTTAAAATTACGTAATCCAGAGCTTTTGTATCGAAACTCTAATTTTTAGAGCTTTTGACTATTGGTGCCTAATGCACAACAGCTCCAAATGGATTACGTAATCTTTGGCCTGAACCCTTCCCCCGCCCCCATGTAATTTTTCCATAATTCAGATGACAGACCCCTTCCCCCCTTCAAGGATCACATAATTGTTGAATGGCCCCTATGTGAAAAAGTCAATCTTGATATTTTCCATCTAAAAGGGTTTTTTTAACACGGTAGAAAAAGTCCCCTGCTGAAGGACAAAGTAGGTACCATTCACATAAATCAAACTTGAGTCGACCTCGGTCAGAGAAAGGCGGGGTACAAATTAAATTTAAATTGAATTGAATTGAATAAAGCAGGATAAAATGGAAACCCTATCTAGATTCCAATAACAATTAGATCAGGGGTTCCCAACCTACGGCCCAGCCCCAGCCCATGGCACCATTTCATGTGGCCTGCACCACCTCTGCCGCACCCAGAAGTGGAAGCATAAACACACCCGCGACTGTTGTAAACGCAGAAGTAACCACATTTATGACAGCCGTAAATATGCCCACTTCCACTTCCAGGGTGTGTGGTCAGGCCCGCTCAGCTATCCGCAAAGCATGGTTAGGCCCACGGCGTAAAAAGGTTGGGAACCCCTGAATTAGATCTTACCACTTCCTGTGTGGAAAAACAAAAACCTGCATTTGCTATCTGCATGGGTAACACAATGTGCAATTTGATCTTAAGAGCTCAGAATGCGGTTGCTTATAAGAAGACACGGTACTGGACTCTTGTATATTTACCACTAGGATTATGGCACAACTGCTTTAATAAACTCACCTATATCCTTTAATGGTTCCACTACTTCCCACTTTGGCTCTGACCGAAAGAACATTGAAACATGCTGTAAGGCAATTTCTGAAAAGATAATTTTTGGGAAGTGTGTCATGTGAATATTAACAGGTATCAGTGATTAAGCAAAATTTTACTTAAAACAACAACAACATGAAAGACAGGGACATATTTTCCCCATATAAGGTAGAATATTAGAAAAGGCGTATCTTTATTTAATTCTAGAGTACTCTATACATTAACAATAAAATACATTCCGCACCAAAGGTTCTAGGACAGACTGAGAAAGCAATTTGTAGGGTTATGTAAGAGATACAAGCAATAAATACTTAGAAAGCTCTTTAGGAAGTGTCCCCAACAGAAAAGTCAAGAACTTTCACCTTCTAGCTAAGCCAGTGCTTAAAACAGGTACCACCAGGTCAACAATCAACATTTAGCCATGAGTCTCCATTAAGGGATGAGGGGGCCATCTCAATTTAGAGACACACATGCACCAGATAGGCTAGAATTGTACTCTTATCATCCAAAATAAGAACTAGCCAAGTCATATGACCTTTTTAAAAAAACCTTCTAGTTTATAGACATATCTGAAACGCTACATCAAATGACTCTTCTGATGTTTGTCTGGAATATTTACTATTCATTTCGTTGTTTCTGTTGTGTATGTGTGCTTAGATCGCTATTTAGTTCTCTAAAGAGAAACAGTCTTTGAATCCGCCTGCAGGCTGCCTCACAGTAGGCAAAAAAAATGGAGCCAGAATATTCAAAAGTTAAGAACAACATTCTGTTCTCACCATTGCCCCCACTGTGTTCAGGTGTTTCATCTCAGAGGATGAAAGCCAGGCATGGTAGGGGAGAAGGCATTGGAGCATGGACTATTTAAGCAAAACAGCCTAACGCGAGCCGGCTAGAATTCCATAAGCAAACACACAACTATAAGTGGCCAGTGGAAATTAGATTTGCTTCAACTGTTAACTGGTGTTTTGAAAAAAACTGAAGACATTCCTGTTCCAGAAAGCATCCGCCTCTCTAGTGAACTGATTATACAAATGCAGAAATCCTCTTTTACTAGACGCAGTGAGGTATGATGTATGCTGTATTGGCCTTCTTCTTCTTCCGTATTTAGGCCAGATGTGAAACTGCCAAAATGAAGCCACCATCTGGAGAATTCATTCCATAGTTCCTTTCACCTGACCTAGTGTGAGAAAGATTAGCCGGCAAAACAAGACTGCCATTGCCTGGGGTAGATCCAATTATGGTTCAAAAATACCTCAATTGATGTATTGGTAAGGTGTCTTAACTGATTTACAGATCTCATCTAGATAGGTATTTTATTTCTAGTATTCATGATGTGTTAATTTGTATTTTGGCTGACTGTTGAAATATGTTTATCTTAAGGGGTTTTGTTATTTATTTTCTGAGCCACCCAGAGCGGTATTTGTACCAATTGGCCAGGATATAAATCAAATAAATAAATAAATAATTTTTTCAGCTCATCAGCTTAAAATATGCTTCAGCTGCTAACTTAATAGCCATTCAAATTTATAAAATGATAAAATCCCATGAAAGTCTGGTTAATTAACTGAAAAAATACAAGATACTACTCTTACCTAGAGAGGTTTTGCACCCCTCAAGGCCAATAGTTAGATTCAAATTGTAAACTATCAGATCTCCTCATTAAAGAATATTTTCTTTAATGATTCCCCTTTCTCTCCCGCACCTCAAATACCCCCCTCTTAACCACTCACAAGTTGGGGAGATTGATCGAGATGTGAAAGAGAATCATGTTTGGCATAATTTTTTTGGGAGGGTCAGGAATGTTTTTTAAATTTCCAGTGCAATCCAATGGGAAATTGTGCTTCAGGTTACGGAAAAACCACATTACAGAAAACTTTTTGGAATGCATTAATTCTGTAATCCAGGGTTTTACTGTATTTAGATTTAATTTTTATCTTATAACAAACTTAATTTTTAAAACCGCCGCCACCGCATGTCCTGCCCCGGTGGGGGCAAAGAAGAGGGCCATTCCACTGGCCTCTCCACCTGGCCCCGTTCTCTGGGCCCCACCCTCCCCTCGCCCTTGGTCTTAAAAGGCGAGGGGTGCCCGGGTGAGCTTGCTGCTGCCACCGCGCATCCTGCCCCGGTGGGGGCGGAGAAGAGGGCCATTCCACCGCCCTCTCCACCTGGCCCCGTGCTTTGAGTCCTGCCCCCCCTCACCTTTGGACTTGGAGGCAGGGGATTTTGTGGGTGCTCTTGGATATTTCTTGTTATTTTTTGTTATTATTGTATCTTTAATATTGTATTTTTGATCATATTATTGTTATGCTGTGTTTTCTGAATTTTGTGCCTTTGATATTGTGTTTTTGAATTTTTTGTAAGCCGCTTAGAGTCGTCCATTGGATTGAGAGAAGCGGGATATAAATTTAAATAATAATAATAATAATAATTTCAGTTTGAGGAAAAAATATCTCTACTGCTTCTCATATTAAAAGAACCTCCTTTTTTAAAATAAGGAAAACACTACCACAAACAGTGCTTGCACGACACTTGTAACTTCTGTTATGTTTTGGTGCCAATTAAATCCCTTGTGTTGGAGTTCTTGTGCGAGTTTGGGTCAAATCACTCAGGATCATAGAGACGCCTTAGATTCTGAAATCCATTGGCAAACTTATGGCAACATATTGGACTTTCCTTCAAGAATGTGCAGATATATATCCAGTCAGCAATTTCATAGTGGAAAAAGCACATAGTCTAAAAAAATACGATTTTAAAAGGTCAATACCATTAAAAGAGTCATGAGAAGAAACAAAGAAACCTATGTTGATAAAGGCTTTTGTTTCCCTTGGCATACTTTCTACAGAAATATATCATACACACAAAAAAAATGCTTAAATCACTTCTGGCCAAGAGCCAGGTTCGTCCCTTTCCTGCTAACATTTCCTCCTTCTGCATTTAAATCCTCCGTATTTCTCCTGACTGAGTTGACTTCCCTTAAAAAGAGAGATGCACTGAACATAAGTTATTTTATTTTATTTATTTTATTTATTGGACTTATACCCCGCCCATCTGGGATGGACTCCCACTCTGGGTGGCTTGCACCATTAAAAAAACAAAACAAATACCATTAAGACAATAAAACAACCCCCACCCACCTAATCAATACTTTGGACTATGAAAACAAATTCAGTTTTCCTCCAGTCCCATCAGTAAAAGAAGCTGGAGACCATTTCCTTACCAGTATAATTTACAGAGTAGTTGTTTGGATCCAAAAATTTCTTTACTGGTTCACAGTTGGACAGTATATCATTGGAAGTAATCACATTGAGATAGTTCTGGAGTCCTTTCTGCCTTTCTGCTATGAATTCACGGTCCATATTTCCAATCAACTTTTTGGGAGGAAGAGGTAGGCTAAGAGCAGAAATCTTTAAGACAAAAACAGTTTACAAGGCAAAATGAAGACACAAAATATATGTGCTATAAGTTATTGCAGTGGCTCAAGTGGCTAAGACGCTGACTGGGAGGCGGAAGGTCAGCAGTTCGATTCCCGAGTACTGCATGACAGAGCGAGCACCCATCTCTGTCCCAGCTCCTGCCAACCTAGCAGTTCGAAAGCAAGAAATTGCAAGTAGATAAATAGGAACCACTTTGGTGGGAAAAGATCTTGGAGACATGAAAGGAGTCTCATTCGGGCATCCCCTAAACTGAGTTTTTCCAGCAAAAATCCTTTCAACCCCGAATAATTTCTGACACAAAATTATTATTATTACCACATTGTGTAAGGTCATATGAAATTAAAGTCTACAGTTAATCATAAATGGAAGTTCCAATCACCTTCCTGCAACCATATCTAGAAGACAGAAGCAAAAGAGAGAACATGTGAATTCCAGAACCATAGAATAATGTTATTGGGAACGGCTTATAAGACCACTGAGTTCAACCATTTACTCAATGAACTTAGCACTACTGTACTCTGGGTTTAATTTCTTAAAAAGAGGCATTCCTACAGGTAATGTGGTCCTAAACCATTACGGGCTTTATATATTAACATCAGGCCCTTGAACCTGGCATTAAATACAACAGGCAACCAATGCAGGCAAGCACAGGGGTGATGTGGTCTCAGCTACATTAAGCAACAGGAGTTCAACCAACATATAACACTTTTATTAGAACCAACATTACAATGACCCTGCTGAAGAGATCATGGGGTTGTGTTGTTTCATTGAGAGGTAGAGAGGTCAAGAAGGCTTTATTATTATTATTTTAAAATCTGTTTCCCAGAAGAGTTATTAGTCTATGAATAGGAAACAGGAAGGTTGGTTAATAGAATTTGTATGTACAGCAAAAACTTCTTCCTTTATCGGAGGGATGTTTTTCCAGAGAAACTTTCAGAGAAATCCTCATCTACTTTTCCTGAAAACTGATTTGTTACCCTTTTGCCAAAATAAAGTTCGTAATAGTCTAGCACCTGGGTAAAGAACTTCTGGCCTTTCTGATGTTAGGCTCCAATTCTTATAAGCCCTAAATAGCAAAACCAATGGTCAGTTACTTGGGGAGTTTTAGTCCAACACAGATTTCTCACCCTTTGTTTAGGGCAGGTTTTCTCAAACGTGGCTCTCCAGATGTTCTTGGACTTCAATTCCCAGAAGCCCTGGGTGTGCTGACTTGGGCTTCTGGGAATTGAAGTCCAAGAACACCTGGAGAGCCACATTTGAGGAACCCTTATCTAGTACATTATACATCTAAAGAACATATGCATTCATATTTCAAGCATACACTGACCAAATGGTCTTTTGAAAAATCTTGATTTCCACAAAAAAAACTGTTGCATATTATCAACCAGCAATCTTATTCACATGACATCCCCATCTAGTTACAAGGTGTTCCAAAGAACCGAACCGAAAGAGAATGAGGTATTTATGTAAAAAACAAAAAGATAGTCCATCCAATTCTATCAGACTACACCAGGGATTCCCAAACTATGGCCTGTGGGCTGAATCCAGCCCAAGGCGCCAAATCATCTAGCCCACACCACTCTTGCCGCTCCCGGAAGCGGAAGTAAAACATGCCCACACATGCGCAAAACGCTGCTATAAATGACCCACAGCTGTTGTAAATGTGTTTGACAGCTGCGGGTGCATTTACGCAGCATTTTGTGCATGTGTGGGCATGTTTTACTTCTGCTTCTGGGTGGGAGGCTCAGCCACATGACCAGCCCACAGTCTGAAAAGGTTGAAAACCCCTGGACTACACAGAAGAAACCAATAAAGGAACAACATACGATGGCAAATAGATTTGGACTATATTTAGACTGCCTGAGTTCCAGAATATAAATTTATGTATTTTCAGGAGATAAAAGATTTACAACCTCCCTGAAGAGTCTTGTTAATGTGGAAATTAACACATACAGTATCACAAGTTCAACACCATACCCTGCAATTTAGGCAAGGTTTTATGCAAAACTTTAAGCAACAGCAGCAAACTTGAAACTCAATATGCAACTCAGTACAACTGTTGTGAAACAGCTCATCAGTGTTCCCTAACTTGAGGGCATCCTATATTCCACCTTAAACACACTCAGGAAACAGCACTGTACACAACCTTAACATTAATAAATCAGCCTCCAGCTGACAAAGTGAAGGAAAGGCTACACCGCCGGCTCCCCACCCTGACTCGCTTTGGTCAGGGGTGGGTGGGAGCATGCCACAGCTGCCTTGTGTTCCCGCCGCGGGGCTACAAGAGCCGCCTTCGCCGCCAAGCCACCGCAACACCGCCGGCTCCCCACCCTGACTTGCTTTGGTCAGGGGTGGGTGGGAGCATGCCGCAGCTGCCCTGAGTTCCTGCAGTGGGGCTACAAGAGCCGCCACCGCCACCGAGCCGCCGCAACACCGCCGGCTCCCCACCCTGACTCGCCTTGGTCAGGGGTGGGTGGGAGCATGCCACAGCTGCCCTGAGTTCCCGCCGCGGGACTACAAAAGCCGCCACCGCCGCTGAGCCACCACAACACCGCTGGCTCCCCACCCTGACTCGCCTTGGTCAGGGGTGGGTGGGAGCATGCCGTAGCTGCCCCGAGTTCCCGCCGTGTGACTACAAGAACCGCCGCCGAGCCGCCACAACACCACCAGCTCCCCACCCTGACTCGCTTTGGTCAGGGGTGGGTGGGAGCACAGCTGTTCCCTGAGTACAGCTGCCATGTGGCGGGACACCCCTTTCTTTTCAGCTGAGACGTTTTTGGGGCTCCGTCTTGGACTTGTAGTAGCTGAGGGTACTAGTTGGTATTTAAATGATAATTTGTATTGTGTCAGGATCTGTATTAGACTTTGTAATTTTGTATCTTTAACATTGTAGAAATTGCCATATTGTGGAGAGTTCTAGTGTAACTTATTTGCATTTCCCCCCTTTACTTATATTATTTTTTTTCCTGACTTGTAATCTTGTAACTTAATGACATTATTGCTTTATTATTGTATTGTTGATTTATTGTGTTATGTTTATCTGTGTTATTGTACTATCTTATTGTTACTATGTACACCACTTTGAGTTACCCGCTGGGTGAGTAAAGCGGTATAGAAATTAAACTTGAAATGAAATGAAATGAAAGTATCAATGGTGTTTTGTGTTTCCAATGTCCTCTAATGATCTTCAAGAACAATTCAAATGGAGAATGAAGAATAATTCCATGATTGACCTACTAACAAGTCCAAAGCCCTCCCAGCTACTGTATGGGAGGCAGGGTGACTTTTCTCCTTTACCTCCCCCCCACCTCTGTTTTTGCCACACTGTTGCAATTAATAGAAGATAAATAGCTGCAGTGGCTAAGACGCTGACTGGAAGGTGGGAGGTCAGCAGTTCGATTCCCGAGTACTGCAGATGGAATGAGCTCCTGTCTTTGTCCCAGCTCAAGCTTCTCTTTGTCCCAGCTCGAGCTCCTGCCAACTAAGCAGTTCGAAAGCAATAAATTGCAAGTAGACAAATAGGGACCACTTTGGTGGGAAGGTAAACAGTATCTAGTGATGCCTTGAAAAAGCCGCCACGAGCACTCCGGAGCCGCCCACACCATTTTCTGCCCCCTCCTCTGGCCCAGCTGGTCAGGGGAGGGGAAAAGAGCCCAGCTGAGCCTCGTCTCCATGGCGGGGCTTGAAAAAGCCGCCGCCAGCACTCTGGAACCGCCCACACCATCTACGGCCCCCTCCTCTGGCCCAGCCGGTCAGGGGAGGGGAAAAGAGCCCAGAGGTATTTCTTGAGATGTGCCCAACCACCTGCATACTAACTGAAACCAAATCAAACCAATTTTTAAACCATCAATGCCTGACAGGATAGTAAAAGGAACTATTGAAACCAACTGTGATGAATTTTTGCAATGTTAACCTCTCTCATCTGCTACAAACCACTGAACAGTTCTTCACCATAAAGTATGTTCCCTCCCTGCGTTTTCCCATGCACACTAAAAAAGGCCAGAGCCTTGGAAGGACACGTGTATACAATAACAGCAGTGTTTGAAAACTGAGAGAACGCTATGCAGTGACAGATAAATACACTGCACAACAAAGAGCATCAAGAAAGTGCTTTGAATAAGGACAAATGAGTGTATACACTGTAGCTCCAGGCTTAAGGTCATTATGACTTTTGCTTTTATAGAAGTGAAAGGAAAGAAACATTTTAACCACAAAAGATTAATCAAGTTGAATTCTCTTGGATGTCAACATTTGCCCTTCTCCCACATTGAAACAGCAACTCCCACTTAATGTTAATAGCAACAGCTTCCTAAACCAATAAACAGATACTTTAACATCTCTACTTAGTAATTCAATTTTTCAAGGACTTTTCTGATCTGTTTGTTAATTTAACTATCCATCCTTTCATTGACTCACATGCAAAGCTACTTTAAAATATCATGTCTATTACTGATAGGAATACTGAAAGAACTCATACTTTTTGGTATAAATTACACCTAATGTGGATCTGAATAATGATGATCATGATACCACCTCAGATAACGACCAAACTTGGTTCCAGAAGTCTGGTCATTATCCGATTTTTAGCGTTATCCGATGCATGCATCGGATATCACTAAAAAAAAAAAAGAGCCGGCTGCCTCTGCAAAACGCCAGGGGAAACTCCTTCCTCGGCTGCATGTTTTGCCTTGCAGCAGCGCCTGGGAAGGTCGGGGGATGTCGGAAACGTGGATTGGGTCCCCCGGCCCTCACAGAGGTGGCAGGGGGTGGCAGAGAGCTCAAAATGAGCAAAAAAAATTCCATCACGGCGGAGTTTTTTTGCCCATTTCGGGCTTGCCTCCCGCCTCTGTGAGGGCCGGGGGACCCAATCCGTGCTGTTTTCGACGTCCTCCGACCTTCCCAGGTGCTGCTGCAAGGAAAAATGCTAGGGAAAAAGTCCTTCGGCTGCAGGTTTTGCCTTGCAGCAGCACCTGGGAAGGTTGCAAGATGTCGGAAACAGCGCGGATCGGGTCCCCTGGCCCTCAGAGGTAGCAGGTGAGTGCAGAAAAACGATGCATCACATAATGCTAAAATAGCCTTATCCGTTGCAATTTTCCCTCCAAAATATTGGGTCATTATCCGATTTTAGCGTTATGCGATGCGGTCGTTATCCAAGGTGTTACTATAATAATAATATTAAAATTTCTGACCAAAAATTAATTATTATTATCCAGATCCACATTAGCTAGACTAATATGTGGATTAGTATTTCACATTATACCAGATGTCACATTTCCTTAACTGTGTGTTTTTGTGTCAGAGATTGCTCTGGGTTGAAAGGATTTTTGCAGGGGATGCCCGTCATGTCCCCTATCATGCAGCTCTCGGGGAATCGAACCCCGTCCTTTCATACCCACTGAGCCACCAGGGAGCTTCTATTTCCTTAATTGTTCAATGCCATTCTTCCACCAGCAGTTCTTCTATCAAAAACTCATAAAAACTCTTCTGTAGGAGATTTAATAAACTTATTTTGATGATTATGATTTAATTCACCAAGAAATATAACCACCCAGCAATTTATGAGATAAAATACATTTAGAAAAGCATATTTTAAAAGCTTAGGAGCAGATTTTTTTAAAAACCAGAATGATTTATTGGTAAACACGCAATATCAGTATAGAAACACAGTGACTTACCCATCCCAAGTTTCAATTACAACTGACATAAAAATAAAGAAAAAAACTCTTACCTGTAGACTATTATTCAGCAAATCAAAGTCACTATATCTTTTCACAATCTGCAAAACAACAAACAATTACTGCTGGTATGACACATCTTGATACAACTCTAAAAGCTGTGCTGATGAGGTATGTCCCAAGAAAAAGGTATGAGCTTGTTTATGTTGATGAAGAGGCTTTACAGGGAAGATGGGGAGGAGCAAGCATCACACAAAAGCCAAAGCCTCACAAGAAAACTAAAGGAAAAAAGAAATCATTCTTTCTGAGAAAGTCACCCTAGGAGAGCAGAAGAATTACCGGTACTGTACTTCTCTTTGATTCCACACAGACAACCACTTTAGTAATAACAGAGGATTCATATTTGGGTTTAACCAGCTTACGTTTTCCCAGACATGTAGATAACAATTATTCTTATGGCCATGTTTAACTAAGCAACCTGCTATGAGGAATTTACAGACAAAGTTGCTTGGATCTGTTCAGACTTGGATACAGTATTGTAATTGATACAGATCCTGCGAGTATAATTTTGGCTCCTGCTTGTCTGGGTATAATGGATTTGTTTCCGTTGGTGCAGCCTGATGTGGACAGGATTCTTGGACAGGTGAATGCCACTGGATACTATCAGCCAGTCTCAAACATTGCATATCAGGGCAAGATACTAAAGCATGTAGTGGTTTCTCAGTATGTTTAGCCTAGCCTAGTTCCTGGGGGTGGTTTTTAGCAGAGTTAAGCCTGTTTTTTAAGTTTCTATTTTTTAATCATCTTTTAATCATTTAATTTATTACTATAGTTTATATATTAAAATTTTATTGTGTTTTAATTTTTTTATGTAGTGAGTTATCTTGAGTATCCCACAAAGAAAGAAAGAAACTAACTAACTAACGGTTTAATTTTGTCTGGATTTTAATCTATATCTATAAAACATAGATCTGTTTGTATATGCTCGAAAGGCTCCCGCACCGCTGGGCCGATCTCGCTGAAATTTGGCACACACCTACCTTGGACTTGAGAGATCAGCACTGTGGGGGTCTCGGAACCCATTTCGAGGTTTATGCCCCCAAATCGATCCTTGGCTGATCAACCAATCCCAAGGGCTGACCAGGTCTGGGCCTTTGTGACATCAGGGGCCCCACCCCTTGGCCAGTAGAGCTGGCAGGGCAGGAGTCCAGTGGACAGGGGAGGAAAGGAGAGAGGCTGCCAGGGACTCTCAGGAGAGGAAGCAGGCAAGTTCTCTTGCTAAGTGGGTAGCGATAGTTTAAACAGATAGTTTATGGGCCCACCATCTTGGTGAAACCATCAAAGCCACCCTGAGAAGGGCAGCCGGTGAAGTCGTGGGCCGTGCTTTGGGTTTTGATGCCCTTTGAGGGCGCTTTGAGCCTTACAAATATAAAATCACACGGGTGACAAAAATCCGAGCAAGGCCGGGTAACCAGCTAGTTGTCTTATAAACACATAAATCTAATAACAGTTACTAGTGCAAAATTAGGGACTGCGGTGGCTTAGTGGTTAAGACGCTGAGCTTGATGACTGAAAGGTCGGCAAGTGCTGCACATTGGAGTGAGCGCCTGTCTCTTCCTCAGCTCCTGCCACCCTAGCAGTTCAAAAGCAAGAAATTGCAAGTAGATAAATAGGTGTCACTTCAACGGGAAGGTAAACAGTGTTCCATGTACTCCAGTGTCTAGTCATGGCTACCACATGGCCATGGAAATGTCTGCAGACACAGACAGCGCTGGCTCTTTGGCTGTGAACAGAGTTAAGCACAGAACCCTAGAGTTGGATACGACTGGCTTTTAATCAAGGGTGACTTTTACCTTTAGGGTAAAATTGGGCCTTATGTAGGAAAGAGTAAGTAGGAACAACCCATCAAGCCCTGCCAGGTTGCGCACCTTTATTTGAAAACAATTTGAACAAAATCTTCACATAGGATCTATTGAAATGAATGGAATACTGCTTGGCTGATCTATACCTATAAAAAGGCCCCTTAACCGTTGGGTTCGTTCAAAGGCTCACGCACCAGGCCCAACCATCCCCGACCTAGCCCTCCGCACTCACTGTAACCCCTGCCTTCCCAACGCCGTGGGGTTTTGGTGGTCGCCAGTGGGGCAGCCGCCCCACGAACGCGACCAAAAAAAACCTACGATTCCGAGAGTCCTCTGCGTTGCGCAACCCCTCAGCCAATCAGGCTGAGGGATGCGAGCGCAGAGGAGGCCGGGAACGCGCACACTGACTTTTTTAAAAAATGCCAGGAGCCGGAGGGAAAGACTTTGAAAGACCCAGCGGGGCCAGGAAAAGGTAAGTGCGGTTGGTGGGAGTTAGGGGATGAGTGGGCGAAGCACGGCCCCAGTAACCACGTGGGGCCCCCGCCCCACCACCTAGCCCCCCTCCCTAACCCCCACCGACCGCACTTACCTTTTGCCAGCTCCGGCTGGATCTCTCAAACTCTTCCCCTCTCGGCGTAGCCATCTGCATAGGGAGAAGCACCGGCCTTTCCTTCTGTCCCTGTGGGCGACGTGGCCTCAACGCCCACATGGACAAAGGAGAGGCCGGAGCACCTCCTGGCCTACCGGAGAGAAGGACTCGCTTCTCTCTGGGTTAGCTGGGAACGAAAGTTCTCTGCAGGGTCCCCTTGCTCTGGAAGGGTTGGGGGGACAGACCTCTTTTGTCCCCCCAACCCTTCCATACCCAGGGGACTAGGGAGAAGGGATCGAATCCACCCCCTCCCAAGCACTCCATTTTTAAAGAGAAGAAACCGCGTGGTTTCTTCTCTTTAATAACAAGGTGTCCTGTGGGGGGATCCCCTCTCTGCATGGTCCCCTGGCTCTGGAAGGGTTGGGGGATGGACCCCTTTTGTCCCCCCAACCCTTCCAAACCCAGGGGGCCAGGCAGAGGGGATCAAATCCACCCCCTCCCAAACACTCCATTTTTACAGAGAAGAAACCGCTTGGTTTCTTCTCTTTAATAATGGGGTGTCCTGCTGGGGGAACACCTCTCTGCAGGGTCCCCTGGCTCTGGAAGGGTTATGGGGACAGACCCCTTTTGTCCCCTCAACCCTCCCGGAAACAGGAGACCCGGGAGAGGGGATCGGTCCCCCCCCCTACACTCCGTTTTTAAAGAGAAGAAACCACTTGGTTTCTTCTCTTTAATAACGGGGTGTCCTGCAGAGGGATTCCCTCTCTGCCTGGTCCCCTGGGTTCGGGGGGGTTTGGGGGGACAATACACACACACACACACACACACACACACACACACACACACACACACACACACACACACACACACACACACACACACACTGCTTCTCTCTCTCTCTCTCTCTCTCTCTCTCTCTCTCTCACACACACACACACACACACACACACATACAATACACACACACACACACACACACACACAATACTCCTGCCTTGCCAGGAATTTTTAATGTGTGTATTGGTGGTTGGAGTGATATTGTATGGGGGTGTGGTGGTTGTGTACACCCAAAACCACCCCTAACCACCAAAACACACTTTAAAAATGCCCAGCTGGCCGTGCACAAATATGCTAGTAATCTATATATATATGAAACAGAAGAGTTTGTTTGTATGTGCTCCAAAGTCTCCCACACCCCTAGACCGATCCCGCTGAAATTTGGTACATACATACCTTGGGCTTAGGAGATCAGCACTGTAGGGGTCTCAAAACCCATGGGGGGTGTATGCAATTGTGAATACAATGTGTGTGTTTCCCAGTGATGTAATTGAGCTAATGCCATAGTCTCAGGTAGGTTGAGATTGTGACATCATCTGACTAGCTCAGCTGTAGCCCTCTGAGCTCAGCTGTAGTTTTCACAGTAGTTGGAAGGCAAATGGGAATGTGAGATCAGCACTGTAAGTGACTGTCCATGGAGAAGCAGGATGGGTGATCCCTGTCCTGCCTGGCTGGTAAAAGCCTCCAAGACGGTGACAGGTGGCTGGGTCGGGGCTATAATTAATGCGTCTTTTCAGGAGGGGATATTTCCTGCACCGTTGAAACATGCTTTGGTGCGCCCCTTCCTGAAGAAGCCATCCCTCGATCCAGCAGTCATAACCAACTACAGACCTGTTTCCAACCTCCCCTTTTTGGGGAAAGTATTGGAAAAGGCAGTGGCGCGTCAGTTGCAGGGGGTACTGGATGAAGCGGAATATCTGGACCCCTTCCAGTCAGGATTCAGACCTGGATATGGTACTGAGACTGCATTGGTCGCGCTGATGGATGATCTCTGGCGAGAGCGGGATGGCGGTCATCCATCCGTCCTTGCTCTTCTTGACCTCTCAGCGGCTTTCGATACTGTTGACCACGGTATCCTTCTGGAACGGCTCCGAGGATTGGGGATCCAGGGCACTGTGTGGTCCTGGTTTTCCTCATTTCTGAGGGGCCGGACCCAGTCGGTGTGGTTGGAGAGCAAGAAGTCCAGTCCTAGGTACCTAAAATATGGGGTGCCTCAGGGCTCGGTACTCTCTCCTCTCCTATTTAACATCTACATGAAGCCGCTGGTGAGATCATCCGTTCCCACGGGGTGTGGTACCATCAGTACGCGGATGATACACAGTTGTACATCTCGGCCCGTGGGGACCCCAGTGATGCAGTCAAAGTCCTTTCCAGTTGTCTGGAGGCGGTTGGGGTCTGGATGGGGGCAAATGGGTCACAGCTGAATCCTAATAAGACTGAGTGGCTGTGGATGGGGGGTCCTGTGCTATCCCAGGAGCTACCATCTTTGGTTTTGGATGGGGCTATTTTGCCCCAGACCGATCCCAGGGTCCTCCTGGATTTGCGGCTGCTGCTAGAAGAACAGGTGGCGGCTGTGGCCAGGAGGGCCTTCGCCCAACTTCGGGTGATTCGCCAGTTGCGCACGCTCCTGGACCGGGACTCTTTGCTCATGGTCACTCATGCTCTGGTGACCTCCAGACTAGATTATTGTAATGCACTCTACATGGAGCTGCCCTTGATGACCATTCGGAGGCTGCAGCTGGTCCAGAATGCGGCGGCCCGGGTGGTGATGTGGTGTGGACGTTATACCCATGCCTCACCACTGCTGCGGGAGCTGCACTGGTTACCTGTTTGCCGCCGGGTGCAATTCAAGGTGCTGGTTTTGACCTTTAAAGCCCTATATGGTAGTGGGCCAGGTTACCTTAGAGACCGCATCGCCCTAAGGACATCTGTCTGTCCAACCAGAGCGGACCGGAGGGGCTCTCTAATAGTGCCATCGGCCAGGGGGGCTCGCCTCTCTGGCACAAGGAGGAGAGCCTTCTCTGTGTCCGCACCTGCCCTTTGGTACCTCCTGCCTGTGGAACTGTGTCTCCAGACAGAGTTGTTGCCCTTTAGAAAAGAACTAAAAACGTGGCAGGTGGAGGGGTGGCTTCCGTTGGGTGGTTAATATAGGGGAGGATGCCTGCCCCATGGTTTCTTCAGTTCCTGCACCCCTCTCTTTTTAGGGATGGATTCTTATTGCTGGTTTTTATCTGTTTTATTTGTTTTTATCTGTTTTTGCCCACTGTTGTGAACCGCCCGGAGTCGGCTTTGGCTGAGTGGGCGGTATAAAAATTTAACAATAAATAAATAAATGGGTGAGAGAAGAGAGAGACGGAGGAAGGGAAGCAGAAGTGACCCACATACACCCCATGAGGTTTCCAAGAGGGAAAGGCTGGCCTACGTTAAAGAGAAGAAAAACCCGAGCGAAGCCAGGTAATCAGCTAGTGCTCAATAAACTTGGCTGTTAAGATTCAGATGAAAGGGTGTTTTGCTATTTTATGGTTAATCCAAAGAGCAAAGTATTTCTTAAAAAGTTACCTGCCAGCTATTTTCCATGCAAATTCCTCTTTGTACCCGAATTATGTATTCCTAGAAAGGAAAGTGAAATATCTAATTAGAAGTCAAAGTTCACAAGTGATGCTTTGCCATTCAAATTCAACACTTCTTTTAAAGCAATCCACCCTTGACTGCATGTTTCAAGATAGCTCTAGCTGAGCGCATGAGCTTTACCTTCTTCCACTGTTATATCATACCACTGTGGCAAGACAGTTAAGAATCAAACTAGGTTTCAGGACAACCTTCATTCAAATCCTGTACCACGCACATTATTTCAGCTTGATCTACCCCACAAGCCTGATATGAGGACCTTTGGATGGAGAGAGACATGTGTACTGCCTTAAACTTACTGGAGAAAAAAACAGTACATAAATGTCAGAAATAAATAAATGGTTATGGCTTTTGCTCCCATTTCTTTGTGCTGGCTCACCAACCTATTCATTTTGTTTCATTCACATCCTTCTTTCCTTACGCTTTCCCCCATATCTTGATTCACAACAGAATAACCTTTTTTACATCATGTCAAAATATCTCCTTTCTTTAAATTCAGGGTGGACTGAAAAAACTATGTTGGTGAGATATCAAAAATATGATGTGTTAAAGGATC
The DNA here is from genome assembly GCA_035047345.1 of Bradypodion ventrale. Classification (NCBI taxonomy): domain Eukaryota; kingdom Metazoa; phylum Chordata; class Lepidosauria; order Squamata; family Chamaeleonidae; genus Bradypodion; species Bradypodion ventrale. Next base: position 334,039,369 of record JAWDJE010000002.1, read on the forward strand.
CCCATACAGAGGTACCATTTGGTTAGTTTATGTACAAATGGTGCTTTCCCCCTCCATGGTTTCATATTTCTAAAGTTAAAATTTAAAAACTAATGAAAGCAGAAAATACCAAAAAGGATGGGCATTTTATATCAGGTCCCTATATAGGATATTAGACCAGTTCTGCTGATGATGCCTGATTCAAGTAGGTCTTACCTACAGAAAAATATTGGCATTACAATGTGCAAACATTTTGCATGACAAATAGATTCTAAAAGGAGCTAAATTTATGCATAAATTTTAAAACAGTTTAAAATACAAGATCTTTAAATCTCCCCCAGATCTGTGATAAACTAGAAATGAACGATATTACAGTATTTCTGTATTCTGCCCAAAGGCATCTCCAACTACTGGTTTGTTAGAAGAACTAAATAAATTATCAGGTATTTATATTATTTATATGTTTAAAATATATTTAATAAACTATAAAACAATATACACTCTACCTAAACATTGGTGGAGGTTGCTAGAAGAGCCAGAACAGGAACCTTGCATCTCCCTTGACACTCGATTGGCTAAAAGAGGAAGCAAAGAAGATCCTACCCAAAAGTATTTAGGGGTCACTCTGGATCAAATCCAGACTTACACCACTGTCTAAACAACAAACAGAAAGTTTCCACTTCAAATAACATACTTAGGAAAATGTGCATACTTCAGGAGGGCAAGAGTTCATAAAGATTAAAAAGTCATAAAAGGTTTAGACCAGTGCTTCTCAACTTTTGGTTTTTGGACTTCAATTCCCAGAAGCCTAAGTCAATTCCTGTGGGACAAATTCCCCAAAGCCAATATACTAAATTAGGCTTCTGGGAATTGAAGTCCAAAAACCAAAGGTTGAGAAACACTGGTTTAGATGGTGTCATCTTCATCTGGCAAGAAGATCATGCAGTTGAAGTGCTTATGTTGCCTATAGCAGGTAGATTGCTATCTAATGTAAAGTCTAGCATAATGGTTAAAAGCTGGCTATGGAATAGATGGTAATCTCATGTCTGATTTTAAGAGTAGCCATTTGTCTATATTTTATGAGTACAATATGGGTGTCTATAGTGAAGACTTTCATTCAAGTTATTCTATAAAAATATAATCTTTAGAAGTTAAGAACCAAATACACACAGTAGTTAGAAAGAACTTAGATATTCATTTTCTGCTGTTGCTACTCTACATTATATTTATTATTAGTTCCAAAGTTATAGGTGAATGGAACCAGAATACCAGAATATATTCTAACTAGTTCTTTGTATTACCTCATTAATAGCCAGTCTCATAATTAGGTATTGTACATTAAGCTACATCTTAGTAAAGCATCTGGAACAGTTATAAGTTAATTATGTCATGGGTCATAAGCAAGTTAATTAGGTTATAAACTTGGTCATGAACTTGGGGAAAAGTTAAGTTTTGATAATTGTGGTAGTGCTTATACCATAAAAGTATTTTATTGAATTATTTGTGCTTTAGGAGTTATAGTTATAGAATAATGCTATGTCTGGCTTCTGTAATTATGCTTGCTATCTAAATGAGCTAGCTTGATGTCATTGCTATCCAATGGGTTTTGCTCAATGTCATTGCTATCCAATGGGTTTTGCTTGATCTCATTGCTATCCAATAGGTTTGCTTGATGGTTAAGGCAACCAGCTGTGTTCCTGGAAAAAGGATATAAAAAGCCAAAGCAGAATGTTATCTTTACTCAGTTCTTTTTGGAAACCATTTCCAGACTGAGTCCTGCTGGCTATGCATGCAGTAAATAAAACTCTGTGCTGTTTTTTCACCTATCATTTGGTCGCTTTCATACTTTGGCCTGATATAGCCACTACACACTCACAAACAATAAGAACAGCACAATTGGCATGCTATAACTCTAGAGCAGAGTATGCTAGCACTGTATGGTATAAATCAGCACATGCCAAACATGTCAATGTAGCTCTTAATGAATCATGCAGGATTATTACTGGCAGCCTGAAGCTTATCCACACTGAAAAACTATTATTTGGCTGGCATTACCCCTCCAGACATACATTGAGGGGTGCTAGCAAATAAACAAAATAAGATAAGAGAGCACCAAACCCATCTGCTCTGTGGACACCACCCCAATATATGACAGCTAAAATTAAGGAAAATTTTTGTGCACCCCTCTCAAGCTCTTAATATTAAACCAGAAGAGACTGGGCTAAACTCGTGGAGAGCAAAAACAATCCACCTTGGTGAATGGATGAATGCAAAAAGAGTTGGCTCCCACCAGGACAAACCTCTAGCTGAACCATTTGGAAGTCACTTAATAGGTTTTGAAGTTAAGTAAAAGAATAATAAAATAAAATGGGGCTACTTAAACATAGGACATTTTTTTGTAAATGTGAAGAAATTTAATCAATGCAGCATTTATGTGTTTACAACTGGTGCCCTGTCACAATTATAGCGAACCTTGGCACTCCAGGTGTTCTTGGACTTCAGTTACCAGAAGCCCAAATCAGCACTTTTGCTGATCAGGGCTTCTGAGAACTGAAGTTCAACAACAGCTGCCCTATCTAGCATAAGTACCAAAGATCTAGTAAATGGCTGAGATACTACTATTAAAGTAACTTACCTTTGGTTTTAAAAATAGTCTAATTATTTTAACATTTTAGTTTGTTTTGAATTTTATCTATACTTCATATATACCCAGAATATTGAATTGTACAATATTGTATGTGGGTTGCCCGCATTTGTAATTGGCCAAAACCTTTCCCGATAGGTTCGCTCACCAGCACACAGCTTGAGTACCAACCGGGCTTGGACGGAAAGGCAATTGGGGTACGGGCTATTGATAGCTGGGGGGCAATTCATATTGCCTTGGCTGGAGGCTCTGAGAGAAGCAGGGCAAATGTCATAAGGTGATGAACCCAAGTTAATGCACAGATACCTAACCCAGGTAACGCACAATATCTAACTCACGTCCGCGGACTTAATTGGGCAAACAAGCCACATTGGACAAGTTAATTAAGTTTACTTGCCCGGAGTCAATATAGCCAAGACTCTGAGATTAAGGCGAGAACAATGGGTTTCGCCAACCCAGTTAATTAGTTCCTCAGCGGAGGTCCAGGGTACTCAGTAACTTCAGAGTAACTTCCAAGAACTGATGTAACTTGGTCAGCGAAATGCCACGTATGCAAGCCTTCTATGACAGGGTCATGCGCCACTTAGGCACGTAACACCCTGAGGCAGGGTAATAAATACAGACCACCCGAACCAATCGGGACTGGACTTTCACCGCACATTCATCTCATGTGCCTTCCCTTGCGGCCAGCCATTCCAACTCCATGGGCCATTGCCACATCAGGTGACCCCTGCAACAATTGTGATATAAAGAATTAGTCTACTAGTAACTATGGACCAGTTAGCAACATATACCTAGTATATATGAATAATCTTATTATGGTTTATTCAGCAACTTTAAATAATATCATTAATGGTCATCAAGGTCCATTGAATAAATTTAATTAAATTAAAGGTCCTCATATTGCATTTTATGTATTGCATAATACATACTTTTTATCAGTAAGCTAATCTTCTCCATGATCCCTGTTTGTGTTTTATTACAAAGAAGTGATAATATCCGCGTCATTACCGAAAAGGTTGCAATGTGTTTTTGTGACATTGCCGTTAAAGATAAGATCTCATTTGGCTTGTTCTTGATTTACAGCTCTGATTTAATCAACTCTAATCCTGTCTGTTTTAGCTAAAGCTCACCATCTTACATCGCATTTTGTGTTCTGTGACCATGAAAATTGATTCACTGACCACAATAAATATTCAGTGAATACCATTAGCAAATTCACACAATGTACTAGCTCACCAAAATTACTTTATATTCGTTTGTGAGCCTACACATCATTAATTATCTGTGTAGGTCCTTAGGGGGGAATTTCCAACCCCGTAAAGCAGGGGTAGGCAACTTATGGCACATGAGCTGGATCCGGCCCACAACACCAAATAATCTGGGCCCTGCCCACGCTCTAGCCACTGCTGCCACCAGAATCAGCTGTGGACTCATTTACAGCTATCGCAAACGCATTTACGACAGCCACAGACTCATTTATGGCTGTCGTAAAAGGTGGGGGGCCACCAGTCCGGCCCCAACTGTCTGAGGGAACGTGATCCAGGCCCTGACTGAAATTTTTTGGCAAACCCTGCTGTAAAGCCTCACTGGCAGATAGATATAGATATAGATATAGATATAGATATATAGACATACACACACAAACACCTTGCTAGAAGCAGCCAAGCAAATGTTTACAAGCTGTAACAGTTGTAACCTATCCATCCATCCACCTTCTCCTACATGCTGTAATACAGGTCTTCTGACACTACAGAGCACGGTCAATGTTGCAACAAGACTAAAGCTAAGCAGGTCTAGAGATGCTCAGTGCCTCGATGGGAAACTGCATGAGAAATTTTGAAATGGTAACCTTTTGTAAGCCAGCTTCAGTTTCCAGATGGAAGAGCAGCAAAACAGAAATAGAGTAAAACCCTGGGTTACGGAATTAATCAATTCCGGGACGTTTTCTGTATAACGATTTTTCCATAAGGTGAACCACAATTTTCCAAAGGAATGCATTGAAAATTCAATAAACGTTATTAACCTGTAACATGATATTTTGAATGCAAAATATTTTGAAATATTATAATATCACCCTTAGTCTGATTTCTATATTCTTAAATAAAGTTACTTAAAACTTCTAATTTCCCTTGACTCAGGTGGAGCTGAAAGTTAATGGCCAATAAGCCAGGCGCCTGATTTCTTGGAAGCTACCTTTTGGGATGTTAATTTGTCTGTCCTGGCTGCCCAAGAGCTATTGTTAAACTTGAAGCTCAGAGTGGCATTAGAGTGATTTCTTTTAAAATAGGTAACTTTCATGAAATCCTGCCTCTCTGTGAGCATGATTACTAACTCTGAATGTTATATCTTCTCATTTTAAGGAACAGTGCTGATAAATTCTGATAAAAGCATATATATCAATGACCATACCCTGTGCTCTCAAGGAATTGTGTCAAAGAAGGAGTCAACTACCATCATCCAGATGTGGAATTTGTTGCCATGGTTGCTTCTTATCCAGCCTTTTGTTTTACTCAAATCTCTAATTGTAACACTTGCAATAGCTATTTGGTTTCTGCTACATGAAAAATAATTGTAAAATGCTGTTTCTGCCACATGAAGAATATTGTAAAATGACTGTATTTTCTGAACTCCCAAAATGTTTCTTTTTCTTTAAAACTTGAAGTACATCAGGATAGTTGTTTATGCATGGGACAGGATGGAGGATTTAACAAGGAGGTGACACTGCTTTCATCCACAGATCAAAGACCACTATCTCTGGAAATGGGCTGTTTGGGAGGGGGCTATGTAGATTTCTGTATTAAAATTTATGGATATGCAATTTGGGGGTTTAGCCATTTGCTACTGATATTTTGGGCATCACTTCATGGAGGAGGGGACATGTCCATCAGTAATTTACCATGCAATCCTGTTTGGACCAATTGAAATTGTCTGGATTTTTGACTTGTTTCATCTATAAAGGAAGAGTTTCTTGAGACTCTCGGCCTTCTTCTGCACCTTCACCTTCTCGCTCCCTGATCCAGCGTGGTCAGGATGGCTTTCTCTCCCCCCCCCCCCCCCACCTCTCTTTCTCTCTCACTCTTTCTCTACCTCCAGCAAGCTTTTCCTTCCTATCTCCTTCTTTTCCTTAGGCAAATCTTAAGCATCTGATTTCTAAGCAATCTTCTCTTTCTTTCCCCTGCTTCTAATTTTCTCTGCTTTTCTTTATTCTTTCCTTTTAAGGTTCATTCATTTCTAAGTAGGCCTTTAAGTAACTACGTTGTTTATTTCAAAGTAACTTCTTTACCTTTAAGTAATTTCTATCTTTACATACGCTTTTCATTTATAGTAACTTCTTCATTTATTTTTATTCCTGAGTAACTCAATATGTCTAAGTATTTTTAAGCAATCTTCTGTATTTCTAAAGTGAACTCCATCTAACTGGATTTCTTAATTTTCTTATTTGGTATTTTATTTCCTTATTTGATTCATAAGTAAACATGTTTAAATTTGTATCAAAACACTTTGTCTGTGAGTTTGTTCCTGATTCAACCCTGCCTGTGTATGGTCCCATAAAAGGTTGCCAATTTTCAGGTAACAAACCTTTTTTAAAAATTCAAAAAATGCTGGACACACAGTAAAAGGGAATACAAACGATGAAGCTAAGCTCCCTACCTTTTCCACCACTTGAGAAATGCTCCACCAGCCTCACTGGTGCTTCTTCTTGAGGGTCAGCGTATGGTGCACTTCCCTGTCCAGGAGGGTGACAAACAGGAGTGGTTTGTCCGGCCACCAGGGGAGCCCACATCCTGGGCTCTCTTGCTAAAGAAGCTGCCGGCGGGCAAGGGGAGACGCTCCTCCTTCCGCTGGGTAAACATCGCCACCAGGCTGGACGGAAGTCCGGCCACAACACTGCTGTCTGTCCATGCTGAAGGCTACCCCTCCTTCCACCAAGTCATCATCACCACAGGGCTGTTGACCCGATGGAAGGAAGGGTGAGTCCTCGGGCAGCCTTCGGTGCAGATGTACAGCAGCATTGCGGCCGGACTTCCATCCAGCTCGGTGATGATGTTCACCTGGTGGAAGGAGAAGAGGCTCCCCTCACCCACCGGCAGCTTCCTCACCAAAAACCCCACTCAAACTCCTCAGGAGACAACTCTAAAATGGCATGTGGGCAGGACTATAAACCCTAAAATGGCATGGGGTGGCACTATAAACCCTCCCAGATGCAATGCACTCTGGGGAAGCCCATTCCGTAATGTGATTTCCCCCCCCCCCCCCCCGTGTAAATTGGGACATCATTCCCTTAGAATTTCCTTCCGTAAGTCGAGTTTTCCATTACCTGAGGCGTCTGTAACCCGGGGTTCCACTGTATAGTTTTAAAATGTAAATAAAGTAGACTGCATTTATATACACATGCCCAATTGTTATTTTTAAAAAATCAGTTTATTAATTCACTTTCAGTGTTTGTTACTGCTGTTATTATATGCCGTAAAGTTGATCTATGCCAACCGTATGGAGAACTCCAAAATACCATGTCCTCAACAGCCCTACTCAGCTCTTACAAACTCAAACTTGTGGTTCTCACTTTTGGTCTTCTTTTCCTGCTACCTTCTCAGCATTGTCTTTTACAGAGCCCTTCCTTCTCATGATGTGCCCAAAGTAGGACAACCTCAGCTTGACAATTTTTGCCTTCAGAGACAGTTAAGGCTTGACTTGTTCTAGGTCCTACTTGGCTATCTTTCTGGCAGCCCAGCACTATATTTCAAATGTGTCGATTTTCTCCTCTCAGCTTATTTTACTGTCCAGCTTTCACAAGTACTGTACATAGTGATCAGGAATACAAGAGTGTGTTGATGATTCTGGTTTTGGTGTCTTCAATGACATCTTCCCTATACTTGATGATATCCAGACAAAAAGAAAAGCAAAAACACAGTGACACCTAAAAACTATTAGATTTCAATGTGAGCTTTCAAGGATCAAAGTCCACTTCCTCCAACATTGGAATGACCCCTAGTTTTATAGAGGTCCCCATGACCAGCTGAGCATATAAATAATAAAAGAAGTGACAACTATTAGTTAACACAGGAATTAAGAGTCTCACGCTATCAATTACTACCCTTAGCAGGCCATTTGCAGGGCAATCACTGGAAGCCACATGGATTGGGGTATCATAGGTATGCTAACAGATGTTACTGGAACAAAGGTCAGAGTCCATCAAGGAAGACAACCATTTCATATCCATAAAATATTACAGGAAGCACAGAAATCATAGACTGAGACCTTCATAGTGTAGCTGAAACTTATTTATGCAGTAAAATAAAAGTGAAACCTTTTGAGGACGGAACTCTGCATCTGGAGAGCTTTATTTGTATAGCAGCCTGAAGTTTATCATATGAACCTGTCAGTCTAGGTTTTTTAAAATATATTTACCACATCAGTTAACAAACATAGATGTTTCAGCAAATATAAGCATACATAATGCTATATAATGTTATTGTTTTGGTTAAATAAAACTATTTAAATGTTAAGGTAATATGAATGATTAACCTATTAAACTGGAGATAGTTCACCTTGCAGTGATTTCATAATTATCTATGTATTTCTAATGGTATATAACCACCAAATCAGTAATTTTCTGATATAACTGTAAAATTACTGTAATCTGAAAAGTTATTATTCTAAAAATGAAACCTTTATGTGGTTGTAAATATTAAGATTAAAACAACTCCAGCAAAAATGAGTCTTTATGTAGAAAATCATGATTTAAATTGAGCCTTACTGACTAGTGATTTAAATCGTGATCCAAAGAATAAGGGCCACAATAAAGAAGGCTCCATGGCCTGCTGTGTTTACAACACTTCAGAAGACAAAGCACCAATAAAAGGTCCTCTTCAATTGGTTGTATACATGGGTAGTTGTATGCAATTACAGTAATTTGTTACTTCAGAAATTGAAAAGTAAGGCTGTGCAAGGATTTAAATATTTGACTTTTATTATCACTTTTATTGATTTTATTGACTTTTATTATTACACGGTGGAGGTGATGAACAGATATAATGGCCTAGACTCGATAGACAGAGTGCCAGAAGAATTATGGACAGAGATGAGGGACATCATGCAGGAAGCAGCAAAGAAAACCATACCAAAAGAAAAGAAGCTTAAGAAAGCAAAGTGGTTGTCTGATGAGGCTCTTAAAATAGCAGAGGAAAGAAGGAATGCAAAAGTCAAAAGAGAAAGGAAAAAATACAATCATTTGAACACAGAATTTCAAAGAAAAGCAAGGAGAAATAAGGAAAACTACCTAAAAGAACAGTGCAAAGAAATGGAGGAAAACAACAAAAGAGGCAGGACTAGAGATCTTTTCAGAAAAATTGGGGAAATCAAGGGAACATTTAAAGCAAAAATAACCATGATAAGGGACAAAGACGGAAAAGAGCTAGCTGATGCAGAAGAGATTAAGAAAAGATGGAAAGTACACAGAGGAACTCTACAAAAAGGACCTCAACACTCCTGATAATCACAATGATGAAAAAATTGAACTTGAGCCAGACATCCTGGAGAGCGAAGTTATCAGCAGGTTCGCACCAGTTCGCCAGAACCGGTAGCAGAAATTCTCGCTGGCCCCGCCCATCCAAGTTTTGAAATGAAGTAGACTTAATTCGGGTGTAACACAGAGCTTTCCCCTGGCCATGCCCACCATACCAGGCCCATGGTGTGGTAGTAAAGATTTTTGGAGCCCACCACTGTATAAAGGCCCTAAAGAGCACTGCAAACAACAAAGCTAGTGGAGATGGTGGTATTCCACTGGAATTTTTCAAAGTTCTA